>CM030931.1:2409800-3009800 GCA_018136815.1 Isochrysis galbana
CGAGGGAGGCCACTTCAGAGGTGCTGACGGGCTGAAGCCCGTCAGCAGAGGAAGGCGGGCAGGCGGGCTTGAGCGAGGGCGAGGACGGCGGCGGGTGGTCCCTGTGCATTTGGTGTCTGGCGGGGCCCCCCATCTGGATGGATCGTCGAAATCGGGCACGCAGCGCGCCCGGCATCAGCTTGAAGTTGGGCTCTCCCGGCCTCGCTCGGAGACGTCAAACGTCGAATGGGCTCGGCGGATGGCTGATATCCACGAGATTTCGGCGCGCGGCCCACGCGATTGGTGTGACTGTGTGGGTGGTCCCTGTGCATTTGGTGTCTGGCGGGGCCCCCCATTCGGATGGATCGTCGAAATCGGGCACGCAGCGCGCCCGGCATCAGCTTGAAGTTGGGCTCTCCGGCCTCGCTTGGAGACGTCAAACGTCGAATGGGCTCGGCGGATGGCTGATATCCACGAGATTTCGGCGCGCGGCCCACGCGATTGGTGTGACTGTGTGGGTGGTCCCTGTGTATTTGGTGTCTGGCGGGGCCCCCCATCTGGATGGATCGTCGAAATCGGGCACGCAGCGCGCCCGGCATCAGCTTGAAGTTGGGCTCTCCCGGCCTCGCTCGGAGACGTCAAACGTCGAATGGGCTCGGCGGATGGCTGATATCCACGAGATTTCGGCGCGCGGCCCACGCGATTGGTGTGACTGTGTGGGTGGTCCCTGTGCATTTGGTGTCTGGCGGGGCCCCCCATCTGGATGGATCGTCGAAATCGGGCACGCAGCGCGCCCGGCATCAGTTTGAAGTTGGGCTCTCCGGCCTCGCTCGGAGACGTCAAACGTCGAATGGGCTCGGCGGATGGCTGATATCCACGAGATTTCGGCGCGCGGCCCACGCGATTGGTGTGACTGTGTGGGTGGTCCCTGTGTATTTGGTGTCTGGCGGGGCCCCCCATCTGGATGGATCGTCGAAATCGGGCAGGCAGCGCGCCCGCCATCAGTTTGAAGTTGGGCTCTCCCGGCCTCGCTCGGAGACGTCAAACGTCGAATGGGCTCGGCGGATGGCTGATATCCACGAGATTTCGGCGCGCGGCCCATGCGATTGGTGTGACTGTGTGGGTGGTCCCTGTGTATTTGGTGTCTGGCGGGGCCCCCCATCTGGATGGATCGTCGAAATCGGGCACGCAGCGCGCCCGGCATCAGTTTGAAGTTGGGCTCTCCAGGCTTCCCTCGGCGACGGCTCAACGTTCAATGGGCTCGGCGGATGGGTGATTTCGACGAGGTATCGGGGCGCGGCCTGTCAGATTGGCGTGACCATGCGGGTGGGACCTGTGTATATGGTATCTGGCGGGGTCTCCCATCCTGATGGATCGTCGAAAACGGGCACGCAGCGCGCCCGCCATCGGTTCGAAGTTGGGCTCTCCGGGCTTCCCTCGGCGACGGCTCAACGTTCAATGGGCTCGGCGGATGGGTGATTTCGACGAGGTATCAGGGCGCGGCCTGTCAGATTGGCGTGACCATGCGGGTGGGACCTGTGTATTTGGTATCTGACGGGGTCTCTCATCCTGATGGATCGTCGAAAACGGGCAGGCCGCGCGCCCGCCATCGGTTCGAAGTTGGGCTCTCCGGGCCTCGCTCGGCGACGGCTCAACGTTCAATGGGCTCGGCGGATGGGTGATTTCGACGAGGTATCGGGGCGCGGGCTGTCAGATCGGCGTGACCATGCGGGTGGGACCTGTGTATTTGGTATCTGGCGGGGTTTCTCGTCCTGATGGATCGTCGAAAACGGGCAGGCCGCGCGGCCCCCATCGGTTCGAAGTTGGGCTCTCCGGGCCTCGCTCGGCGACGGCTCAACGTTCAATGGGCTCGGCGGATGGGTGATTTCGACGAGGTATCAGGGCGCGGCCTGTCCGATTGGCGTGACCATGCGGGTGGGACCTGTGTATTTGGTATCTGGCGGGGTCTCCCATCCTGATGGATCGTCGAAAACGGGCACGCAGCCCGCCCGGTCTCGACTTGAAGTTGAGCTTTTCAAGCTTTTGCGATTTTAGCGTCTTCTGTCTTTTTTTGATTACGTTTTGTTGTTGGGGCCCAAGGGGGGGGTCCGGGTCCTAATGGACCCCGGATATGTGCTAGTTGGGTGTATTGGGAACTTTCTACCGTGAAAAATCCTCAAATTTCCTCAATTCTGAGATGGTCATTTTTTCACCCCTTATAAAAAAACACTGTTTGACCGCCCTAAAATTCGAATCGCAAATTTCGAGACCAAAATCTGCAAACCTGGACTTGAGACCATGGGGAATCCGAATATCCGAATCTGTGTGTCTTGTGCGTCAGTGGCAACACGGGGAACTGTTCAATTGTAATTGTGAGCGCGTACCTTACACGAATATTCATGTCTACAGCCTACAGCCTTCAGATGAGCAGGAATACAACAATCTTGAGATGCTCGCTAACAACTTTGAATCCATTGAAAGAGAGTTTCTTGGCAGTGAGTACACAACTTATGATTGGCCAGAAGAGTACCTTTACACAAAATAAAGGAAGAGGGTCATGATTGGAAGGTAGAAGGTAGTTCCACTCTATCCATCCTACTCCTACCGGAACCTACAGGGAGCCTTTTTAGCCCTTCATTTACCCATTGTAGCTGGTGCCCTCCGCACCCCCATAGTGAGTGACCAGGCTCCATGCTAGGAATAGGAGGGAGGAGGGGATCTCACCGCAATGGCAATGGACCCCGCCATATCCAACCACACCCACCCCCCACGACCCGAGCCCCTTAGTAGTGCACGAGGGGAGGCGCCGCAAGGCAGGTTGTTGAAGGGTAGGAGAGGAGTGAAGGCGTGGTAGCATAGCACGTTACTAGGCCACGCGTGGGGCGAGAATATTCAAAGATTTTTTATGATGTCACGGACTTGTACTCGTACTCTAGAGATGGTACCAACTAGGAGTACTCTAGTACTCCGGAGTAGGTCGTACATATGTAAAATCATCTCCCCCCCCCCTTCTCTCTCTCTCCCCCCCCGCGGGGGCTCCTCTCGCCTCCGCGGGCGGGGGGGGGGGGGGGGGGGGGGGGGGATGGGGGAAGGGGGGGAAGGGGGGGGAGGGGGGAAGGGGGGAGAGAGGGGAAGGGGGGAAGGGGAGGGGCGGGGGGGCGCAGCCGAGAGGAGCCGAGAGGGGTCCGCCGGGCCACGCCGCGCGCGACCCACACAGCCGCACGCAGCAGCAGCTCGCAGCCGCCGCAGCGCGCTGCCCGCCACAGAGCCGCCCAAACCGAGCAGAGAGCGATGACATCGGTCGCCACGCGTGCCAAGTCGCTCGCAGGCTCCGCGAAGATCGCCTCGGCAGGAGTCAGGTGACGCGGCGCTTGCTGTGCCCTGGCTGCCAAGCAAGCCTCTGTGCATCGCTGCAGGCCTGCGCAATGGATCTGCGCAATGGATCCTACGCAAAGCCTGCAGGCGGTGCACGGCAGGGGAGGAGGGCTGAACAGGCGCACTTCCGCCGTCCTCATTATGCAGGTCGACGAGACAGCCTCTGCATGAGTACTCGGCCACGCCAAAGGACCGTTTCTACTTTGCCATGGAGACTTTAGCGGTGAGCGGCTACTGCTAGCCGCATGCACTTTGCGCGCGGTTAAGATTGATGCTCTCGGAATCTGGTATCTGCTGTCGGGTTGTCTCCTGATGCAACTGGAGCTCTGAGCCCTAAACGTGTGCTGCTGCAGGGTCGCTGGGTCAGTGTCCAGCTTACTGATGGACGCACATTTGATGGCATTCTTAACTGCGTTGATGGAACTCAAGGTAAAGGCGACGAGCCACTGCAGCGCGAGCTCATCCTCTTGATCGCCAAGGAACGGCTTCCGCTTGACGCCAAAGTTGTGAAGCCTGAGAAGATGCTCGCCTTTAAGGCGGAGGACATCGTCATGATGGAGGCCTGCGACGTCAACATGTTTTACAATGAGAGCGCGGGTGGCCCGGTTCGAAACAAGGGCAGGGTTGAGGCTGACACTGAGATTGAGGTCGCCGACCGTGCTCGGCTGGGGAAAGAGCGTGAGTTGGTGGCCGCGACCGCCTGGCTGGATGGCGCAAAGACGGATGGCTCCCTCGAAGGATCCGCTTCCGTTGCGTATAAGCCAGGATGGGACCAGTTTGCTGTCAATGAGAAACTGACGGGAACGCAATCCAACTACTCGGAGGTGAGTGTGCTGGCCCTGTTTCGAGCTGTCTGGCTCACGGAAGCAAGAGCGTGCGTACACAGACACAGACACACACCACCGTCGGCGCGTTTCTTCTGAGCAAGTTCCCTTTCAATGCCCATCAGGAACTATACACCACCAAGCTGTGTGCATCGGACTTCTCCGAGGACCAAATAGAGCACGCGCGACGCCTTGCACGCGAGATTGAGGGCAAAGCAACAGACAACATTCATGTTGCAGAGGAGCGTGGACAGCGCCCACTGGCAGAGGCTGACGACATGGATGAAGAAGATAAATACTCGACGGTGCTTCAGACTGGGCGGGCAGGAGAGAAGCCCGTTAAGCAGGCAGCGGCGAAGGCGCCACAGGCTGCGCCCGACGAGCCAACATCGAGCAAACTGGCAGTGGAGAGCAAGCCGACGAGCAAGCCCGCTGCACAATCCGGGAAAGCCTCGATTGCCGACGCCCCGCCGGCTGCGGCTGCCCGACCGCCCCCGCCGCCGCCGACGCCACCGCCTGCAGCTCCACCTGGTTCTGCTGCGCCTGCATCAGCCAATTCAGAGGTACCAACAACTGCAGCACCACGCTCAAAGCTTCGTGCCGAAGCCAAGGCATTCGTCCCAGGCGGCGGCGGACGATGCATGAGTACAACAACAACACCGCCGCAATGCATGGCAGGTGCTCCTGTTGGGGGTATGCCGCCCAATGGAGTTGCCGGCATGTACGCCGCAACCAACCTTGGGGCGATGGGAGGGAGTCCAATGATGGCAGGCCCTCAAGGCGGCCTCATGTACGCCCCGATGGGGTCCCCACAGGCGATGGGGTTGGCGCCGGCAGGGATGGGTGGTCCGAGGTCACTAGGGGGGATGATGATGGTACAACGGCCCGTCATAATGGTTGCGGGACCGGGAGGGCAGATGGTTGCTGCGCATGGCGGCATGGTTCAACCTGGCATGGCTTACCAAGGAGGGATGATGCCTATGAGTGCCGGAGGCACATTAATGGGTCAGGCAATGCCGGGAGGCGTCATCCTTGCAGGCGGGCCCCAGGGTGGCATGCGACCAGCTGGCGCTCGCCCCATGGCGGGGCCCCAGCAAATGATGCGCCCAGGGATGATGCCCGCTGGCGGGCAGATGCAGCACGGGTACATGATGCCTGGTCCGGCTCCCGGAGGAGCTTACGCGCCTCAAGGATACCCACCAATGTGAAAGCTGCCATCTTATGGGGTGACATCAGAAACGAGCCATTGGCATGTTTCTCGAAAAGCAACGTCGGCCATTTTACCTCCCTGTCAGTCTACGGCTCCTCCCCGGCTGCTTGCACATGTTGCATGTGGTCTTAGAGGGAATGCATTCACTGAGAAGAAACAGGTGGCTCCTGCGTGTAATGGTGTTGCGAGGCCACATAAGCATAGAGAAGCGGCGACAAGTGCGGCGTGTCGACAGTGCGCGCCCTGGAGGAGCTACAGATGCTTCCTTAACGGCAAAACCGCGTTGTCACACTGTTGCGCAAGCTCGTGGCGAGCCAGCGACAGCACTCATGCTACCCGTACCCCACAAGAAGGGGATTTTGGAGTGCACCCGTACACTTTATGTATGAGGTCTAGGTGCTAATGCTGCGCACATTGCACGACCGGATCGCAGAGAGCTTTAGCCACTTAGACCCCAATTACTTCTATTTATGTACAGGTATAAATTGTGCCAACCCATCTATTTTTATTTGCCACGCATGAGCACACCTTTGCTTGGCCCAAAAGCGGCGGCTTGCCTTTTATCCGGTACCTACCACAGGCTTGTGACGAATCGCGCCTTGACTTAGGGGGTTAGAGGGCGACGAGGAGGGGAGCGGAACGGCGAGAGGCTCATCCACATGCAGGTGTGTGGTGTGGCAGGGCAAGAGGGAATGGCGAGCTCATTCATCCAGCACCTGCATGGAGGGAGGCGGGAAGAATGGCTTGGGCACATGCACATGCGCACACGATACATGTATGGCGCGCACCCCCAGAATCGAAAGACGGGGGAGGGAGCGGAGGGGGGGGCGAGCGTGGGGTGAGGGCGTTGTCGATATTTTCCTGGAGTTGTGGGTAGTGTACTAGTGGCAGTAGCCGGCATCCGGCATCTTCAAACAAAGTGTTTTACGCTCTTGGCTTTCAGCTTTCAGACCTCAGTAACGACTTCCGACAAGCCTGCCACTAGCTAGCGCCCCCCCCTGCCCCGCTTGCTTGGCGCTCGTTGTAGTGCACGTGGGACATTGATCGTGGGTCCGCAGGCCCACCCCCCGGGAAACCGAAGATATATGTTACCCCCCAGGAGCCAACGCCCCCCCAGGAGCTCTCGGGGGCCCCCGAGAGCTATCGGGGGGAAATTTTCTCCCGATCGCCAACAGCCCCACCGAGAGCTATCGGGGGACCGAGAAAATCCCCCGAGAACTGTTGGCTGTTGGGAGATTTTACGTCCCCTGGGGAGCTATCGCGTTTTAAGGTCGGCCCCCAATAGCTATCGGGGGCGAAAGGCGGCCCCCGATAGCTATTGGGGGGGAAACGACGGGCGCCAATAGCTATTGGGGGAAAACGACGGTCGCCGATAGCTATCGGGGGGCTGTCCTCGAGCCCCCAGGCGCTATTCCCCCCCGTGAGCTGTCAGGGTGACGGTCCCATTTCGCTGGCATTCACCTCGTGGTCTGTCTCTGTTCATACCTCAATCTTACGGTGCTGTTACGATGAATCTTATGGTCGTTCTGGTGGCGGTGCCTTGCGACTTTTCGACACTACAACGAGACTCTCGTCGGTGAGAGTATGGAGGTAAGGGTGTGTGTGGGATGGAGTGGAGCTGTGGCTGTGTTGCATGTGGGGGCAAGAGGATTGATGTATGTAACATGTGAGGTACAGTCCAGAGACATGGGGCACGGGCCACCGGACACATGGGAGGCACGCAACGGAGGAGCTGAGGACGAGCGAGGGACCTCGACCGGCATGCGGTCACGCGAGACGAGAACGAGGACGAAGAGCACACAAGGCAGGAGGCCACAGGAGCGCTCAAGCGATAGCGCTGAGCGTACAAAAGCTACCGGAACGAGAGAAGACACGCGGGGGGGGGGAAAGGAGAGAACGCGCGGGAAAAGAAAGAGACGACAGTGGGCGGAAAACACTCAGTGGGAACGGGGAGAGAGGGAAGGAGGGACGAGGCGAGAATTGGGAAAGAGGGACGTGAGGGGACGATCCTATCGGGAGCGGGCGGGAAAGGTGAGCGTGATACGGAACTAGACAACGAAGGGGGGTCACGCGAGGAAACCTAATGGCGGGAAAGATGCGAAGAGGTATGAACAACCCCCCCTACCCGCGACACCCCCCCCGATGCGAGAGTCGGTGTCCGGGCGACGAACGCAGCGCAGAAGGCGGGGAGGGACGGGGCAAAGGAGCGAGGTGGTCAGGCGGACGCGTGAGCCCATGCGTTGGTGGCGTAGCGGACGCAGGCATCGAGCTTGCGCTTGGGTAGCCATTTGGTGAGGAAATCGGCGGCCATGTGCTCGGTGCCGACGTGACGTAGAGCGACTTCGCCGGACGCAACGCGTTGAAGAAGGACGTGATAGCGACGCATGAAGTGGCGGGCGCGGGAGGGAGCGGAGCGCAGGGAGCCGACACGCATGTTTGCAAGGTTGTCGGTGCCGACGAGGGTGGGCCCGTCGAGGTGGACGCCGATGGCGCGTAGGATCTCGCGGGCGTACGAGACACTTTCAGCAGCTTTGCAGGAGGCGATGCCCTCTGCCTCCATGGAGGAGTCGACGACGAGAGCGAGCTTCTTCGTTTGGTGAAGGATTGCCCCGCCGCCGAAGGTCAAGAGGATGCCGTAGATGTTGCGGTCGCCCCAAGTTGCGTCGGCGAGAGCTTCGAGGTGGGCGGGGGCGGGCTCGGACGTATCGACGTGCGCGGCGATGGCGGCGGTGAAACGCGGCGAGGTAGAGAGGGCGAGGCCGCCGTACGTGATGCCGACGTCTTTCTCGCGGTGGGCGATGACGAGGGTGGCGCGCGCGACCTCGTAGGCCGCGGCGGGCGGTGAGGACATGACGCATGACAGGCGGTGGAGGAGGAGGGAGATGCGCGGATGAAGTAGTTCGATGAATTTGAGCGATCCGATGAGCTGCTGGGTGCGGACCTGAAGCGGCGATAGTTTGCGTGAACCGTGGGGAACGAGATCGAGGCCGTCTGCGAGGTCGGTGAGTTTCTTGCCAACGGGGAGCGGAGGGAGGGGCTGACCGTCGAGGAGCTCGGGGAGATGTTGTCGGGCGGCTTCGATGATTTTCTGGGGCATAGAGAGGGAGAGGGAGCGGGAAGCGCGGTCGCGGGAGATGGAGAAGCCTTTGAACGAGGTAGGATCTGAGTCATAGCGGACATCGCCGAAGAGGGCGGAGAGGTGGGCGTAGAGGTCACGGCTGACCTGACGGGCGAGGGCGGAATCTTCGGAGAAAAGAAGATCATCGACGACGACGAGGAGGCGGCAGAGGCCGCCTGGGGAGGCGAAGGTCCATAGGTCGTTGACGTCTTCGGCGCGAAGCCAGCCGCGGGAGGCGAGCTCGGCGTAGAGACGGTCCTGCCATTCGCGTCCGGCCGGCTCCTCGCCCCAGAGGGAGCTAGCACATTCGACGCAGAGCGGCGAGCCGTCGTCGGCGGTGAGATGAGCGAGGGTGGTGGGGAGGGCGAGGTAGGTGAGGGGCCGTTGTTGGCGGATGCCGTTCATGTATGCGTTGGGCACGTCGGCTTTGGCGAGGTCGTGGTCGCGGATGGCGGCGTCGGCGAGGATGGTTTTGATGGTGAGGTCATCGGCGACGGAGGAGAAAGTGATTATGTGGGCGGTGGATGGGTCGCCGGAGCGTTCGAGAAGGATTCGCCGACGACCGCCGTCGGCGCAGTGGCGGGATTTGAAAGGATTACGCTCGTCGAGCCCGCCAGTGGCGGGGTCGATCTTGATCTTGCGGGCGGTGACAACCGGCGAGATGGGGATGCCCTGTTCGCGGGGAACGGAGACGGGAACGAGGCGATTTCCGGGGAAGGCGAGGATGCTGTGGAGGGCTTTCTCATCGGCGGCCAGCCACGCATCGCGCTGTGGCGATGCGAGAACTTCACGGGCGGTGGCAGGCACTGTGAAGCGCGCGGGGCCGGAGGGGGTGTTGACATCGACGACTTCTTGTGTGGCTTTGAGGCACGAGAGCTCGGGAGGGGCGGGGGAGATGAGGAGGAAAGGCGGAGGGGGAAGAGCTGCGGAGGCGGCGAGGAGGCGTGCGCGTGCAGCGTCGAGCGTGTCGGTGGTAGTGGCGAGGAAGGGTAGGGCGTCGTCGTCGAGGATGTGTTCGAGGATGGAGTTGTAAACGGCGACATGTTCCGTCGCAACGGTGGCTTCCATGGCGAGGGCGGCGGCGGCGAAAGCTGAGGCGGCGGCGCGAGACCGCGTAACGGGTCCGGGTCGGGGGGTGGGTGGGACGGAGGTTGGTTTGTTGTTAGTGTCGAGGAGGCGCCATTGAAAATCGGAGGAGGCAAGGTCGTGCGCGTAGGTGTCGTCGGCGTAGCCGTCGTAGGCGATGGTGTGGCGACGGCGGCCGGTGGTGTAGGTGTGGGCGTCGACAACGGTGGGTGTTGCGGGTAAGGGGGAGCATTCCACTCGACACGCTCTGTTCTTGGAGCGTGTCTCGGGAACACTCTCCTAACTATGCAGTGCGCTCTATTCTAAGAGCGCCCCCTCCCTCTTCCCGCCCCTCTCCTCGCCCCTTCCCTCTCTTCCCTTCCTCCCCGGTTCCCTCGCATGCGGCTCCAAGCCTGGATCTCTTCCTTCCCTCCCTCCCGTACAACCCCAGCGGTTCCTTTGGTTCCCCCCGCTCCGACGAGTCTCGGAGTCCCGTGCGCTCGCCCCTCGCTTCGCTCGTCCGACGTCCGCCCCCCCCCCCCCCCTTTCTTTCCATTAGTCTTTCCCTTGTTCCTAGAGTTTCCCGCGTCCCCTTCCCGGTTCTCTCCCTTAGTTAGGTTTTGTGTCTTTTGTTTCTGGCGCGCTCGCTCGGAAGCAGCCCCTCCGTGTCCACCCCTCGTGTGCTCTGCCCCGCCCCGCTCGCTGTCATGCTCCCCGACCCTTCCGTCGTACCATGTAATAGGACTTCTGAGACCGCTCTCGCGTCGCTGTCACGCTCACCCTCTCCCTCCATCCATCACAATGCCCAAGTTCGAGCTCACAACCACAAGCACAAGCACAAGCACCTCACACATTCACCAACACAGCCACTCCCATGCCACTCCACACATCACAGAAGGGCCGCGGCTCGCCGCGGCCACTCGCTTAGGCGAGGAGAGATTAGCGCTTCTGGGCTCCCTTTCACGAGTGCCCCCCCCCACCCCACCCCACCTGCGTTGTTTTACCCGAAAGGGGTTTTCCCCCAGCGTGGACTCGAGGAGAGGACGTGCTGGGGTGCGCGGGGTCGGTGCGTGCACTGGTGGGAGGACAAATATCGAGGGGAGGGGGCAGTGCCCCCTCCCCCCGGTAGCACTCGGACACCTGGCTCGTCAGGCATGGCGAGATTCCGGGACGGAAAAGTTGTGTCCGATTAGCTAGTGGCTAGTGGGGTTGGCTAGGATCATATAACATTGATTATTTTATTTTACATTATATTATTTTAGGTAGACGCTCTTACATGGCTATCGCACTACGTCCGACTGTAGGCCGCGAAAGGGCGAACATGTGTCCCCAAGCATAGCACAAAAACCAAGGACATGTCGTCCCAGGTCGTGTGCATCTAGCGTGTGCAAGCGCAACCTCTCATTGAGGCCATCACTATCGGAACGCCTTGTACAGTTTCTGTAGAGCACATTATTGGGAACAAATGACGTGGTAGCCTTCCACGTTTTCTACGCGAGGCAAATCCACACGCCTGCCTTCACAGCAAGCTCTCTCGCTGCAAGGCCCGTCTAAGGTCGTGGTAGAAAACGAGGCGCTCCTCTGTCGGAAGAGCATGCACTAGGTGCATGACCCGATCGCGGGAAAGATGGCCTATGCAGATTTGGCGAGTGAACGACGGGTAATGAGTTTGACATCCGGGGCGGGCGGGTTTCGAGCGTTAAATGATACAAACAAGCAACGCGATCAACCCCATGTCAACGGGCCGTCGAATGAGCACACTACGTGGACGTTCGCCAATGTGAATCGAGATTTCAGAGGTCAACTCACCGGCATTTTGGACGAACGTCGAGTAATACGTGTAAGTGAAGAGCCCCATGATGAGCTGGCAATCGATTCGATCAAAAACACCACCATGCCCTGGGATGATGGCAGAGAAGTCCTGGACAATGTAAGGGAGAAGGAAAGCAAGAGCAAGGGGAGGAGATACTCACGGTTTGAGCTGTGACATGGCTTAGACGCAGCGACATGCTGGCCACGCAGAAGAGTTCGCCAACGCGGCACGCGAATCCCAGCGCCCGGCACCCGTTGGATGATTGATCGCACGGAATCTTTCTACCCCCCCCCCCCCCCCTTCCTCACCCGCATCCCAACTTGCAATCCATGGACGAACACGAGAGAATGCATCAAGCACAGAGCACTCACCTTGATTTTATAGGCCCGCTTAATCCCCGAGGCAAAGAATCCACCGAAGGGCGCGACAAGCGATGCGAAACTGCCAAGGACGAGCCCGTGCATCTGGATGCGCAGCAGCGGCTGTGTGTCACCGAGAACTCGTCGTTGGAATGAATCGGCGGTACGAGCGACCGCAGTCGAAAATCCAGCCCCCCATGCGTCCAGGTTAGCAGGAAGAAATGGAGGCGGGGTCTCGCAATCAGAGATCGCGTCGAAAAGAGACTGGAAGCAAGGCGGATTGCAAGGACAGCACACAGTGAGAACCCAATTCGCAGCAACCTCCAATGCAGACTCGATCAAGTTGGTGCGTGAGGAGCTTATAGGGACCGGGCTCTAGGCAGAATGTGGCACATTTGTGGCAGGGATGCAATCGTCATGGATTTGGACCAGATAAGTTGCCCGAGGGAGAATTGCGAGTGATGGCAAGCACCTCGCAAGGGCAGATGGTCGGATGAAAGAAACGAACGAGTAACAAGGGGAAGAAATAGGCAAATATGATGGTGCACACGCCTCCACCAAAGAATCCCTCCCATGTCTTGTTTGGCGAAATTGACAGAAATGGGCGGGTGGTAATCCGCTTGCCTGCGCGCGTAGAGGGAAGGGGGTGAGCAGCTCCTCCGGCGAGTTGAGGCCGACGCGCCGAGATAGCTGAAATCCGGGCAAAGCCACTCAGGATGGACGTTTTGACTGCGAATCGGGTTCGAATCACGTGTGAAAAGGTAAATTGATTGCTAGCATTCCGGACATCGCAAACATATGGGCGCTAGGGCAGGCTTAGAGGAGGGGACTAACCTAGTGCTAGTCCACAGAAGTAGGCCATAGAGTCATTGCAGATGACAAGGCCAACGGGATAAAGGAACCAAAATAGGCCATGGAAGATGTTTTGGGTAAACGAGTTCGACTGAGACCATTGCGATTGGTAGCATGAGCGCATTTTGGAGGGTGAAGAAAAGTCGCGCAGGGGGAGGGTGAAGAAAAGCCGGGCATGCGGAGCGTAGCCGAAGGTTGCGAGGCTCCCTCAAGGTGAGGAGTTGTGGTGAGCACGAGCGCTGCTGTCACCTGCACGACAGTGACCACAATGATGGCAATGGTCCACGCGAGTTGGCCCATTTGGTACTTGTAGTACCCCTTTTTGAGAGTTAGGACAAACACCATGAGCATAAAGGAGTAGCAGCCCATGGAGATTGCCTGCGGGTGTGAACGGACGAAACGGTGTGCCTAGATGCAGCGCGCCGCAGCGGCGCTATACGGTGAAAAGATCAGGCCCAGCCCGTACCTCCCGGGCAGTGTGCTGTTGGCTACAGAGCGCGGATCTCACCTGCACGTAAGGTAGAAACCGCACCAGCTTTGGTGAGCGGATGAGCGAGAGAAGACGCTCGTCTGAGAAGCTCGCGCCATACGAGTAAAGCATGCAGGTGCCAAACCAGCCCCACTGCGTCGTACGAAAGAGGGGGATCTCGAGCACTGCACGCGTGCGGTACCGCACATTGACGAGTTCCCGAAACATGAGGATCTGCAGCACGAGCACGACGCCGAGTGTCGTGAGGTGGCCGAGATAGAGGATATAAATGAGCGCGAAGAGAAGCGAGGTGCCAAAGAAGAGTCGCTTCACCAGCTTTGTCAGCTTGTTCTCCCCAGTGCTGTGCGCTTGGATCGCGCTGTGGTGGGTGGTGGAGCTGTTAGGCTCGAGCTCGGTGTCCGAGCACGCGGCGGCGTCGACGTCGGTGTCGGTGGCAGTGCTGCTGTCTTCATCGATGGGCGCCGCCGACGGCATCCGCGCCATGTGGCCTCTGCGCCGCAGCGCCGACTCGGTCGGCGCCATCGACGAGGCCATGTGTGGCCCGGGGGTGGGGGGAGGGGGGGGTTGGGGGATGGGAAGGGGCGACAGCGGGCGGGCAAAGGGGGGGGCGGGGGGAGGGGGGTGGAATACCGATGGGGGGGGGAAGAGGGGGGAGGGGCGGGGAAGCAGGGGAAGGTCGTCCATCCCGCGCGCGCGGCCGAATTTTGTTGTTGCGTGCGCGCACCGAGGGAGTTTTCTTGTTGGCCGGCAGGCGGTTGCGCTGTCGACCCGTTTGGGGAGAGGAGCAAGTGGGCGGAGGAGCTCTCTCCCTTCTCGCGCCGCCTGTCTGTCGCACGCCGCTCGCCCAGAGAGAGAGGGGGGGGGAGTGAGAGAGAGAGAGAGAAAGGGGAGTGGGGAGGGAGAGGGAGAGGGAGGGAGAGGGAGAGGGAGAGAGAGGAGGAGAGAGGGGGAGAGAGAGAGAGAGAGAGAGAGAGAGAGAGAGAGAGAGAGAGAGAGCGGACAACATGGCGGAGAAGGAGGAGCCCATCAGCGACAAGGAGGCATACGAGAACCTTCGCAAGCAAATGAACTATGCCCTCATCAAGGTGCAACGCGCCCGCCGGCTCGGTGCTTGGTCATGCAAGACAACTGATGCAAGCACCACTCCGACGCGGATAGGAAGCTCCCTGCTGGCCTGCCAAGCTGGCTAACTCAGCCAAGGACCAGTCTTATCGGAGCTCCCTGCTTGCGAGATAGATGGGCTCACTCAGTACATTTGATGCGCCCTACTGCTCTTGTGCAGAACTGCGATATGAACGAAGAAATGCGTCAGGATTGTGTTGATCTCGTGATCACTGCGTGCGAACGCTATGCGGGGAACTTCGAGGTGAGTGACATCAGCACTATATGTGCACACCTGATGTCGCTGTACGGCGATGTGGGTGTGAATTTGCGGCGTGCCCTTGATCCGATGAGAAGGCTTCTTTCCATCGATCCCACGCCCACTGGCTGGTCGCCACTCTCAGATGGCTGCGAGGCTGGTTAAGGAGACCATGGACAAGAAATACAATGAATCGTGGGTGGTGATTATCGGGGAGGGGTTTGGCTTCGAGGTAAGTTTTCATGCAAAGCACCAAGGGGGTAGCGCACTGCCGGGATCTCTCTCCTTAGGGACCCTTGTTCCATGGAGTTTTCGGAGGTCCCCATCGAGCCCTCTTGCAGTCCATCCACAGACGGCTTTAGACACCGAAGTCTTCTGCTTTTCTCAGAAAGGGTTTGCTGTTGTTCTTTCCTGAGCGTGGGTGCTGACGGATGGCTTGGGGCTGCTCGGCTTGTGGCCTTTTGGCATGAAACACCCTGCAGACATGTCTTCACACTCTCTGGATCGCTCGATCAGGTCACTCATGAGGTGAAGCATGTGCTATGGATGTATCTCAATACGGTCGCCATTCTCTGCTACAAAGCGGGCGCTCGGCAAGCGGGTGCGTGAGCTCTGCTAATGGAGTTCGAAGCGACGATCCTCCTAGACCTTTGAACTATGACGGACCTTCGATCCGATTGCCCTCCTTGTGCTGCGTGCTGCTACGCACTAGTACTTCATTCTTATCAATTCGCTTCTAACGTACATCCCCAATCCAATGTATGCCCAAGCACCGCTCTTCTCTTCTCCTGCTCACGACTTCTGGCTTCAAAATTGGCGTGTGTCCGAGGTCTGTTTCATACGACTACGTACCAACTACAAACGCGGCGAGGCTAGGAATGCCATACGAGTCTGGCGGTGAGTGTCGGTTGGGATACGTGATGTGTGCCGGGCACGCGAGGGTCTTTGTGTCGGGCTATATTTGCCACGCAAGAGTCCATTCACACGAGCAAGATCTCTTTCATACGTTTGAGTGGATTGTGGGTTGTGGATTGTGCCTCGGTGGCAAGTGGATTGTCGTAGGCTCGTAGAATGCACGGCGTGCGGATTGGGCGTTTTCGGTAGAAGGGGCACAATGAAGACTACCGGTAGCTTTAAAGGCACAACGACTTCGCAGCGTCTGGCGTCTGGAACTAGGTCATACGTCATACTAGCATCTTAAATTTTGTGTGTGTGCCCAGACACCTTGTTTCCAGCTTGAAATCTCTCGCGTTTCCCTGTGCTATCCCTAGGTTCCCCCCTCCTGGTTTCTTATCCACCCCCACCCCGCCCCGCTTATTTGCATGTGCGTTCCCGCGTTCCTCTCGCTGCTTGGTGCTTGGACGGACACCTTGCAGGGACTCAAGGGGTACAGACCACCAGCTGACGCTGCTGCTCCGTGGCGAATCCCACCCTGAACAAGTTGGCCCCACCCTGAACAAGTTGACTCCACCCACTGAACAAGTTGGCTCCAACTTGAACAAGTTGGCTCCAACCTGAACAAGTTGACTCCACCCACTGAATGCAAGTAAGTTGGCTCCAACCACCAACCTGAACAAGTTGGCTCCAACCTGAACAATTTGGCTCCACCCACTGAACAAGTTGGCTCCACCCTGAGCACAACTTGGCTCCACCCTGAGCACAAGTTGGCTCCACCCACTGAACAAGTTGGCTCCACCCACTGAACAAGTTGGCTCCAGCATGAACAGGTTGGCTCCACCCATTGAACAGGTTGCGTAACGGTAAAAACAAACTCAAATCCTCGATTTTCGAGACGAAATTCGGCGAACCCGAACTTGAGCCCAGGGAGAATCCGAATCAGCACGCCTTGCGCGACCACGACGGACATAGATAGGAGACGGTACGTAACGAAGAATGCTCGTGCCCATGCCGCGAAGTATTCATGCCCAAAGGTCTGAATACAACAAGGTCGGGCGAGGGCGAATCCTGCGAGGGGCGGTGCGCCGCGGCCATCTCAACCTTGGCCGTATTTGTTGTTGTTCGTAGATGATGTAGCTCTACACGTTGCTCCCAAACTAGCCGCCTTAGGCTGCGGGCAGCTGCCCATTGGCGACCCTGGAGGCTCATGGAGGCCAGCTCAGGGGGCAGAGGAGGCTGGGGCCGGGCCCTGGCCTCCCCTGCCTCTCCCTCGCTGGCGCTCCTGAGCCACAGGGGCCCCCACGCTGCACCTGTCTGCCTGTCGAACAGGGGGGGAGGAGGGGTTGGAGCAATGGGCTGGCCACGCCGGGCCAGGATGGGCGAATCAGGCGAGCCTGTCGAACTAAGTTTATACTTGGTTGACCCATGGGGGGGCACGAGCCCCCCCCTCTCTCCACTCCTCCTCTGCCATGGGGGAGGAACCACCCATCCTCCTGGCACGCCTGATGGCTTGCCAGGAGGCCACTGCCCTACTGACCCACTCCCTTCCCCACAGGCTCGCCCCATTCGCCCATCCTGGCCCCTCGTGACCAGCCCATTGCTCCAACCCCCCCTCCCCCCTGGTCGACAGGCAGACAGGTGCAGATTGGGGGCCCCAGAGGCTCAGGAGCGCCAGCGAGGGAGAGGCAGGGGAGGCCAGGGCCCAGTCCCAGCCTCCTCTGCCCCCAGAGCTGGCCTCCAGGAGCCTCCAGGGGTCGCCAGCGGCAGCTGCAGGCCTGCCGCGGGCGCGCCATCGCGCGTGCCGCAGGAGAGGGGAGAGAGCGCGCGGAGAAGGGGGTGGGCGGAGCGAGAGCTCCGCTCACCGAAAAATAGGTAAGTCCCGCACCTGTTTACAGGATAAGTCGGGGCTGAGACCGCCGCCCACTCGGAGACACAGGAGGAAGGGGGGGAATGATACCGGGGGGGGGGCGCGGGCCACCGGACCATATCTAAGCCCTTCACCCCTATCCCCCTAGTAGTGCACGGGGGGAGTCGCCTTATGGCGGGGGGAGAAGGGCCGGGGAAGTGGGGGTGTAGAAAGTTTCCTACGTGAGTAGAAAGTAGAGGGTCCACGGCCGCGTGTGCGGTGAGACTATTAAAAGGTTTAATTTAATCAGGCGAGCCTGTCAGTGGGAGAGAGGGTCAACAGGGCAGTGGCCTCCTGGCAAGCCATCAGGCGTGCCAGGAGGATGGGTGGTTCCTCCCCCATGGCAGGGGAGGAGTGGAGAGAGGGGGGGGCTCGTGCCCCCCCATGGGCGAGCTAAGTATAAACTTAGTTCGCAAGGAAGGAAACATAGGAGCGACTCATTTGTGACGCGTGAGCGCAAGGCTGCACGGGAGGAGGGCGCGGGCGGTGTGAGATGGGCATTCTGTGTGCATGTGCACGTGATGAGCCGTGATGAAGAGCGCAGAGCAGAGCAATAGGTCAGGCCAGAGCTCCAGGGCGGGGCGAGGCATCGCTCAGGACTGACTCAGGATAGGAGGGCGAGAGATGGGTGCACGTTCCGCCGCTAGCAGTGCCCTTCCCATGCGACTCAGCTCCCGAAGGGCTCAAAGAGTATCACAGTAACAGTAACATGCACAAATGTTACGTATCGAGAGTTAAACTCACTGAGCTCGCACCGGATTTGGGTTTTGTCTGGCGCCAAGTGCCGCCGGCCATGGTTTTCTTGTTGTAAGGGGAATTTTATTTTTGCGCTCCTGCCTTGGGGCAGCCCAAATATCCCGCAAAATATCCTGAATATCCCGCGGGGCGATATCCACCCAAATATCCCGCGGAATATCCTGAATATTTCTGCCTGGCCCTAGCCCTCCGGTAGCGCGTAGCGCTCGACTCGACATGTCACTGAAGTTGTTGAGTGATTTGGCCATGTGGTCCAGGTCCCACCACTTGGAGGAGCGTGTGGCGCGGTCGGCGGCCGCTGAGTGGAAGAAAAGATTTTCAACGAATTTGTCGAGTTTATTCGTTGTGGTGTTGTACCCTTGAGCGGCGTCGTCGAGCGCGCTATGGTTGTAGAACATTGAACATTGTAGAAGTTGGGGTGGTCTCTCGGCGGGGGTACCACGTTAGAAATTGTAGTCTTGTAAGAGGTCTTGTGGGCTAGCATCCCTAGCCACATACACCGGACGAGCCATGCACCAACCGCGCACACCCCCATCGCGGGGGAGGGGCTCCGTTGCCGATGAGGCACGGTCCCTCAGCACTAGGATTAAACTAGGACAACAAGAAAACTCTGACACTAACCCCCTTCATTCTTTTTTCTCCTCGGCTGGTCGTGCGGCGGGCCCCCTCCCTGGCGGCTGCGATGTCGAACGAGACGGAGGTCTCTTCACCGCCCAGCGGCGCGGCGCTCCTCGAGCTGTATGACGAGACAGTCGACCGGCTGGGACTGCCACGCTGCGAGCCACTCCGCGCGGCGCTAGCCCAGAGCGCACAGGCACCGCCTGAGGCGCTCCACCTGCACTCAGCATCTCTCGGTGCGTCGGGCGCCCAGGCGCTCGTCCCGCTTCTCTCGCATGACAGCGCGCTCGGCGAGCTCCACTTGGACAACAACCAGTTGGGAAACGATGGTGCTTCGCTCCTCGCAGCCGCACTCCTCGACCACCCAGCCCTCTACCGCCTGTCGCTCGGATACAACGAGATCGGCACGCGTGGGCTCCAGGCACTCAGTGAGCTTGTTGCCTCATCGCCAGCACTCTTCTGCCTCGACCTGTCGGGGAACAGCTTCTGGTCGCGCCTATCAGTTGTGGTGCCTGCGTCGATGTCGGCTCTGGCGCCACTCGGCCGGGCGCTTGCTGCGTCTAGCTGCAGGCTGCAGCTGCTCATCCTCGACCAGGTCGATATCGACGTCAAGGGGCTCTGTGCGCTCGCCGAAGGCCTCTCCAATAATACGAGCTTGATGAGCCTTCGGCTTGGCGAGAATGAGCTCGGCCCTCGTGCCGCAATCGTCCTCGCCGCGATCCTCCGACGCAATCGCACACTTACATCCCTCGACCTCCGCGACAATAAGCTGGGCGACACTGGGGCACAAGTGCGCTCCCATCCGTCCACCCTCTTGCCCTTGCCTGTGGTGGTCCTTGCCTGTGGTGGTCGCTGGATGCCAGGGTTGATGTGTAGCATGACAGCTCTTTAGCATCGGGCCTGCACAGAAGAGGGATGTTATTAACATCGAACATCACTCCTGCTAAGGCCTCTTCCGAATCGATGGATAGCCGTTAGTCCGAAAAAGCCTATCAGAAAATCGTCGTCCCTGGAAGTCGCGTCAGCCAGCCCAGCGTGTCACCTTCTGGCAGTTTGCGCATGCCCACACCCCTAGCAGGCACTGCTCACTGACTTTTGCACACCCTCACATCTGGCTGGCGCAGGCCCTTGCCTCAGCGCTCGTGATGAACGAAAGCCTTCGCTGCCTCGTCCTCTGGAACAATCACATCGGCCCCAACGGTGTAATTGCAATGGCAGAACCTCTCGCAGCTGCTGACGCTTCAAGTGCCGACGAGAGGAACACTGCAACAGGATGCACAAGCCGCTCCGTCATTGAGATTCTGGATTTAGGCGGCAACAGCATTGGCGTGAGTGGGTTGGAAGCACTGCGGGAGGCGCTCGTTCGCAACCGGACTCTGCACACCCTTGGCCTAGCCAATTCGCGTCTTGGTGATGCAGGTGGCATTGAGCTAGCTGGGATCGTCGAGGGGAACGCTTACTTACAAAGGCTCGACCTTCGGCGAAATTCCTTGCAGGTAAACGGCTCCGTGCATGTCTAGCAATTTCACGGGCACGGTGCCACAATACCCTTCCCTCTCCTGTCCTCTGTGCCAATTGCGGGTCTTTCACCCAGAAATTTCATGGAGGCATTCTATGATTCCCAAGTGCCTTGATTACTGCCTGCAATTTCGCAGGTGGCTGGGCTCATCGCCATCCACTTGGCGATGAAGACGAACCATGTGCTGCAAGAGGTTGCGATCGACGTCTCTTCGAGTCGGTTGGCTGAGGAGGAGAAGTTACTACAAGAGTCTTTTGTGCAGGTGTGGGTTTGCGCAACATCGGCAAGCGTGTTCGTGCTCGGCATGACGGCACGCGCGCCTGCTCTTCTTCACCTCTAGATGTGTTGAAGGCACATGGTTCATCCTTTGTTGCTACCCAATTATCATGCGCAGGAGATTAAGGACGCGTGCGCCGCGAACCGTCTGGCCGCCAAAAAAGGTTCGAGCCTTGGCGGAAGTTGGCAAGGGTTGTCTGCCTCATCCCAGGCCAATACGGCGATGGCGGGACACAACCTTACGGGCGCAATCGAACTCCTCTCCAAACTAGGGACTGCCCGTGCCTCTGTCCTGCCCCCCTGTTCTCCTTGTCAAGGCTCTATATCTGCTCCCGCGCCCACCACTGTATCTGTCGGTGATGCTTGCTATGGCAGCGTTGATGTCGCTCAGGGGCCCAATGAGGATACCTCTTTGGGGAATTCGGCCACACTGGATGATCTTGCCGGTGTGTCTCCTGGTTCCCATTCTCGTGAGACAGGGCGCCTCAGTGTGGGTGACGAGTCGAGTGTAAGCTCACATGCGGCGGCTCTCGGTGCCCAACACGACGCGCGACTACGTCAACTGGGCGCCACAGACACGGCAATTGCTGTGCCCCTGCTCGGTGCGGGAGAGGCTACTCGCCCTGCCGTCGAGCCTTCACGCTGTGAAACGGGCTGTTTGCGTATCTTGCAATGGAACGTTCTGGCGCGGGGGCTGGCAGATGATGGGTTTGTCGTGGATGACGTCATTGGAGGAGACAACGCGCCATCGTCTCAACCGACTAACGCAACTAGGCCTGAGGACCATGTGGATGCATACTCTCATGTGCACACCAGCCATGCGGAAACGATGGCCTCGCAAAGGCGCAATCTCTTGATAATTCTGGATTCGCAGCGGCGATGGGCCCGGATTCGACAAGTCATTGCCACGTATGCCCCTGATATCGTCACGCTCCAGGTGCACCCCACTTGCGATGGTGACCTTGAGGGAGGGGCTGCCTTATGCCATACATGCCGTTGGGTGGTGATGGGCATTAGCGAAAGCCAATTGTAGTGGTTTGCCCATGCCTTACCCTTCCCATTTCTAGGAGCTGGATTTCATGTCTGAGGCTGTTCGTAGCTTAAGCGACATGGGTTATGAGTCGGGCTTACCAGGCTCGCCTCCACCAAACTGTTACATACCGCCGCATTGCGCTCTCTCACCCTCTGACGACCTTGCTATGGTTACGATGGGTGACGAGCAGTGCAGTGCGGTATCGGGCCCCCGAGTGGGCGCTCTATTTGAGGCCCTCAAGGCGAATGGCCGCGCCTTTGGCCCGAAAGTAGCTTCCACTCGGCGGCGCAAGATCCCCGAGGAGAATGGATGCACCCAAGACGAGACTCTTCTGGCGGTGGCGTCTTCAGCGGAGACGGAGGGCGATGGCGTGGCCGTATTTTGGAAACGAGATTCATGGCAGGCCTCCTCACTCGAATTTTTCGTTCGTGAGGATCGAGGAAAGATAAGCACATCGGTGAGTGCGAAGGCGCGCCCAGCGTCTATCACATTATGGTGGTAGGGGTGTTGCAACTCAAGAAATGCGATCGAATTTCCGAATCTAGAGACCTGGCCTTGAGTCCTACAACCTCCACCATCATCTTCGTGCGCTAGGCCCAGACTTGTCATGCTGCCTTATAGATTGCATGTTCTTCTCAAGCATGCGCTCACAACTTCTTGTCTCAACCCGCAGTTGCGTGTCGGGCTCACTCGCTTAACCGACGGCGCCGCTATTGACATTATATGCTCACATCTTCCTTCGGGATCCTCTCCGAAAGCCGAGGTCTCGCGCCTTTCAGCCCTCAATCAGCCTACACTCACGCTCCGGTTGACAACAATGCACGGCAAAGAGCATGTATCTGGTCCACCGAATGTTGTTCCGGGCCCGTCGATGCTCAACATGCTTGCCGAAGCCGCCAAAGGCTCATTGCCTACAATCTTTTGCGTCGATGCCAACTCTGATCCTCTGCAAGAGCACATGTCTCTATGCGGCAGCTCCCATGATCGCGTCGATAAGCTAGGTAGTGTCTGGACTTCCTTGCGAGGTATCAAGGGTGTCCGGTCTATTTGGGATCACTACTACGATGCCACGGGAAAATGTCGAACCACCGAACGTCCTGTCACCACAAATAAAATTCGAGGACCTGGTTCTCTACAAAAGGACAAGGCACGCTCTCCCCACCCGATCCTTTACTAGCGTGCTTCCTTCCGCCTTCTAAAGAACACTTCAGTGCCCCGAATTGAATGCCGAGTCCAATTTTTCGATTCGTGCATTTGGGTGTATGAAGGAGGCCCGATCTACCCGAGTATAGCTGCTCTTCGGCGCGCTTGTGCTCTGAGCTGGCACACGTTACTTTCCCCTTCCTGCAGATTGGCAAGCACGCTTTCCTGTGCATCGATCACATATTTTACACCGACTCGGGACTAAGCCATCCCGCTCACGCCTACGGACCCGTAGCGTTCATGGGAGGGACCGATGAAGCGCGCGCTCACCTTCTTCCCTCGGTCGGGATACCCTCCGATCATTACCCAGTCATCGTCGATCTACGCTACGCTCCCAACGAAACCCCTTCGTACCCAGAGCTTGCAGCAGCCAACGCCTCGTGTGCGCGCGGAGACGGAATAGTGGATGAAGCTCCAGAGAGGAGAGCATTGGGCGGAAACGACGGACGTTCTGCACACAAGCATCCGCCCCTCAAAGCTGTAGAACAGCTAAACTACGAGATTGGTTGGGGAGCAAGCCAGGGGCTTCATCCTCTCCCGGGGGATTCGGAGGAGCACGAGCTCGAGCTCACAGCGAATACTTTGATGGCCGAAGCAACGCGTTCCAGGTTGGGAGATTCTCAAGGGTCGCACACGGTAGATGTGCATACTTCTAGGTCTTTTCGAGGGTTGACCTCTCCGGATGCTGCGCTGGGTAAGATTGTGAACCAGACCACAGTAGTCATGGACCAAGTTTCCCAGGAAGCGTTGAGCGTCGCCGGTGGAAATGACATAAATTGGGGGATTACGGCCAACCCAACGGCACCACCGACAAGCTCCGTCATGGCTTATACTACAACTACATTTCTTGACTCTAGCGGGAAGCCGGGGATCGGCGAGGAAATGCGTCCAATGGTAGCAACCCAGAATGAGACATCTTGCAAGGTGGTGCCTGCTGTACCCCGGCTCGCGGAAGACGATGGCATCGTGCCAGGCTTCGACGACCCGAGGCTATCCCATCTAGCCCCTTCCCCGGCGGAGATGCCATCCCACAGTGGAGAGGAAGGGGAGCCAGCTCATGGGTCGTCACCCACCCATAAGACGCCGATAGTAGAAGGTGACTTTTCATCCTTCTTTGCATGAGGAAGCGGACTAGTGGTCGAAATTGAATGTGGGAGGAGCTTCTCCGCTTCAGCTGCCCAAGCTGCGTTATTTGCTAGTGTAGGTTCGATACCTATACTAGTAGTATTATAAACGAACGCAGCGCGCGACCCCGTTCCTCTTGTTGATCTTCTTTTCCTTCTCTTCTGTCCGCCTGCCCGTCACGCCTCACTCATCGTTGTGCCCGCTGCCACTCTCTATGTCTTTAGAGTGTCCTAAGTGCGTTGTTTGAGCCTTGAAAAGTGTTTTCTTCGTGTTCCAACGTTCTAAATTTATATTCACGTGAGCCCGAAAAGCCAAAGTAGACAGCAATGACGATTACTGGTTAACACTAAGAACAATCACTTAATTGTCGGCGACCACGTCACATGAAGATATACTACGCCTTGAGTCGGTAGCGCCACCTCCAGATCTTGTTCTTCCCCCTCTCGCACATGAGTGAGATCGACCGGAGCCTTTCCTAGGGATTCATCACGTGTGAATCGATCACGATCAAATACTTCCAACAAACATGGCTTGGATGTCAACTCGCCCAACGTCCCATTGAACAGCGGAAAGCTTTCATTCCAATGCGGATTCAACGATTTAGGAACGACCTTAGATTTGAACTTCTTACCTAAAAATGACAGGACCACATAGGGGTCACTCAGGCCATTTGAGTCTGCCGATTTGAGGTTTGTAGCGCGTTGGAGCTCGATACGGAGCGAACCCTCTTGTGAAAGATCGGTTGGCGGAGCCTTGTCGACGGCTATAGGTTGCAGTCCAGTCGCTCTATGAGGTGTGACATCAGTGGACGGCGCCGACATAGAACTAGAGGCGAGCATCAATTTTGACGACGTAGACAAGCTCGGATCGTTCGATTTCCATGCTATGCGTAGGGAGACATGGCCCTGGGTTGAAAGCATGATATCCATCTCCTCCTCATGCAACAGCGGTTTGCTCGCCAAGTCGATCTCGGCCTTACCCAGAGAGTCATTTCGACTGAAAGTATCTTTGTCGAACACCTCCAACAATAAACGCTGAGATATCAGATCACCCAAAACACCGTGGAATTGAAAGATTTCGTCGTTGAAGTGCGGGTTCAAAGATTTGGGAACAACACGTGATCTATGTGTAACATTTCCCAGTTTGAAGACGACGTATGGGTCGCTCAATCCATTTGCGTCGGCGGCTTTCAGTCCGGAAGCCGCGAGCAACTTAATCTCCATCATCCCCTTGGCGGCCAGGTCGGCTTGTGATCGCTTTAGCAGCATCCGATCCTCGACGCGAGATCCCGCCGACGGATTTGTCCGTGACGAAGTTCCTGTTGTTGAAGGCGCATGTGGAACCCACTCAACGTGCAGTACTACCGTTCCCTGTACAGATAAACTTGCATCGACATCTTTTTCGCGTCTTGTGCGAAGATCAAGCAATGGAATGGTAGCTATGCCTAACGAGTCGTCCCTCGTGATGCGGTCCTTGTCGAAGACCTCTACACGCAACGACTCGGACGTCAGATCCCCGAGCGTGCCCTCCCATTCGAACGTCTCGTTCCAAGTCGGAGTCAGCGTCTTGCTCACGGTGGCCGACTTGTGCTGCTTGCCACACAGAGTGAGCACCGCATACGGGTCGCTCTTGCCGTTCAGGTCGGCCGCCTTGAGCCCAGCTGCGCTCTTGAGCTGCACGTGGATCCGCCCGCGCTTCATCAGCGCAGGGTCGACCGGAGGCGTCTCGCCGTGCGCCGTCCACGTGACCACCAAAGATACGCTTCCCTTGGTCGACAGCTCAGCATCCACCACCTTCTCGCGCGTCTTCCGCAGATCCAACAAGCTGACTGATGCCACACCTAACGAGTCGTCCCTCGTGATGCGGTCCTTGTCGAAGACCTCTACACGCAACGACTCGGACGTCAGATCCCCGAGCGTGCCCTCCCATTCGAACGTCTCGTTCCAAGTCGGAGTCAGCGTCTTGCTCACGGTGGCCGACTTGTGCTGCTTGCCACACAGAGTGAGCACCGCATACGGGTCGCTCTTGCCGTTCAGGTCGGCCGCCTTGAGCCCAGCTGCGCTCTTGAGCTGCACGTGGATCCGCCCGCGCTTCATCAGCGCAGGGTCGACCGGAGGCGTCTCGCCGTGCGCCGTCCACGTGACCACCAAAGATACGCTTCCCTTGGTCGACAGCTCAGCATCCACCACCTTCTCGCGCGTCTTCCGCAGATCCAACAAGCTGACTGATGCCACACCCAACGAGTCGTCCCTCGTGATGCGGTCCTTGTCGAAGACCTCTACACGCAACGACTCGGACGTCAGATCCCCGAGCGTGCCCTCCCATTCGAACGTCTCGTTCCAAGTCGGAGTCAGCGTCTTGCTCACGGTGGCCGACTTGTGCTGCTTGCCACACAGAGTGAGCACCGCGTACGGGTCGCTCTTGCCGTTCAGGTCGGCCGCCTTGAGCCCAGCTGCGCTCTTGAGCTGCACATGGATCCGCCCGCGCTTCATCAGCGCAGGGTCGACCAGAGGCGTCTCGCCGTGCGCCGTCCACGTGACCACCAAAGATACGCTTCCCTTGGTCGACAGCTCAGCATCCACCACCTTCTCGCGCGTCTTCCGCAGATCCAACAAGCTGACTGATGCCACACCCAACGAGTCGTCCCTCGTGATGCGGTCCTTGTCGAAGACCTCTACACGCAACGACTCGGACGTCAGATCCCCGAGCGTGCCCTCCCATTCGAACGTCTCGTTCCAAGTCGGAGTCAGCGTCTTGCTCACGGTGGCCGACTTGTGCTGCTTGCCACACAGAGTGAGCACCGCATACGGGTCGCTCTTGCCGTTCAGGTCGGCCGCCTTGAGCCCAGCTGCGCTCTTGAGCTGCACCTGGATCCGCCCGCGCTTCATCAGCGCAGGGTCGACCGGAGGCGTCTCGCCGTGCGCCGTCCACGTGACCACCAATGATACGCTTCCCTTGGTTGACAGCTCAGCATCCACCACCTTCTCGCGCGTCTTCCGCAGATCCAACAAGCTGACTGATGCCACACCCAACGAGTCGTCCCTCGTGATGCGGTCCTTGTCGAAGACCTCTACACGCAACGACTCGGACGTCAGATCCCCGAGCGTGCCCTCCCATTCGAACGTCTCGTTCCAAGTCGGAGTCAGCGTCTTGCTCACGGTGGCCGACTTGTGCTGCTTGCCACACAGAGTGAGCACCGCATACGGGTCGCTCTTGCCGTTCAGGTCGGCCGCCTTGAGCCCAGCTGCGCTCTTGAGCTGCACGTGGATCCGCCCGCGCTTCATCAGCGCAGGGTCGACCGGAGGCGTCTCGCCGTGCGCCGTCCACGTGACCACCAAAGATACGCTTCCCTTGGTCGACAGCTCAGCATCCACCACCTTCTCGCGCGTCTTCCGCAGATCCAACAAGCTGACTGATGCCACACCCAACGAGTCGTCCCTCGTGATGCGGTCCTTGTCGAAGACCTCTACACGCAACGACTCGGACGTCAGATCCCCGAGCGTGCCCTCCCATTCGAACGTCTCGTTCCAAGTCGGAGTCAGCGTCTTGCTCACGGTGGCCGACTTGTGCTGCTTGCCACACAGAGTGAGCACCGCGTACGGGTCGCTCTTGCCGTTCAGGTCGGCCGCCTTGAGCCCAGCTGCGCTCTTGAGCTGCACGTGGATCCGCCCGCGCTTCATCAGCGCAGGGTCGACCGGAGGCGTCTCGCCGTGCGCCGTCCACGTGACCACCAATGATACGCTTCCCTTGGTTGACAGCTCAGCATCCACCACCTTCTCGCGCGTCTTCCGCAGATCCAACAAGCTGACTGATGCCACACCCAACGAGTCGTCCCTCGTGATGCGGTCCTTGTCGAAGACCTCTACACGCAACGACTCGGACGTCAGATCCCCGAGCGTGCCCTCCCATTCGAACGTCTCGTTCCAAGTCGGAGTCAGCGTCTTGCTCACGGTGGCCGACTTGTGCTGCTTGCCACACAGAGTGAGCACCGCATACGGGTCGCTCTTGCCGTTCAGGTCGGCCGCCTTGAGCCCAGCTGCGCTCTTGAGCTGCACCTGGATCCGCCCGCGCTTCATCAGCGCAGGGTCGACCGGAGGCGTCTCGCCGTGCGCCGTCCACGTGACCACCAATGATACGCTTCCCTTGGTTGACAGCTCAGCATCCACCACCTTCTCGCGCGTCTTCCGCAGATCCAACAAGCTGACTGATGCCACACCCAACGAGTCGTCCCTCGTGATGCGGTCCTTGTCGAAGACCTCTACACGCAACGACTCGGACGTCAGATCCCCGAGCGTGCCCTCCCATTCGAACGTCTCGTTCCAAGTCGGAGTCAGCGTCTTGCTCACGGTGGCCGACTTGTGCTGCTTGCCACACAGAGTGAGCACCGCATACGGGTCGCTCTTGCCGTTCAGGTCGGCCGCCTTGAGCCCAGCTGCGCTCTTGAGCTGCACGTGGATCCGCCCGCGCTTCATCAGCGCAGGGTCGACCGGAGGCGTCTCGCCGTGCGCCGTCCACGTGACCACCAAAGATACGCTTCCCTTGGTCGACAGCTCAGCATCCACCACCTTCTCGCGCGTCTTCCGCAGATCCAACAAGCTGACTGATGCCACACCCAACGAGTCGTCCCTCGTGATGCGGTCCTTGTCGAAGACCTCTACACGCAACGACTCGGACGTCAGATCCCCGAGCGTGCCCTCCCATTCGAACGTCTCGTTCCAAGTCGGAGTCAGCGTCTTGCTCACGGTGGCCGACTTGTGCTGCTTGCCACACAGAGTGAGCACCGCGTACGGGTCGCTCTTGCCGTTCAGGTCGGCCGCCTTGAGCCCAGCTGCGCTCTTGAGCTGCACGTGGATCCGCCCGCGCTTCATCAGCGCAGGGTCGACCGGAGGCGTCTCGCCGTGCGCCGTCCACGTGACCACCAATGATACGCTTCCCTTGGTTGACAGCTCAGCATCCACCACCTTCTCGCGCGTCTTCCGCAGATCCAACAAGCTGACTGATGCCACACCCAACGAGTCGTCCCTCGTGATGCGGTCCTTGTCGAAGACCTCTACACGCAACGACTCGGACGTCAGATCCCCGAGCGTGCCCTCCCATTCGAACGTCTCGTTCCAAGTCGGAGTCAGCGTCTTGCTCACGGTGGCCGACTTGTGCTGCTTGCCACACAGAGTGAGCACCGCGTACGGGTCGCTCTTGCCGTTCAGGTCGGCCGCCTTGAGCCCAGCTGCGCTCTTGAGCTGCACGTGGATCCGCCCGCGCTTCATCAGCGCAGGGTCGACCGGAGGCGTCTCGCCGTGCGCCGTCCACGTGACCACCAATGATACGCTTCCCTTGGTTGACAGCTCAGCATCCACCACCTTCTCGCGCGTCTTCCGCAGATCCAACAAGCTGACTGATGCCACACCCAACGAGTCGTCCCTCGTGATGCGGTCCTTGTCGAAGACCTCTACACGCAACGACTCGGACGTCAGATCCCCGAGCGTGCCCTCCCATTCGAACGTCTCGTTCCAAGTCGGAGTCAGCGTCTTGCTCACGGTGGCCGACTTGTGCTGCTTGCCACACAGAGTGAGCACCGCATACGGGTCGCTCTTGCCGTTCAGGTCGGCCGCCTTGAGCCCAGCTGCGCTCTTGAGCTGCACCTGGATCCGCCCGCGCTTCATCAGCGCAGGGTCGACCGGAGGCGTCTCGCCGTGCGCCGTCCACGTGACCACCAAAGATACGCTTCCCTTGGTCGACAGCTCAGCATCCACCACCTTCTCGCGCGTCTTCCGCAGATCCAACAAGCTGACTGATGCCACACCCAACGAGTCGTCCCTCGTGATGCGGTCCTTGTCGAAGACCTCTACACGCAACGACTCGGATGTCAGATCCCCGAGCGTGCCCTCCCATTCGAACGTCTCGTTCCAAGTCGGAGTCAGCGTCTTGCTCACGGTGGCCGACTTGTGCTGCTTGCCACACAGAGTGAGCACCGCGTACGGGTCGCTCTTGCCGTTCAGATCGGCCGCCTTGAGCCCAGCTGCGCTCTTGAGCTGCACCTGGATCCGCCCGCGCTTCATCAGCGCAGGGTCGACCGGAGATGCAGCCGCAGTGGGTTCTGAGGGTAGTTTGTCCGCTGTGAGCGGTGGAGGCGGCGGTCGGTACTCAATGGGCTTCGGCTGCCAAGGTCCAAGTGAACAGGCGATGAGCTGCGATACTCCAGCATTGTGCACCATCTCTGCGGTCCGTTGTTGTTCGATCTTCAACTTGGCGCCCTGCATGCCTGGTACCGACCGGTGGGCTCCCATCTGAGCGGGCCAGCTTGTTGGCTTGACCGAAACCTTGGGCTTTCGCGGAGGCCCACTAGGCTTGGACACCGCAATGCCAAACGCATCCACGATGTGGTCCACCTCCCTCGACCAGCTGGTGAGCTGCTGCCTCAGATCGCGCGACATGGCTTTGGCCGTCGCTCAGCCGATTGCGCTGCGGGCGAGAGCGGCTTCGGGTCTTCGACGATACCTTCCTCTCTCTCTCTCCCTCCCTCGCTCCCTCCCTCCCTCCCTCCCTCCCTCCCTCTCTCTCTCTCTCTCTCTCTCTCTCTCTCTCTCTCTCTCTCTCTCTCTCTCTCTCTCTCCCCCCCCCCCCCCGACGGGACGTTGAGCGCCGCCTCCGAAAGTGAGAGTGCTACGGACAGCCGCTGAGCGCTGGCAGTTTCGAGACGTGATGATAGGGCCCACCCCGGCGGTATCATTGCCTCTGTTGCGACCCAGGAACCGTGAGGTGTACAGTGTACAGAAGATGAGCGCGTCGACCCTCGCTGGAGCTGAGGTGGCGCAGGGGGCCGATGAGGAGCAGGAAGATGTGAGCCAGATGGCGGGGGAGGCGCCCGATGAATGCACTCACGTGCACTCCTAGCTCCTAGCACAGCCCTATTGCTAGCCTATTGCCTATTGTATGTTGTAGTACGTTGTATGTTGTATTCCTGCCCATTTGCCATTTGCCATTTGCCACATTTGAAGGCCGTAGGCATGAATATTCGTGTAAGGTACTCGCCCACAATCACAATTGAATAGTTCCCCGTGTTGCTACTGATGCACAAGACACACAGATTCGGATTCCTCATGATCTCAAGCCCACGTTTGCAGATTTTGGTCTCGAAAATTGCGATTCGAAATTTGTTTTTGCTATTACTATAATTGTTAATTGTTATTGTCGGCTCGTTGAAGGTGATAAACAGACACGACTTCGACTTCTCGCTCTGCAGTCGCTCTGCGAGATTCTCTCTCTCTCTCTCTCTCTCTCTCTCTCTCTCTCTCTCTCTCTCTCTCTCTCTCTCTCTCTCTCTCTCTCTCTCTCTCTCTCTCTCTCTCTCTCTCTCTCTCTCTCTCTCTCTCTCTCTCTCTCTCTCTCTCTCTCTCTCTCTCTCTCTCTCTCTCTCTCTCTCTCTCTCTCTCTCTCTCTCTCTCTCTCTCTCTCTCTCTCTCTCTCTCTCTCTCTCTCTATCTATCTATCTATCTATCTATCTATCTATCTATCTATCTCTCTCTCTCTCTCTCTCTCTCTCTCTCTCTATCTCTATCTATCTATCTATCTATCTATCTATCTATCTATCTATCTCTCCGTCCTCCTCTCCTCGGCCAACGGAGGGAAGTTTCGTCCAAAACATTCTCATTCTCATTCTCCGGTCCCAGGATATTCTGTGGGTGGCGTATGCCAGATGCAGATGCGATGGAAGCAAAGACAGCACGATGAAAACAAAAGAAATGATGATTTTTCATTTCATATAGGTGCGAAAAGTTGCGCGCGGCGCGAACCTTGACGCGAACTTGGGCGTGCGAGATCGCCAGCGCGAGGTTCATGGCGCGGCTCAAGGTGGTGGAGCCGCCGCGACGGCCGATTTCGACGCAGCTTGGGGGCGCGTCGGTCGCGCCCGATTGGCGTCGCTGGCTGGGCGGCACCTGGATATATGGTATATGGGGCTTGGTGCGGGCCGGACACTGGGCTGAGGAACAAGAACGGTCTCGCATCGCGCCCGGGACCGGTTCGAAGTTGGGCTCTCCGGCCTCCGGCGGCGGACGTTAGCGCGCCTGCTTTCGAGAGCCGTGACGGCCGATTTCGACGCAGCTTGGGGGCGCGTCGCGCGCGAATGGCGTCGCTGGCTGGGCGGCACCTAGATATATATATAGGGCTTGCTTGGCGCGGGCCGGACACCGGGCTGAGGAACGAGAACGGTCTCGTTCGTAGCGCGCCCGGGCTCGGTTCGAAGTTGGGCTCTTCGGCCTCCGCCGGCGGACGTTAGCGCGCGCGCTTTCGGGCGCCGCGACGGCCGATTTCCGATTTCGACGCGGCTTGGGGGCGCGTCGCGCCCGATTGGCGTCGCTTTCTGGGCGGCTCCCGGGTATATGGGGCGTGGGCTCGGGCCGGACACCGGGCTGAGGTAACGAGAACGGTCTCGCAGCGCGCCCGGCGTCGTTTTGAATTCGGGCTCTCCGAGAAAGATTATTCAGGACTGTTTTGCCGTTTTGGGGTTACGCTTCGTTGTGGTGTTGTGGTTGTGGGGGCTCCCGAGGGGGGTCTGGGGCCCAAAGGGCAAAGGGCACCGAATATGTGCTAGATAGGTGTTTTCCGGGGTTTCTAACGCTTTACTTTGGTGTATTTCCTCAATCCTGACTTTTTCATTTTTACACCCTTAGAATTTCAAATAGTGTTTGACCGCCCTAACAGTGCTCAATGTTCTTGTGTTTCACATTTAGGGCCTCAGCTTGCTGAGCCTCAAGTTGCACCTTCACCTTCACAAGAGTTGCACCGTTGCACCCGCACCCAGACCGACCCTTTAGGGTCCGCGGCCTCTACCTCCAACCTCCAAACCCACACCGCCAAGTTTTTCGGCGCGGAGACGGAGAGCTCCGGCGCCCCCTCCGACCCTCCGACGCTCTCGCCTCGCCTTCTCCCTTCCATCCCGCGAGCACAGCGCTACAGCGCACCCAGCTTGCTCGCTGATTCCGTCTCTTCTCTCGTTCTCCCAGAGTACGAAAATAGAATATTGGCTTTCTCTGTTTCTCTCTTTGTCTTCTTCTTCTCTCCGCTTTCCCCCCCGCGAGCCCGCGAGCCGAAGGAGCCAGAAGCTCTCTCCCTCTCTCTCCTCTCTCTCTCCCCTCTCTCTCTCTCTCGCTCGCTCGCTTGCTCGCCCTTCTTTCCGCTCCCCCATCTGTCCGACCCTGGTCTCTCTCACCTCCCTGCGTATGCTCGCCCTCCGCCTCTTTCTCATCGTGGGTAGCGGTGCCAGCCTGCATCTAGGGAGTCCAAGCGGACGTGTGCGCTCGCCACCGGCGCTCCACATCCGCCGGCGCTCTGTCTCTCTCGGCAGCGTGCTGGCTGCAGGCGCACTCTTGCCTCCTCTCTCACGTGCGGATGCAGCGGGCCTGCTCGACATGCAGACACCGCTTGGCGTGCTCCAGAAGCAGGAACAAACCGTCGAGGACCTCTTCTTGCGCTCGACGCCCTCTGTCGTGTACATCTCCACTTTCATCGAGAAGACGGACCGCCTGACGATGAATGCGATTGAAGTTCCGGCGGGTACTGGATCCGGCTTCATCTGGGACGACCAAGGGCACATCGTCACCAACTTCCACGTCATCCGCGGCGCGAATCAGGCCAAAGTTGGGGTGATAGGCCCGAGTGGTGACACCAAGCTCTATGTGGCCACTCTTGTAGGCTACAATCCGGACAAGGATGTTGCGGTGCTCAAGATCGATGCGGGGAATGAGAAATTAGTGCCTCTTGCCCGCGGCTCGTCATCTGATCTTCGGGTCGGTTCGACAGCGCTCGCCATTGGCAACCCATTTGGCCTAGACCACACGTTGACCGTCGGCGTGGTCTCTGGGCTTGGGCGAGAGGTGCGTGCAACAAGATGCATGGATACTATCGCCTGCTTGCTGAACTGTGGCACCTGGCATGCGTTGTCTAGTCACGGGAATGGCCACTCGGAAGCACCCCTAATCACGCACTGCGGGCTCAACCAATGCCGATAGACTGACCAATGTTCTCTCTCCCCCCCTCCCCATCATTGTTAGGTTATCTCGCCATCAGGCCGACCAATAACCAATGTGATCCAGACGGATGCGGCAATCAACCCGGGAAATTCGGGGGGCGCACTCCTTGATTCCAGCGGGCGGCTCATTGGGATGAACACGGCTATCTATTCTCCATCAGGTCAGCTCGGCAAGTGGCATGGCCAGCTTTGACTGCTGACCTTGAGAAACAACCCAACTCGACTCCAGTGAATAACTCGATTCCATCCGCAACTCTGAGCAACCTGCACACTCCACCCCGCCTTGGCGCGGCTGGTATCATTCCTGTGTATCGCCCCAATGGATGCAGGCGCGAGTGCAGGCATTGGATTCGCTATACCGGTGGATACTTTGAAGCAGCAGGTATTTTTTGCCTCACAATGTTGCGTCACATCATTGCCGGAGTTTCGTTGGGCTAGAAGTAACTCTGTTCGGCATTCTCCTAATTGGTCCGCCTCATTTCTCAAGGGAGAATTTTCTACAGGCACAAACCGCCAAATATCGACGGGGATCCCTTCCCACAGGCACCAAATGTTCGCCGAATCACATGCCTTTCGGCCCATTCTACCTTTGCAGGTTGAAGCCATTCTCAAGTACGGCAAAGTCATGCGCCCAGCTATTGGCATCAGCCTCATCGGCCCTGCGCAGGTGTGGTGCAACTCTTAACTCTTCATTCCTTCCGTGATATGGTACGGGGATATTGTTGAACGACTCGTTCACTCTGCTTGATTTGCCCGCAGGCACGAACGCTGGGAGTGGGGCGGGGTGTTCTTGTTCTAGGTGTGCCGGAGTCATCACGAGCCGCCGCCGCGGGCCTCCGACCCACTATTCGCCGCCCCGACGGCTCTATTTCCCTGGGCGATGTCATCATCGCGCTCGATGATGCTCGGGTAGGCCATGCCACTGCTGCGCACGAGCCCCATGTCGACTTGACGAATCGAACCATGACGCGGGTTCCAAGCAAGGGATGCAAGTTGTAATGAATGTTTGTCCCACGTCGCCTCGAACCCATGTACGCCTCTCAACCGCGTGGGGTCGAACTTATCCATGGCACACGCCTGGGCCCGTGATACTGAGATCACCCTATGTGAATCGCAGGTCGACACCGAGGCTGATCTCTATCGGGCACTCGACAAGTATCAGCCTGGACAAACTGTGTCGCTTACTGTAGTGCGTCTTGTACCTGCTGGAGGGACTGTAGAAGGACGAGGCCGCGGTCGTGGGAATGAGCTGCAGGAGTACCGCCAGGAGGAAGCCCGACTGAAGATTCAGCTGCAGGCGATGGAGGCCGCGTAGTTCTATAGAAGCGTCAGGTTTGGGGCTCTAAGATCAATCTTTCGCCGCTCATTTCCAATGTTTGCATGAAGGGCAGTGAATGCCCGCCATCTCATGTCCACTAATAGTCTCCCCTACCCATATCCACGCCTATGGAATCTCACAAGAGTTCAATTCATGTAGGAATTGATCGTGCCGGAAGAGCGGGAAGGAGAGCTTTTCCTAGATGTTAATTGGGGCCTCATGGCTTGAGCCCATACCCGGTTGACATCCGACGCTTAAAGAGCGCAAACAAGGGCAAGATTCGCATAGAGCACGTTCTGCGCTCATGGAGATGTTGCACATAACGTTCGTCGTTATCGCGGAGCGCCATCGATGTCGCGCTACCGCAGGGCGCCGGCCCTCGTGGGCTAGACGTCAGCGGAAGTCAAGAGTCTACTATGCCTAGACGCCTCGATGTGTGTTTGTGCCCCTTATGAAAGCACCTTGTCCACAACAGGGTTCTATTATCATATTCTATCACTTATGATGAATGCCGCTCATGTTTCAGGATTCTCTTATCTATTTCATCTAGATCTAGCTCGAGTCAGCAATGAATCATTGAATGGTCAATGAAACGGAGACATCGAAGTTTTGTGTGACTTTGTCGGAGCGAAGCTCGTTTCCTCTTTGGAAACAAGTCGCGAGGGCGCACCGGCGGCTAGCGCGGCGCGCGGTTCATCCGGGGAGCCCAGAACAGGCTCATCGGGAGAACGGGGAAGGTGAGCAGAATCAGGAGTGCCCACCAGAAAAAGAGGAGAGAGAGAGAGAGAGAGAGAGAGAGAGAGAGAGAGAGAGAGAGAGAGAGAGAGAGAGAGAGGGAGAGAGGGAGAGAGGGAGAGAGAGAGAGAGAGAGAGAGAGAGGGAGAGAGGGAGAGAGAGAGAGAGAGAGAGAGAGAGAGAGAGAGAGAGAGAGGGCTCGAGGGTCAAAACACAATTCAAACTCCGGCTCGGACTACGGAGTAAAATCCAGTGCCCTCGCGAGTCCTGCCTCGAGTCTCGCGGGGCAGTCTCGCGGGGCAGCGCCGAAGGACGCGCTGCGGGACAGCGCTGAAGGACGCTGAAGGACGCTGAAGGCTGAAGGACGCGCTGCGGGACACCGCCGAAGGACGCTGAGGGGCACTGAGGGACGCTGGGGACGCTGGGGAACACTGAGGGACACGCTGGGGGACTTTCGCGCGCGGGGGGGTGAGGGAAGAGAACACGGCGTCTCAACGCGCGGACGCGCGGACGCGAAAGAGAACCGCCGTCTCGGCGTGCGAGGGGGGGGGCCTCCCGTGCGCGCCACTTCATGCGCCGGTACCACTTGCTACTTGCTTCTCCTGCGCGTCGCTGCCTCAGCATGCGTGGTGCGTGGTTCCTCCCCCATGCCCCATTTCTCTGGTTCTCGGTCAAAAGCTTCGCTTGGATGCATGGGATCGTGGGTTGTGGAGCGCCCTCTCTCTTTCGGATAAAGGTACCCAGCTTTATAGGACGAGTCCTACAATGTGGGACGACGTTGTGAACTATGAAGACACGGTTCAATCTAGGAATGGAGAGCTAGGATTTGGTTTCTGTGTTCATCTCATTGCCCTCATTGAGTCCTCCTAGAGGCTCAAGACACCATTCTCAAAGCATAATGAGTTATTTGCCACTCGCGGAAGCCTTCCCGGCAAAAAACGGCGTTGTCCTACGAATTGCCGCAAACACCTGAGGACACGATTTGAGGCTCATGATGAGCTCCCTAGAACTTGCTCCCACGAGATGAAATGCTCTTTGGCATGGGTTCTTTTCGACCTTCAGTGGAGACCAAGCTTGGTTTTGAAGCCCAATGAGAGTTTTGGCTGCTTTTGCCTCTTGCGGGGCAAAAACAAAACTCTCGACGCACCCGGTGGCCTCCGATGGCCGAAGTACTCAGCTCACGCTGGAGCCGAAAGCTCGGTCAAGACGAAGTCTACAGCCTTGGCCATAGTGGGAGCTAAGGATCTCAAGACTGAGTTGGGACTATCCTTCAGTTGGTGGGAAGTCCCAATCCTTCACTCTCGAAAGTTGTGTGGCTTTCAAGCTCTGGGTCCTACAAATACACCGAAATCGTAGGACGCGGTCCTATAATGTAGGACGGAACTTTTTAGCCGCTTTCTCTCGAAAGAGAAGGGAAGATTCCCAGTTTCCCCACCTTTCTTCCTCCCAGGCGCCTCGCAAATAGCTTTAATTTGCTTTCTCTACAGCGGTTCTTTATCTGCTTCTGGGGGCAATCAAGTTTAATTTACGACCTCTTCGTATCTCCCCCTTAGGCACATCGCACTCCTTTCGTCTTATTTGGTAGGTCTCTTGGAATCTTGTGCGGCAGGATTGCCCCTCGTTTCCGTTATGGTGCGATTCCCCTTCCAGACGGGATCGCCGACAGATCGCCTTCTGATCGTCGTCCGTCGTCGTCTGGCCGGAGTGTTTGGGTTTGATTTTAGTCGAGTTACGTGAGAAAGTCGTGGGGCGAGGGTCGGGGTGTTTTCCTGGGTGTCGTTGTCCGTCGTCCTGTCGTCAGTCGTCATCCGTCGTCGCTCTCGCTCTCGTCGCTCTCGCTCTCGTAACACTCAGACCCTACAAACTCGCCTCGCCTCGCCAGCCCCTGCCACCACAGCCCTCCTCACACTCACCCTCGCCTTTCGCCGCTCGTTCCATGTCGCTTTCGCCGCCGTCCTCGCCCTCGCTCAAGCCCGCCTATCCGCCTTCCTCTGCTGACGGGCTTCAGCCCGTCAGCACCTCTGAAGTGGCCTCCCTCTCCGCGCCTGCCGCCGGCTTCGCCCCTTCCTCATTGCCCTCAGGCCCTATGGGCCTTGCCAATTCGTCAGGCCCCCCTCCATGGCGACCAATCATAAGATTAGTGAACCAAGTATAAACTTAGTTGTCGAAAACAGGGGATGGTGATTGAACGCTTTTCCATGCTGTGGGTGATGGTGATTGAGCGCTTCTCGCCTACATAGCGGATAGCGGAACGCTGAGAAAGCCGACCCCCCCCGAAGCAGCGAACACCACCCCCTTGGCCCTTGGGAGTAAGGCTGTGAATAGGTTTGGTTTGGAGCTAACATGTTTGAAGTAGATAGTGCCTTTCAGCTATCTTGATACATAGAGATAGTGCCCTTCGGCTATCTTGATACATAGAGATAGTGCGATTTGCCAAGTAGATACCTAATATCTAGATATTAGGCATTAGGTATTGGGGATAGATAACAGCCCTTAGCTCCGGCTCCGGCCCGTAGTAGTCGCGCGTTTGTGTGTTGTGTGTGGTTGTGGTTGTCGAACCAATATGTGTCGTTGTGCGCACTACGGCACAAAGCACAAACAAAGCTCAAGCTCCTACCTATAAATATAGATATACATTAGTGTACCGTAAAAGGTATTAATTAAGGCGGGGGGCGCGCCCGAAAAGCGCGAGAGTGAGTACTAAGTACCTACAATACGTGGGCAGTAGGCGCGAGACTGCTGTAGCCCTTCGATCGGCGCGGGGCGCGAGCAGGCTGTCGCCATGGGCAGGAAGCGGTCCGCTGCGGCGGTGGACAGCAATATACTCTGTACGAAAGGCAGGGCAATCGGATGTAACTTTGAGCACTCCTTGCTGGCGGGAATGAATTATGAGTGAGGGCTTGTCGTGTGTGTGTGTGGTTCGCGCGCGCAGCGCGCCCTTAGATAGCTCCGCGCGCCCCCATCAGTTGTCTTCCGCGCGCCGCGTGCAAGCCTGTAGCCTGTAACCTCGGTGGCTATTAATAGGTTGTTAATAGCTTTTGTCATCACAGCTATCTTGATAGATAGAGATAGTGCTCCTTCGCTATCTTGATAGATAGAGATAGTGCTTTTGCTGGGTAGATAGCCTAATACCTTGATATCTGTCTATCATGTTCACAGCCTTACTTGGGAGCCGGGAGTGTACTCTTACAATATTGTATCTGACGAGAACCGAGACGGAGCGCGCGCCCGCTCCGCGCCCGAACCGCATTTGATGAGCCATCTCAAGGCGTTTTCCGACCCCCCTGAACCGCCCAAAGCGCTTCGCGCGCGACCCCCCCCCCAAACCAAATAACCACACCACGAAAATACCGACCCTCCCCCCCAACCGAAACCGACACCCTAAAGTCGGCCTAAAACCGACCCCCCCCGATTTTTTTTATCGCAGACTTGTACTCATGATTCAACAAGTCACATGTTGAAAAACATCTCCATCGGGTCCATTGTGCCCGTTCTGTGCGACGACGGAGACGAGAAGGTCTCATGTTGCGCTGCTGCAGGCGCCCCCGCACTCCATGCGTGATGGGTCGTGTTGCTCATCGTAGCCGACGTGGCCATACAAGCGCTAGGGCAACTCCATCCTAGGCTCGACAGAGATACACGTGGCAGACCCGAGTCCAAAGGAGAGGCCATAGGCGGCGAGGGAGTGGGCACCTCGGCGGGTGTGGCAACAAAGTTTTCCGGTATGCTAGTAATCTCGTTCACCCTCGTCAATCCACGGTGCCCTTCAACCAAAACCGGGACGCCAGGTTCATTAGGGCGTATCGGTGCGATCACGCGGCGTTCACTTGGCGCATGCTGTACTGACGCACTACCATGCCCATCGCTTGCGTTGGGGGCGGACATTACCAACGGCTCCGATGCCCCGAGTGGTGCGTCTACCCTAGAACGCCTCGGGTTGCTGCTTGCCTTAGCCGTAATGGTTAGGGTCCTCTTCGCAATCTCAACCAACATTTCACAGGTTACCGGACGCGTGGGAATTACAATTACGGTCTGGTGGTGAGGGTCGATCTTGCCCTTCGTATCGTTTGAACTTGGCGTAGCGCTCCCGCGATGTGTGGCATTGACGGCTTGGCTAAACTCTGGACCTGATCTTGAGGCATGACTTGGCCTAATTTTCTCTGAGCTACGCCGGTCACGTGAAGCGGCATCTGACTCGAATACACCTGGCATTTTGCTGTCCGTGGCACGAGAACGGCTTCTGTGGCCCTCTGACGCCCGAAAGCTAGTAGGTAGTCTGCGTTTCCCACGTGATGGATTTGCGACAGCCTGCCCAGCATTTGCAGGTGTCGCTGTCGATCCGGGACTTGCAGGGCCAGACGCTATGTTCATCGATGGAAGGCTAGCTGATGGGGCGGCAACCTCCACGAGAGACTGGCTATTGTACCCCGTTGTTATTGCCTGGGCCGTTGCATCTGCCGATGGACGGGAGGAGGCCCTCCTTGCACGTTCTAAGAGCCCAATGACATGCTTGCAAAGATACGGGCTGGAATGACAGTCTTCGCCTTCCAGCACACCGCCATTGTGATGCGATGTGGAGAATGGACATGAGCATTCTACACGGCAGAGAAGAGGGCGCGGTGGAGCGGCTATCCGCACGGACACCTTGTAGCTCCTCCCATCTGTGCCGTGGCAAATACATTGGAGCTTCAGGCTCTGGAATTGCTCTCTAGGAGTATTCGGCCCGCCATTAACGTCGATGGCACTTGAAGTCCTGCTTGCACTTCCTACATCGAAACGCTCAAAGTGTTCCTCGCTGAAGAGGAGATCGGACTTCGCGAGGTCGCGGCCGCGCTTGAGGCGCTGGGGCGCTCCGGGGTCGTCCCCCACCACCTGCTCAATGTCAGTATCAGTGTACGCGTCCGCCCATGCACCATCAGCTGAGCGCACGCGGATGCAACCTGCGGACAGCGGGCCGCATCTCTCGCTCGGTTCAGTCTCGCACATCTCCGGCGCATGCAGCCGTACCGCTGGTACTCCTGCACAGCACCCGGCACCAACAGCTCGGCGCACTGCCTGTCCTCTCGCCCTTCACCAACGCCGCGGCTCCACGTTCTCCTCCCCTCCCTCCCCCCTCTCTCCTCCCCTCCCTCTCCTCTCCGCTGGACGCTCCCGTGCAGCAGCCCGGAGCGGGCCGGAGGAGGGAGTGAGGGAGCTGTGAAAAGATTCGAGGCTATGAATCAAGGTGCAATGGTATGTGAAAAATCAAACGAGAAAGTAGTATGTTGAGTTTCACAGGAGCCCCCGTACGCCTCCCCCCCCCGCTGTGCCTGCAATTGCTCACGCTCAGGACTGGCAAGCCCGATAACAGTCGCCATTTTCGCAGCTGGACTGGCATAGATAGGTCGGAGCAGTTCTGATTAACGACGAGTCCAGATCCAGATCATCCTTTACAAAAAAATTCTTGAAGGTGACTACTCACTACTCCCTGCGATACGCTATCCCTTCCCCGGGGGTCTCCGACCGACATCGCCCATTGCCCCACCCTCACTCCCCTCTTCGCCCCCCCCCCCCCCTCGTTCCTTTTTGTTCGGTTTCGGGGGTCGACCCATGTGCCATGTGCGCTACTTTGGGTCAGGCGACGGGGGAGGGGGAGGGGGGGGGGGGGGGAGGGAGGGCGAATGGCGAATGGGCGAATCGCACCATTTCTTGGCGAAGATGAAGATAGAAGATTTTCGTAGGTAGTGGCAGGTAGCCCCCCCCCGGAGGTTTTTTATTGGGCATCGCGCCACGGTCAAAAAATGCAGTCCAGCCCTTACTATATGTTAAAAAGTCCCTGTTTGACCGCCCTAGTTTGGAGCCCTCCCTGCTGACCTGCTGTCTGCTGCTGCTGTGTTTCCCATCTCCATCTAGTAGATGCGATCATCTGCTAGATATCTAGGACGCGCTTCCTCCGAGGGGTGTGCCTCCGGAACAAACGCGGAGTCCGCTGCAACCTTTCGCACGAGGTTCCAGGCGCCTGGATCGACAACAAGTGCACGACCACCTGGCTACGGTCCCACAGCACTAAGCTTAAACCGGCACAGACTAGAAGAAGAAAACTCTGACCCCCTCCCATAATTTATTTAATAGACGGGGAAAGGAAAATGTGGACGCGTATTCTATTTGTACTCCATTCTTGCCTTTTGTTTCGTTGCATCGTACGCTGAGGCTATGGCCGCCACGCTCGGCACAACCGCCAGCCCGTCCCGCGGGTCCAGTCCGCGGACAGCACGGTTGTCCAGGAAATCGATTGCACAGCAGGAGGAGAGAGAACCAAAGGTTTACCTGGAGGTGTGGGCCGACGCAGAGCCCTTGGGGCGCCTTGTCGTGCAGCTCTTCTCAAACACGGTGCGCCACGCAAAGGTCGAGCGGCTCGCCCATTGTCTGCACCCCTGAGGGCGGCGATGCCGTGCGCCCTGGTTGGTGCCGATCATGGTCCCGTTGTCCTCATACTCTCTTAGGTGCCGAAGACCGCCGACAACTTCAGGGCCCTTTGCACCGGGGAGGTGAGTGACCACTGCAAGAGTAGTGAGCCCAAAACATATCTGCATTACTCCTGATGCTTACCGGCAGCTCTTGTGCGCCTCGCAGTATGGTTATGGTTATCAGGGGTGCACCTTCCATCGTGTCATCCCAAACTTCATGGTTCAAGGTGGTGACTTCACGAGGTTTGACGGAACTGGCACAAAGTCAATTTATGGCAAGACATTCCCTGACGAAAACTTTCATTTCAAGCACACTGCCCCAGGTCTGTTATCCATGTCAAACTGCGGACCTGACACGAACGGGTCTCAATTTTTCATTACTACTGCGCCTGCGGACTGGCTCGATGGTAAGCACGTGGTATTTGGGCGCTTGGTGGACGGTACGCTGGGGGTACTCAAAAAAATTGAATCGTTTGGGTCAGCTTCAGGGGATACCAGCAAGAAGCTCATCATCCACCGCTGCGGAGAAATACTTGATGATGACTGATTTGTGGGACCGTCAATGGTTATGACTGTGCATGTGCAACGAAATATCGAGCATGGCTGCTTGCCAATGCCGTCCAGCTCCCGATGGGAACTTCATTGAATACCCCTTTCTACTTGCTCTATCTAGCTAGCGTTGTCAATAGGAGCATGCAGCAATCAAAACCAATGGATTCCATTTTCTTGCGGTATCTCCTAAAGAAGTACACGCGAGCCCGGAGGGGCATAGGGGGGGGGGGGGCAAGGTACCCCCATGGTCCCTACTCCCTACTCCAAGAGTAAGTTGTAAAAGTTGTGTCAACTAAGTTTATACTTTATACTTAGTTCGCCCATGAGGCACGAGCCCCCCCCTCCTCTCCACTCCTCCCCTGCTGTCGGGGAGGTACTACCAATCCTCTTGGCATGCCTGATGGCTTGCCAGGAGCACACTGCCCGGCTGACCCATACCCCTCCCCACGGGCTCGCCTGACTCGCCCGCCCTAGTCTGTCGCCTGTCGTGGCCAGCACATCGCCATCGCTCCATCGCTCTGACCAACCCCTCCTTGACGGATCGAGCATGACCACTGGCTCTGTGGCAAGTTGAGGTCTTGTGGTGTGTCAGTGTGTGGGTGTGGTTGTGACTGTGAGTCTGTAGCATGGGATGTAAAAAAAAATTCTTAATAATCTCGCCGCGCGCGCGACCCTGCACCTCCTCCCTGCAGCCACGCCCGCTTCCCTTACCCCCCCTCCACCTGCCTTGCGGCGCGTCCCCTCGTGCTCTACCTAGGGGCTGGGTGAAGTGGGTTTCCAGTGGCGGACGGTGTGCGCCGGTCCCCGACGGCTTATCGCTCTCCTTCCTTCTACGCCGCCGGGCTACCGGTTTCTTCCTAGTCCTTTTCGCGCCGGGTGCCGGGCGTCTGGTGTACGGTGCGTCTGCTGTGGGTGCCAGCCGGGTGAGAGGCGGTACGCCTTGTGGGAGCGTTCGTTATTAGGCGAGCCGCTCCACCATGTCGAGCGCTTGTGCTATCAGCTTCAAGTTCACACTCATGACTAGGCTCCCTTTGTTATTAGTTTCGTATACGGGGGTGCTGAGGTCCCGTGGGGACTTGATCTTCGGCTTCCTGCCTTGGGAGGCCTTGTTTGTGCGCGCGGTCGAGGTTCCGTCCGGGGGCCCAAGGCCTCTGACGAGGACCGTGAACCTGCTCAAGGTTCTTTCGATGACTGGTACGTGGTGGAATGGGTATTGATTGAATTCTACTCTATAGCTATAGAAGTCGCCTATTATGTGTCTCCACGCTATTAGGTAGAGGGCTTTAAGGCTATCGGGTGTCGGTGTGTTCGGGTATGCGAACAGTCTGTCTTTTATCTTCTGGTTTGTCGATCTGTCGCTCGCGGGGGTGAACCCCGCCACGGCCTCTATGGTTTGGAATATCCGAACCGTGGAGGAGCATCTGGCTAGGTGTGTCGAGTCCTCGCGGTGTTTTCCGCAGAGTCTACATTTTGTGGTGGTTGCCGACGCGAACCGGTTTCGTGTGCCCAGCCTTCTGTGGGTGATGTGCTTAAAGTGGGGGTGTTTGTCCGTGTGTTTTAGCAGGGGGTGGGTATAGAGTTGTGCCACGTGTTTCCATTCGTCGTGTGTCATTTCGAGCTTCCGCTGATGCTGATGCTGAAAGCTGCCTCTGAAGCCTCTCCAAAGCCCAAAGCCCCCATGAGCTTTTGTGGGGCGGCGAAGGGATGCCGTTCGTTGCGGTTGACTCCGGTTGTTAGAACTTATAGCGTCGTATGACATCTTGTTAGTTAGCATTACTAGCCACAACTATCAGTAAAACTGATAGGGTCATGGGGGCCCCGTGCCCCCCCTCCTCCATCGCAGACACCCCCTGGGTGGGCCTGCACACTCAACCTCAGCCCCTGCCTGTTGGCAGGGGCTGAGCTGACACCACTCTGGCACTGACCCTCGCCGAGCGCGCATCGCGCGCCGCACGCATTCGCCTGCACTGGCCCCTGATCGTACTGACCCCCCACTCCACCACTGAGCCACAGACCACCTGAGCCGCCAGGAGGGCACCCAGGACCAGCGAGGCCAGCGAGGGAGAGGCAGGAGAGGCCAGGGGCCCAGCCCCAGCCTCCACTGCCCCCTGAGCTGGCCCAGCTGGCCCTCTGGGGGGACCCGAGGGTCCCCTCAGAGGGGTGCCATGGCGCGCGCAGGCATCGCACGCCCGTAAGAGAACGAAGAGAACCGCGAGAAAAGAACGACAAAAAAACGACGAAGAAAAGGTAAAACTCACGCCTGTTTACGGTATGTTTACAGGCCAACACCCCGAGCGACACACGAACGCCGCGAAAACGCGGAGATACTTGAAAAAGACGCGAGAAGAGGGGGCCGAGACCTCCCAGGGGCACGAAGTGTCACATGCAACAGGCGTTTACGTTTGTTCTGCCACAGGAACACCACACCAGCAGGTCTGCCCCAGCCCACCCCCTGCACTTGGCCCGTTGTAGTGCACGCGGCCCCCCCCCCCGATACCAAAGACAAAGGAATGAAGGGGGTGGTGTAAGGGAGTGAGTAAACTGGGGTATAGGCGATGTCGTGAGTGAGTACCGTGTGTACGTGGACTGTATAGCTAGCGTGAGTAGCCCGAATCTTCAGAAGTTTTATTATTATTAGCATTACTAGCCACATCCACATCCACCGGACGAGCCATGCGCCAACCGCGCACACCCCCATCGCGGGGGAGGGGCTCCGCTGCCGTCGAAGGGCTACGGTCCCTCAGCACTAATAAGGTTATACTAACACAACAGTAAAATTCTGACGCCGGTCGAGAGCGGATTGTGAGGGTCGCGGTCGGGTCCAAGCGAAAGGGGGAGAGGGACTCCCTTTACCCTAGAGGCATGAGCCTCGTAGAACGGCCCGCTTCGTGAAGCGGCCCGCAACGTTCCCCATGGCTCCCACGGCCAAGCCCAAGCCTCCCTCGCGCCCAGAGATGCCTAAACAAAGGGCACTAACTACACCATGCAGGCCCGCGACAAGGCCGACGATCTTCGAGAGCGAGAGCGAGCTCGCCGCGCATCACTTGCGGCATGCCATCTAGTGTGCTCTTGTCAACATGTTCCGTGCCCTGGGAATGGGTTCCTTTGTTCCTTTGTTGTGATACTAGCTTGTGGCAATCTCAAGAAGGGAGTGTGCAAGAAGCAAGAAGCGGGGATGTGTGCAGCTTCGGAGGCTTGCAGCTCGTGTGGATGTTGGGTGTCAAAGCCAAAGCGCGTTGAGTGACTCAGAGCCCGTTCTCGATGTCGGGGCTGATGCACGAGGCTCGCGATGTCGCGCGCACATATGCAAAAAATAAATTGCGAGTCACAACGAGCTTCGACTGAAAAAATAAGCACATGTCGGCCGAGCTCTCTACATGAGGAGGCTTTCATGCAGTTTGAGCACCTTCTAGAAACCAAAGGGTAAGATTTTATAGTGCCTAATAGAAATGGGGCCGATCCAAGAAGCTCATGCCTCTAGAGAAGCCTTCTTCACTCTCCACCGGAGTGATCGCAGCCTCTCTCTTCCCATCGGCCGTCGGCGAGAGCGCACGCGGCCTCCTTCTACTTACTACTCCTACTCTCTCTCTCGCGCGCGCGCGCTGCTCCCCTGCTCTTTGCCTGCCCTCACCGTCTTGCCCCTCTTGTAGAAAGAATATCTGGCCTCTCTCGCTAAAAGAGTTGGCTTCCTCTTGTGTCTGGTGGGGGATGGACCTCGCGTCATCCCCCTCTCCAATAAACGGCAGAGAGAGAGAGGAGAGAGCCGTTTCTCCATTGCTGGCCAGCTGTCCCAGGAGAGCAAGGGTCTCTCTCTCCCTCTCTCCCCCCCCCCCGGCCCTCTCCCTCTCTCTCCCTCTCTCTCCCTCTCTCTCCCTCTCTCTCTCTCTCTCTCTCTCATCCCTCTCGCGTCTCCCCTCTCTATGCTTGAATCTCGCCGCTGTCCCTGAGGGATGGAGGCTGCTGCGGTGTGGCGGTCGGGGAGAGAAGTCGAGAGAGCGCAGAAGAGAGAGAGAAGAGAGGACCGGGGCGAGCCAAAGGCTTTCAAAAGGAGTTGTGTCCAAAGAAGAAAGTGAGAGAGAGGCCCAAAGGGCGCGGGGGGTTGGCGGGGGGTTGGGGCGCGGCCCGCGGGGGGAGGGGGGGGGGAAGAGAGGGGAGAGAGAGAGAGAGGGAAGGAGGGTGCGACGGGGGGGGGGGGGGGGCAACAAGGCGGCGCCGCCCCCCTCTCCCCCCCCACTCTCCCTTCGCCTCTCCCCCACCTCCTCGCACTCCCATCCTCTAATTTGTAGACGACGATGATTTATCTACTCGGGGGGCGCTCTTGCCCCTCTCTCCCCCCCCCACCCCTCTCTCTCTCTCCCTCTCTTCCTCCTGATCTACTCCGCATCCAGTGGGTACCCTAAAGTTCTACCAGCAATCGAGAGCAAGAATGACACGCAAGGGCAAATCAAGCCCGCCGCCGCCGTGCCCTCAGCTCCCGCGGTCTTTCTCCCCCCCCCCAACTCGATTTTCTCTCTTCCCCCAGGGCTCTCTCCTCTCATGAAGGAAGGCTCCTCCCCCCCACCCCACACCCCCCTCTCTCTCTCTCTCTCTCTCTCTCTCTCTCTCCTCGGCGCCCCCTGCTCTCCCCCCTCGCTCCCCCCCCCTCTCCCCCCTTTCGCCCCCCCCCTCCCAATCGATGAGCGCACCCCCGTCGTGTCCACGGCCCGACTCGGCCTTCCTCAAGGCGGAGCGCAAGCGCAACGCGTACCGCCAACTCGCGCCCGCCCCGCGCTCGCTCGAGCCCCGCGAGGGCTTCGTCTCAGTCCTCAACGTGGGGAGGGAGGACGCGACAGCGCAGTCGATCGCCGCCTTCGAGACGTGGATCCAGGCCTCCGAGGGCTACGAGGCGATCAGCGGGCCCGCCACATCTGTGATCAACCTCTCCGCATTGAACAGCCACTTGCGCATCTGCACGCGGCCCGCCAACCGATTCCTGCCTGACTGGCTCCCCGACAAGAGTGACATCGCCGGAAGCCTCAGGGCGATGCACTTCGAGCCCAGGTATCCCATTGCGTGCATCAACTCGATGGTCGGCTCGTGCCTCAAGGCGGAGGAGTCGACAGGTGCGGCGCACGCGCGCCCAGGCCTCGCTGCGCCCAAACCTCGCCGCGCAGTTTGCGAAAGGTGCTGCGCAGCTCATCCGGCTTCCCGTTCCCCTCCTGGTTTGCAGTCTCGAGCTGGAAGGGCAAGCGCATCGTGCTGTCGGTGGAGGACCTTCCGGCGGTCGTCATCAGCAATATGGCGGGCAATGTGTCGGGCAATGCATGGAAGGCCGGGCTGACCGAGCTCCTGGACGACGATGATGACGGCATCGAGGTGGAGGAGATCCGGGCCTTCATTGAGCAGAACGACGACCTCAAGGATGACGCGCAGGTGCAGCAGTGCCTCGACACGGCCATCAAGGAGGGCGGTAACATCCTTCACCACTTTGAGCCGGTGAAAGACAAGCTCAAGCGGGCGGCCGCGATGAAGGACGGCGAGGACGGCCTCGCCGACGACGTCGTCCATCCCAACAGCGACTGGGCGCAGCACCTGTCGCTCCTTGAGGGCTGGCAAGACTACGACGGCATCAAGGTGCGCCCGGAGACAGACGGCTACGGCATCGACGCCATCTCCGCCCTCTCCAACGTGCCCATCGTGAAGCAGGCTGCCACACTGATGGGCGAGCTCCTCGAACCGCTAATGAAGTTCGGGTACGAGCCGGGCAAGAACCTGGTGGCCTTCCCATACGACTGGCGCTGCGCCGTGTCCAAGCTTGAGCAGCGCGACCAGTACTTCTCCAAGACGATGAAAGGCATCGAGGAGCTCCACGCCAAGGCGGGCGAAAAGGTGGTCATCTGCGCTCACTCAATGGGCTGCCGCGTGGCGCACTACTTCCTGCTGTGGGTGACCGACTCCAAGTATGGCCAAAGCAAGGGCGGCAAGGACTGGCTCGACAAGCACATCCACTCCTTCATGCCCATCGGCGGCCCCTTCCTGGGCGCCTCCTCGGGCACCAGCCAGTACCTGCAGCCGGGCGACTGCTCCGGCCTCGCACCGGCGGTGGTCAGCTTCACCGACGGCCATGGGATGATCCGCTCGTGGGGCTCAATGCCGCTCCTTTTCGGCTCGGGGAAGAACCTGATGATGAGCGCCGGCTCACACTACATTTACACGCGCAGAGAGGGAGCCCTGCTCGTGGAAGTCACCCGGGCCAAGTGCCCCAGCATCGCCTCGGGCGACAAGAGCTTCGTGAGGCTAGGCGTGAGCGACGTCAAGGAGATGGAAACCGACAAGCAAGAAGGGGGAAATCCGGATTTTTCCGAAATCTTCCAGTTCGCCTGGGAGGACGACACCGAGAAGATCGAGAATCGATCGCTCACCATCAAGCTCTTCGACGACAACATGGTGGTGGACAAGTCCATCGGTGAGGCCACCATCCGCTTCGACTCGGCAGGCGGCGGCGTGCCGGCGTCGCAGGTACAGGAGCTGACCGACTCAACGGTGATCGCTGCCAAGCCTTGGGAGGAGATGCGGCTACAGGGGGTGCGCATCGGCGAGTCATCAAAGCTGTGGCTGAGCATCCGCTGGGTTCCCAGCAACGCCCCGCTGCCGGCCGAGTTCGACCCGGGCGAGGGCAAGCCAGGTTGCGGCGGTACACGAGATGCTGGGACTTCGGAGCTCAAGCGCGCTGCCCTGCAGAAGGCGGGAATCGACGAGTGGAAGCCAACCGGGCCCCGCGAGTACGACCCGCGCTCGACGGAGATGATGTTCGCGTTGGAGGACATGGTCCCATCCTACAAGGTGTGGCAGGAGCTGTACGCCAACGACAACATATTCAGCAAGATGACTCAGGGCGCGGCGCCGGCGATCCAACTCTGCCAGCCAATCTATGGCACCAATAAGCAGACGCAGATGGGGATGATCTTTCGGCGCAAGATGGGCAAGTGGAAGCAGGGCAGGCGCACAAACTTCTTTGAGTACGACCATGATGCCCGAGTCGACCACCCGGGGTACATTTGCAAGAAGGGTCTCGTGTACGAGAAACCAAACGCATGCCCTCAAGCGTCCGAGCCAGATGGCTTGAAGTTTGGCGATTCGTTTGTTTCTGGCGATCTGACCGTGCCCCACTGGTCACTCCGCTGGCCGGTCTCGTGGGCCAAAAGCGACGTCAACGTCAATATCGTCGAGGTGGAGGGCGGAACCCATCGTGGCATCCTGGGCATGCCCGCGGCGCACTGGGCGGTGCTGCAGCACGTGGCCGCCGTGCCGGACCTTACTTTCCATGTCGACGCGCTCCACGTGACGCCCGAGGCTAGGGCGCGATCAATTGCGCCACCGGATACGGATGCTGCCGCCCATCCCGAGAAGGCTGCGCCGGCGGATGCCGCTGCCAAGGCGGAGGCTCAGCACGTCTTCGTCGAATTCAACTTTGGCAATTCGACGAGGACATCATCGACGGTGCCTCTGAGTAAATGCGACGGTTCACCAGGATTGTTCGGCGACGACGGCAAAAAGGCGAACGTGACCTACGATCCTGATAAAGGCCTGAGGGGCTGCACCTTGTCGCTGATGTTGACCTCGGGGCTTGGTGGTCTAGGCAAGGGTACGCTCTACCCCGGCAGCAAGCCTCAGACCATCTCTATCAACAAGCTCCTTCACGCAGGTGTCCACGAGGAGACGCTCGACATAGTGTTCGGAGAGTCCGGCATCTCGATGAGGTGCAAAGTGACGGGCATGAAGCCCAAGCGAGGGTGCTTCCCTTGCTTCAAGTAGGCGCATGACATGCTCTACCGTGATGCATGCACCTTCTCCCCGTATTGTCTCTCGGCTCGCTGCTGGCTCCAGCGAAGAGAGCCGCTTGGCAAGTTTGCCAGCACTCCAAGCATATGGATGAATGCTGGGCGCGCATAACTTCTATAGGAGGCTCATGGGCGCGCCTCGCCCCATATCTCCCATGCGAGGACTTGCACTGATCTCGTGGCCAATGGGCCGTGGAGGCGTGGTTGGACTGCAGAAATGAGACCTCCGACCTGGCTGTCCTCACTATTCGCAACGGTCGTACGACGCACCGACAGATTGCGTGGATGGTCGTGAAAATGCGGAAGCGGCTCCGCGCACTTGGACGCACCTGCTTCGTCTTCCTGTCGTCTTCCAATTGTCTCCGGCCTATGCGTTTTGTGGCGTCTCACGTCCATAGAAACACAGTGGCACGGTTCCGTAGAGCCACATCATGTGTGACTTCCACTGCCAGCCGATCAGCTGCCGCACGCCTCCTTTATCTGGCTTTCCCCTTTTCGTCCTTGAGTTCTCCCCGGGAGCGCTTCTTCGTGCCTGCTGCACCCTCTTCTCGCATGCACCGCCGCTTCCAAGCGTGGACGCCTCGCGCTCGCCCACATCCCTGCCATGATTTGTCTGTGTAGAGTATTATACGGGCCTTCGCCCCCCGATGGGTGGGATTGGTGTCTAGCATCAGTGTCACATCCATCTCTGATGCTGCGAGGTCGAGGCATTCATTGGGATGTTTTGACGTGGACCACGTTCTGAAGCTACGCGTCCATGCCTTCATGTCCACAATGGCCCCATAGGGCGTACTGTGACTACGACTTTCTGCGATCTACGATGGTTTTACTAGTACTAGTGCAGTCATAGAGAAAAAGAAAGGAAGACTTCTTCGTTGATCTACTAGTAGTGATGACAACTCTCGCCGCGCGGCGCACGCAAAGGCCCAAATGGCCCATCGAATGTTCCCCCACCCTTGCGACTTGCGAGTGCATAATTGTGTTTTTTTATGGCTTCACGTTTCACGACGTGCGTGCATGGCGCTCCTGCCCCCTATTGCTCAATGTATGTCTAGTCCAACTAAGTTTATACTTGGTTCGCGCATGGCGCATGGGAGGGCACGAGCCTCCCCCTCACTCCACTCCCACTCCTCCCCTGCCGTGGGGGAGGAACCACATTCTCTTCATTCTCCTGCGGGCGCGTGATGCCTACGCGCGCCATGGCCATGGCCCCCCTCTCGGGGGGGTCCCTCGGGGCCCCCCAAACAAAGGACAAAGGGCCAGCTGGGGCTGGGGCAGCTCAGGCAGGTGGCAGTGGAGGCTTACTTAAGGCTAGCGGCTAGGGCTTTGCCCCTCATCCTTACAAATAGACGCAACTAAGTTTATACTTGGTTGACCCATGTGTGGAAATCAAAGCCGCAGCTTGGATTGTAACGAGATGAAACGAGATGGCCTGATGGCCCGACGACGAGATGAACGAGATGGCCTTGATGGCCCGACGAGATGAACGAGATGGCCCGAGGGCCCGACGAGATGAACGAGATTTTCGGGTAACGGAACTGGACGAGGAGTTTTCCCCACTAAGCTTGGTCGTAATGCGGTGAAACCGATTTGCAGACAAGCGGGAAACCGGGGCGGAAGGAACTGGCAAGGAAGTCGGCAGGAAGGCAGAGGAAATGTCTTGGCAAGGCGACGGAGGCAGAATTTTAACGGTAGACGGAGTGCAGAATTTTAACGGTAGGAAGGCAGGATATTTTTAACAGTAGGAAGAGGCAGGATTTCTAACGGTAGAAGAAGAGCGTGGAATTTTAACGGTAGAAGAAGGGCGTGGAATTTAACTGTAGAAGAAGAGCGGAGAGGAGAAGGAGCGGGGCTCGAACTGCAGAGCGCTCCGTCCGGACTCGAACTCGCGACCCAGAGCAAAAGGTTAGTGGAGGCGGTAGGTTGAACCACTATGCCACGCGAGAGTTTACGTAGCCATAGGGCCGATGGGAAGGGCTGAGAACCGCCCTATATACTCTGGGTTTTTTTCTCTTCTTTTTCACTTTTTTTCTTCTTTCTTCCTCTGTTCTTTTTTACTGTTTTACTGTTTTTTTTTCTTTACTGTTATTTCTTTTTGCCTCTGAGACATCGCGAATGCGACACCATGGGGGGGCACGAGCCCCCCCTCTCTCCACTCCCACTCCTCCCCTGCCATGGGGGAAGAACAACCCATCCTCCTGGCATGCCTGATGGCTCGCCAGGAGCCAGGAGGCCACTGCCCTACTGACCCACTCCCTTCCCCACAGGCGCCGCCCCATTCGCCCATCCTGGCCCCTCGTGACCGGCCCATTGCTCCAACCCCCCCTCCCCCCCTGGTCGACAGGCAGACAGGTGCAGCGTGGGGGCCCCAGAGGCTCGGGAGCGCCAGCGAGGGAGAGGCAGGGGAGGCCAGGGCCCAGCCCCAGCCTCCTCCTCTGCCCCCTGAGCTGGCCTCCAGGAGCCTCGAGGGGCCGCCAAAGGGCAGCTGCAGGCCTGCCGCAGGCGCGCCATCGCGCGTGCCGCAGGAGAGGGGAGAGAGAGCGTGGAGAAGGGGGTGGGCGCGAGCGAGAGCTCCGCCCACCGGAAAATCGGTAAGTCTCGCTCCTGTTTACAGGATAAGACGAGACAGAGTCGGCCGCCCACTCGCCACTCGGAGACACAGGAGGAAGGGGGGGAAAGATCACCGGGGGGGGGGCGCGGGCCACCGGACCATATCTAAGCCCTCCACCCCAATCCCCAATCCCCCTAGTAGTGTACGCGGGGGCCGCCTGATGGCGGGGGGAGAAGGGCCGGGGAATGGGGGTGTAGAGAGTATGCTACGTGCTACTTGTAGTGGGTAGTGGTTCCATTCGCCGCGAGTGCGGTGAGAATATTAAAAGGTTTTTTCCCCCTTACAAATAGACGCTATAGACATAGACTAAATAAAGGAAGTGATTGGATACATAATATCGAAAGACCAACTGGGCTTCGTCCCCAAACGCCTCATAGACGAAGCCACACACCTACTTACTACAATTGACACACGCATATCTAGATCTAGACGAGACGGCTGACGGATTTCTGTATGTAGAGCACACTGCGACGGAATAGCGTTCTCGGAGGAATCGGTACTCATAGGATTACTGGAAAGGCCGACTACACGGTAAAGCCCCCCCCTTTCTGCACACCACTTGCAGAATGGGGGTCCGGGGGCGGAGCCCCCGAAGGCGATTTTAACTACTATTATAGTAGTTTGACGCATTTTTACTAGTAGAATCGCCCGGAGAGCCCAACTTCGAACCGATGCCGGGCGCGCTGCGTGGCCGTTTTCGACGATCCATCCGGATGGGGGACCCCACCAGATACCAAATACACAAGACCCACCCGGATGGTCACGCCAATCGGGCAGCGGCCGCGCGCCGAACCCTCGTCGAAATCACCCATCCGCCGAGCCCATTGAACGTCGACGTCTGACATCTCGGAGGAAGGCCCGGAGAGCCCAACTTTGAACCGATGCCGGGCGGGCCGTGGGCTCCTAAGCCTCATGGCTTCTGCTCAGCACGAACAGCAGGATCATTCACAGCCTGCTGGCTGCCTTCCTCCCTTCCCACCTCAGCCTTAGGGCGGTCAAACAGTGATTTATAACTACTAACATGAACATGTTCGGGGGGCTGCATTTTGGACCGTTCTCCAAAGCCCAAGAAAATACTCCCGAGGGGCTCACTTGCCGCCATGAATTCCCGAGGAAAATGGTAGGTTTTACCCTCCGCCCCCATCGCGCCCCCCCTTCTGCACACGCGCTGGGGCTCTAACAGTGAAGAACTAGCGGTGTCGCCCCGGGGCGGCCATTGTAAACTATTTTCACATTCTTGAGCGTTAGTGCCTCTACTCTCACTAGACTTGCACTAGCACGCCAAGCCACGAAAGACATGACCGCACCAAATCCCAAGGCACAGACAAAACTAAGTATGGACCTCCTTTAGCCTGTAGCGAGCAGTGCTCCAACGATAGTTAGGTGCGGAAGCGCCAATTTTGGCGCCTCGGCAATAAGGATTTAAGGGTTAATGATGGGTGATGGCGCATGATTTGGCATGATCAATCCGTGTCACCAACGAAGCTGATTGACATGAGCATGATAGGAACTTCCCGGTGAAATCGTTCAACTTGGAAACACACGCACGTGCTATAGTGTCATGCAATGGAAGTGCGAAGTGCAAACGCACGCACATTGCGGTGGATTGGCAACGACCCATCGGATGAGAGAAACGATTAGACCCCGTCGACGAGGCTTTTGGCTTGCGTTCTCTCTTCCTTCTAGGCTCGCCTTCCTCTTTTCTTCCGCACGCCCAAGATCAATGACTCGGGACGCAATGGTGGTGGTAGCGGGTGGTGGATTTGCAAGGCGAGGGCATAAGCCATAACGTACATAAATACATGTAGCCGGAGCAGCCCACCTTTTAAGCATTGCCGCGATGGTGCGTGCCAGTATCCGAAGTACTAAGCGCACGCAGTCTGTCCGACTTGCTGGGGTCTTCAACGACATGCTGGGGTCTCTTCTCCGAGGAATTGGTGTCTCTCCGTATCCCTTGACGTATGGGTATAGCGGGAGCGCCGCGAGCGCCACGAGTGGCGGCTCGAGCGCGAGGAGTCAGAATTGAACGCGGCTGGAAATGCGAGGGCGCTTCGTTGCCAGCGGTACCCCTCTTCCCTACACCGCGATAGAGCACCCGCGCTGACGTTCGAGTGTGGGCATGGGGAGCGTATCACCCTCGGCGAGCCCAAGAGCACGGTAAATTGGTGCGGTAACCGCCTCATCGCTGTCGCCCTCCTCCGCGAGTACCTGCCAAAGTCTGTCCTCACTCACATTCACGCTACCGCGGTAGACTGGCCCAGAGAAGTCCACCTCCTCCGCGGTGACGGCCTGCACCCCCAACTGCCAGCCGGCTGCGACAGGCGTAGCCAACTGGTCAGGGGCGGATATGCCCATCATCCATTGGTGACTCCGCACGTCATCTAGCTTGGCCCGCTGGCTCGGATTGATGGTAAGCATGCGGTCGAGCAAGTCGACGGCAGCGGGCGAGAGATAGGAGCAGCTCCGCCTGTACCAGGCGAAGATGGCGCGTGTGCTAGAGGAGCCCTTGCGCTGTGCGGCCTCGAGTAGCGGGAAGCGCCAGTCGCGTGGGTGCGCCTCAGCGAGCGGGAAGAAGCCGGCTAGCATGGAGAACAGACAGACGCCGAGCGACCACAAGTCTGCCTCGAAGCCATCATATCCCTCTCCCAATAGCACCTGGGGTGCGATGTATGACTTTGATCCGACCAGCCGCGTAAGCCGCTCGCTCCTATCGAGCCGCCCGTTAGCATCGCGAGGGTATATGTGCGACAGCCCGAAGTCGATAATCTTGACCGTGGCGTCGGTTGTAAGCAACACATTCTCGAGCTTCAGGTCGCAGTGCGCGACGCCGCTCTCGTGCAGGTAGCGGACTCCCTCGACGAGCTGGCTGAAGTAGCCGCGCACGACTTCCTCGGCCATCACATTTGACTTGTGCTTGACCACCTGCTCAAAGAGCTCGCCGCCGTCTGCGCATTCCATGAAGATGTAGTACAAGTGCTCATTGCCGTTGCCCGGAGAGCCAAAACCGTGTGCGCGGATGGAGATGACGTTGTGATGACTGAGATGTTCGAGTATGCGACATTCGGTCTGGATGGTCGTGATGCGCACCTTGTGCGTGTCGACTACCTTGACTGCTGCATGCGGTGAGCCGCCCTCTGGAGGGTAGCGGTCAAGGGCCGCAAAGGTGACTCCGTACCCACCTTCGCCAAATCTGCGGCTGTGATCGATCTGGAAGCGGTCGAAGAGTGAGGACTGCGCCATCTGGCACTACACAAGGCGGACTGTCTCTCGAGCGAGAGGGAGGGCCAGGCGAGAAGGAGAGGCAACGAGAGTACAAGCGTCTGTTAGAAGTGCAAAGAGCAGGGATTGGAGGGTGGGCAAGGAGAGAGGGGGGAGGCGATGGGCGGGAGAGGAAGGGTGGAAACGAGAAGGAGAGATGAGACGACGGAGGGAGCAGAGAGGAGCAGGGAGGGTGAGAAGGGAGGGGAGGGAAGGAGAGAGGGGCGAGAGGAGAAGCAGGGCGCGCCGCCTTCCGCAAGCGCACGTGAGAGAGGGCTATACACATTCTACCATAATAGAATAGTAGATAGTAGAGAGTACAAATTAGAGAATGGGGGGAAGCATCATCCCCCATCCCCCTCTCTTCTCTCTTCTCCTCTTCTCCTCCTCGTCGTTCTTTTGTCTCCTCACTTCTAGCTTCTATCTCCCCCCGCCGTAGACCGTGCCATTTGACGATATCTAAGCCCGTGACTCCTACCCCCCTAGTCCCTAGTAGTGTTCTATGAGTCATACTGTCATACTATGACTATGAGGGGAGTCAGCTGACAGTTGATGGCGGGGGGGAAGGGGGAAGGGCCAGCGGACGTGGTGCGTGGTGGGGTGTGGTAGGTGTAGAACGAAAGCTACTCCGGGAAGGAACCAACTCTTGGCGCGTGCCCAACCCCAACCCCAACTCCAACACCCCAACCCCTGGAACTAGTGTGTGTACCTCGTGGCCCGGTCTCCGGTCTCCCGAGCGCCGCTCTGCGTACGGCTAGGCGCTAGGCGATCCGGCGAGCCGGCTAGAGACAGCCTCTCGTAGCTCTGCGGCATGCGATCCTCCATCGTTGCAGCCGCCTGCGGGCGCGAACGGCAAGGTGAGGCTCACGACGAGTGACGAGTGACGCCGCCGCTCTCTCCCGGGAGCCCGGGAAACAGACATTTCCTGCGAGCGCGCGGAATAAAGGCGAAGACCTGGCGGGCGTTCTTTCCAGTTTTTGCGACTCGGGTCTTGGTTTTGGAGATCCTTATTTTCTCTTTTCTCTTTTGGAGACCCTGGAAATAAGGACCCTGCGGACAAGAGAAGTCGCGTAGACTGGGCCTGAGCCCTGAGGTGGTCTCATTATCATGGTCGTTGGCTATCATGATTCTAGTACTTGACGGGCGCGTTCGGCGGCGATGCCGACGGCCGACGGCGCACGTGTGTGTAGGAGTAGAGGGGAAGTCGCCGTTAGTCGTTAGACCTTGAGAGAGAGAGAAGGGCACGCGCTAATTTTGGGTCTGAGAGGATGCGAATCGAGGCATGGGGTTCTCAGAGAGCGGACGGGAGTTGCAGAGGAAAGAAGAGACGATGAGGTGGGGGGCGGGGGGGCGGGGGGGGGGAAGGGGGGAGGGGGGGGGCGGGTTTCTACGCGCGGGGGGGGGGGGGGGGGGGGGGCGGCGGAGGCGCTCGGCTTGCTCGCGGCGGGCGGAGAGAGAGGGAGAGAGGGAGAGAGGGAGAGAGGGAGAGAGGGAGGGAGAGAGAGAGAGAGAGAGAGAGAGAGAGAGAGAGAGAGAGGGAGAGAGGGACAGAGAGAAAGAAAGAGAGAGGGAGGGAGAGAGAGAGAGGGAGGCGCTTGTCACATTTCCCTTGCGGCTGGCTGCGGGTATGTATAAATGTCCCCGTCTTATTTTGCACCATTTTCCGATGGGGGGGGCGGAAGATCGGTCCGTCTCGGAGCGCCAACCCGCAGAGGAGAACAAAGTAGTAGAAGTAGGGAGAAAACGACGCTGAGAGAGGGGAGGGAAGAGGATGGAGGCGCCGCGATGAAGCGGCGGCGGGCGCCGGCAGCAGGCGGCCAAGAATTAGTGAGAGGGCGGCCCACACTCACGTGATCACGGAAGAACCCGCGGAGAGGCCCAAGCCCTTCGTGGGTGAATGAGAGGGAGAGGGAGAGAGAGGGGCCAAGGCCACGGAAGAGAGAGTCCCACCCCGCGGGCGCTGGGTTTGTTCTCATCGTTTATTGAAGGCGCCTATTATAGCAAACGGACTCGCGCACACGAGAGAGAGAGGAGAGAGAGAGAGGTCGTTGTTCAGAGAGTGAAGAGAAGCGGCAGAGAAAGGGAGGGGAGGCCGGGGGGGTAGGGAGGGTGGGGGTAGAAGAAGATACGCTCTGTGTAGAGGTGATTCTGGGGCGTAAGGGAGCAAAGAGAGGGAAGAGAGCGAGACGGAAACGGAGATGATAGTGGAGAGAGAGAAGAGAGAGAGAGAGGAACAGGAGAGCGCGTAGGGTGAGGCCTCTCTCTACAGAAAGAGAAGAGGAGAAGAGGTCGAAGAGAGAGAGAACAGAGAGAGGAGGGAGAAGGTGGGGGGGGAGGGGTGGAGAGAGCAGACAGAGAGAGGAGGGAGGAGAGAGAGAAGAGAGAGGGCGAGCCCCTCCCCGCCCCCGCCCCCCGCCCCGTCCCCCTCCCCCCCCCCCTCCTCGCCCCGCCCCTTCCCAGGCGGGATGGGCTGCGCGCAGTCGAAGCCCTCCTCGCCGCGCTCCTCGCCCGTTCTCAAGGCTGCCACACCCTCACCAGCCACACGACCCCTTCCCCCTCACTCCGCCCCTCGCTCCTCCGCCGCCTCTTCCGAGGGGGGAGGGCGCCCCTCGTCCGCCTCGTCCGCACCGCCGAACAGCACCCTGCCCGCCTTCGTGCTCTGTGACTTTGCCGCAGAGCCCAACTCCTCGGAGTTGTCGGTGCGCAGGGGTCAGTTTGTCGACGTGTTTGTCGGAGAGGTGCCCGCACCGCCGGAGGGATGGTGCACGTGCAGGCTGCGCAAGGAGGGGGGCAGCGGCGAGGAGCGCGGGCTGGTGCCGTGGACACACCTCGTCTCGGCCGTGCACGCCGAGCTCGACGCCATCGCTGAGAACCAGCCAGGAGCGCCCGCAACGCCACCGCACATGCCGGGCGCGGCCGACGGGCAGCGCACTGTACCGGTCCGGCGCACTGCGCGCGGCTTTGGGATCGATGTGAGTGAAAAGAACATCATTGTGCGCATCGTGCCCAATTCTGCCGCTCACGAAGACGGCTACCTTCGCGTGGGCGACGTCATCTACTCGGTCGACGGCGAGGTGCTCGACCGCCGCTGGCTGCCGCACGTGCTGGATACGCTGCCGCGCCGCCCGGTCCACACTTTTGTGGTGGTGGCAGAGGAGGCGGAGCTGCTGAGCCGTGAGGCGCCCGGCCGCCTCGGCAAGCGAAGGAAGAACGTCCTCGCTAGCACGCGTAGTGGTCGCTCGAGCGCCCAGTCCACAGCGCCGCGCGAGTACGACATCCTCTCGACGATGGACCTCTCCAATATCTACTCGCTCAAGTCGTGGGACCCGGAGGCAGTGTCGCGCTCCGCGACAAAGTATCAATATTTCTCGTACGAGGGGCGTGATGTGCCCATCGAACTTGAGGGGCTACCGAGCGCTACCGTCGCTGCGGGCGCCGCCACTCGCGGTGGGCGTATGTGCGCGCCCTCCGAGGTGCTCAGCGCTGCCTCACGACTCCACCCGGAGATGCCGGCTGGTATGGCCGCCGGCGTGCGTGCGGCGCCCATCAGCCGCATCGCAGACCCTGACCTTGCCGCCGCCCAGCTGTTCAGCTCGCTTGATCCGATGCTCGCTGGCGATGGAGTGCTCGTACACGCGCTCTGGCTGGTTGATGTTCAGCAGGGTCTGGTGACCGGCGCACTCGCGCAGGCGGTCGATCGCTCAGAGTCTGAGCGTGGCCGCGGCGCAGCGGAGATCATCAAGCGAATCAACACACTACGGCGCGATGTGCCCTTCGAGATCGTATGCATGAGCATGCGCGCGACAGGCGGCACGGGTTCAAGCGCACACCAACCTCGAGTGGCCGAGGATCTCACACGCGATGGCTACGAAGTGGAGGTGCCCGTCGCCATTGACTCGATTGCCAGCTCGTCGGTGCGCTTCTACGGCTACTCCCGGAAAGAGGTTTCGCGCGTGCTGCAGCACATGGTTGCGCACAAGGTGACGCACGTATGGGTCTGCGGGCTTGCGCCCGAGGGCGCGGTGCTCGTCTCGGCGCTGCATGCAGCCGAGGCCGGCCTCGTGACTGTCATCCTCTCCGACTGCTCGCGCGCTTGCAGCCTCACGGCGGCCGGCGGCATCGACGCGCAAGTGCTCCAGCGTGCAGCAATCCCACTGGTCGAGTCAACCGATGTGAAGGAGCTGCGCAGGTTGAGCTCGCCAGCAGACACGGCAGCCGCCGCCAGAAAGGTGGCCGAGGTGCGCGAGCTCATCTCTGAGATAGGTGCTGACACCGGCACGCTGCGGCCACTGCCCGCCCAGCCGGTGATGCGCGACGCCGTCACGGTCCCGGCGCCCCCGCCTGGCTATGAGAGCTTGCCGACCGAGGGCAGCGGTGCTGTCTACCGTATTGCCGGGGACACTGTGCCCTCTTGGGTCTTTGCGCAGCTCCAAGAGCGTGAGACGCGCCGCCGGTTCCAGGAGGAGGAGCACGATAGGCTGCAGCGCCAGCAACAGGAGCAGCAGTTCCAGCAGCACAAGCCACCACCCCCGCCGCTTGGCGCGCCGCCAATGGGGCAGACGCCCCGCAGGTCGGCCGGTGCATCCGTGGAGGCCGCCCGTGCAACGGCCGATCCTGAGCCGGCCGAGCTTGCCGCTGCCGCGCCTGCAGTGGCCACGAGCTGCGAGGCAGCCGCTGACACAGGCGATGCTGCCACCGGACCGGGCCACAGGCGGACGGCATCGGCAGGCGGACGCAAGCTGGCGGTGAAATCCAAGCCGTTCTGGGAGATCAAGGAGGAGCGCAAGTACCGGCAGCCGCCCAAGGCGTCCGAGCTTGTCAGCACGATGCGGATGGGCCAGATGCTCGAGGAGGCACGGAAGGGAGCCGAGGCCGACGGCACGCCCGAGGCCAAGGCTTATTTCGATCAGGTGCTCTCACGGTACAACCAGCACCCGAGCGTGATGAAGCGCATGCGCGAGCAAGAGGCCGCTGCCGCAGAGGCTGCACAACGGGTGGAGGAGGAGGCGGTCATCGCGGATGTAGAGGCCACGCTGGCAGCACTGGCTGAGACGGACTTGCCCGTAGAGGTCGAGGACGTCACCCCGGGCATGTTGGACGCGGCTGCCATCCGGGCGGCCGGGCTGCCGCGTCGCAGCAGCCGCGACTATAGCAGCGTGAGCAGCAGCGTGAGCAGCACGGACACCGACTCGTCAGAAGACGAGGCGCCGCTCGCGACGCCCACCAGCCATGCAGCCGGCATGCGCTTGAACACCCCGAAGCTCAACTTGGGTAAGCTCAAGGAGGAGGAGGCCTTTCGCTCCGAGACGTCGGTGCTAAAAGCGCAGGCGTTGCTCCTCCCGACTCTCAACGAGGGCGGCTCGCTCTCGACGCTGGGCAGCGCTCCATCACCGCAGAGCTCGACACGTGGGTCTGACCGCACACCGAATGGACTCAGCTCTGCCACCCCCGAGGGCTCCACCCACACGATCGACCGCGCCGCCATCGAGGAGTCGCCGGGCGGGCTTGAGACGGGAACTGTCCGGATCCGAGATGTGCCGTCCAAGCCGATGGACCCCGTTGCCATTACCCCGACGGACGGGGGCGGCGCCAAGCCGAAGCTCAGCTTCGCCCTCGATCTTGACGCCAGAGGTGCGTCACCAAGCCCTCCGCAGCCGGCGAAACCGCTGCGCGGCACGTCGTCCGAGGGTGGCAGCAGCGCCGCAATGGCAGCGCTGGTGGGCGATGATGTGGACGAGGCATCCATCCATTCTATCTCCACCAGGGACTCGCTCGCCTCGCGGGGCTCGCGGCATTCGGGATCCTCGGCGGACGGCCCCCGGACGATTGCGGCCGGTAGTTCTTCGCAAAGCGAGGTCGAGCACACCGGTACCACACCTTCGCGCGATCAAAAGGGAGAGGGTAGCCAGGGCACCGCTAAGGAGCAACGCAAGCGGAGGAAGACAAAGTACTCTCGCAAGACCGTGCTCACCAAGCACCTCGGCGCCGGTTCGTGCGGATCGGTGTATGTTGGCATGTGCGACGACGAGGAGGTCGCCGTCAAGGTGTTGCCGCTCGAGGACGACACAGCCGGCGCCATTAAGCAGGAAATCCGGATCCTGCGTGAGTGTGAGTGCGAGTACATAGTTGCGTACAAGGACGCTTTCATGCGTGACTACCATATGCGTCCATCGCTGTGGGTCGTCATGGAGTTTTGCCACGGCGGCTCGCTTCTAGATGTGATGCGCAAGATGGGCTCGAGTTACACTGAGCCCTGCATTGCCACCATCTGTGATTCTGTGCTCCGAGCCCTGCACTACATGCATGTGCAGCGCAAGGCCATCCATCGCGATATTAAGAGCGCAAACGTCCTACTTACCGCTGACGGCCGCGTCAAGCTCGCCGACTTGGGTGTCGTGGCGCAGCTCGTCAACACTATGTCGAAGCGAGGAACGATGATCGGCACGCCGCATTGGATGGCCCCCGAAACCCTTGGGCTAGCCGGCGGCGCTAAGGGGTATGACACAAAGGTAGATATTTGGTCGCTCGGTATCACCGCCATTGAGTGCGCCGAGCAGAAGCCTCCATTTTCGAACACCAACTCCATCTACGAAACCATGATGCACATCGTCCAGGGCCCCCCAGCGACACTGGCCCCTGAGACCATGGCGTCCCCCGACTTCCAGGACTTCATTGCAGCCGCGTTGATCAAGGACCCCGCTCAACGCCCGACGGCTGCCGATTTGCTCACGCATCCTTTCTTACGGAGAGCGTCGCAAGAGCAGTTGAAGGGGGTTGTGCAATACGTCCTCGGCGGTGCGCCCCACGACGGAATTACTACCATCTAATCGAGGTCCGAGTCGGGAGGAACGCGCGCGTCGTCGTATGGTTTAACGATTTTGGTGGCAACCTTGCATTTGAGACGGTCGACGCCCCTCGCCCCGACTCTCAGAACAACGGCAGAGAGTCGCCGGAGGTGAGTGGACGGATGTCTGGGATCAGCGGGAGAACACGATCAAGATTTCGAACGCTTGGAGGCCGCCTAGTGGGTCGCACTTGGCGGAACACATCACTGCCACAAACGGCATCATTGGGGGACAACGACAGCATGTGCTTCTAGTGCAATATGCTCTTATTACGTGCGTCGAGCAGCTGCGTGAGGTTGCGCGTCTATTTCGCCATTGTCTGTTAGGAGTGCCGTGTGCATGTGTGTGCATGTGCCTAGCCGTTTGCGGTGTCGACACGGCCAGGGTATTGACCGGGATGGGAAGGGGCGAGAGGGCGGAACATGAACCACAACATAAATAGTCTTGTGCACATGCCGTGTGCGTATGCATCGCGTGCATGTGCGCGTGTGCATCAACGCGATTACTATTGACTATTGCGCTGCGCGGGCTCGCACCTGCATGAATGCAGCCGCGTGCTGTGCGTAAGGCGCCCCCTCGCGCTACGGGTCCCGAGGTGGGCGCGTGCACTCGGGGGCCCCAATGCCAGCCCAATGCTCAATTTTGTGGTATTCTAGACAAGACCAATCCCCGTAGGCCGAAGGAAGGAACGTAATACGATAGGGCGCGTTCCGCGCCGCACCGAGCACCAAGCCACCCCCCAATGAGACTGCAACCTCAGGTTCGGTTTTTTCTCCCTGCACCACTTCCTCCCATGGGACCTACTTTAAACCCCCGCCTGCCCCCCCACCCCCTACCTCCACCCGTTCCCCAAAACGGAGGGTGTGGATGGAGGGTTCACTTCTTCTTTCCTTGAGCGCGGCTTTTTGCAACATCGCCTCCGCCTCCCGGGTTAGGGTTAGTAGCATCTTAACCGTCGTGGACATCGGAAATACTTTCCTTTCCAGCAAAGTTCAAGAGGTGCACGCCGTGCGTGCGTCTGGAAGCTTTTCTTCAAGTGCACCTCTTTTGACGGAACGCGACTTCTCCTATACTGTTATACTTAACTGTTTACTGCCGGAGCATGCAAATGGATGCTTCAAACGGCATATTTCGTCCCTGCTCGCCAACGCCTTGACGGGTGCCCATGAGGTGCTGGGGGAGCCTCAGGGACATCCTTCCCCACATTTCCCACCCATTCACAACACAATAGGTCGAGATTGTAGTGTGGAATTATGGAGAAAATAGGCCCAGGGGCGAAGCAGCCATTTGGATGCTTCAGTTTACCAAATAATCCACGTGTGCACGTTAGAAAGAGGTGTAAGAAGTTGAGGGGAGGGCGGCGCGGCGCAGCGGAGTGGGACTGGGAGGGAGAGAGAGGGGGCGGAGGGGGGGAGGGGGGGGAGGGGGGGGATCGGAAAAATTTGATCATCTCTTTCTTTGCGGAAAGCGTCGCTTATATCGTTGAACATGTCTTCCTCTCTTCTCTCACCTCAAAAAACGAAACTTCGAAGCATCCATTTGCATGCTGCGCTCCCGGCAGTAAAGAGTTAAACGGGGGGGAGTGGAAAAAGAAAAAGCTGTTACCACTGCAACCCGAGCCCTAAAGTAGAAGTAGAGCGTAGAGCACGAGGGGAGTGGCCGCAAGGCAGGTTGAGGGGGGAAAGACAGGGAATGGGCGAGGCTACAGAAGTGCTGTCCAGTGCCACGTGGGAGGTGAGATTAGTAAGAAGTTTTCATCAGCATCAGCATGGATTGTGTGAGAATTGAACAAGAGACAAACACACATACTAGCACATGAAAATTTCTGAAAGCAGTGCACTTGTGATGGCACCCGGAAACAGGTGATAAATGATACGATAACACGATAACATACACTGGTATCGGTCATTAGGCACGTCTTCCGATAACCATTCCCGACTCCGCAATGCCAGCCCTGCCGACCATGCTGGCCCCACTTCCGAAGCCCGAATTGACGCTCTGTTGTGCCGTCGCTACGCGAACGGCCTGCACGAGAATAGGAGCTCGCTCGTCGTGCTCGACATTTGCATTCGTCTCAGCACCTATGTGCACTATCCCCTCCGCACTATTGACTGACTCAGGCACTGTGCCCGTCACCTCAAGTACCGGCACAGCGATCGCGGTGACCCTCGAACTGCTCATCCGGCGCTCAGCCGAGCGGCAGATGACCGAGAGAGCGAGCACGGTCATGAAAAACATCGCGGCGACGGTGGTCGACCCAACAAAGACGAGCATGCTGAGAGGTGGCACAGGCGACATGTCCTCACCACGCCATCTCGGCGACTCCATCGGAGGGCGAGTTGCGTCCCACCTCTTGCCGATGGCCAGCGACTTCTCGCCAGCCGCATCACTTTAGTGAATTTTCTACCCCCGTACATATCTAATCTACAAGGTGGACGATGAAGCCATTTATAGTGCATATGCTGGCTATGGCCCCCCTAGGTGCCTTAGGAGGGCACTAGGGGCCTTGGGGGACCTATATGCGCCCCCCCGCGGGCCAGGGCAAAAGCTCCAATCATAAATTCGCCAGCTATACTTGGATTTTTAGAAGGGCGGGAGAACGTTGAACGTTGCCATGTCGAATCCAGAGTATCTCTATACTCAAAGCGGATTCGATACTCGATAGTGCGAACGAATTTTGTTTGCAGGGCTTGTCTCGATGGTTCGCCGCTCGCTCGACATATTGAACACCGAGGCTTCACATCGCTCGTCAATTCATTTGTCTACTCCTTCTTTGTTTGTTTCGAGCGTTTATGTTTGTTTCTCAGTTCTTTTGTTGGTTGAGTGGTGTTCGTAGATTGAGTTTTGTGAGGTGGTCACGTGTGCGCCGTCGTCATGTAGCGCGTTCCCCTCCCTCCCTCTCTCTCTCTCTCTCAAGATTGTGCCCCAAATGAGACTTGACACGATCAAGCTTAGGCTTGATTCGACAGTTTAAAGACAACCCTCACTCCCTAAAAAAAAAAAAAAATCTGAAGATTCTGGGCTACACACCTACTGAACTAGGACATTCTCCTGTCACCATTGACATCGCCCTTCTCTTCCCTTTCCTCCACCCCCTCCCCTTCCCCCCGTCTTTCCTTTGTCGTCGGTATCCGGGGTTTGGCCCAGGTACACTACCTTGGGCCTGGTTCAGAGTGTGGGTTCCGGGCAGGCCTGTTGTTTGTGTTTTCGTGGTCCATTAGCCGGTGGAGTCCGAGCTGTTGCGTCTTTCCCTCACGTGACCATCGCCGGTGCGTCCCCGTGTGTGGTGCGTGTTCGCCTAGCTCCGGTGGGGTCCGTCTTAGAGGTGTTCCGTCTCGGGTCCCCCGGCTATTATGTAAGCCACTCCCAATTAGTTGGCTAATGCTTGGATCTCCAGACTAGGTTCTAGGTTGCCTTTTGTTCCTAATGTGAAAATCGGGTGTATATCTTTCGTGTCGATCCTTTTTTTCGGCTGTCTGCCCATGCCCGCTTGGGCGGTCCTAGCCGAGTCCGTTGTGTTCGCAAAGAGTAGAGCCTTACTTAGTGTTGTGTATCTGTCCAATGTTCTTATCAGCACCGATTCTTCCGAGAATTCGATACCATCGTAGTGTATTCTGTAGAAGTCTGTTATGATGTATCTCCATGCAAGAGTGTATAGTATAGTATGTGATCTTGGTGATGCGCCCCCGGGGTGCATGAAAAGGTTATCGATGATGACCTCCTCTCTGCTTCTATCTTTCCTGGGTACAAATCGCGCGAGCTTGTCGAGCGTCTCTAGTATTTTGACTATTCTCGGGCATTCGCCCAGATGAGTGGAGGACTCATATTCCGCCTTGCACATGCGGCACGTTTTGTCTCTATCTGCGAAGCGGTTGTAGGTGCCTATCCGTCGGTGGGTGAGATGTTTGAAGTGGAGGTGCGTGTCCCTTGCTGTCATCAGCGGGGAAGTGTATAGTGTGGCCAAGTGCTCCCAGGTGTTTTCGGGTATCGGTAAACGTTGCGCCCAATTCTCGGGGCCCGTTAGGCGTCTACGTTTGCCGTCTGTTTGTTGTAGTGCTCGCGTTAGCTGTTCCACTCCCATTTCGTCCAGTACTGGTTGGCGCAGTCCGCCGTGACGAGGATCTCCCATGGGCCAAAGGCGCTCTTGGAGAGGAAGTCGGGCTCGAGGTCTACGCCCTCTAGCTTGTTGAGATGCGCTGCTATAGCGCCGAGGACCTCTTCGTCCTTGGTTTTGTGGCCGCGCTCGTAGGGTGTGAAGACAATGATGATTTTTTGGTACGCTGGGAATTCTGCTTCCTCTTCTGGTTCTAGATCCTCGTCAAGTAAGGCCACCTGGGTAGCCGGGGTGGGGGGCGCGGTTAGTCTCTCAAAAGGCCTCGTCTCTATGGGGCCCAGGGGGTACGGTGTGGCCCTCTTGCCGGTGTCTCCTCTTTGGGTTGTTGGGTTGTTTGGGCCATCTGTTGGCCCTTGTTCGTATGCTTGTCTGTGTTGTTGGGTCTCTTGGGCTGCTGCCCTTCCAGCCTGCGTATTGGGAAACGAGGGGTACCAAATGAAGGCAAACGACCTCTATTAAAAGGTTTGTAAGGGGGAGATACGAAGAGGTCGCAAATTAAACCTGATTGCCCCCAGAAGCAAATAAAGAAACGCGGGGGAGATAGCAAATTAAACCTATTTGCGAGGCGCCTGGGAGGAAGAAAGGTGGGGAAACTTCCCTTCTCTTTCGAGAGAAAGAGAGAGAGAGCGCTCCACAACCCACGATCCCATGCATCCAAGCGAAGCTTTTGACCGAGAACGAGAGAAAGCAGAGAATTATATCGATAAATGCCGAACGACGAAGAGAAGAGAGAAGCCTAACGAGTGTCGATTCGCGAATGCGACAACATAGTAGCCGGGTGCCGGGGAACCCGAAACAAACCGCGCCTGAGAGGCGGCCACAAAAGTGGACAAGCACTCTCGCGCATCGCCACACCGGAACCCGACTGGCCCATATGAGACACAACAAATCCAAGCAGCATAAGTCAGCCACGCACACCATGTACTCAAAAGGCCTGCCGTGAACCTGCACTTTGAACCAGGAACCAGGCCCACGGTAGCGCGTAGCGCACCTGGGCCGTACCCCGGATACCGACGACAAAGGAATGAAGGGAAGGAAGGGAGGAGGTGGAGGGAAGGGAAGAAAGGGCGGTGTCAGCGAGAAGGTAGGATTACCTAGACTCAATAGGTGTTAGCCCGGAATCTTCAGATGTCTTTGCTTTACGAACATCGATTATTTATATCTCATGCCATCATCATATAAGTCACATTCACCAAGTCACCATACGCACGTAAGCCACTAGGCACTAATACTGGCGACGGCAACCTCATTGCTCACAGCAAATGTGGTGCCAAATATGGCATCGCCACACACCACCACAAGTCACCCCCCAACCCATGTAGCCATAGCAAGCAACCATACTCGTACTGTCTAGCCATCAAGAATGAGATCAAGAAAACCAGTTTAGAACGTAGAACTGAAGGTCCAGTGTAGAACGTAGAATTGAAGGTTGGAAGATGAGCACGTGCGAAAAGCTCACGCACGCTGGCATGAAAACAAGGCGGCCAAGTCCTACTCCCCAAGGATATGCTGAACATGAGGCCGAAGCCCCTCCAACAACGCAGTGGCCATGTTCCTGGCACCTTGAGGTCCAGGATGGATTCCATCCACTAGCATGGAGCACTCCACGACGGCCGTCAGATTGACCAGCTGCAGGCGCATTGACGGGCATGCTGATGGCGGCCTCGAAACGTGGCGGGTACACAATCGTGACAACCTGCCATTGTACTCTGCCTCAATCTCTCTCCTATGTTGTATTGCAGCTTTCCCTCCACGGCAATTTGGTATCAAACTTGCAAGCAACACCAACCCTTGTGGCGATATTCGACAGAGGCGCCGTACTATAGAATGCACATGAGAGGCCACTGAGGATACCGTCTTCCCTTCTTTGAGTACGTATTTTGTCAGATCATTCGTTCCGATATGAAGGGTCACGACGTGCGGCAGAGAGGATTTGAGTTCGCCGAGCCACTGAGACAGCGAGTGGCGTTGCGGTTGCTTCCTGTGGCCGCGTAGTATCTCTTGCGTGGTCCAGCCCCAGTGGCCTTCGTGATGCTGTGCCTCTACCGGCCAGTCTGGCTGGTCTTCTTGCACGACTCCTGAGGTTGCATTCCTGCCCACCTTGCGGTCGTACACTCCGTGCATCGAGCCGAGCCAGCGGACAGCTCGATGCTCCCGCGTAAGCTGGACGTGCATGTAGTACCGGAAGGCGCGCATCTTAGAGCCCCCGTCGGTGATTGAGTCGCCCAGCGGCAGCACGCGCAGCTCAGCGGTCATCGCTCACGCCGCACAGGACGAGCGGCGCCCGCCGCCGGTCTTCTATTACTAGTACTAGTAATACTACTATAAACAATATGAAAAACCTTTTGAAGATTCGGGGCTAGCGCCTATTGCCCTTTGGCCATTGGTTATTACAAACAAAACAGTACCGTAATCCATATTATCATCAGCTAATTAGTACCACCGGGCGCGATCGCACAGTAGACAACAGCTCTCACAGCCTCCTAAAAGGCGATTTTCGAGCCCCTCAAAGGCCCTCAGCCCCTTACCCTTAGTTCCGATGTTCCGACCAGCGACCAGCCCAACCCTCAACCCTAGCCCAACCACCGATCAACCACACGGTTTTACCGTGTTTGTATGGAGGCCAAAAACAGCCCGTTCTCACCGTGTTTCAAACTTCCTCCCTAGCAACATGCCGTGTGTGAGAAGGTCGTTTGCCTTCATTTTCATATTTTCATTTGTCATTTGGTACCACAGATCGGCGTAGGTCGGCAACCATGTTGCACCACTAAGCACGGGGGAAGTGCTCCAATCTTGCCTCCTCCTCCGCTCTCGGCGACGCATGGAGTTCTCGTGATTCAGACATCCCTCCATCACCTCCCTCCATCCATCCATCTCCCTCCCTCCCTCCCTCCCTTCGGTATCTCCCACCCCCACCCTAACCCCAACTCCCAAGCTCAAGCTCCCAAGGAGGAATGGAGAATGATGAATGGGCCACATTGAATGAGTGTACCCTGTACCCTGGGTATCTGAATCCGCCGTGGAACTCCACTCGGTGCTAGCCGGAATCCCAGCGTCGGTCAGTCGTTGGGGCGGTCAAACAGGGCTTTTTAAGTACTAATATTGGGGGGGGTCGACATTTTTGACCGTGAGCGGAAAGCCCCGGCGAGAGCGGCTCGGAGGGTCTCCCCGCCTTTTCAGAATCCTCGTCCGAAAAGACGGTGCGAAGTCCCGTCGGACCCCCCCCCCTTGCACACGCTCTGGCGGCTCACACGAGCCGAACTAGACGTCGCTCCCACTGAGAGATGTGTTTCTTTAGTCTAAAAGGTGCATACACACCTCTTAAATTAGGGGTCCGACGCCCCATATTGCCTATAAAGCAAATTTCAAACCCTGGTGCCCCAGCGATGACGTCCGCGCATGCACATACGCACCACACACAGCTCGCACACGGCTCATTCGGCTGTCACAGGATGCTCCTTGACTGTCCCGACCCTCGCCCCGCAGGATTCGCCCGGGCTCGCGATTGACGAGGAGCTGGAGCACCAGGACGCCATGGCGCTCGATGCTGCTCGCTGGTCGACAAAAGTTTGCTGGCCGCTGGCGGGACAGCTGCGCTGCCGATCGCGCCCGCTCTGGCGCAGATCGACCAGGCCCATACCTACAATTCCTTTGCCGCCCCAAACGTCAGGTTCCCGACTCGTATTTCGACGCTGTGAGGCAGGGAGAACACCTGCCGCCAATGCTCAACCAGAGCATCGGCGGCAGGTGTTCTCTCTATGTTTTCGTCGGCTCCTCGGATTTTCACGTGCATCATAGGGCTGGTAGCAATCTAGAAATGTAATTTAAGCTAGCCTGCAGCGTGATCTGCGACGGCGCGACGCGCGCGGCCGAACAGTACTGTAGAATTGATAGCTTTTTGTTTGACGTCTAAAGGGAGAAGTTTTCTCTGCACGGAGGGCTCGAAAATTGGGCAGAAGGGCGAATTTCGAGCTCTAGACCGCCCGTTCTTTTGGCTACTAGTAGATTCAATATGTAATCTAGCCAAGCAGGGGCCTGAAAGCTTCAGGCGTGATGGTTGCGATCGATTTCTGTGGGCAATCGTGTCGTGAATCACGATTGGACACCGGCTGCTTTGCGCTCATCACGAGCCAACTTTTAGAATTTTTGTACACACGGATGACCTCCAAGGCCATTCACGTTCGGAGACACACAAGTCGTGCCCGCCAAGCACGGGCCAGTCAATAGTTTGCCCGTTTTTATGGCACAACATCCCAACATGGAGCACAAAAAGTAGTTTTGTTTTCGCATTGACGTGCTGAATTGACGGACAGCCTCGTGTCTTCGAGCGTCTCACGTTCGATTTCGAGAGACAACCCCTCCTTTTCTTTCGATGATTCGACAGTCTCATATGGTAAGACTGGTTGGCTACCGAAACATTGGCATTTGGGCATGCTGATGGTCATGTATTGTGCTCATATGTGTCTTGGACTGGTGAAATGAAGACTAAAATAAGAATTACTAAGGTTATAATTTGGCAAAACTATAATCAATTTGATCTTTTTCTCCTGCGGCGGCGCGCGATGGCGGCCGCAGCGATGGTCGCTAGCCTCGCCAGTGGCCTCACAAGCGGCCTGTGGCCGCTCTGGCGAGGGTCTGCGCGGCCAGGAGGCCAGCAGACACCACCTCCCACCATGCTGAGGCGGTGCCGCGCGTGATGGGGCAGCCCATCATGCGCAGCACCGTCATTTTGACGGCTCGCGGCCTGCCGCGCACTGCATGCGCGCGAGGGGCTGGCAGTAGATGCCAGCAGGGGCGAGGTGGAGGGCGCAGGCGACGCCGTGCGCCCGCGCAGAGTTTTGTACTGCCTGCCCGGGGGTAACCGTGCCCGGGGAACGCAGGCGCGCGTCGCACAGCGCGACCTGTGGTGCACTTTTGTGGTCGACGTCGATTTCGCACGAGCGCAAAAACGTTTTTGGGTCTGTGTGTTGAATGGCGTCGAAAATGTGCATATTTCTCATTAGATTCTGCCTAATATACCCATTTCCAGTAGCATATCCTAAGATCTCGCTATGAAACCTCAATCTTGACTTAGTGAATTTTCACCCTTAGAAGTTAAATGCCCTGTTTGCCTGTTTGACCGCCCTACAGTCGTCAGTCGGTCATACAATGATATTGGGTATTTGTCCCGATTCTAATAACGTCCACAACCATAGGCTGTGTGTGCATTCCGAGCTCACGAGCGACACGCGACACGCGACACGCATCGCGCATCGCTTCCCAATACCTTGGCTGCGCCAATCTAGCATCACCCAGTGTTGACGAATTGGGATGGCCCGCCGCCATAAAAGTCAGTAGGTACCACTGGTACAATCCCGTCATGGGCAGGGCTACCAGGGGCACTGCCATTGCTCCCTCGGACGGACTGCCCCGACGATCGGATCTCGCCGACGCGCAATGGCGGGCGCCGAGCCTCCCTGACCCTATGACTTGTGCGCCCTGTTTAGTGGGTTGTCAGGGCAAACCTGGGCACCCCAAGCGGGGAGATGACAGGGGAGACCCTCGGGGAGAGGGAGCGAACCTTGGGGAAGATCGGCGAGGCTTCGACCGTTGCTCAGAAGGCGGCAAAGGAGGCAGACATTTTCCGTTGTCTTCCCCCCCCCCCGAAGACAACCCGGTAGTCTTTAAGACTACGGGTTTGCGCAACCGTTTAACGCCAAGAGACTCATATATGCACTTCAAACACGTCCTGCATAGGAGAATAGCCACGGCGAACCGTTTCGCTGACGATCCGACGTGCCGCCTTTGCGGTATAGCCCCCGAGAGCTCCACTCATATAGCCTCGTGCATCGCGACGGAGCCTATTTTCGAATTCATAGAAGGGCTTCTGGGGATGAATCTTCGGCCGGGCTCTGAGATAGCCCAACGTCTCTTTTGCTACCAGGTAGACAGACCGCACCCGGCCTACGGTAGCGCACCTGGGCCGTGACCCGGATACCAATGACAAAGGAATGACGGGGGGAAGGGGAAGGGGAGGAGGTGGAGGAAAGGGAAGAGAAGGGCGATGTCAGTGGAGGTGGAGGTGGAGGTAGGGGAGTGCCCTAGCGGATAAAGGTACCCAGCTTTATAGGACGAGTCCTACAATGTAGGACGACGTTGTGAACTATGAAGACTCGGTTCAATCTAGGAATGGGGAGCTAGGATTTGGTTTCTGTGTTCATCTCATTGCCCTCATTGAGTCCTCCTAGAGGCTCAAGACACCATTCTCAAAGCATAATGAGTTGTTTGCCACTCGCGGAAGCCTTCCCGGCAAAAAACGGCGTCGTCCTACGAATTGCCGCAAACACCTGAGGACACGATTTGAGGCTCATGATGAGCTCCCTAGAACTTGCTCCCACGAGATGAAATGCTCTTTGGCATGGGTTCTTTTCGACCTTCCGTGGAGACCAAGCTTGGTTTTGAAGCCAATGAGAGTTTTGGCTGCTTTTGCTTGCTTGCTCTTGCGGGGCAAAAACAAAACTCTCGACGCACCCGGTGGCCTCCGATGGCCGAAGTACTCAGCTCACGCTGGAGCCGAAAGCTCGGTCAAGACGAAGTCTACAGCCTTGGCCATAGTGGGAGCTAAGGATCTCAAGACTGAGTTGGGACTATCCTTCAGTTGGTGGGAAGTCCCAATCCTTCACTCTCGAAAGTTGTGTGGCTTTCAAGCTCAGGGTCCTACAAATACACCGAAATCGTAGGACGCGGTCCTATAATGTAGGACGGAACTTTTTAGCCGCTAGTTTAGTAGGTGTTTAGCCCAGAATCTTCAGATGTTTTTTTTTCCTCTGGTGGGTTGAGCTGCTGCGCCAACCGTAGCACACGGACGGTTTTCTTCCGTAGTGCCCCCGCGCCCCCTGGCGAGCCGAAGCCCTTGGGCAGTGGGGCGCCTTGGCCGCTTCTGCGCGGGAGAGAATGGTGAATGGTGACATCCTCTCCCAAACCCACTGCGTGACGCGGTGCATGGCACCCAGAGCCAGAGCCCCCCCGTCTGCATGTGCCTCACCCCCTGTGTCCTCCTGCTCTCCCAAGGTCAACATTCTGCAAAGGATGCCCCACATCCACACCGGGTGTGTATGTGGAGAAGCACATCTGACTCGTCCTCATCGCCGCCCTCCCAGCCGCCTGCGGCATGGCAAGTCCTGCAGGCTCCAGTGGCCCGAGAGGGCCCTGCGACCGCCTCCATCGCTCGCGGGAGCAATGTCCCTTTGCCGATTTCCGATTTCCGATTTCCACCCCGCCCGCCCCCCCGGATGGGGGGTGGGGGGGGGGGGCATTTCGCATTTCTTCAGACTATCTTTTATAAGAGATGTGACGAAACTAAGTTTATACTTGGTTGACCCATGGGGGGGCACGAGCCCCCCCCTCTCTCCACTCCTCCCCTGCCATGGGGGAGGAACCACCCATCCTCCTGGCACGCCTGATGGCTTGCCAGGAGGCCACTGCCCTACTGACCCACTCCCTTCCCCACAGGCTCGCCCCATTCGCCCATCCTGGCCCCTCGTGACCAGCCCATTGCTCCAACCCCCCTCCCCCCCTGGTCGACAGGCAGACAGGTGCAGATTGGGGGCCCCAGAGGCTCAGGAGCGCCAGCGAGGGAGAGGCAGGGGAGGCCAGGGCCCAGTCCCAGCCTCCTCTGCCCCCAGAGCTGGCCTCCAGGAGCCTCCAGGGGTCGCCAGGGGCAGCTGCAGGCCTGCCGCAGGCGCGCCATCGCGCGTGCCGCAGGAGAGGGGAGAGAGAGCGCGGAGAAGGGGGTGGGCGGAGCGAGAGCTCCGCTCACCGAAAAATAGGTAAGTCCCGCACCTGTTTACAGGATAAGTCGGGGCTGAGACCGCCGCCCACTCGGAGACACAGGAGGAAGGGGGGGAATGATCACCGGGGGGGGGCGCGGGCCACCGGACCATATCTAAGCCCTTCACCCCTATCCCCCTAGTAGTGCACGGGGGGAGTCGCCTTATGGCGGGGGGAGAAGGGCCGGGGAAGTGGGGGTGTAGAAAGTTTCCTACGTGAGTAGAAAGTAGAGGGTCCACGGCCGCGTGTGCGGTGAGACTATTAAAAGGTTTATTTATAAGAGATGTGACGACCTTGATCGGTCTCTCACTTGGATATCTAAGTGTGGAGTCTAAAGGTTCCCTTCCACCCCGCTCCCCCGCGTGGAATCGCGCAAGCGCCGATGGTGCAAGAGGTGCTCGGCCGCAAGTCTCTGTGGCACGAGCTGCACGTGGCCTCGAAGGGCGAGCTTTCCAAAGTGTACGCGTGTCTCTGCTCGTACGCCCCGCCCGGCAAGCGCCTGATCGTCCAGCGCAAGGCCGACTTCATCGCGCTGGGCGTGAGCGCCGAGGAGCTCCACGCTGTGGCAGACCCAACATTCTGGGCCTTCCGCGACTTCCATGGCGTGATCGAGTCGTTTGAGCGCGAGGAAACCGACCCGGAGCGCCGCGTGATGGGTATCGAGGGGTTCAGTTGTAAGGAAGCGCTCCAGGAGGCTGTTCGGGCGGGAGAGAAGGTGGTCAAGATTGGTCACCTCTCGCTGCTCAATCTCAGAGCCAAAGTGGTAAACAAAGAGTGGCGGTGGATCAGCGAGCTCGCAATGGACACGTCGACCCTTAAGCCGGGACTGCTGCGTGCCCAAGTGCGCGAGATCATCGGGGCTGAACTCAGGGTGATGCGGCACGATGCTCACCTAGCCCACGAGAGCGAGAAGGAGAGTCGGGGAGACCTCATCCTCTTTGACATTGACCATGCCAATCCGATTGGCACTGATGTTGGCAACTCCAAGGTGTTTTGCCAGTGTCCTTCCAATTATGACGTCGGTGATTACGCTAGACTTTCCATCGCCCAGCGCAAAGCAGTCGATCAGATGTTGCAAGAAGAGTTTATCTAGTCCTGATGCACTTCTCGAACGTCTCTTAGGATACGCATTAGCGACCTAGTTTTCCTGCAGGACTTCACCTTATTCCTTGCATCTTTACAATCGCAGCAGCCAAATACTCCTGTGACGCATACCTAAATCGCCGTCTAGTGTCAAGGGATTGCCGGGTATGGTCATGAATGCCAGTCGATGAGCGCATCCACTTGAATCCAATCGGTTGATGAGGATGACAAGGGCGCATTGGCCACCTTTTCCACGCCATGTACATGCTATGGTCCATGATGATGCAGATACGGTGTTAATACCGGTGCTATGCCATGTGGTCGATGGCGCTCTGTGCTGAGGACGCTCTATGCTGAGGGCGCTCTGTGATGAGGGCGCTTTGTGCTGAGGAGGCTCGGCACAAGGGCAGCCAACCGCAAGCGCATTGGCCCAAATCGCCTGCGCGTTTGCGGACCGCTTGAGTGAGATCTGTTATCGTGCTTGCCGTGTCTCTTTCTCTTATCTCGGCAAGATCCTATCCATACGTTTCACAGCAACCCTATACTCTATCACTAGAATACTAGAATAGGAATAGAGATGGGGGGGATATTGGGTTGAAAAAAAAAGTCGGTACATCGGAGGTCGGAGTCGGAGGGTCAGAATATTTTTTCAAGAAGAAAAATCTGAAGATTCGTCTTCGGCGGCAGACGCGGCACCGGCGGCGGCGCGTCCAGGTAGAAGTGCAGGCAGAGCGTGCGCCAGTGGTTTAGCTGCAGCTGCGACAGGCCCACCGACCACAGCCGCCGCCAGGACACCACCACGCGCCGGGTTGATGCAGTCCATCTGGGAGCCGTTCAGCTCCCACCCGGCCGGCAGCAGGTGCGCCACGGCACGCGAGCTGTCGTGCAGCAGCGCCCTCAGCCACCTGCCCATCGCCGAGTCGTCCGAATGCTTGTCCGACGTCGTCTCCTGCAGGTGCACGTCCAGCGTCAGGCCGTACCCTTCGTCCTCGCGCATCCCGTGGGGCAGGAACCGCACGCCCTCCGGCATCCCTTCCCACCGCCGGTGGTACCCGAAGCCGACCACCCGCTTCACATGCGTCTCCGGCACGGGCAGCTGCCCCGCGCCAAAGTTGCCGCGCCGCGGCCGCTCGTGCATCCAGTGCGTGCACAGGCGACGCCGCTCCGCGCCCACCGAGCGGAGCGGGCCCAGCGACTGGCCCCACAGGGCGAGGGCCGCCAGCGCCGTGCGCACCAGCCCCGCGTGCGCCTTCGCCAGCTCGCTCGACGAGCGCACGCGCGCCCCCCACTCGGCGCCCACGCGAGACACGTAGCCGCCGAGGGGGCCCGCGCCGGCGTCGAGGATCCCGCGCGCGAGCCCGAGGTGGTGGAACTGCTCCGGAAGGCTCCGCTCGATCACGCGCTGGTCGATCGCGCGCAGGCGGAGCGCCCGCTCGCACAGCACCAGCTCTAGCACGCGCACCAGACCCGCCGCGGACAGCGCCTCCACCCGGTCGAAGCGCGCGTCCGCCAGGCGTGGAGCCGCAGCAGCACCGCCGCCAGCGCTCCCATACTTCCACCAAGCGCAAATGCATCCAGGAGGGGACCGACTCGAAAGTCGGCGAGCCTGCGGCCAAGCGAACTCTCACGCCGTACACCCAAAGTGCACACGTCGTCGCTCTCGACATTCTCATCAAGAGCGCCATCCTACTCGATGACCCCGACCATGACATGGAACAGGTGTTCGAGGCAAAGAAGCAGGAGCGTTGCTCCAACGTTTCCCCATGGCTCACCCCAGGGTACAACGGTTCCTCTCGCTCATCCAAAAAGCTTCCCCCTATTCTTGCCCAATCTTCAACCAGCTGCAATTCATCGTCGCAGCAGTCGAATGCCAGCCAGATGTGCGCTTTCAATCAAGTAGCCTCCCACTACTCATGGAAGCTATTCTCTATCTATGGTCGTGCTTTCCAATCTACTCGGCAACTGCCCCCGTCGTCTCGCTTGCGCCCTATGTGGCATTGGACTGGACAAGCGTCGGAAGTGAACTTGGCCTTCCTGAACGGGGAGAGCATCGCGAACCTGTTCTGACAGCTGGGCGTAGTAGACCTCGTGGAAGAGAAGCCGCCCTTGGCAAGGGACTGAAGTGCGCGGCGCGGTGTGATCTAGTTGCGTGCTTAAATGAATATTGGTGTATAAATGACTATAGATATTTGATGGGTCCATTCGATTTGTGAATTGACGGAACGACACCTGTAGACCTCGTGGAGGAGAAGCCGCCCTGGGCCCCAGTGCACGGCGCGATGTGAGCTAGTCTTGCCAAAATTCGCCCAACCAACTAGTCCTGCCAAATTGCGGTCTGAAAGCGCGCGGCGCGATGTGTTCGCCGTAGATTTTCAAAGTCGACAAGGGTATGTGAAATATTGTTGTATAAATATAATATGGACATAATTGACGGAACGACACCTCTGTCAGCTATTCTGAGCGAAAAGTGGGGTACCGTGACGAAAAGTGAAAAGTGGGGTACCGTGGGGGAAAAAGTTGCTATGCGCACGCGCCGCGTCCTCGCGCCTATACTAACATAACATTCTGAGCGAAAACAAAACTATCACCTGGCCCTCTTTTGACGGAACGCGACTTCGGGATCCCCCGAAGGCCGAAGGTCCGTTTCGGCCGAAGGCCCGCCTCAGCGCCTCAGCGGCCCCCTCCCTTCCCCCCTTTCGGTGTTCCCGATGACCGCTGCCCCGGGGGAGACCTCTCCCATCTTCCCGGCACAGTCCCTAGGTCCCCCCTCCTTATTTCTTACCCACCCCGCCCTGTTTACTCCCTTGACCCTTGATTGAGTGTTCCCGCGCCCCTCTCCCGTATCTTCTCATCTTTTCCCGCCACGCCTTCCGTCCCGATATCCGACGCCTGTGACCCCCAGTCCCGTGATGCTCCCGTGTGTCGCCCCCTGTCATGTGCTGAGCGCCCGGTCAGTCCGCCAGCAGCTGCCCCGGCCATTGTTCATACACGATACACGTGCCCCGTACCCGATGTCCCCTAGCTCTTCCTCGTCCCTCCCCACTACCCTGGTTCATACAATTCCCTCTTATCATCCACAGCTCCACCCAGACCACCACAGCTACCAGCAGCCAATATCCCTCAAGACACCGCCACCGTTGCCATGGCCATACTAGCTGCTGTGTTGGCTAGCCCGTCGGCTCGTGCACCAGCGCATGCGCACATGCGCACATGCGCACATGCTAACTGCTTGCACCGCTTGCGCAACTGCGAGGATATTGTATGCTTGCCAGCGGAAGCCCACATGCTGCGCTACTGATGCCCAAGACCCTGCACTCTCGAGGCATGGAAATCATCTAAAATTACACTCCAGTGGTACTCGGCACCCGAGCGGGGCGTTCCATGGGCGGACAAAGCCATCCAGCATTTCAACCACACGTTCTGCACGCTTGCTCGCCACGACGCTCGCCGCGGGCGGGACGACGCGAGTGCGCTCCAAGTAGATCGGCAGCTCCGCCTCGCCCTCAGGACAATGGCACGCGTAGACGACGGCAGCACCAGCACGCGCAACCGTCCCTTTGAAGAGCGGGAATATTGGGAAAAAGCATCTGTAGAAGGCTCTGAGCCACAATGGGAAGTCCCGCACCACCGCAGTATCTGGGTTGCCAGGATGAATTGCCACCGATGGTACTGCTCGGCGTCGTGAAGAACTTGCATCGTACAGCTCGCGCGAGTGCATAACGAAGCTGGTACAGACCTGCGCGAGTTTGGACCGGCTGTATGCGTGGAACATGTTGAATGACCGCTCGCTCATAGGGTCGGCGAGCAGCTGAGCCATCATCTCATCTCCACCTAACTTGTGCATGCTCGAAACGACTTGGACGATACGAGATGAGGCACACTCCCGGAGCTTTGGTAGCAGGAGTGTCGCGAGGAGATGGTGGCCGATCGCGTTGGCCGCCATGTGCATCTCCAAACCGTTGCTGGTGAGAACGCGGTCCTTGCACATGGCGCCGGCGTTGCAGACTAGTAAATCAATCTTGGGGCATTCGGAGACCACACGCTCAGCAAACCGACGGACTGAGGCGGCATCGCACAATTCGAGAGGCAGGAAGCGAGCAGAAGAGGGCGGAGCAGCACTACGCTGAAGGCAACGAGCGATCGCCTGCTGTGCGCGCTTCTCGGAGCGGCAGGCGAAGACGACGATCGCGCCGCTCTGCAGCAGCTGGGCGGCGACCTCCTCACCGATGCCAGACGATGATCCCGTCACGATGGCGATTCGACGCGCAAATGATGGGTGCGGACGAGACGGCGCGTTGATCACCTCGTTGTAGACCGCGACGCATAGCGCGAGAGAGCCGGCGACGACGGTGAGCGGAAGAAGCTCTGCGAGGGCGAGGAGGCCGAGTGCTGGGACGAGGAAGCGGAGCGTGGAGGGCGGGACGTGCTCGCAGCCAAAGGTGACGACGCTGATCGAGCAACTCAGGTGAAGGAGGGCAAGCCAGGCGGCTGCCCGGCCGAGCAGGCTGATCGAGCCGCCGAGCACCTCCGCCATCGGCGGGCCGGTGGACGATGGAGAGGGAGAGGGGAGGAAGGGAGAAAGGCGGCGAAAGTGAGAGAGAAAAGAGAGAGAGAGGGGAGGGGAGGGGAGAGGGAGTGGAGATAGGTCAAGAGGAAGACAGAGAGAGAGAGAGAGAAGAGGTGGTAGAGAGGAATTGTGAGAGGAACAATACAAGTAGGTGGTACAAAAAATAGTCGAACGCGAACGCAACTCAAACTTTTTGACCGTTTGAACATAGTCAACTACCTACTACTCCCGTGACCCCAAAAGTGAACACTGTCATAAACACTAACAATTTTCCTCGCGCCGCGTACACGCGGCGCTCAACACCCCGCGGCTGTGCCGCGAACACACTCAACTCAAGGCGCACGACAATGAACACCCGTCAACTACATACTCACCCCCCCTAAAAAAGTGAACGCGCGTATTATTTTTACCACCTACTTGTAAGAATGAGCGAGAAAACGTTTAGGGGGACAATGGAGAGGGAAGAGAGGAGAAATGTTGTCTGAACGAGTTTTGTAGTAAGCTGCTGTCGTTGGTCTACGTTCGAGAACAGGATTCTCATCCAAGATGCGACGCCGCGAGCGAGGAGAGGCTCCGCTCCCCTCACTCTTCTCGCTCCCTCCTTCCTCACCTGTCTGTCACCTACGGCGGCACGCCATGGCGCGCGCTTGTCTAGCTCGCAGGCCATGAGATGGCCTTCCAGGCTTCCAGGGGAAGCAAGGGGCAAGGGACAAGGGGCCAGCAGGCCAGCTCAGGTAGTAGGTGAGGCTTTGTCGTGGCGTTGGCCCCTCCTACCTCCTACCTCCCCTTCGCTGGCACTCCTCGCCTCCAGTGGTCGACAGGAGTTGGCCGAGGGCCCTTTGATGCCTGGCTCCAAAAACACTTCTCTTGGCTCTTGGAGTAGGCTCACTGAATATCTGAATATCCGAATATCCTCGAGAGATTCTTTTAAATTCTAGAAGGGAGAGGGGAAGGAGGGCTTGTGCGGTTCCCCACGCGGTGTGGTCGGAGCGAGCGGCTCTCGGTCGGCGGCCGTGCCGCCGCAAGAGGGAGGGAGGGAGAGGGAAGGAGGGAGAGAGGGGGCGGGGGCGGGCGGGGAGGGGGCGGGGATAGAGAAGAGGGAGGGGTAGGGGGCGGGGCGGGGCGGGGCCCGAGGGGACGGGGAAGGTGGGGCTTGCGTGTAGGCGCCCTGCCGGATGTGGCTGGCCACGTTGCCGTGGCTGGCGCTGCCGGTACTGTCGCCGCTGCGCAACGGCGGATTCGAGCAGGGGAGTCTCGAGGGCTGGCTTGCGGACTGCGCAACTGAGGACTGCACGCCGCCCTCACGCTCATCGGATGCTAGGTCGGGAGGTGGCGCTGCACTCTTGGACGCGACAGCCGACCACTGGACAGTGGTCGGGCTGCAGCAGGACGTTGGCGTGCTCCCGTCATGCACGCACCGCGTGTCCGCCTGGGTCAAGGCCGAACGGTCGCGAGAGAAGCATCCTGCCGCCGAGCTTCAGCTCGCCCTTGACTTTCTCGGCCGAAACGACCAACCTCTCGCCGAGCCGGGCTGCCGCTTGGAGCGGTACTGGCCCGGGGAAGATTGGACTCAAGTTAGTGTCGCATGCGCCCCGCCTGCTACAGCGATGTCGGCACGCGTTTGGGTCCAGCTACTCAGTGTCAGATCGGACGCTGCCGCGCTTGTGGACGATATCTCTCTGGACTGTGACGACAAGGGTAACACGTCTTCTACAGCTTCCATAGCTGCGGCCTCGGCTACAGGGGGCATCCCTCCGATTGTCCACTTCATCTTTGGACTCGCCTCTGACTTTGGCGGCAAACCCTTCAGCCTCGTGCACCATCTGGTGGTGAAGTCCGCAGTCCACTTTGTGGCCGGTACTGCCAGTCCCACCGTTTATTTTTACCATACCTACGAGCCAAGCGGCGAGTGGTGGGAGCGGACCAAGCCGTTGCTCACTCTGCGGCACATGCGCGCCCCCTCAAGGGTATTCGGAAATCGCCTTAGGCGATTCGCCCATCAGGCCGACGTCATTAGGCTCGAGGTCCTCCTCTCGTTCGGTGGTCTCTACCTTGACTTGGACGTGCTCTTGATCGCGCCCCTCGCCCCGCTCCTGGCCTTGGACACGTCGAGCAGCGCGCCTCAAGCGCAGGAGGGCGAGCTAGCGCACATTCGACGCGTCGCGAAAGTTATCCTTGCACAGGAAGGGGTCGACGGAGCCATTGGTTTGGGTAATGCGCTCATGATGACGCCGCGCAATCACTCCTTCTTTCTCGCCTGGTACAATGAGTACCGACATTTTTCAGGTGGGCGCCGCTAGCCCTACGGTCTAAATTGCACACGTAGTGTATTGGCACCGCCGCATCATCGCTGCTTGCTTAGCTCAGAGCTCGCGCACGTCATTCGCCGCCAAGTCTGGCACCGCTGGATCAAAGCATAGTGACCCTCTCCCTACTCCCACCCGCCTCGTCTCAGATGCGGTATGGAACGCCTTCTCTGTTCGCCTTCCGCTAGAACTCGCCTCACGAATGCCAGGTGCTGTGCACGTGCTCAGCTACACCGACTTCTACTGGCCACCATGGAGCAGATGGGGTCTTTCACAGCTGTATGCCACCTCGCGATGCTTGCTTCCCACCGCATACGGTGTGCACCTCTGGGAGACCAAGATGTGGGCTAGTCTCTTGTCTTCCCTTACTCCCGCGATGCTCGAGCAAGAAGACACGTGCTTTGGAGCCGCCGCTCGCGCAGTGTTGAGCGGCAGCTTCAATTTCTCCGTCGCGCACCTCCGACTGGGGGAGATGGCAGAGGAGAGTCTCACAGTGGCACTCTCACGCCCCTTGCTGGACCTACTGACCGGGCAGCCGGATTCTTCAGGTCACGCCCATTCTAGACCAGAGCAGCCATTACTGGCTGAGGAGACTGGTAGGGACAAGGCCGATCACGACGAGCGCGTCGGCAGGTTAGACGAGAGGAAAGGGTGCGCGGATATCGCAGGCGCTGTGGCTTGCAGGACATGGGCCGAACTCGGCGAATGTCAAAAGAATCCAGAATTCATGCTGCAGAGCTGTCGGAGGACTTGCGGTTGTCCAAGATGACGCAAATTGTTGCGGGGACGCTCGTATTCGTGTACGTGGTATCACATGGCTGTGGTTTGGGCTGCAGCCTACAACTATGTGTTACTCATAGTTCGCACGCGTCCTCTCGATAGACCTTCCCTATGGAAGCTTCAAGCGAATGAGTGGGATGAGAAAGGCTGCGGGCCTGATGTGCAAAGGAGCAAGGCTGGATTCTCTTCCTCTAGCCTGCAACCCACATTTGCAAGGGCCTTGCGAAGCAAGACTGGCCATTGTCGGCCCCTCGATCTTTGGTGTATGTGTGTCGCAATTGTATGCGCGACTAACTCCCTTACGACATCTGATGTGGTAGGCGCCAGCATACAGTGCCTGCGGAGTAGTGCCACGCTTACGTGCCGGGTGGAGCGATCGAGCGCGCCCACGCTCTCCTCTCCTCTCTTGAGCCCACTTGAGCGGCCAGAGGCTGGCGGGGGGGGAGGAGGACCGCTTTGGTGGGAGATCTACCCGCCGTTGACCCGCGGAGGCGGGGGCATCGTGAGAGGGGGTCCCAGGGCACTACGACGCCATTGTTTTCGTAGGACACGGTCCTACAATGTAGGACGGAACTTTTCAACCGTTTAGAGCGGGTCTCCCCCACACCCACACCCCGTTCCTCTCTTCTCCTCCCGCCCGCCCCGCGTCCCCGCGTGCGCAGCCCATAGCCGAGATCCCTTCCTTCCCATTCTCTCATGTCTTCTCGGCGTTCCCTTGTCTCCTTGGCCAGGGAGGGCCGGAGCTTTCCCGCGTCCGCCGCTCCCCTCCGCTCCTTCAGCGCCCGCTCCCTTCCCCGTTTCATTAGTTTTCACCCTTGTTCCTGCAGGGCTTTCCCGTGTTGGTCCCCCGTACCGTTTTCCTGTTTCGGTGTCCCTGTCTTCTGCTTCCCGCGACATCGCCAGGACGCTCCCTTTGTCACCCCCGTCTGTCCCTATGCTGCCAACTATCGTTAAAACGATAGGGTCATGGAGCGCGCGCCGCCGCCCGCTCTCGCCGCCGCTGCCCTCGCCATGATGGACGAGGAGCTCACGGACACGCCGCTGTCGCCGAAGCGACCGCGCCAGGACGACCCCCCCAGCCAGGTGGGCACAGGATCCGGCGGGCCGCGCCCGCGCATCACCATGAACGACACGTGCAAAGCCGCCATGCTGGCACCAGCCAACAGGCAACACACCTCCAGCACAATCCACAGCCACACCAGTCACAACACACCAGAGGGACGACTCCATAGGGAAGGCCTCCGGGCCGGGGCCCTACACAGCCGCGGTACCGCCCTCGTGCTCCGGCGCGAGGGGCCGGCCCGGCGCCAGCCAAGACAGGACCCCACTGGGGGAATGTCGCATCAAAACGGATATTGGAACACAGAACAGCTTTGGACCCCCATTATGGGAGACAGCGGCAACAGGGAGGACGACACCGGGGAGACACTCCCCAGAGACGCCGAGAGACAGGCTGATGACCGCGCCTCGGGCGCTAGAACGACGAGCAAGACATCGGCCCTAGAGGCCAAACACAACCAGCACAAACACGATTTTGGGCCAACACATCAGACATCCCACACAAAACTCGCAAGAGGGAGAGACAGCGCAGTGGACGCACTGAGTCAATTGGACTCTAGAGAAGCAAGACTAGGCAGAGGACTAACCTTGCCTCCCCCCACGGCCACGCAGGTGGCCCTCCTCGACGAAGACCTCGAGCCCGAGCCCGAGGAAGAGGCCGAGTTCCCAGACTCTCACAAAATCATCATCAGACGACACACAACTCTTAGCGGCGGACTACAACAGCCTAGCGCGCTCCCTCAGCTGGGTGGAAAGATACGCGGCAGCCTCGTGCGGCAAGCCCAACGACCTAAAGTTCGAGGGACTGAGGATGGGCTCCTTAAAAAGAAAACGCCCACCCGCGAGTTTCCAAAGATACAAGTGGCTGAAAAGGAACGAATATGCGACCATCCTGGGAGTCCCCCTAGGGGGACCCCAGGCCATCAAAGAGTTCTGGCGCAAACTAGCCGACAAGATAGAGAAAAAAACCACCATATACGCACCACGCGTGGCGTCGGAGAGTAGAGACGAGGCTAGCTAGCGAGCTAGTGGGAGAGAGAGAGAATGAGAGTGAGAGCTTCTTAGGTCCAAGGTAGACACAAGGGGCTACAACGCGGGGACTCAAAAAGTTACTGATCGCCAGAGACACACAAACTAAACCAAACGGGGCGAAAACTAACCACACTTGGATGGACGGCCAAGCGTCGGCACCAAGGCAACTTAGCAGCGCACGGACATGCGACAGAGGGGGGGCGGCACAACGAGGGCAGACCTCGCTGGGGGAGCTGCGACCGAGGTATAACAGAAGACAGACGACAATCGTGGAACGTTTGATGACATCAAGAGAAAGTAGGAGAAGAGGCGATATACCCATCAACGAGACCTTGAGACTAAAAATAGATCACAGGCTAGAAGTAAAAGTCTGTCCTCGTATGGAATACGACACACATCCCATGTTACAGACTCACAACCACAACCTCACACTCACACAGATCCACCACAGCAGCCACACGAACCACAAACATAAATTATTAGTAGTAGTAGGGTCGCTCCTTCCAGGCGTTCCTCCCCAACTATCGTTAAAACGATAGGGTCACCGAAAGGGGTAAATTAAGGGGATGATAAGGGTAGGGGGAACAGCGAACAGGGGGCATCAAGGTGGTGTCATAGTAATGGTAGATAGGGCCGTGTCAGACTTAGGCGTAAGCTTTGAATCTTCAGACGATTTTTTTTTAGCTCTCATTGTAGTAGTTAAAATCAACCTACTTTCATAAGTAGGGGTCAATGGGGGCCTCGCGCCCCCCTCTCTCCATCGCGGACACCCCCAGGGGTGGGCCCGTACAATCAACCACAGCCCCTGCCCTTTGGCAGGGGCTGGGCAATCACCACACTGGCCCAGACCCCTAGTGGGCGCGGGCCGTGATTCGCACTCCCACGCCCTGCGTGGGCCTGCCCTCGAGCTGACCCCCCCCCCTTCCCTGGTCGCCAGGCAGACAGATGCCTCTGGGCGGCTCCCATGGCCAGCGAGGCAAGCGTGGGAGAGGCAGGGGGGGCCAGGGGCTGAGCCCCAGCCTCCACTGCCCCCTGAGCTGCCCTGGCTGGCCCTCTGGGAGCCCCCAAAGGACCTCTGAGAGCAGGCCGTGGCGCGCCGCATGGCGACGCGCCGCAGGGACACAGGTGGAGGAGAACGGGTTTTGCACCCCCCCCGATGGAGTGCGGTAAGAAATGGGACCCGTTTGCGTAAGCAAACGGGCGGAGAGGGGCGGCTGGCGACAAGTGGGAGATGAGGAGGGAGAGGCTCAAGGCGCCTACGAGAACCCTTGTGGCAGGTATCTCGAGGCGCAGTCTTTTATTCCTCGAGGATCGCTCGCGGCGAGAGCTGTAAGGGCCGTTCCGCTTCATGGACGAGAGGACCCTCCCCCCCCCGGTATTTTTCCCCGCGGTGAGTCGCCCGACGTAGGTCGGTCCGCCTCACTGGGTTTTCCCCCATTGTAACTTGTGGGGAGTTATAATGGGAGCCGGGGGTTTGCGAGGGGGGAGATTTGTAGGGATGCATATGAGTATGTGTCTGTGCCATCACTTCAAGGCGTGCGGGCAAGTGCGCTGAGGGGTGTCGTGATAGTACCGGGCTAGTGGCAGTAGTGGTACTAACGCTCAGTTGTTTTATTATCATTGTAGTAGTTAAAATAAACACTGCGCGCTGCCACAGCTAGCTGGCTGCTGGCCTCTGATGTTGGCCTCTCATTCAATCCTTTGCTCCCAATATTTCGTCTAACTTGACCCTACTAGCAAGTCCACACGATGAAACCATTGCCAATTCCCGGTTAAGCATCGCCTTTTGCTCGACGCGCCATAGTAGCGCGAGCCGTGTACGCGGTCTCAGCTCTTCCACTTTGAGCGCCTCCTTGTCTTCTCCAACGCTCGAGGAGTACGAGCCCAGGGTCTTCTTCAAGAGTGCAGTATACGCTGCCGCACCCACCTCTTCCACTCCGGCAGTCTCTCCGACTCCGGCTGCCTTGGCAGCTTCCGCCCACTCCAAAGGCAGCGCACCTGACTCGGCCAGTCTCCGAAAGGCCTCGCGCAGCTGTGGAGTAGCCGGTTGCCACACGGAGACGCCTTCGTTAGAGTCACGCATCAGTAGCCCAGCCTCGGCAGCAGCATCAATCGCCGCTGTCATGGAAGGATCGTTCCCCGCGCTTGCCAAGGCATCGCATCGGACGAGAGCAAAGTCAGTGGGGGAGGAAGGGAGCACGAAACCAAATTGGGAGAGGAGAACCTGGTTTGGAAGCGGGCCGTATGAGAGGAAGACTTGTGCACCTCGCGACATGTCTTCCGCCGCAAGAACAACGAAGTCCGAGCCCTCGAGGCCTTTCGCAGTATTGGGAGGATGAGCGTGATTGGCCATGTCGACCTACGGCGTGAAGTAAACGGGAGGGTAGGGAGGAGTGATCGGGGAGAGCAAGTCCGGCTCAATACGCTCCGGCGCAAGGAACATGTATAATGCGTTGGGTTGAGAGTGCAAATGTGAGGGGAGGCCTAGGAGTGATGGCATTCGTGCATGTAGACAGTACTGCTCTGACAGGCAAGCCACCCCAAACGACCACAACAGAATAAATGTGGTGAAGTGGACCTCTGGCAACTCACTGTGCGACGGTGCGAAAAGACGGCGGTCACGGGAGAGGACCGCGAGTCTCGATATCCGTCAAAAATGCAAGGATATTGGGATGGAAACATTGGGCTGCTACACCATCCGCATGGGCACGGGCACGAAGCCTACCATCGGGATGAGGAGGGAGAGCCGTGCGCCTTCTTCATTCTGGGCACCGTATGCGCGGCTTGTAACAGCTGCGACCGCCCATCGGATATCGTCCAAGCTTGGGGGCGGGCCACCTAGCTCAAGAGTCTCCCACTGAGACTGGAGGGCCTCGACACCAATCACTGGAGATGTCTCAAATCGCTCGCGACGAGTGCGAGTGTCGCCGATGAGTTTGTCGCACTCGAGGAGCTGCAAGTCTTCATCGGACCACAACACTGTCGGCCCTCCCTCTCTGGCAAAATCATCAGCCGAAGGTAGTAAATTGATGTACTTCGCGTATGGCGACGCTTCGCCCCGTTGCCGTTCGTAAAGGAGCATCAGGGCCAATCTGGCATATGCAGGAGGCGGTGGATGATCGGAAGCGCCGCCACCCGATGACTCGCTCCAGATCCGGCTTACGGGCGAGGCGTCCGCAATATTCTCATCCAGAATGATGGAGCGGGGAATACGCATCAGCTCATCCCCACGTTTGACACGACGGGTCGTGCGGACACCACGCAAGCCGTTCTTGCCCACATACAGCTCGACCGCCTCGCAACTCGCCCCCGAGGCAACCAGCCAGTTAGCGAGCTCGGCCCAGCCTGCCGGCCCCTCGGCGGCGGCCGGCGACAGCAGGGGGTTGTCTGGCTTAGCGACAGCCACCCCGAACCCCTTTGGGGAGGAGAGCTCCACCCGTCCCTTCTTCTTCTTGAGCGAGGCCGGCCGCTTGGCCAGCATCGAGGGCGGGAAGTGCCTGGCAGCCAAGAGGGTTCTGGCGTCCGCGAGGCCAGGAGCGAGGGCAAGCGAGGTCAGGAGGAGCGCGAGGGCGAGCATGGCGGGGGCTCACGTCGCGCGCGTGCGCTGCTCTCGATGGCCAGTCCTCGGCGGCAATCCCCCAGGCCTTTCTCTCCCTGTAGAGTACTCTATTCTACTCCGTGCGGGGGAGGGGGATTTGAGAGAAGGGGGAGAGGGAGGCGGAGAGGAGAGGAGAAACGGAGCGCATAGGTAATGAGAAGTTTTGCGCTCTCTCCCCGAATTTCTTCGCGCATGATGAGCGATCGCCTTCGCCGCGCGGAAGGTGTTTGTTGATCTCTTGATTCCGGAGTGTTTATGTTGGTTTTCTGAGCTCAAGGTCGTTGGCTTTTGGGTTTCTCGTGAGTGTTTTTGTAGCGCCCCATCCGAGCGCCGATCGAGTTTATGTAGTAAATACTACTCATTGAATTTGAAATACGAAATTCGTACCCGCTGGGTTCTACTTCTTGGAGGTGGCTCGGATCCAGCTGCTTCCGAACGGTCGCCGTCCGAGTCGGGCTCATCCAGCGACCCAGTCGAGTCGCTGGAAGGAGAAGAGGGAGGGAGGGAGGGCTCCCTGTGGCTCGTTCTTGAGGGGCGGTCACGGTCGCCGCGGCGGTGGCCCCGCTTCGTCCGGTCACCCCTGGTAGATAGCAGGGAGGCTGGGGGGGCTGCAGCCACCCCTTCATCCTCGCTCCGAGCGCGACGCCGCGCGCGAATTTCTCCCCTCTCGAAGGGTGAGTAGGAGCCTTCAAGCCTTGCCCGAGTGGCAGGGTGAGATTGGGCAGATCGAGTCGTGTGACGAGCCTCGAGCCTGTCCAACAGCCTGTCCAGCATTGCATCAAAGAGGCCAGGCCCTCTCCCTTCTCCCGAGGACTCCGCCTTGACGAATTGTGATGGCCCATAGGGCCTGAGGGCAATGAGGAAGGAGGCATGCCGACGGCAGGCGCGGCGGAGGAGACGGCTTCAGAGGTGCTGACGGGCTGAAGCCCGTCAGCAGAGGAAGGCGGGCAGGCGGGCTTGAGCGAGGGCGAGGACGGCGGCGAGAGCGACATCGAGCGAGTAGCGAGAGGCGAGGGTGAGTGTGAGGAGGGCTGTGATGGCAGGGGCTGGCGAGGCGAGGCGAGATTGTAGGGTCTGAGTGTTACGAGAGCGAGAGCGACGAGAGCGAGAGCGACGACGGATGACGGTCTTCGCGCTGTTTATTCTTCTCCTCTTGGTACTGTGGAAGACAAAGTATTTTCGCTTTTACAAGACGGAGAAAATGAAACTGACCTTCGATGCGGAGGCGATATTGAAACGGGAGGCACAAACGAAACACAAGACGTCTTCCGCTTGATGGGTCCCCGTGTTTATGTTTGTCTGCGCGCGGTCAACCCCCGAGTTAGGGGCGAAGTTAGGGGTCAGTAGAAATTATATACCTAAAAAGCCGGGAGGGGCGTGACAAAAAAAAGGAACCTCGAGTTGCACCCTCTCAAACCTATTTGCGAGGCGCCTGGGAGGAAGAAAGGTGGGGAAACTTCCCTTCTCTTTCGAGAGAAAGAGAGAGTGCGCTCCACAACCCACGATCCCATGCATCCAAGCGAAGCTTTTGACCGAGAACGAGAGAAAGCAGAGAATTATAACGATAAATACCGAATGACGAAGAGGAGCCTAACCAGTGTCGATTCGCGAATGCGACACGCCTCTGACGACTCTGACTGGCGGCCGCCTGCTGCCTCTCCTCCCGAACCTCCAGAAGTCCCTGCGTGCTCACCCTCACCCCCAAGAGGGCTGGAGGAGGTCTCCTCCAGAGGCTGAGCATCCTCCTCCTCCTCAATGGGGAGTGGGGGAGTGGCCTTCCTGCGAGCTGCTGGTCGAGCCGCAGGGCCACTCTTCGGCATGTCGCAGCCGGGGGCGGAGCCGGTGCGTGTGGGGCACCGGCGGAGGGGCCGTGCGCGGCCTGCTCTCCGCGAGGAGAGGGCTCAGTCGCTGACGGGGGCCTGCCGGAGGCGCGGCGCCAGCGTCAGCGACAGAGCGAAAGCCGAGAGAGAAGTCCCGAACCCGACAGCGGTACGAACGGGGGGTTACTGTTAAACTCTACATAAGAATTCGCTGACGCTGCACGCGGGGAAGCATTTTCTTCCATCGCCCCCGTCGTCGGCGCCTCCCCCGCCTCAGCACCCATATACCTTTCGCTCCCTTCCTCCTCCTTCTCGCTTCGGCCCCCGTCGCGGACTAGCTCCTCATCGTCGCCTCTGCTCCGCTCCCCGCCCCCAATCCCTCTCTATTTCCTCTCTTCCCCCCTCGCGCGGGGGAGACTGCTCATTCTGTGCGCTCAAGGCGCATGGCCGAGGGGGACGAGGAGGGGTTGTTGCTTCCTCTTCGTGAGGAGCCTGTGGCGGCGGACGATAATGTATTGCTACCGCACCATCGGCCTTGGCGCTGGCGGGGCGCGCGCCTCTGGCTCACGGGCTTTATCTTCTGGCTGATGTACTGCGAGACGGTCCGGCCGCGATGCGTTGCACACTGGGGCAGCCATCTGATCAAGGGTACCCCCGCGTGGCGACTGATGCTGATGGTGCCGACAGGCGCGATAGTGCTCCCAACATTCGCGCTGCTTGCGCGGGGGTTTGACGCTCGCGGCCTCACCATCGAGGAGTGGGGCGAGCAATGGTCCAAGCTCTGGAGGCCGTCATTCTCGGGAATTTGTCCACAGACCGATTTCTCATGGATTTTTGTGGGGGCAACTACGGCGATGTTCATGGCTGATTTCATGTTGTTCCCAATGTCGTGGCCGATGAAGATCCACCACTTTACGAGCCTGGGACTTCTGTACAGCGTGACCTTTCTCATGCCGTGGTACCACCCTCACGCTCTCCTCTCAACAGCTGGGTTGGAGCTTGGAACTGCTTTGTCCAACTCCTACTATTTGAGCGGCCAATCTTCTATGATGAAAATGCCCTACATCATTGGCATGACAGTCTCCAACCTTTGCGGTGTGTAGTACACTCAGGGCGCCTCTTAGAATGACATGCCGCGCCTCTTGCTAATATGCATCCCCAAGAGCCCAATGACAGTGTGAGTCCGTTCTCCGTCTTGCGCGCCCACAGGTTTCTATTTGCTCGTCCGTGGCACACTACAGGCATCCAAGAGGGCGCTAGTGCTGGTTATCCCGATTGGACTCCTCTTCTTCTTGATGATGCTTAGTCGCGAAGCGGAGATGCTCACGGTCGCGGTTTTCGATTACTCGTTTTCGGGTGGAACGGACTCCTTCGACCATGGAAGGGGCTGACTGCACAAGATACTTTTTCCAGGGCCTCTGGAACGAGAGCCGCGCTGTTCCGCCGGATCCAAGTGCACCCAGCATTCTTTATTCCTTGTCACTTGCCGTCACAATCATTCGGCTGTTCTGGAGAGCCGGAGGCCTAAGATTTCCCCTGGGCTCGGCGGCGATAGCGATTGCTATCGTTGCGCGTGACGCGTTGTGGCATCGGACACGGGCAGCTTGCTCTGTTCGGCAGGTGGGTTGCTGCTCTGCTAGAGCGGACCGGCGTTCGGCGCGCTGTGCGGTGCGGTGCGCTCAACTGCAGCGCGCGCCACCGGAGGGGTGTTGATGCGGCTGAGCATGCGCAGTGTGCCGCCGGAGCGTTCATGAGTCATTTGTGGAGGCCACAACGTGTGCGTTGCGCATTGTGTCCTGCTGGGACGTCGATAATAATAATAATGAAATATCTGAGCATTAGTACCACTACTCCCACTAGCCCAGTACTATCACGACACCCCTCAGCGCACTTGCTCGTACACCTTGACGTGTGTGGTTCCACATACACATACATATATGCACCCGCCTTCAGAAGTCCCTTCAAATCTCCCAGTGTTTGTCCGTGTGCTTCAGAAGGGGCAGAGTGTAGAATTTGGCCACGTGTTTCCAGTCCTCGTTGGTGAGGTCCAATCGTTTGCTCCACGCTTTTCTCTTCTCTCGCGGATTGTGGGGTGCTCTTGCACTCTGTTTTCTGTAGCAGGGGGTCTGTGATGCGAGTGGGAAATTTGAAGGGGTACATATGTGTATGTGTATGTTTCTGTGGCATCAGCACGCGTCAAGGTGTACGGGCAAGTGCGCTGAGGGGTGTCGTGATAGTACCGGGCTAGTGGGAGTAGTGGCAGTGGTACTAACGCTAACGCTCAGATGTATGATGTATTGTAGATAATGTGTAATGTGTAATGTACCCCGGACCATGTTACACATATGTACCCCTTCAAATTTCCCACTCGCATCACAGACCCCCTGCTACAGAAAACAATGTGGCATGTGGCAAGGAAGCTCTTCAATACCAATACCGTAGGTAGGTAGCAAGGGTAGGGACGAAGTTGAAGTTGAGGTCGCCGTTTAAAACTTGAGGTCGGCTTCCTTTCGCGGGGGGAAGCGAGTTCCTCCCGCGGGAACCTCGAGTTCGTCCCCGACCTCAACTTCGTCCCTACGCTCGCTAGTCACTAGTCATGTATACTCCTACACTCCTACTTGAAGCGTGATGCGGGCTCTGTGCTCTGTAGCCTATACCTACACGTCGACACTTTTTGCACGTTCAGTGTTCGCGTTTTGTTCAACTTGTTTCGCCCTGGTCGCCTCCAGGCGCTAGCGTGTTTCGCGGTCAAGTTCGAATATTTGTTTAGAGTAACTTGTATTACTAGTAAAACAAAATAGGCGGGTAGCTGGGGGTTACCGCGTGTGTTGAGAGTGGGGGAGCGTGATTAGCTTTGTACTCATCATCTTCATAATAATATTATTGTGGCTACCCAAAAAGAAAACAAGCACATATGGATGACAAAAAAATCACCTGGCCCTCTTTTGACGGAACGCGACTTGAAAAAAAATATTCTTGAAGATGCCTACTACTTTGCTATCCCCCGCCCCTCGCACTGGGGGCTGCCCCTGACATCGCCCTTGCCCCACCCTCTCTCCCCTTTCGCACCCCCCCTCGGTCCTTTTTGTTCGGTTTCGGGGGGTCGACCCATGTGCACTACTTTGGGTCTAGCGTCGGGGGAGGGGGGGGCGGGCCTTTCGGCTCGCCGTTGCTGTGAGGCGCTTTGGGTTGCGCCTCTTTGTGGGGGCCCAGCCTTGCGGCTTTCCCCTATGGGTGGGTCGTTAGGGAGTCTCTCCTCCCTTGTAGCCAGGGCGCTATCCCTGGTCGCTCGCGTGTTCTTTGTTTTCTTGTACGAGGATGTGTTCGATCTCTAGTTTCTGCGTGACGGAACGCGACTTGAGCTCCGCCCATCAAAAAATCGGTAAGTCTCGCGCCAGTTTACAGGATAAGTCGAGACAGAGTCCGCCGCCAGCCCGGGAGGCATAGGAGGAGGAAGGGGGGAACGGATCACCGGGGGGGGGGGGCGCGGGCCACCGGACCATATCTAAGCCCTTCACCCCAATCCCCCTAATAGTGGCCACGGGCGGAGCCGCCTGATGGCGGGGGGAGAAGGGCCGGGGGAGTGGGGGTGTAGAAAGTATGCTACGTGTAGGTAGTGGTTCCATTTGCCGCAAGTGCGGTAAGAATATTAAAAGGTTTTTACTACTAGTAGTATAAGCTTTCTATGGGGGGAGCAGCTCGGCGGGCCATGTCATGCAGGTCTGCAATTCCGACGACCATTGCAGTTTAGATAAAGTACACATACACGACGGTGAAATGAAAAGCCGTCAAAGTCTGCGCCATCCTCGCCATCACTTGTCATCTCCGTCCCGCCCGTCGTTCATCCGGGAGTCTCCCCGAAATAAGTCTCTCCAAGCTGAATGGCTCGAGCGGCAGCGGCGCGTCATACTTCAGCGCAGCCGCAGCAGCCATTTCGCCAATCGCCGGACCCATTTTGAAGGCGTGTCCTGAGCCACCACCAGCCAATACGACGCGGCTTTCTAACCCCGGCACGCAACCTAGCACGTAGTCATGATCAGGAGTAGATGTGTACAGACAGGACTGCGTCTCAAACGGGACGTGCTCAACATGAGGAAAGTTTTCACTGATCAACCGCGAGGTGGATTCGACGACGGACGAGACGCGCGCGGCCGCGGAGACCTCCGCCTCACTCCCCGCAAGGGTCGCCCCGCACACCTCGACTGGTCCACCGGCACTGGCAGGCCGCGCGTCCGGGTGTACTGTGGGGCCGCAATAATGAGCAGACGCCTTGATCCCGGGCACGTCGATCATAGGTACGCCATAATATCCTAGAGGCAGCGGGGAAGACATGAGCGCGAATAGTCAAATATCCGACAAAGGAAGGTTGGATCACATTCGCTGCACATAGGGGCCAACGCTCGGGTACTGGCGGTGGCACCCACCCATTTCGGACATGCCTTCGACGCCATTGTCCGTTTGAAAGATGAAGACAGGCATCGAGTGGTACGAGTGGTCAGGCCGGAGCTCCCCGTCCCTTGCTTCACCAGCGGGCGCGTAAAAACATACAGTTTCGGCAGAGACGCGTGTGGGGATGGTAAGACCGAAGAAGGATGCAGCCAGATCTGAGAGCCAGGCGCCTGGAGCTAAGATGAGGCTGCGCGCTCTGATTGAGGCCCCCTGCTCTGACAATACTAGCACCTCATTGTCTGAGCCGTCGGTCCGAAAAGCGCTCGCTCTGAAGGGAACGCACGTTTTCACGCCGAGCGATCTAGCATAGTCCCATGCCGCACAAATCGCCTAAGAACATGGGGAGGTTGACCAGCATGCCGCCGGAGGAGTCTCAACCTTTGGGCATCACCTCAGCCATCTGCAGTACTCCTACCGGTACTACACATGGCATTTTGGGCACTTGGCACTATGTCCCGGATCAAATGTTACCTTGGTGGCAAAAATGACTCCAAAGTCTGGCTGATAGAGAGCTTCCAAGTTCGTCGCCAGAGAGAACTGGGGGAAGCGAGCGTTCATTTCGTGTGCTGAGAGGGTTTCATGCGCAATGCCTCGCCGCTCATACAGCGCTCTGAGTCCATCATTCCTGTTGGTGCTTCCCCTCTGCGCGACAGTGACACCGCCCGTCGTAGCGAGTAGCGGCCGGCCGGCCGTTCTCTCCAACCCCTTCCAGAGCGGCAGGCTGTGCTCCATCATGTCGACGTATCTGTCCTGCTCATAGGCGAGACGGAAGATGCGCCCATCTCCATGAGAGCTGCCTCGCGAGTGGCCCGGCTCGAACTGGTCGACGAGCGCGACCGAGGCACCGCGCTGCGCAGCACTGATCGCCGACCACACGCCCATCACGCCACCGCCTACCACCAGCACGTCGAGTGCGCTGCCGTGCGAGCCGAGCAACCGTGCCGCCATTGCCCAGTGCCCGTCTTCCCTCTGAAGTACTCTTTCCCTCTTTCTCTCTCTCTCTTCTCTCTCTCTCTCTCTCTCTCTCTCTCTCTCTCTCTGTGTGTGTGTGTGTGTGTGTGTGTGTGTAGCCTGAGTTGTTTTGTAGGAGTAGTTCTGAGTTCTACTCCGTTGGGTGGGTGCAAGAATGCCGAGCAACAACCACCGCTTGACGAACACCGAATCCGCTGACTGTTTGAACGCCTTAGTGTATTAGAGTCTGTGCGCAACGAGCAAAGGTCACAGTGATTTCAACGAATTATCGACGCGCGATCCTGCCCGAATCGAGTGACTCACGTGAAGACCACGTGTGTGCTTCCACATTGGTGAAGTAATAAGTAATAAGTATAAGTAATTGAACGCTTCTGGTCTCGGGCTTGCATTCACAAAACATTATAATATTTTTGCATCTTTTGTTTATGAAACTTACGCGCGACTAACAATACCCTATCCACCAATTTTTTTACATCTTCCTTAACATCTTTATCTAAAAAAAATCTTCTTAAAGATTCCCGCTACGTATGCGGCGTGAGGCAGCTTGCTAGTGTACCTCCCTACTACCCAACCTTAACCCTTAACAACCCCCTTCCCCTTCCCCAGTTCCCTCTTTAGCGGAGAAGCTGGATCCAGGGAGGCCGCGCGCTCTGCTTCGGCCGGGAGTTGGAGAGAAGGGGGCGGGAGATTGTGGCTCGTCTCTTGATCTAGATTCGACTCGGGTTTTTCCTCATTAATATAGCGGGAGGTCCTTATTGGTTCCCGGTGCGTTTCCCATTAAGAGATTTGGCTACCCTAGGTGATGTTTCTTATGTCCAGTCCTCTCGCCGCCTGCAAGAGGTCTTCTGAGGCTCCTAGGTTGAAATCCTTGTCTATAGTATACAGGGGGCTTATCATTTTCCGGATATGTTTGTTGCTCGGGGCGTGTAGCCCCATGTTCTCGCGCTGTTTTTTTAACCTTTGAAAGAAACCGACCTTCGCCGTTACTAATAAGTGGTACCTCGTAAGGATTGCTCTCAAGATTGTTCTAACGGACCTACCGTCCGCGTTGCCATATTGGATGTTGTAAAAGTCCGTGAGGATGTATCTCCACGCCAGGATACCTAAGTACCCCGAGGAGGGATGCGGTCTGTCTACCTGGTAGCAAAAGAGACGTTGGGCTATCTCGGAGCCCGGCCTCAGATTTGTCCCCAGAAGCCCTTCTATGAATTCGAAGATGGGCGCCGTCGCGATGCACGTGGCTATGTGGGTGGAGCTCTCGGGGGCTATGCCACAAAAGCGGCACGTCGGATCGTCGGCGAACCGGTTCGCCGTGGCTATTCTCCTATGCAGGACGTGTTTGAAGTGCATATATGAGTCTCTCGGCGTTAAAAAGTTGTATTTGTATAGCTGAGATACTTGTTTCCATTTCCCGGAGATGTCCGGCAATCGTTTTTCCCACCTCAATGTGGATTTTTGTTTCTTCGTTTTTCTCATTGCGAGAAACGCTTTGGTCAGCGCCTTGACGTTAACATCCTCTAGGGTTTTATTCGCGCCTTTGAACGTGTATTCTTGTGGTATCGGGTACGCCGTCTCGGCCGGACCGTCGTACGCTCGTCCCCATTTCAATGGGGTGCATAATTCTTCTGGTGATGGCTGCGGGTTGGCCCTTTCATAAATATAGGGTTCTCCCATCACATTAAGCTTGACTATTGACTACATGATAGACTCCACTCCGGCGCAGATAATATTTGTGTTCTTTGTCCACCCGGATGTCCCCTAGGTCATGCGCATCTGGGTCTTCTTGGGGGGCTAACTCTTGTTCTCCCGGAGTGGGGGGAGGAGACACCTCTTTCTTCCTAAGCAAGTTCATATATTCATTTGTGGCATCCGCCATTCTTGCTCTAGACCATTCGGCTATCCTCTCCCATGACTTTAGAAACGGACCTAGCGCGATGTAGTTGCCTCTATGGCGTATCCAGCGTTCTCCTTCCGGCAGGTAAGCCGCGCAGTCTTCCGTGGTGTATATCTCCCCCGTGTCCGGATTAATCGTATTATGCACAATATCCGTTTGTAAAGATTCCCACTTAGCTCTATGTGAGTGATGTAGTGCCGGAGCTTTATGAAAACAGTCATACCATATCGGGGATCCCAGAGTCCCTTCCCTCGTGTTGGTTTCCCTAAGGAACTTGATCCGTCTGAAGTTATCGAGCGCTTGCTTCCAAAATGCCGGCAGCGTATTGTTCCCACGGATGCTAGCCGAGAGGCTTCGTGCGTCGACTTTCGAAAATACCGCCGCTCTCCCCAATGGGCCTCAGCGTATGACTTCTGTGCAGTGTTGTTGAGAGGGTTGGAAGCCGTAAAGGCCCCAAGAATTGTTTGTTGTGTGTAGTGCCCGCCCACGAGGGGTGCACTGCTGGTAGGAGTTGCCACCATGGGGGTGGCAGCCTTGTGCAGTGTTGTTGAGAGGGTTGGAAGCCGTAAAGGCCCCAAGAATTGTTTGTTGTGTGTAGTGCCCGCCCACGAGGGGTGCACTGCTGGTAGGAGTTGCCACCATGGGGGTGGCAGCCAGGCTGCCACCCACCATGGGGAGTCCTTGATGGGCTGACAGGCCAGTGGGGGCAGGCGGCAGAGCCAGAGTCTGGCCCTGCTGGTCTGCAGGGAACAGGGCCCTCCCTGTTCCCTGCTTCTGCGCCTGGTGGGGAGGCGAGGGTGCGAGGATCATATCGACATCGCTGTCGGTCAGTGGGGCGGCCTGCGAGCGCTTTGGCTCCGGCGGCTTGGGGCGGCCCCTGTGGGGCGTCGTGACTGCGGGAGGCTGGGGATCGGGAGCGGTCGGCGCGCGCTCCATCGCTCGAACTTTAAATTAACATCTTTATCTAACATAATCGCATCCAAATCATATTCGGTATTCGGTATTCGTATGGATATTGAGTAGCCACGCCGCGTTGTCGGAGTTATGGTTGTCAATAAGGCATGGAACACGTTTGTAAGATACCTAGATATCTACTATATAGTCTATAGTCTCGCATTTTCACTATCTACATGTACCTAGATGGCAGCCGGACACTATATACTATCTACATGTACCTAGATGGCAATTTCCACTTGGCTCAATAACACCCAGATATTAGGCACGAGGACGAGGAGCGCGCGCGCGGGCGCGGTGCGGAACGACGGACCACGGAACAGCGAGCACAGGGAGACCAGCCCAAGGAGGACAGATGACGAGTGCACCTACGCGCCATCTCTCTCACACCTCACACTCACACACTCACTACACACTCACACTATTCATAATTGGCTGCAGCAAGCAGAGCATGCTCCAGGGTTTCGTCGACTTGCGAAGCCTTCAGGCCATCGTGAAGTTTGCCTGCCTTGGAGAACATGCGCTCTGCGCCCGCCGAGCTAGAGCTAGCCAGCCGTCCGAGGTACTGCCGCGCCATCTTGGCTAGCGTTGGCAAGCCCTCAGGCCGGCCGATGGTCACATCCGCTGGTGAGTGGTGATCGCGGGCCCTCTCCACCACGCCTCAACACATCCAGGTCCAAGTTGCTATCTTCTATCTTGCGGTACGGCTGCCGCATGGCGGCCGACATTCGGTTGGCTCGGGGGGGGGGGGGGGACGCGGCGGGGGCGGGGGCGGGGGGCGGGAGGCGCAACGACCGTATAAGTCCGGTGCATACTACAAATTTATCGAGAAGATGTCTAGGTATCTAGACTATCTAGGTATCTAGCGGCCAAAACCACCATCTAGATGTATCTAGATGGCTGTGGAGCACTATCTACTGTATCTAGATGGCTGAAAATGACTATCTACTTGCATCTAGATGGTGCCGGTGGGGGGGTGTTCCATGCCTTAGTTGTCAAGGTGATGCTTTATATGTTCCGGATGTAGTATTGTCTGATACTGATAAGCGAAGTCGTAAGTCTGGGACATGTGACCTTCTTTACGCACCACTCGACCACTCGAGCGAGATGGAGATGGGGATCCTACAATGAGAGACATGTGACATGTGGACAGTGATTTCACAACCAGATATCGACGCGCGCGATCCTGCCCGAATGAATCGACTAGCGTGAGACCACGTGTGTACTCCCACAAAGGTCAAGTGTCAAGTAAGCTCCAGGTGACAACGGAAGGTGCTAGCAGGGATGGGGATAATTGAATGCTTCCAGGCTTCTGGCTTCTGGTCTAAGGTCTAAGGTGCGCAACTGGAGCTGTTGGTGTGCTAGCAGCCTTGCCACTTGCCACCCTCCCTGCCCATGGTTGAGTACCTTTGAGGGGGGCCCAGGCCCCTGTGGCCACGGCCCGTGAGCAAGAAATATCAAGGGGAAGGACTGGGGTGCTAGGAGCTAGGAGTTGGAGTTGGGTACCTACGTGCCTACGGAGTAATACATACACGATCGGCATCTTCGATACCGGCGGGGGGGGGGCTCTCCCTACAACGCCCCCCTCGGCTGCCTCCCCTGACGTTATCCCTCGGAAGGTGGGGGAGAGGGGAAGCAGCAGCGGCGGCGCCAGCCGGCGGAAGAGGAGAGAGGGAGGGAGGGAGAGAGGGAGGGAGGGAGGGAGGGAGGGGGGGGGGGAGAAAGAGAGGGAGAGAGAGGGAGAGAGAGAGAGAGAGAGAGAGAGAGAGAGAGAGCAAAGGGATATGGACCCTCCTAAATCGCCCTTCCGCCGTCCCCCCCGCGTCACCGCCTCGCCCGACCACGAGGCATACCCAACACTGCTTGACTCGGCGCAGTGGACTCAGGCCGCTACATTCAACCAGGATGAGCGCTTCAGTGGGCCCTCGAACCGAATCGGCAGGTATTACAGGCAGAAGCTGGATGAACTCGACGAGGCGCAGCTCGATGCCAAGCGCGCTCAGCGCCTTCAGCCCGCTTCACCGCTCCGGCCGGTCGTCGAGCGAAAGGGGTGGGCTGCTGGCCTTGCGTGCAAGCCGCTTCTCACGCCTCTCGAAGCGTCGCAAGGTGACAGCGGTGGCTTCGGCAGCAGCTCGTCGGGCCAAAATGGAAGCGACTTCTCCGCCTTTGCTCTGCTGTCTCGTCAGCGCGCGAGCGCGGAGGCTGAGGAGCGAGCCATCTTTGATGGCACACAGCGGCAAGCGCACATCACGGATCCCGATGCACTGCAGGCCAGATTCGACGAGTACGTCAAGCACGGTGTAGATGAGTCGAGCTTGGCCCCCTTCAACAAGATGTGGGCAATCCATGCAATGGAGCAGGTGCCGCGTGAGCTCGCCGGCCTCCCGCCGGAAGCCATCGACAGCCGGCTCAACCAAATGCTCCACGAGGTCTCCGATCTCTACTACACTGCCGTCAAGAGGTCCATGGTCGCGTACGTGCTTCGGAACCCAGTTGAGGCCAAACGCCTCGAGATCACCATCCCTCCCAAGCCGTTCGAGCACAAGATCTTCCATCCAGCACAGGACCCTTCCGTTGCTGACTTCGCGCGACCGACTGCGCCTGATTCGCTGGCGCTTGGGCTGTGGCACGAGAGTGTCCTTACCGGATACGAGTCGATTGAGCGGACGCTGCTCATCAATCACGACGGCATGCTGCAGATGCTGGACCTGTGGACATTGTACCATCATTTACTGCTATGCAGTGTAAGCGCACTCCCGCCAGTGGCGGCACTCGAGCTTGACCGCTTCAAGGACCAACAGCACGCCCACTGCGAGAAGGTGGTCCAGATGCTCAAGAAAAAGTGGTTTCCGGCCGTGGTCGACATCTTCAAGGCCGAGGGCGTGGCATACGAGAGCGAGGACGAAACACGCGCTACGCCCCACCCTCTCCTCGGCGTGGTTTCGGCGCTCATGTTCAACCAGCTGCGCGGGCTTCTTTCTGCATCGGTCGAAGCGTACGTAAGTTTTGTTGAGAGATACGCGACACGCCCCGACGGTTCGGTGCTGAAGGACGACGAGTCGGCGCTCACATCGGAGGCGGTTGATCAGCGTCCACTCATCCTCGTGCGCATGCTGGTCGAGGGCGACGGATTCAAATTCTCGCCCTCAGCTTCGACGATGGCCAAGGCCATGATCTCGATCCTGGATCATTTTGTTGCCATGATCAACACCATCCCGCGCATCGAGACGGAGATTGGGCGAGCGGGCGCCGCAAACGGTGCCAAATATCTGACGGTCGCCACCGTCGACGAGGAGCTGATGACACTCGCCAAGCAGCGCCTACAGGCAGTCGTGGAGGCCAACATGGAGTTGACCGACGCAATGGTGCGCGCGTACAGCCCATACGCTTACTTGCTCACCACGGAGACCGAAGCCAAGGTTGACGACTTTTGTGCAACGAAGCACTCGCTCCAAGAGGCTAGCCTCGAAATTGCAAAATTCGACCGCGCTGCGAAGGATGCTGTCAAATGCACCGTGCCTGAGGTGCGCTTCAACCTCGTGCTCGCCGCCAGCCAGGCGGTCAGCTCGAAGCTGTCCTCACGCGCCATCGACATGGCTGGTCGCATCCGTATGACCGTTGGCAATAGCTTCCTCGAGAAGAATGCCGACATGTGCGCGCGCTACCAGGAGATCTACTTGCGGTTGGGCGAGCACCCGACCACAGAAGAAGAGATGGTCAAACTCGAGAAGTTTGTGGCTGAGAGTGCGGGCCTGCTGCAGAAGCTGAACGGCGAGCTCAACGAGGGCCGCAAGGCGCTCCGCTTCCTCGTGGAGCAAGCATATCACTTGGATGAAGAGCAGCTGCGGCTGGTGGGCGAGACGTGGGCGTGGCCGGGCAAGGTGAAGCCCAAGGTGGAGGAGTGTAACAAGAGGCTCAAGGCGGAGCGCGACAGGGTCGAGGACGAGCTTACTCTGCGACGTGACAGCTTCGTCGCCGAGTGCGAGGGCTTCATCACGCAAGCGAGCGCCTTTGAGAAGCTGGGGGACATCGGCCGAGTTGCCGAGAACGCTACCGCTCTCGCCGACCTCAACGACGCGATCAAGGACGCCAAAGCGCGTGGCCAGGCGATCAACGAGGAGGAGGAGCTGCTGGGTTTCCCGATCACACAGTTCCCTCAATTGACAGAAGTGCCGGCGATACTGGCGCCATACCAGACGCTGTGGAACACTGCGAATGATTTCCAAAAGTCGTCATTCGAATGGATGCACGGCTCGATGAAGGAGGTCGACCCCGAGGTGCTCGATTCTGAGGTCAAGGCCATGTGGAAGAGCAACTTCAAGATCATCAAGGTCTTTTCCGAGGATGGCATGCCGGAAGCCCCGCTCAAAGTGGCCGAGCAGCTCAAGGGGCGGATCGATGAGTTCCAGCAGAAGATGCCGCTGATAAGTGCGCTCTGCAACAAGGGCATGCGTGACCGACATTGGGAGAGGGTCTCCGAGGTCGTAGGCAAGCCATTCAAACCGACCGACTCTACCACCCTCGCCTCCATCCTCACGCCCACTCTGGAGGCCAAGCTGCCGGCTCTCGAGGAGATTTCGGCTTCAGCGTCAAAAGAATTCTCGCTGGAGAAGGCTCTCGATAAGATGCATACGGATTGGCAGCCGCTCGAGTTCATCACCTTGGAGTACCGCGACACAGGCACGCACATCATCGGCGGCATTGATGAAATCCAGCTACTGCTGGACGACCATCTCGTCAAGGCACAAACAATGCTCGGCTCACCCTTCATCAAACCGTTCGAGACGCGCGCAAAGAAATGGGCTGAGCAACTCTCGCTCATCCAAGACCTCATCGACATGTGGCTGAAGGTTCAAGGAATGTGGCAGTACCTGGAGCCGATTTTCGGCTCAGCGGACATCATGCGGCAGATGCCGAAGGAGGGCGCTCTCTTCAAGAAGCAGGATGGGATGTGGCGTGAGAATGCGAAGAAGGTTCTGCAAGACGTGCATGTCCTTGCGGTGTCCGAGATTCCTGGGCTACTCGAGTCGTACACAGAGCAACACAATCTCCTCGAGCTCGTGCAGAAAGGCCTCAACGAGTACCTCGAGATGAAGCGATTGTACTTTCCTCGCTTCTTCTTTCTTTCAAACGACGAGATGCTCGAGATCCTCTCGGAGACCAAGGACCCTACGCGCGTTCAGCCTCATCTCGGCAAGTGCTTCGACGGCATCGGCAAGTTGCAATTCGAAGGCGAAAAGAATGTCATCACTGCCATGAGCTCGGCCGAGGGCGAGCTCGTCTCTTTTGCTGACGCGAAGATCACGCCATCGGCCATGGTCGAACAGTGGTTGCTTGAGGTCGAAACACAGATGTTCGCCTCGGTCGCTCGTGTCTGTAACGAGGGCGCTGATGCATATCGGAAGATGCCACGTCACGAATGGGTGACCAAGTGGCAAGCGCAGGTTGTCCTCACCGTCACTGTCATGATGTGGACACTTGACGTCGATGAGGCGCTGTTGGCAAAGGGTAATGCGGGCCTCCACGAATATGGCAAGAAGTGCGCCGCAGATTTGGACGAGGTTGTGAAGCTCGTGCGCGGCGATCTACCCAAGCTGACACGCAAGACACTGGCGCCACTCATCGTGATGGACGTGCATGCTCGCGATGTCATCGTCAAGATGGCTGAGGATGGTGTTTCCAAACCCACCGACTTCGATTGGTTGGCGCAGCTGCGGTATTATCCTTCCGAAGAGGGCATTCGCGTCCGCATGGTCTCGACGGAGCTCTACTATGGCTACGAGTATATGGGAATGCAGGGGCGGCTGGTCGTCACCCCGCTGACGGATCGTTGCTACCGTACACTAATGGGCGCCCTTCAGCTCGATTTGGGCGGCGCGCCCGAGGGCCCCGCTGGTACCGGCAAGACTGAGACGACGAAGGATCTTGGCAAAGCGATGGCCATCCAGTGTGTCGTCATGAACTGCTCCGATGGTCTCGACTACCTCGCGATGGCCAAGTTCTTCAAGGGCCTCGCCGCCTCCGGCTCGTGGGCGTGCTTTGACGAATTCAATCGCATCGACCTCGAGGTGCTCTCCGTTGTCGCCCAGCAGATCCTCACGATCCAGCGCGCAAAGGCTGCCAACGCGACTGAGTTCGTGTTTGAGGGGTCCACACTGCCTCTCAAGATGATGTGCAATTGCTTCATCACCATGAACCCGGGATACGCTGGCCGCTCGGAACTGCCCGACAATCTCAAGGTGCTCTTCCGCACGGTTGCCATGATGGTGCCCGATTATGCCATGATCGGCGAGGTGATGCTTCTCTCCTCGGGATACTTGGAGGCTAGACCGCTGGCTCGCAAGATTGTGCAGACGTACAAGCTGTGCTCGGAGCAACTCTCTGCGCAGGATCACTACGATTACGGCATGCGAGCAGTGATGGCCGTGCTCCGCGCCGCAGGCAACCTGAAACGCTCTTTCCCCGACGAGGACGAAAACGTATTGATGCTGCGCTCCATCCTAGACGTAAATCTCCCCAAGTTTCTCTCGCACGACGTGCCTCTCTTCGAGGGCATCACATCCGATTTGTTTCCCGGAGTTCTTCTCCCCAAGGCCGACTACAATCTGCTCAAGGAGACATGCCAACTATACTGCGATAAAACGAACTTGCAGCTTACCGAGAACTTTTTCATCAAGATAACACAGCTCTACGAGATGATCATCGTGCGCCATGGTCTCATGATTGTAGGGTACTCCTACGGAGCAAAGACCTCAATGTATCGCACCCTTGCCGCAGCAGTCACGGAGATGAAGGCCCGGGGTGCCAAGGAGGAGGCGGCTGCCTATCATGTGCTCAACCCGAAGTCCATCACCATGGGTCAGCTCTACGGACAATTCGATCCCGTCACGCATGAATGGTCGGATGGGGTTCTTGCCGTCACCTACCGCCATGCGGCGCAGCAAGAGAAGCTACACAACATCTCCGATCGTCAATGGGTGCTGCTGGACGGGCCCGTCGATGCCATTTGGATTGAAAACATGAACACTGTGCTCGACGACAACAAGAAGCTCTGTCTGATGTCCGGTGAGATGATCGGCATGTCGTCGGTGATGTCCATGATCTTCGAAGTGCAAGATTTAGCTGTGGCCTCGCCAGCGACGGTATCGCGTTGCGGTATGGTTTATGTGGAGCCATCACAGATTGGCTGGCAGCCCCTTCTTACATCGTGGCTGAGCACGTTGCCCGAGTCGGTGAAGCCGTTCGCGGACAAGTTGAAGAATCTCTTCGGCTGGTTGGTGCCGCCATGCACGCGTTTCGTAATTAAGGAGTGCAAGTCCATGCTCTCCGTGGGCATCCCGATGACTGACGAGGTCACACGTGTGCGCGGGCTCATGACACAAATGGAGGCCCTCATGTTCCCCATTCTGAGCGACGACGCCAAGGCTAGCGAAGTGGGCAAAAACGTGGAGCTGTGGGTGGAGAATCTCTTCGTCTTTTCCCTCGTCTGGTCGGTGGCTGGCCTCATTGACGGTGCGTCGCGTCCCAAGTTCGACGCCTTCTTCCGCGATGTCGCAGCCGGCAAACCGCCGCCGGACTATGAAGATGTTGATGGCGTCTTTGGTTTTGCCGCACCATGGATATCGTTTCTCCCGTCGGACGCCACGTGCTACGAGTACGTCTTCAACCAAGACAAGCACAAGTGGCAGCTATGGATGGACACAATCACGAAGGAGGAGTCCACTATCCCTCAAACAGCTGAATTTGCATCCATAATCGTCCCCACGCTTGACACTGCGCGGTACACGTCGCTCCTGAATACCCTCCTTAGCTACAATAAGCCGTTGCTATACGTCGGCCCGACAGGTACCGGAAAGACGGCCTATGTACAACGGCACATCCTCAAGCTTCCCGCAGACGCATGGTCCTCCGTCTTCGTGAACTTCTCCGCGCAGACCTCCGCCAATCAAGCGCAGGACATCATCGATTCCAAGGTCGATAAGCGCCGAAAAGGCGTGTTTGGGCCGCCCCTGGGCAAGCGCGCCGTTGTTTTCGTCGACGACCTCAATATGCCATCGCTTGAGGTGTATGGTGCCCAACCGCCCATCGAGCTGCTTCGTCAGTGGATGGATCACGGAGGTTGGTTCGACCGCAAAGAAAACACATTCCGCAAGCTCGTCGACCTCTCGTTCGTCTGTGCGATGGGCCCGCCCGGCGGTGGTCGCAACCCTATCACCCCTCGGTACATGCGGCACTTCAACATCATCGCATACACCGCCTTCGAGGACGCGTCAATGCAGCGCATTTTCCAAACCATCGTCGAGTGGTGGTTGCGCAAGGAGTCTTTTCCCATGGACTATCTCCGTCTAGCGTCGCCTCTTGTTGGCGCAACGATTGATGCTTACAAGGAATCGATAGCCAACCTTCTCCCCACTCCGTCCAAATCGCACTATACCTTTAATCTGCGCGATGTCGCCCGCGTTATTCAAGGCATGTTACTCACTAGCGTTGATGACTACAATAAGCCAGCTGACCTCATCATGTGCTGGTGCCACGAGCTGAACCGTGTCTTCTATGACCGCCTGACCGACATGGATGACTGCACCTGGTTCCGTGACATGACAGCTGAACTCGTCACAAAGCATTTCGACCAGCCGATGGCGAAGCTGTTCCAAGACTATGAACTGCCGGTCGGACCAAACAACGAAATCGAGGACGATTCCGTCCGGTATCTACTCTATTGTGACTTTTCCAATCCGAAGGGCAAGCGCACGTACAAGCGCGTCGAATCCACCGAGGGCCTCGGCAGCGTAATGAATCAATTTCTCGACGACTACAATGCCGTCTCATCGAAACCAATGAAGCTTGTGCTCTTCCTCTTCGCAATGGAGCACGTCTGTCGCATCACGCGCGTCTTGAGCATGCCTCGTGGAAACGTGCTTCTCGCCGGTGTCGGCGGTTCGGGCCGCCAATCAGCGACGCGCCTCGCTGCCTACATTTGCGACATGGATGTTTTCACCATCGAGGTGTCCAAGTCATATTCGATGGCTGACTGGCGTGAGGACCTTAAGTCGGTGTTAAGAAAGGCGGGCCTCGAGGGTAAGGGTACCGTCTTCCTCTTTGCCGATACACAAATCAAGGAAGAGGCCTATCTGGAAGACATCAATGGGCTGCTCAATGCGGGCGAGGTGCCGAATTTATTCCCGTCCGATGAGCGCGCACAGATATGCGATGGCATGCGTGACGCAGCTCGCGAACAAGATCGCGAGGGCGATGGGTCGCCGACAACCATGTTCGCCTTCTTCGTTGAGCGCTGCCGGAACTTCCTCCACATTTGCTTGGCGATGTCTCCGATTGGAGACGCTTTTCGCCGCCGCCTTCGGATGTTTCCCTCTCTCGTCAATTGCTGCACCATCGATTGGTTCCGTGCATGGCCCGCCGACGCTCTGAATGCTGTCGCCTCCACCTTCTTGGCCGAAGTGGAGATGGAGAGTGATGTGCGTGATTCGGTCGTCGAAATGTGCAAGACCTTTCAGCTCCAGGCACGCGACCTCGCCGAGAGGTTTGGGCGCGAGGAACGGCGCATGGCGTACGTGACGCCGACTTCTTACCTAGAGCTGATCCAAACGTTCCAAACGTTGCTCGCACGCAAGCGCAAGGAGGTTGACATGGTTCGAAAACGGTATGACAATGGTTTGGATCAGCTCAACGGTGCTGGGGAGGCAGTGGTGAAGATGCAGCAGGAGCTAACGGACCTGAAGCCGAAGTTGGTCAGTGCGAAAGAAGAGACGGAGACGATGCAGGCTCAGATCGACAAGGAGGTCAAGGAAGTCATCGAACCGAAGAAGGTGGTGGTGCAGGCCGAGGAAGCAGCCACCAACGAGGTTGCGCAGCGTGCCAAAACGATGAAGGACGAGTGCGAGGCGGACCTCGCCGAAGCGATTCCTGCCCTCAACTCGGCCATCGCGGCGCTGGATACTATCAAGAAGGCGGACATCGATCTCGTCAAGAATATGGGCTCGCCGCCGGCCGGTGTGAAGCTGACCCTCGAGGCTATTTGTGTGATGAAGGATGTTAAACCGGAGAAGATCAAGGACAAGGAGACGCAAAAGACTGTGGAAGATTACTTTGGACCGGGCAAGAAGCTATTGCAAGACTCAAAGGCTTTTGTCGACTCCTTGAAGACTTACGACAAGGACAACATCCCACCGAGGATCATCAAGCGCATCCGCGAGCAGTACTGCACCAACGAGGACTTCTTGCCAGAAAAAATTGCCAAGGCGTCTTCTGCGTGCGAAGGCCTTTGCAAATGGGTGCGGGCTATGGAAATATACGACCGCGTTGCCAAGGTGGTCGCCCCAAAGAAAGAGACACTAAGGGTTGCTGAAGGTGAGTATGCTGAAGCGATGAAGGGTCTCGCCGTCAAGCAGGCAGAGCTCAGGGAAGTCATGGACAAGCTAGCTACGATGGAAGCTAAGCTCGCCGATCTCGCCAAGACCAAGCAAGAGCTGGAGGCCAAGTATGACGACTGCAATGCCAAGCTAGAACGTGCAGAGAAACTCATGGGTGGGCTCGGCGGTGAAAAGACTCGCTGGGGCGAAATTTCTGCGTCTCTTGGACCTAAATACAAGCGCCTCGTTGGTGATGTGTTGCTCTCGTCGGCGGTGATTGCATATCTCGGCCCGTTCACCATCCCCTTCCGCCGGGATGCCGTCGCCGGTTGGCAAAAGCTGTGCGACGAGAAGGGGGTACCCATGTCCGAAAAGTTCGACTTGCAGGAGATCGTTGGCGATCCTGTCGCGATCCGGTCGTGGAATTTGCAAGGTCTGCCCACCGACTCCTTCTCGATCGATAACGGCATCATCATTTCCGTCGCGCGCCGGTGGCCACTCATGATCGACCCGCAGGGTCAGGCCAACAAGTGGATTCGCAAGAAGGAGGAGGAGGCTGGGCTATTGGTGATCAAGCTCACCCAGTCGGACTACCTGCGGACGCTTGAGAACGCCATTCAGTTCGGCAAGCCGGTCATGTGTGAGAATGTTTTGGAGGCGCTCGACCCCGCGCTGGAGCCCTTGCTAGTCAAGCAGACTTTCAAGCAGGCTGGAGTCGAATGTATCCGACTCGGAGACGCGACGATCGAGTATTCGCAGGACTTCAAATTCTACATCACATCGAAGCTCCGCAATCCTCACTATTTGCCAGAGCTGCAGGTCAAGGTGACGTTGCTCAACTTTATGATAACGCCCGCCGGGCTCGAGGATCAACTGCTGGGAATTGTCGTGGCCAAGGAACGGCCCGATTTGGAAGAGGAGAAGTCGCGACTCGTACTTGAGGCAGCAGCCAACAAGAAGCAGCTCAAGGAGATAGAGGATCAAATTCTAGAGGTTCTGTCGACTGGTGAAGGTGGCTCTATTCTTGAGGATGAGGGCGCCATAAACATCCTCACCGCCGCTAAGACTCTTGGCAACGAGATTGCCGAGAAGCAGAAGATCGCCGAGGAGACTGAGATCAAGATCGACGAGGCGCGCGCCGGTTACAAGCCAGTCGCGTATCGCACATCGCTCCTCTTCTTCTGCATCGCCTCGTTGGCCGATATTGATCCGATGTATCAATACTCTCTCGACTGGTTTATCAACCTGTTCGTTCGCGCCATCGCCGACTCGGAGCCCTCCGGCGACTTGCCAGTTCGGTTGGATAGTCTAAACTCCTACTTTCAATACTTCCTATATAGGAATGTGTGCCGATCACTCTTCGAGAAGGACAAGCTCAACTTCTCAATGCTTTTGTGCGCGTCGCTACTCATGGGGTACAATAGGATGAATGCCGACGAGTGGCGGCAGCTTCTCACTGGCGGCGTTCTTCTTAACGCTGACAAGGCACCGCGCAATCAGTGCAAGGATTGGCTTGATGACAAGGTATGGGAGGCGGTCCTCACGGTTGCCCAACTACCAGCGTTCAAGGACCTGCCAAAGAGCGTCGCGAACGATCCCACATCCTACCGGACATTTATTGAGCACCCAGAGCCTCACACCATCTACAATCGCTTGCCTGAATACTGTACGGACATGGACGACTTCCAGAAACTCCTCATACTGCGCACCCTGCGTTTGGATAAGTTGGTTCCTGGAATCTCTCAGTTTGTCGCCAAGGAGCTAGGCCAACGGTACATCGAGCCACCTCCATTCGACCTGGAGGGGACTTTCCAGGACTCGACCAACACCTCGCCCTTGATTTTTATCCTCTCTCCCGGCGTGGACCCGATGCTATCTCTACTTAAGTTTGCCGAATCTAAGGGGCGCAAAGTGGATTCTATCTCTTTAGGCCAAGGGCAGGGACCTCATGCCGAGAGGATGGTTGCCGCCGGGCAGAAGAGTGGTTATTGGATTGTGCTCCAAAATTGCCACCTATACGTCTCGTGGATGATCGCCCTTGAGAAGATTGTTGAGGAGATGGATCCGAAGGTTGTTCACAAGAACTTCCGTCTATGGCTCACATCATACCCCTCGCCGCACTTCCCTGTGCTCATTTTGCAAAATGGCGTCAAGATGACGAACGAGCCGCCCAAGGGGCTGCGCGCCAATATGATCCAATCATATATCGCCGACCCTATCTCCGATCCTGAGTTTTTCGATAAGTGCCAAAAGCAGCCCGAGTGGCGCAAAATGCTGTTCGGGCTATGCTTTCTACACGCGTGGCTGCAAGAAAGGCGCAAGTATGGACCCCTTGGATGGAACATTCCGTACGAGTTCAACGAGTCCGACCTACGGATCTCCGTACGTCAGCTGCAGATGTTCCTCGACAACTACGAGGAGACGCCGTTTGCCGCGCTGAACTACTTGACGGCTGAGTGCAACTACGGAGGCCGCGTGACCGATGACAAGGATCGTCGCACTCTTGTCACCGCAGTTCTCAACATCTATTGCCCTGCCATCCTCGGAGATGGCTACAAGCTATCCTCCTCGGGTATCTATGCGGTTCCCACAGAGGAGCTCGAATCCCACGAGACCACCGTAGAGTACATCCGTCAATGGCCTCAAATCCCCAAGCCGGAAGTCTTCGGCCTTCACGAGAACGCCGACATTACGAAAGACCTCGGCGAAGTGGACTTGATGCTCAAGACCATCTTGCTGACTCAGTCACAGGCTGGGGGCGGAGGTGGGAAGTCGACGGAGGACGTGGTGGGGGAAATCTCGAATGATATCCTAAGCAAGCTGCCCAAGAACTTCGACATGGAGGTCGCCGCCAAGCGCTATCCTGTGATGTATAATGAGTCGATGAACACGGTCCTACGGCAAGAGCTCCAGAGGTTCAACAACTTGCTCTCGAAAGTGCGTCGCTCATTGCAGGAACTAGGCAAGGCGCTTAAAGGCCTGGTGGTTATGAGCGCCGATTTGGAGAGCATTTCTAGCGCGATGTTCATCAATCGCCTGCCCGACTCATGGGCAAAAGTGTCATATCCGTCGCTGAAGCCCCTCTCCGCATACATCACGGAGTTGCTTGATCGGCTAGCATTCTTCAAGGACTGGCTCGACCTTGGCAATCCCGTATGCTACCCCATGCCGCACTTCTTCTTCGTGCAAGCCTTCATGACTGGTGCACTCCAGAATTATGCTCGCAAGTACACCCTGCCTATCGACACGGTCGAGTTCGACTTTGACTTCTTCTGGGAAACTCCCACTGAGAAGCCTGAGGACGGCGTCCACACGTGTGGCCTCTTCCTTGAGGGTGCACGGATGGGAAAACCGGGTGAGGGCGCAGACACCGCAATCCAACTAGAGGAGTCACATGCGAAGGTGCTCTTTAGCACCATGACCTATGTCCAGCTCAAGCCCGTCCAGGTGGACCAGCTATCTTCGTACCCTCACTACGAGTGCCCGGTCTACCGCACGACCGCGCGCCGAGGAACGCTATCAACAACCGGCCATTCCACCAACTTTGTCATGTTCATTCGCCTGCCCACGGACCGCTCATCATCGCACTGGATCATCCGCGGCGTGGCGCTAATCAATAGTCTGGCCACATAGCCTGGGCGTCCTTAGCTAGTGGAATGTTCAAGGGTTTCTCGTGTGATTAGTGTGAGTGTTAGGTTTCGTTTGTTGGCGTATATGTTACCCCCCAGGAGCCAACGCCCCCCGGGAGCTATCGGGGGCCCCCGAGAGCTATCGGGGTGAAATTCTCTCCCGATCGCCAACAGCCCCACCGAAAGCTACCGGGGGACCGAGAAAATCCCCCGAGAGCTATTGGGAGATTGCTCATGGGGGGTGCCGTAAGCGGATCCCCCAGCAGCTATCGGGGAGCATGGAGGTACATAATAGATGACTTCTACAAAGCAGAATTTGACAACTATACCTTCCACCACGTGCCGGTCATCGAAAAGACCCTGAGCAGATTCACAGTCCTCGCTAGAGGCCTCGTACCCCCGGAGAGACCCTCGGCCGCACGCACCAGAAAAGCCTCCCAGGGAAGAAAACCCAAGCTCAAGACCCCGCGAGAGCTTAAAAAAAAACATCTGAAGATTCTGGGCTACACACCTACCGACTACAGGACTCGCCACCTCTATTTCCATCGCCCTTGTCTTCCCTCCCTCCACCTCCTCCCCTGCCCCCCTTCTTTCCTTTTTCTTCGGTTTCCGGGGTCCGACCTCGGTGCACTACCTGAGGTCTGGTTTGGATTGTGGGGTCCGGGAAGGCCTGTTGGTCTTTTTTCTCTGTTGTGCCGCTTCTTTTCGGTCTTGATTTGGTGGTCATGTCTCGTCTAGCACGCATTGTTGCTATCGGCGCCCTTCTGTGCCGGTTGTACCGGTGTTATATTCGTCCTCGTTGCCTCATTCTTCTGTCTCCTGTACAGCGTGCGCGATCCTCAGCTTGGTGGCTAGCTCGGCTAGCTCCTCGCTGGGTTTGAGCCCACCTCTGTCGCTTATGTGAAATACGGGTCTTAGGTCGCCTACATCTATCCTTTTTTTGGGTTGTCTTCCCATGCCCGCTTGAGCCGTTCGCGCTGAATCGGTTTCATATGCGAATAATAGTGCTTTACACAAGACAGTGTATCTCTCTATTATTCTTATGAGTATCGATTCTTCTGAGTAGACTTTATTATCATAGTGGATTCTATAGAAGTCTGTTATGATATATCTCCATGCTAGCATGTATAGAGTGCATATCGCTTTTGGGGCGTCTCCCTTTGGGAATATGAATAGGTTGTCTATGATGATGTCTTCTCTGCTTCTGTCGGCTTTAGGCGCGAACTTCGCGATTTTGTTTACTGCGTCCAATACCCTGGTTATCCCGGGGCATTCCCCCAGGTGCGTCGAGGATTCGTTCGCCGTTCCACAGGAAACCCCAAACACCCAGCCCCTAGGTAGCGCACGAGGGACGAGCCGCAAGGCAGGTGGAGGGGAGATGAGAGTAGCGGGCGTGGCAGCACAATAAGGGTGCGTAGTCGCGCGCGCGGCGAGAATATTAAGAAGTTTTTTTTTCGATGGTTGGAGAAGTGGAAGTAATACTGTGTTGCCGGAGCTGCATGCTCACTCAGTACTCTGGGTGGTCTCACGTCTCAATAGGGGCTGCGTGTTGCGAGCATGGCCCAGCGAGTGCTAGTTCCACCGGCGCAACGCCACCAATTCGGCCGGCGGGCTTCTTCGGTGCACGTGGCGGCACGTGGCGGGAGAACAAGAGAGGTGAGGAACGCCCGCGGCGTGCTCCAACGTGAAACATCTACGTACAGCTCTTCTCAATTTCGCAGGAAGAAGCATGCGTCTCCGTAGGACAGGAACCGGAAGCGCTCGCGGATTGCGAAGTTGTAGGCTGCGTGAAGTTGCTCAACACCACCGGCAGCAGCAGCAGTGATCATCAGCAAAGTCGAATCCGGCGCGTGAAAGTTGGTTATTAGGCCGTCGCACAGGGCAAACTCGAATCCTGGCGCAATACACAGACTGGTTGAGCCCTGTACGGAAGCTGCTCCCACAGCTTGGGCATGTTCAGCCAAGCGGCGGAGAGCCGCAGCACTGTCGCTCCGACTTGGCGCATGCGCACGTCTATCGGCGCCATATGGCTCCCATTGGCCCAGGTGGCCGACCTCACTCGCAGCTCGCGCTGCATGGCGCGAGATCAAGATGGGCTCGCGGTGCTGCCACGCCTGATCTGTCTCGCTGACGGACAATGGCGGCGTCAGTTGTCGCCCCCCTTGTCCGAGACGAACGAGACTCTCCAGCACGCGGACTGTCGTTGTACCCACGGCGATGATTGGTCGGCCGTCGGCTGCGCTTTGCGCGATGGCTCTCAGCTGGCCGGTTGCAGCTTCAAATCGTTCCGTGTGCATGAGGTGGTCAGAAGCGTCTTCGGCTATGACAGGCTTGAATGTGCCCGCGCCCACGTGGAGTGCGACGTGGGACAGCGTCGCTCCTCGTTGCTCAACGAGCTCATGGAGCATCTCAGGCGTGAAGTGGAGCCCGGCTGTTGGGGCCGCGACGGAGCCAGCTGCCTCGCGAGAGGCGAAGACGGTCTGATAACGCGACGCATCGGAGGCATCTGGAGCTCGGCGAACGTAGGGAGGGATGGGCACCTCACCCAAGCGTTCGAGCAGTGCCGACATGGGCAATCTGCGAAGGCCATCGCCATCGGTGCTATGGAAACGGAGTCTTGCCTCGACACCCGGGTCTTCACCCGGCTCGACCCACTCATCCAACACACTCACTACCTCAAGCTGGAGACTGCCATCACCGACCTGAAGATAACTTCCACTAGAGCGCAGTGGGAAGCGAACCATGGCGCGCCATTCCTGGCCGTGTGCGGGCTGACCGAAGGCATGTGCAGGATCATGAGTTGTGTCCTCTGAGGCAGGCGCAAGGAGCATGACCTCAACGGGAGGTTGGTCTGCTTCGGGAAGGCGCGCGCGGAGTCTGGCATTGACAACCGCTGAGTGGTTGAAGACGAGATGTGCCTCGGGTGGGATGTGGTCCGCAAGCTCACTGAAAAGGTGTGCGGAGACTGCGCCGCGCGGCCGCGAGAGGAGGAGGCGAGAGGAGCCGCGTGGCTCAGCAGGCCGCTGGGCGATGAGCTCCTCTGGCAGGTGGTAGCGGAACTGTGCGAATGGCAGCGAGGGCGCGTGGTTGGCCGGCAGCGCGGTCGAGAGCCTGCAAGGCTGACGCGAGAGGCGGTCTGCGAGGCTCGCGGGCCTCCTCCGAGGAGAGAGGATGGCTCTGGCCATCGGCCACATGGGTGAGGAAGGCTTCAGCCGCGAGCTGCGACTCCCCAACTGCTTCCCTCTCTGTCTTCCCCTTCCTTCCCCCCTCCCCCACCCCTACCCCCACCCCTTCTCCCCCCTCCCCCAGAAGCCCCCCCCCCCTTCTCCCTTGACGAGAGGAGACACCGCCTCTCTCTCCCCAAGGCGCTCTCGGCCGACGCGGCGACGTCCACCGAAACAGCGGGGAGGGGGAGGGAGGGGGAGGGAGGGGGGCTGTACATTACGTGTGCAATCGCCTCACCCTCATAGTCTCTCTCCCCCTCCCCCTCCCTTCCTCCCTCCCTCCCTCTCTCTCTCTCTTCTCTCTCTCTCTCTCTCTCTCTCCCTCCCTCCCCCTCTCTCCTCTCTCCTCTCCCCCAGCTTCTTCACTACTCCCTCCCTCCCTCCCTCCCTCCCTCCCTCCCTTCCCTCGATTCAATTGTACTGTTGTACTCTACCATCAAAAGTACGAGTGAGAGGAGACGGAAGGACCGACATTTCCATGCTTCCCTCTCCTCTCTCTCCTACTCATACTCTTGATAACAGAACTCTACATATCTGATATCTGAATCAGTCTCTCTACCTCAAATACTCTTCCTCCCCTCTCTCCCTTCCTCTTTGGGCTCTCTCGCTCCCCCCGCCCCCCGCCCCCCCTCTCTCCGCCTCCCTCCCTCTCCCTCTCCTCTCTCTCCTCTCTCTCCTCTCTCTCCTTCCCACTACTCCCCCCCTCTCTCCCTCTGCCTCCCCCCCCCGCCCCCGCCCCTCCTCTGCTCTCTCCGGGGCTGACGGTCTGGTGACGCCCGCTGCCGACGATGGCGATCCGACTGCATGGCGTGCCGCTCTCTCAGCCCTTCCGATCAGTGGCGTGGGCGCTGCTCCAGAAGCGCCTGCCCTTCGACTTCAAAATGGCCGTCCCCGGCAGCTCACGCAAGGGCGGCACTGGCTCGGAAGACTTTCTCGAGCTTAACCCGACGGGCAACGTCCCTTTCCTCGAACACGGGCAGACGCGCATCTCTGAGGCGCCTGCGATCCTCGCGTACCTGTGCCAGAGCAACGGCTGGACCGATCTCTATCCCTACGACACGGCGGGGCCACTCAAGGCTAAGATCGACGAGTACTGCCATTGGCATCACGGCAACATTCGCCAGCTTGCTGCCGCGTATTTTGCACCTTTGGTCAGGCCAGATCTACCCGCCGATCCGTCACAGCTACAGTCGTTCCGCACGCGGAGTACTCGTGCGCTCGACCTCCTGGAGACGGCATGGCTGGCGGACTCTCCCTTCATTGGCGGCGCGGACCAATTCACTATTGCCGACCTGATGGCCTATGAAGAGGTTGGGGAGCTCGCACCGCACTTTATGAACCTTGTTTCCTATGAGCCATACCCGAAGATTAAATCATGGATGAGCAGGATGCAGCAGTCGCCATATCACACAGAAGCTCACGCCGCTCTTTATGCGATGGGTGACCTCTCATCTGTCTTGCCAGGAGATAAGCAACTCATGAAGCTAGTTGGCACCGCGTCAAAGGCGGGGATGGTCGCCCTCAGTTCGGCAATCGAGCCTACCTCACGGCTTTGAACGTCAGTTCAATTCGCCGCTACCTATCCAAGTCAAATCAGAGTGCGGTCCACATTCCTGCGTGATAGAGCCATTCAGCACGTTTCTGGTATTAATGTTGAGGGTGAGAAGTTGAGTGACGAGCGAGTGAGTCGGTGATGACGCTGGTGACTGTGATGTGGATGAGTGAGTATTGGTAACGGTTGTGATGGGTGATGCGGTGTGCCTTATGCATGCCTGGTGGTGGCGAGTATATTTCTCGCCAATCTCCAATCGTGGATCGATGATGAGAAGTGTGATAATGAGGAGGATAGCTTGAGCTTGTGTTGTGGGCAGGGGGAGCACGACAGCCCGAGTGCAGGCGAGCAAAGCGTTTATTCATTCGCCTCCTCCCCAAAGGCGGCAAAAAGCCGTGTTCATTCGCACCACCCCAATCCCAAAGGCCGAAAAAGCGTTCATTCGCCCACCCCGCTCAAAACCGCTGACGTTATTCTTCCCAAAGAAGGTCGTGGTTAATTTATTTCAGCATGAGCTAGGATGCCCCTGTGCCTGCTGTGTTGGTGTTGGTGTTGGGTGTTGGGGCCTGGTGAAAGCGCACACGTGAGGGCAACTACTCATTAACAGCTAATGGGTAATGGGCGTAGGTGCGGGGTGAGAAGTAAACGATTGGAAGAACGAGCCTCAGCCGGAGATCATAACAAAACAAAATAATTAATGTCATATATCCTAGCCCTAGCCAACCCCACTAGCTAATTAGACACAACTTTTCCGTCGCCCGGAGTCCCGCCATGCCTGACGAGCCAGGTGTCAGAGTGCTACTGGGGGGAGGGGGCGCTGCTCCCTCCCCTCGAGATATTTGTCCTCCCGGGAGTTGCCGCAAGGCAGGAAGTGAGGGAGTGGAAAGAGAAAGGGCTGACGGATCGAGCATGACCACTGGCTCGAGGTGTCGTTCCGTCAAATGTGGGACATGAGTCGAATTGAGCGATCGAATGTCCACAGTTGTATAGCGTTACTTTAAATTAAATGTAGATTAGCGTAACATTCCCTGCTTCCCGCGACGCGTGTCCCCCCGGAGGGCGCCGTGTCGGCGCTTTTCGATTGTGATTACTTTGTAACTATGGACACGGCGCGATGTGCATCGGCCACCCCGCGGGGGCGCCGTGCGTGCGCATAGAAACTTTTTCCCCTAAGGCCCACATTAACGTAAAGTAGCCGTATACGAGATGTTTCGTTGCGCAGCACGTGTGATTACTTGCAATCATTGTGCACACCGTGCGTATGCGCATCGGCTCCCCCCCCCTCGCGAGGGCGCCGTGCGTGCGCATAGAAACTTTTTCCCCTAAGGCCCACATTAACGTAAAGTAGCCGTATACGAGATGTTTCGTTTACGCAGCACATGTGATTACTTGCAATCATTGTGCACGCCGTGCGTATGCGCATCGACTTCCCCCCTCGCGAGGGCGCCGTGCGTGCGCATAGAAACTTTTCCCCCTAAGGCCCACATTAACGTAAAGTAGCCATATACGAGATGTTTCGTTTGCGCAGCACGTGTGATTACTTGCAATCATTGTGCACGCCAAGCACCGACATGGCACCTTCTGGAGTTGACTGGTTGTCGAAAACTGGAGCTGACTGGTTGTAATTGTAATAATAGATCAAAAAGAAAACAAATAAGACAATAATATGAGAACACTTTGTAATTGTAACAATAGACCAAAAAGAAAACCAAATAACCTTGCAATAATAATATTGGGCCTTGTAAGTGTACAGACTGAAAAGAAAACAACAAAAAGAAAACCAAATAACCTTGCAATAATAATAGTGGGCCTTGTAATTGTACAGACTGAAAAGAAAACAAATAACCTGGCCCTCTTTTGACGGAACGCGACTTCGATATGCGACGAGACGGAAGGGAAACGATCGGCGGAAGGCGCGGCGAGGGTGGTTAGGAGCGATGGAATGACGGGCTGGACCACCTCCTCACCTCCTCAGCAGAGAAAGGCGGGAGGACGGGCTTGGGCGAGGGCGAGCGCGACGACGGAGCGGACATGGTTGGGCGGATCGGGACGGATAGGCTGAGGCTGAGGGAGTGGAGAGGTTTGGTGTTTGGTATTGAGGTAGTGTTGAGAACGAGGGACGAGAAAGGGAACGAGAACGAGAACGAGAGCGACGAACGAAGAACGACAGACGACAGACGGTTCGGGTCCGATGGACCGACGAGATGACACTACACTCACGTCAACACTCTCCACACTAACGTATCCTTATCACGGAACGCACAGGAACCTGCTGATAGACCGAACAAGGAAGAGAATGCCGACAAGAGAGCGACGGGGCGACGGACGATCCGACGGGGGCGACAGTTACGCACAGGAATAAGGAGGGAATCTTTCGAAAACCCTTAAGTGAGTTGATGAAGACCGAAGTAAAATAGCGCCACGATATAATCCAACGGCCAACACCTGAGGGGGAATCAGCTAGGGTCACACAAGGGGGCGGTACCCCCTGGACGTCGAGTCGATCTTAGAGACGGTTCACATGTCACATTTCCAAGCCCCAAACAAACGTTCCACAAAATCATCGTGATTTTGTGGATAGGTTGCCTTCAACTCTAGAAAAGCTGTACTCTATCGCAAAGAAAACGGTTTGATAAGGAAAGGGGCGAGTGTATTCAAAAATACTGAGTTCTTGAAGAAGCTTCTCACAGCCCACTTGCATATGTCTGCATCTTGAGGAGACGCATAGAAGTGTCGCGACGTCGCGACGGAAGAAGCGAAACCAAGGAATTGTCGCGGAACCAGCCGACGCTCCCGGCTGGCATCGCGATGGCCAGCAGCAAGGCGGTCCACGCCGTCCTCGCGGCGGCAGGCACGCTGAGCGGGTTTGCTCACGGGCTACAGCTGACGCCACAGGTTGGGCTTGTCCCTCATCATGCTACCGCACCCATCCAGCCGCGCTTCGCCCCCGCCGTGATGACAGAGGGCACAGAGGACTGCATTCCGTGCGCTGAGAGCGTTGGCGTCTACATGAACGATGTGCTGGTCACTGGGGGTTCTCTCCGGTCGATGTCGTTGCTAAATGCCCGCGGCGAGGTTGTACGTGCGAGTGACCGCATCGGCACTTCGGGCAAGGCCGTCGTCGTCTTCCTACGCCACCTTGGGTGACCGCTGTGCTGGGACTATGCGCTCAAATGGTCCCAGCAAAAGGAGGCTTTGACACGACAAGGAGTGCAGGGCCCCCTTTTCATCTCGGTGGGCAAGCCCGACCAGCTGCGAGAGTTCTTGGACGCCAACCCTGAGGTGGATCCTGAGTGCGCCTTCGTGGATTCAAGCCCAACCTTTGACGCATACCGCTCTGCGGGCTTCACCAACCTTTTGGGGGAGAAGGAGCTGTCGGAGCCACCGGATTTCAAACCGCCCAAAATGATGTCCTTCGGAAAGTGGATGTCTTACTTCGGCAAGGTGATGAAAGTCTCGCCGCAGCCTCAAAAGTTTGGCGAGTTTCCGCAAGGAGTTCGAGTGTTGGGTGGGACATACGTGATAGACGACTCTTCGATCCTGTTCTCGCACCAGGACTTAGTGCCAGGAGCGACACCCGATCTCGCCGACGTTTTTGCAGCAGGTGGCATCAAAGGAGTGCCTGTTTGAGCCTCTTCTCTTTCACGATAGGTGGTGCCGAGAATGGGAGTCACTGCGGAGTGGCGCACAGCTTGTGCGGAGGCACGGCAAATGATGCTGATGGAGGCAATACCTCGAGCACGGGGAGCCTCATCAGCGGAAGAAAGCCCTTGCCTCACATGATGCCGCGCCTTTTCCGTCGACATCGATCTGCTCCTCTGCATTCCTTCATGCATACGTTCTATAGCATACCGAAAGCGACGCTTTGCAGGTTGCAATACTCGTGTGTATGCACGCATGTATGTGGCCCTCCCCTCTTTTATGTGCGCAAGGCGGGCGACAACCGCTATGCATGATCTCAGAAAGAGAGATCAAATAAAGTAATTAATGTTATATCCTAGCCACAACTAAGTTTATACTTGGTTGACCCATGGGGGAGCACGAGCCCTCCCCTCTCTCCACTCCTCCCCTGCCATGGGGGAGGAACCACCCATCCTCCTGGCATGCCTGATGCTAGAGGTGGGGGAGGCTGGGTTAAAAAAAAACTCTTGTTGATCCGGAGGCCCACATTTTTTTATCGTCGGACCGGGGGAAGATTTCCCCTCGTCTCTTATCGCTCTAATCCGAATCCGAGGCAGAGCGATGGCGACCGACCCGCCTGACAGGCCGACCTTCGCCGCGCTCCAGCGAGAGCACGGCGGCGGTCAGCCCCCTCTTGTCGCTGGTGTTCGGACTGGATGGTCCGGGGACACCAGACGGCTGTCTCACCGGCGTTTCGTGCCACCTCACTCGGCCGATTTCTGCTTCACCTGCCCACGCAGCATGGCCGCCAGCCCCACCCCACACCACTTCCAACCCCAACCTGAGGAGGATGACACCGGCTTGCCTACGCGCTCCTACGCGCAGAACCGCAGCGGTTGCTTACGCCGCGGTCCTACCAGGCAAGCGTGGGAGAGGCAGGGGGGGCCAGGGGCTGAGCCCCAGCCCCTAGCCTCAACTGCCCCCTGAGTTGCCCTAGCTGGCCCTCTGGCCTCTGGGAGCCCCCAAGGACCTCTGAGAGCAGGCCGGCGACGCGCCACAGGGACACAGGTGGAGGAGAACTACGGAGAGAGGGAGAGGGGGGGTTTTGCACCCCCCCCCGATGGAGTGCGGTAAGCGGTAAGAAATGGTCCCCGTTTGCGTAAGCAAATGGGCGGAGAGGGGCGGCTGCTAGCGACAGGAGGGAGATGAGGAGGGAGAGGCTCAATCAAGGTGCCTACGAGAACCCTTGTGGCAGGTATCTCGAGGCGCAGTCTTTTATTCCTCGAGGATCGCTCGCGGCGGGAGCTGTAAGGGCCGTTCCGCTTCATGGACGAGAGGACCCCCCCCCCCTCCCCGTTGTTTTTGCTTGGTGAGAGTCGCCCGACGTAGGTCGGTCCGCCTCGCTGGGTTTTCCCTCATTGTAATTTGTGGGGAGTTATAGTGGGAGCCGGGGGTTTGCGAGGGGGGAGATTTGTAGGGATGCATATGTGTATGTGTCTGGTGTCATCACTTCAAGACTTCAAGGCAACTAAGTTTATACTTAGTTCGCCCATGGGGGGGCACGAGCCCCCCTCTCTCTCCACTCCTCCCCTGCCATGGGGGAGGAACCACCCACTCTCCTGGCACGCCTGATGGCTTGCCAGGAGCACACAGCTCTGCTGACCCATTCCTCTCCCCACAGGCCCGCCTGACTCGCCCGCCCTGGCCCGTCGCGGCCTGCCCATCACAGTGTGAGAAAAAGTCCCGCTGGGGGACAATAAGAAAAAACTGGGCTCAAGCAGACAAGTCCCCGGCACCCGGGGAGACAGCCGCGAGAGGCGAGGCGGAAGAGGAGAATTCTCTCGGGGGAGGATTAGAGAGGGTGAGGGCATGGCGAAACAATTGTAATGCAGCGACCGGGAAACATAAGTTCTCTGTCGTTCACCGACAAGTGATTTGACAACTCTACGATAGATAGATTTATTTCTCATAAACATATCATTAAATTATGTTACGAATGGTGCCCCCAGCGCCCTTTCAAACATGCCACACACACTAGAAATCAGGCTCTAGACGCGCACATATGGACTGCCTGCGCGTCGCAATGCGGCGCGCAGACAGTCCATACACATATCTTACGAAAACACACGCGCACTGCCCCCCCAATTCGACCCCTTCGAGCCCTGTAGCCAATCTGCTGACCGGCCGCGCCTGCCGAGAGAGACGCCAACTCTGACTTTTCAGCCAGGGAAGCTTGCTGCGAGGCGGGTGTGGGCTGGGGCGGGGTCAGGTGCTGGGTATGGCACACCCAGGCCAAGGCCGGGCGGGGGGCTCGCGCTGCGCGCGCGCTGCTCGCACCTGGCTTCTGGCGCTCGTCTGCGCGCTGCGAAGGGGGGGGAGTGCGAGAACGACCTGGAGTAGGGCCAAGCAAGAGTTTCCGGCAACTTTTCGAGCAACTTTGGCGTGTTTTAGCGTGCGAGCAACTCCGAGCATCTTTACCCCTAGAAGAGCAACCTCGAGCAACTTTGAGCAACTTACCGAGCAACTTATACCCCTTATTCCTTATTGCTCAGCTATCGTTAAAGAGCACTCCCGGGGGCGGGAGGGGTGGGGGCCGCGCGGGAGCTTGGGGACGTGGGGAGGGGAATAAGTAGGAAAACGGCGGGGGGCAGGGGGCAGCAGGGGGCGGGCGGCGGTGGGGCAAGTGCGGCACTTGCTCGGCACTGCAAGACTACGTATGTTAAAGAACGAGGCCAAAGAGCTAAAGAAAGATAGAGGGCCAGGTCGATTCGCTCAGCACCCCCACCCCTCCTCTCCTGCCGCGCCGACGCGCCGCCGACCGCCGCAGGGAAGAGAGGAGGAAGAGGGAAGAGAGAGGCGCTCCCCCCTCCGGTGCTAACGTATCTTCTTGCCCCGTTTAGGTAAAAGAAGATGGGGGCTGCCAGAGCCAGGAGGGAAGGGCCGCGGCTCGCCGCGGCCACTCGCTCGGGCGAGGGAGATTAGTGCTCTGGACCCCTAAACTCACGAGTGCCCCCCCCCCCCCCTGCGTTGTTTTACCCGAAAGGGGTTTTCCCCCAGCGTGGCCTCGAGGAGAGCGACGCGCTGGGGTGCGCAGGGCCGGTGCATGCACTGGGGGGAGGACAAATACCGAGGGGGGAGGCAATGCCCTCTCCCCCCGGTACCACGCGGACACCTGGCTCGTCAGGCATGGCGGGAGTCCGGGGCTGAAAAGTTGTGTCCAATTAGCTAGCTAGTGGGGTTGGCTAGGATATAACATTAATAATTTTATTTATTTCAAGACTTCAAGGCGTGCGGGCAGCGGGCAGGTGCGGGGAGGGGTGTCGTGATAGTACCGGGCTAGTGGCAGTAGTGGTAGTGGTACTAACGCTCAGTTGTTTTATTATTCTCATTATCCCTTGACGCGTGATTACACGTGATTGTGATTGCGACCGAGCTCCCTGTACCTCGCTAGCTCTAGCTCTAGCTAGTAGATAGCAGAGCTAGAGTTAGAGTTAGAGTTAGGGCGCCGCTCACGTCATCCGTCATAATCATTCGAGCCCAGACGGCCTTGAGGACGTCCGCATATTGCACGCGCACCGAGATCGCGAGCGGCCACTCAGTTCTCATATGTGGTCGCGCTCGACACCGCGCGCGCTCGGACGAATGAGGGGACCGCGCCCCTCAGCGCTCCTGGGTTCGAAGTGGGCAATCTCGGCTGATCTCCACGCCGAGCGACCATGCCATCGGTGGCGGGGGACACTCGAACTGGGTCGTGGGCAATGTAAAGAACACTGCCGGCGCACAGGTAAGACACGGGTAGGAACCGCAACGGCATTTTCCCCCGGGGGCCGCCGAGGGGCGTCGCAGCGCTGCCCCCCTCCGATATCGCTGCTCGGCGTGCCCCGACGCCTATGGAAGCAGAGCCATCAGAAGCTGAGTGGTCCGTCGCGCGCGCCTGCGGGGGGGTGGGCCCGCCTTTCATCTGAGCCGCGAGTTTGCCGGGATGTCGGGATACTCCGCGGGCGTCCCCTCTCGCATGGAGCCGTACGGCGGGGATCCATTGGGGGGAGAGAGAGAGAGTAGGCGGCCGGGAAGGAGGAGGAGGGGGGGGCTCTGCCCTCCGAGAGACCAAAACAAGAATCAGAAGAAGAAAGGAGGTGGGAAGAAGGAAGGGGGTGGAGGTGGGGACGAGGCCCTCTCCCCCCTCCCCTCCTCCTTCCTCCCCCCTCGCCCCCCCCCCTCCTCCCCGCGGTCTCTCTCTCCCTCTCTCCCCGGAAAAAGAGAGGTTCGGAGGGGGGGGGGGGGAAGGGAGGGGACCACGCCATCGTGACGGGTGAGAGAGAGAGAGAGAGAACCTGCTCCTCCTCCTCTCCTCCTCCCCGCCCCTCTCTAGGGGGCCGGAGCTCTCCCAGCTCGTCCCCGGAGCTCTCGGCCCCCTCCCCCCCCCTTTGCCTTATCTTGCGGCTCTCACAGCTCTTCTCAAGTCCCCCCCCCCCCTCGCCTCTCTCTCTCTTTCTCCCTCAGAAGACCTCGGCTGTGTTGGGGGAGGAGAGGGGGGGACACACACACACGAAGAAGTCAAAGAAGACGCGCCCGCACAGAGACAAGATGGGCGAGGGCTCGTTCTCTCACTCCCTCCCCACCTCCCCTTTCTCTCTCTCCAGCGCCCTCGCTCCTCCTCCCCCTGCCGGTTCAAAACAGGCCGCCCCACGTTGCCGAGCAAGCGGGGGGGGCACCCACATTAGATCCGCCCGCATCACAACCCTCTCACACTCGCCTCTCCTCCCTCTCCTCTCCTCTCTCTCTCTCTCTCTTTTGGGACAGACAGACAAGCAGGCGAGAGAGAGAGATTGCCAGACAGAAGAGGTAACACTTTCCCCCGCCCCCGCAAATCCCCGCTCCCGCCCCCCCCCCCCTCCGCCCCCCTCGCCCCCCTCCCCCCCGCTTTCTCTCTCTTCCCTCTACCCTCCCTCTCTACCTACCCTCCCTCTCCGCCCCCCGCGCCCCCCGCGCCCCCCCCCCCCTCCCCCTCCACTCTCCCTCTCCCCCTCTGCTCGCTCGACTCCACCTCCCTCCACTCCCTCCCCTTCCCTTCCATGCGATGAGCTCGGCGTGGTGCACCATCTGCCGCGGCGACGACGACCTCGAGCTCAAGTGTGCCGGCTGCGCCCGTCGCTTCCACAAGCAGTGCCTCGGGCTTCCCGTATTTGAGCCTGTGAGCGAGGGCTGGCTCTGCGAAGGGTGTGCCCACCCTCCACAGCTCTCCCACGAGGAGCACGAGCGGAGAGAGGCGTTCCGGGCCACACAGAAGACTCTCCTCGCCCACCACCGCACGCTCGCCGCCCGAAGAAACGCCACGCTCCTCGCAAAGGAGGAGCTGCTCGCGCCGTTTGTGCCGCCTGCGAAGCTCCAACACCTGCGCCGCGCTGTGCTGGGCAAGGCGAAGGAAGGCGAGCCGGCGGGTAGGAAGGCACGGAAGGCACCGAATAGCGAGGCCAAGGAAGCCAAGGCCGCCGCCGATGCCGAGCTCCTTGCGCGCCGTGTGCGCGACACGCAGCCCTCGTACGTGACGGCGACGCTGCGCGACTATCAAGTCTCCGGTGTCAACTGGATGCTCGACCTTCTCGACTCGGGCGTGGGCGGCATTCTGGGGGATGAAATGGGGTTGGGCAAGACGCTCCAGACGCTCACCTTCCTCGCATTTCTCAAGAAGGTCCGGGGCCTCACCGGGCCCTCGCTCGTCGTCGCGCCCCTCGCCGTTTACCAGAACTGGGCCAACGAGTGCAAGCGCTTCACGCCTGACCTGACCTTCTTCAAGCTGCACGGGTCGGGGCACGAGCGCAGTGTGCTGCTCGAGCGTTCAGACGTCGTGTACGCCGAGTACGATGTCTTTGTGACCACCTACGAGACGTTCAAGTCGGCAGAGGTCTTCTTCACCGAGGACATTGGCATGTGGAATGTGCTCATCGTCGATGAGGCGCACAACCTCAAGAACGAGGCCTCCAAGCTGCACGTTGCACTCTCACGCGTGCGTGCCAACTTTCGGCTGCTCCTCACTGGCACGCCCCTCCAAAACAATCTGCACGAACTCTGGGCTCTGCTGCGCTTCCTCGTCCCCTCCGTTTTCACCAACTCGGAGCAGTTCGACGCAAGCTTCGAGGAGGGCAGTAAACGCATGATCGACGCCGAGCTCATCGGCAAGGCACGCGACTTGTTGCAGCCCTTCATGCTGCGCCGACTCAAATCCGACGTCGTGAAGCTGCCGCCAAAATACGAGGCCGACGTCGAGTGTCCCATGAGCGCGTTGCAGAGCAGGTGGTACGCCCGGCTGCTCGATCGCGACCTCGAGTCGCAGTCTCTCTTGTCTGCCTCACAGCTCCAAATGCTTATCACGCAATTGCGCAAGGTGTGCAATCACCCGCGCATTCTGATGGCTGGCAGCTCGCGCGCGCGCAGCGCCTCTGGGCTGGCCGGCGCCAGCGCGGGCGGCGCGCCGCGTGCCGACGACGTAGCGGCGCAGTCGGTGGTCGAGATTCCGTTCGTCGACTTTGAGAACACCGATTACGAGGAAGGCTCCATCTCCGAAGAGGAGCGAACGAGGCGCATCAAGGAAGCACAGGACGAGCTCCGTGGGCTCTCGGGCGCCTCGCTCGTCGCCGCCTCGGGCAAGCTCGCCGTCCTCGACGCGCTGCTTCAGAGGCTGAGCGAGTTTGGCTCGAGGGTGCTCATCTTCTCCTCCTTCACCCAGACACTCGACATGCTGCAGGTAAAACGCAGCCGGGCAAGGACACGTTGCCGCCACCTGTTTGCACGCTTGCCGCTCGCGCTCAATGTGGTGCCCAGCAGCGTAATCCGCGGGATGGGGGGGGGAAGGGGGGGGGGGGCGCCTCCTCACACACGCCCGCTCCTCGCACGTGCGTAAGCGCCTGCCGCACCCCGTCTTGCCCCACACGTGCACCCGTGATCTCCTGCTTTCCCCGGTCGCTCTGTGCCCCTGGCCAATCAGGAGTACCTCGAATGGCGCGGGCTCGGGCGCTTTCTCCGCATGGATGGCTCGACGAATCGCATCCAGCGCGAGCTCGACCTGCGCGAGTTCAATAAACCCAACTCGGAATACTTCGCTTACCTCATCTCCACCCGAGCCGGTGGCGTGGGGATCAACTTGGCGACCGCTGATGCTGTCATCCTCTTTGAGCCTGACTGGAACCCGCAGGTGCCGCACGCGCGCTTCTCTGCGCCCGCGCGCGCACCCTCCCTGGCACTGCTTGGTGCGTAGGGTATCCCCCCCCCCCCCCCCCCCCCCCCCCCGAGGCGCACCAGCATCTTGGGACCGAACGCTCGTGGGGTGCGTCGCGTTCCCCTCGCCGCGCTGTTTGACTGATCTGAACACCTTGACTGTAGATCGACCTGCAAGCTACAGACCGAGCGCACCGGCTTGGCCAAACGAAGCCAGTCCGCGTCTTCCGCCTCATGTGCGGCGCAACGGTGGAGCACCGCATTCTGCGTCGAGCCAGGCAAAAGGTTGCACTCGGTCAGGCGGTGAACCGTGATGGCGAGATCAGTAATGGCAAGTTCGAGGGCGACGAGCTGCAGCAAGAAACGGATGGAAGCAACGACGAGAAGCTGGCCAAGTCGGAACTTCTCCAGATGTTGTTGGATTCCGCCAATGACAAGGAAGCGAGGCGCAGCCACGTGGCGCCGGGTGTCGAGCTTGGCTTTTCGGATGCGCAGATCCTTGCGGTGATCGAGCGTGCCGCCAAGGACTCCAAGCTGCCCATCGACCCGAACGCGCCCCCTCTCCCATCCTACACCACACCAACAGTGACCGAGGCCCAGTTGAGCCCCTCGATGGACGTGTCGAGCGAAACCTCCCCAGCCGAGAACGTGTCTGGACAAGCACCGACGGGTCCTGCGTCGCCCCAGCATAGCGGTGCGACTTCGACGGAAACGAGGGCGACCATGGCGCCCGACGTTTCGGCGACCGAAGACCGCATCGTCGCTGGCTCACAGCCTACGTCCGGAGATGAGGAGGATGCGCAGTCCAGCAGCAAAGCTGATGAGCAAGGCATGGGTGAGGATGGCATCGACGGGGCTCCTCGGCGTCGGCCCTCGTTGGCTGCTCAACGACCTAAGCGCAAGCGCGAGCAGGCTGGCCGGTACGAGCCGCAGATGAACTCCAACATCCGCAAGAAGAGGGCGCCTCTTCGACATTTCGACGAGTGCTTCTTGTGTACGGAAGGAGGCGAATTACTCGAATGTGGGAAGTGCCCGTGTGTGTATCACCTGAAGTGTGTCGGGCTGAAGCGCGTCCCAAAGGGCATCTGGGCGTGCCCATGGCATTCATGCATTGAATGCGCCCGCACCGTCTCGACGGCGGGAGGGATGATCTTCCGGTGCACTGATTGCCCGACGGCCTACTGCTTTGACTGCTGGCCCCAAGGTTTGGCGCGCGTGGACCCAACGCCAGCATTCGTTGATCCTTTGTTGCGGCGGGGCTTTGATCCGACCAAGAATGCAACGCTTTTTGTGTGCGGAGAATGCGCGGACGAGAAGGAGAACAAGAAGCGGGAGGCAGAGAAGCTTGAACGAAAACGCGAGAAAGCCAGGCTCGAGAGGGAGCGGCTTAGGCGGGAGGCCATTGAACGCCAGCGGCAGCGAGAGGATGAGCGAGCCGCCAAGGAGAGGGAGCGTGCAGCGAAAGAGGCTGATCGTGCAGCGAAAGAGGCTGAGCGTGCGGCGAAAGAGGCCCAACGCGTCGCAAGGGAGAAGGAGCGAGCCGCCAAGCAGACCATCTCGGATTGGCAGGTCACGCAGGGAATAGAAGCGGAGATTCGGTCCAGGATGGAGCTAGAAATGGCGCGCAAGGAGGAAGCACGGCGCGAGGCTGCGGCCGCAGAGGCAAAGCGCAAGGAGGAGGAGGCTGCGAGCCGTGCGCGCGCCCGGGCGGCAGCCCAAAAGCGGCTCGCCGACCTCGAACTCCAGCATCATGCCGAACTGAACTGCCTCCGTCAAGAGCAAGCTGCAGACGCTGTCAAGCTCCAAGCCAAGGTGAGGGAAATGCAGCAAGAGCAGATTCACAAGCACATCGAGGCGTTCAACTCAATGTGCGAGAGGCACTGGAAGGCGATGCGGGTGCTACAGGTGGCCCTTGCAGGCGACTTGGGCCACGAAGATGCTGGGTCTGCCGCGGCCACACCTACCAGAGCCGGCTTCAAGGAGGTGGCCACCGGCACAAGTGCAGGACCCGTCGCGATTACGGGCCCAACAGCACATGCTGCACCCTCATGCGCCTCGGCTGCAGGAGATGGCAGCCAGCCCACCTTCTCGCAACGTGCTTCCATGGGTCCACCGATGAGCTCTCTCGCGAACGAGCAAGCGATTGTCGGCAACATGATCCAGCTCTTGGGCGCCCAAGGAATGATGCCGGGTCAATGCCCGTCGGCCGCTCAACCATTGCAAATGACTGCACAATCCAGGATAGCCGGAGCTCTATCGCGGACCCCTCACAGGATCGCAACATCGCCGTTCCACGCCAGACATGTCGGCGAGCAGCTGATGCCATTTGCTTCAAGTCACCAACTACAACATCCATCCTGGCAGCGATGGCAAACCTTGCCACCAATGACGTGGCCGTCGCAGTGTGCGCCACTGGCTCAAGTTCACTCGCAACGCCAGATTTGGCAGCAGCCCTCCTGGATGCCACATGAGCAAGCAGCAACTGGTCACATCGCGACGCCCACCCTAGCTGGGGTCCAATGTCCAACCCAGTCAACCCCGCAAGCCCAGCCGTGCCGGGTCGTAACGGCGCTCCCGCCAGCTGCAAGCTCTCAAGCTGACGCTCAGCCACAAATAGAGAAAACACAGCGTCCCGAACTAGCTCCCGCCTCATCAGTACGGGAGCCATCTCAATCAACCATTGAGAAGCAACCAGTGTCCTCAAAGCAATCAAAGCCCATGCAAGCAACGATCGCTGGACCGAAGGTACAGCAGGCCACGGGAGGTGAGGTGCCCCAGGCGAATCCGGCTACGAATTCGACTGCCGTTGCTGCTGAGACGCCGCTGTGCGGACAATGCGGAAAAGACCTCGTTGATTTGAACGTGTGCGGACGATGCCGAAGAGTTGCGTACTGCAACGCGCAATGCCAGCATGCTCATTGGCCGATTCATGCACGCCAATGCAAGTCGATGAGTTCACATTAAGAGCCTTTTGGTCTTGGTCACGCTTGTGCGATTTTCTAGGCGCGTCTTGTGCTTGCACTGTCTATGTATGCGCGCACCGCTCAAGCGACGCATCCACAGTGTGGACAAAAAATTGAAGATTCTGGGCTAGTGCCTAAACTCTATACTGGACAAGGTACACACAGTCCCCATACTTCTCCATCGCCAACTAAGTACTCAGTTCACAACTTGGTTCACATCAACGTATCTTTAAAATGATAGGGTCATGCTAGAGCGCGCGCGCCGCTTCCCCCCTTCTCAGGTCGCGTTCCGTTGAATATGGGGCGGACTCGATATGAGCCATCAAAGTTCCACAGTTTACAGTTTTCATTTTCATTTACAAAACAACTTCTTAATTCTTAATGTTCTCGCCACGCGCGGCCTTGCGTACAGGTATATATAATCGTAGCCACGCCCGCTTACTTTCCTTTCTTTCTTTCCCTTCAACTAACTTTATAGCCAGTTGCCATGGAGCGTGCCGGCGCGCCCCCTTCCTCTCCTTCGGGCCCCCCGCCGAGGGCGGCCCCCAGCCCCCATCCATGGAGCAGTCGCTGCTGGCAAAGCGGTCGCGTCCACCGTCGGATGCCGACCAGATGTGTACACGACTTGCGTCGCCCCACACGGCCCGTGGCCCTGGCCACAACGACCACAATAGACATGCGGGCCGCTGTTGTTTCATCGTCAGTCGCCGTCCGAGCCGCGCCTCTCGCCAAGCGATACGAAACAACGCCTCGAGCTCTCGAGCTCCGGGCGGGGGGCGAATCGCACTACCAACCAAGGCGGCTTGCCTTCATTTGGTCTCCTTTCCCTCAGGGTTTCTTCCCCTCTCCGTGGGGACTCTCACCCTACCATGAGCCCCCCCGCGAGCACCCCGAAGGAGAGGCCCAGGAGCACCACGTACGCGACGAGAACGGCGTCGCTTTGGCTCGGCATGAGGGCCGCGTCTCCGAAGTGCGTACGTGTGCGCTTCAATTTGATCTCAAATGCGCACTACATTCGGTGATTCTCAGATTTTGTGTGTTTCGCACAGAAAGGCGCACCTCCAACCACACGTGCAGCGACGATGAAGCTTCCCATCAGTCTGATCCCAGCAGCAGTGCACGACAAGCCGACGACTTCTGAGGATACCAATCCCAAACGACCAAAGAAGAGTACCAAAGAGAATGAAGACGATGTACGCGTCATAGTTGAGGAAAAGGCCGTTGAAGACGTTGAAGAAGACGAGGACGAAGAGGAGGAGGACGACGACGAAGAGGAGGAGGACGACGAAGAGGAGGACGACGAGGAGGAGGACGACGAGGATGACGAGGACGACGAAGAGGAGGACGACGAAGAGGAGGACGACGACGAGGACGACGAAGAGGACGACGACGAGGACGACGACGACGAGGACGACGAGGACGACGAGGAGGACGAGGAGGACGAGGAGGACGAGGAGGACGAGGAGGACGAGGAGGACGAGGAGGACGAGGAGGACGAGGACGAAAACGAGGAGGACGAAGACGAGGAAGGCGACGAAGAAGACGACAATGAAGACAATGAAGACGACGATGAAAATGACGATGAAGACAATGACGATGATGAGGAAGACGCCAGCAAACACATGGAGACCAATGAGGACTATGCAGACAAAGAGGAACAAGAACCTCCGAAAACAGGAGGTGACAACGCCGATGCCACCCGCCCCCTACCGCCGCGCCTCCTACTGTCTCGGTCCAGCTTCCCGAACTTTCCAACTGCCCACCCCAAACTGCCCACCCCAGACTGCCCACCCCAGACTGCCCACCCCAGACTGCCCACCCCAGACTGCCCCACCCCAGACTGCCCACCCCAGACTGCCCACCCCAGACTGCCCACCCCAGACTGCCCACCCCAGACTGCCCACATACTCACGCCGGCGCGCCGCCACGCTACGCCGCCCTCCTGACAGCTCCTGTATCCACGCAGCTCCTGTATCCTCCACAGCTCCCTGTATCCTCCGCGGCTTCCTCCCGTAGCTCCTGTCTCGCGCGCGCGCGTGTGTGAAGTGTGGGTTGGTAGCATCGTAGCATCACATCATAGTCTACACTAACAGGGTGTAGTGTGTAATAAAGTGTAAAGAGTAATTGTAGTAGTGTGCTTGGCACTGTCCTACGCGCCCTTAGTTAGCCATGGGGCCTTGAACGGCGCGCACCGCGCACTGTTGGCCCTCAGCCTCAGCGAGACCCCATTATCAACCTTGTTAATAAGAGACTGAAACCCCAAGTTTGGTTTTTTTTTCGACTGATGTCCCACTTATTGGGCTCCAAAAAACTTTTGGGCGAGGGCGTTTTTTTGTTGTCCACAATGTAAGATGTGGGTTTACGTTCGCGATTTCTTCGAAGAAGACTACGACGTCTTCCCATTGGCTAGCCTGTTGGGTGGCCTCGCGTTCTGGTTACTGCTTCCAAGCGCACTCATCGGTATCTTGGAGTTGTCGTGGAAGGGCAACTTGAAGAGGGCCGGTATTGCGATCGGGGTGCTCTTTGTGCTTTGTATCCTTGTCCTGCTGACGTTATGGAAGACGAAAATTTTCCGTTATGGAAGAACAAGATGAACCTGTCCCGGCAGGGGGCTCTGTCGCTGGCGGCGGGGGGGTCTGCTTGAAGGACCAGGCGGTTGCTGACATTGTGCGTACGCCCCTACAGACGTGTAACGAAACGAAATTTCCCCTGACTTGTGGTAATGGGTGCACGGACAAGGGGGGCAAGAGGGTCTTCTACACCCCTTTGGCCCAGTGCGCCAAGCTTGGTCACCTCGAGTGTGCACGTGTCCTCGTCGACTTTGGCGCAAGTGTCAATGAACCGCAAGAGATGGGCGCCTATGATGGCCTGAAGCCCGCCGACCTTGCAAGGCTCAAGGGGCACGTTGACGTCGAGCGCATGCTTCTGCAAGCCCAGTGAATGCGTCACGACACGCACACGCTTTGCGCCCCGTCGCGACGGGTTCTCCGGAGTTTGTGAGCTTAAAACCCGTCACGAAACACAAACACCCACAAAAACCCACACATCGCGACAAGTCCTAAAGATCCAGCTATCCGTGAATACAACATTGAAAGACTAAGGTCGGTAACGTTGGAGATTCAGTGTGTGAGACGGTAAGTTGGGGGCAAGTTGCCCCTCCACCCTCGAAAGTGTGGGTGATCCTGTACTTTTATACTAAAACGAGGGGGCGGTGGTGAAAAAAAACCAGACCTCAGGTTGCACCTTCTTGCCTGCCGAGTGTACTCGCGCGCAACACGGGCGGCAAACCAACGCATCAATAAAAATGAGACCTCTTGTTTAAAGACGCGACATGCCGTGGCACCTTTGGGTATTCGGCATTGTACCCCTGGGTATCATGATTAGCTTTGCACTCATCTTCGCAGTAATAATAGTCGTTGGAGGAATTGTTCAAAAAAACAAGCTAAAACGGTGATGACTCCACTGCTCGCTCGTCAGATTACCATCTGAACCTGCACTTTTGTATCCACACGGGGGGGGGGGGCAAGTTGCCCCTCCACCCTCGAAAGTGTGGGTGATCCTGTACTTTTATACTAAAACGAGGGGGCGGTGGTGAAAAAAAAACCAGACCTCAGGTTGCACCTTCTTACTGATTGCGCCTCTTGCTATCTAGATCGATCACGATAGTGGCCGACTGCTATCTAGTTAGATAATACCTGATTTTGCTCCTCGATAAGCTCGATATCGATATCTCGATATTTGGGTATCTTGTATCTTGTTTGTTCCACGCCTTATCCGGCGTAGTGGCGTAGTCCTCCTCCTCATCTCCTTCCTCCTCCTCCTCCTCCTCCTCCTCCCTACCACGCGGTCGACCGAAGGAAGAAGGATTAGCGGAGCCCCAGCCACCCACCGACAAGCGAACGAACCTCCGACGACCGACGATCACTCCTTCTCCTTCCGCAGAGGTGTTCATTCACCTTCGGTCCTCCTCGTCCCGAGTCTGAGTCTGAGTCATTTGGAATCTCCGGTCACGTCCAGAGTTTCAACCACACCCAAGCCCCGCCATTTCACGAGCCACCGCGTATTACCGAGTCCAAACACCACACACAAGCTGACGCCGAAGCCCTCGGCGACAGCCACTGTATCCTTGTCCGAGCCACCGTACCGAGACTCGTTGCTGTTGCAGCCGGCCTACCACTCCACTCCAGCAGACTGAGTGACCGGGCCAGGTCTAGGTAGCTAGGTAGAGATAAGGGTATATCAAAGGCCAGTTATACCGCCAGCCGCAGCGCCGCAGCCGGCAGCCGGGCATCCGGGCCCTCATCCCGCCTCATCCTAGATCCTAGATCCTAGTTCTCGTAATCGTAAAGAGTAAAGAAGAGGATTGGGATTGGCACCAAACCCAAACCAGTCCCGGGGCCCTAGATGGGAAATACGTATTCACCGTATTTGGCCAGAGGCCAAATACATATGTATTTGGCTGTATTTGAAGCGCGTCCTGGGTTGTAGGCCTCGAATGTATTTGAAATGTATTTGGCCGGAGGCCAAATACATATGTATTTGGCTGTATTTGCAGGCCCCAGCACCGTATTTCCCATCTAGGTCCCGGGGGCGACTTAATCAGTCCTGGCACCAAACCAGTCCTGGGATACACGCGAATGATCCTTCACCAGCCGCACCGCCTCCCAAAGCGCCTCCAGCGGCCAGCGGCCGCAAGGTAGCGAAGGGGCTCGGGGACTCGGGGAGCCTGACCACTGGCGCGCCCCGCCCTTCCACCATACCGCCCACACTTCTACCGGGCGCCACCTTTAAGAAGCGCGATGACGGAGTCGGACGTCGACGATGACGACGAGCAGTGGATTGGTCTACGCGAGCTGTTCACTGAGGAGCCACTTGTGCAGGGCGCAGCGACTGCATTTGAACTGAGCGTGTGCGCCGGCGTTGTTCTTCGCGTGCAGCAGGATTGCGCGGCCTTCACACGGAGAGAGGGCTTTGAGGAGGCCGGGTGCTCAGGCGTCGGAGCTGATGCGGCACGAGTGACAGGGGCGCTGCTCTGGGACTCGAGTGTTGTTCTCGCGCGCCTCTTCTCGCGGCATCACTCGCTGCTGCTAGGGCCGGGTGCCCGTGTGCTTGAGCTGGGCGCAGGGCTTGGGTTGTGTGGACTGGCTGCTGCTGCAGCTGGTTATCAAACATTCTTGACAGATCGACCTGAGGTCTTACCTCTGACGTGCTCGTGTTTAGCAGACAATGCCAAGGCAATAGAGCAGGCGTCTGGGAAGATAAATACTGTGCAAGTGCTCCCGTTGATGTGGGGAGATGCTGAGGCGGCGGCCTCTCTTAATCCTCCTTTTGATTGTATCCTGATGGCAGACTGCATCTACGAGCTGGAATCTATCCCACACCTTGTGGCTTGCCTACTGCAGCTATCATCGCCAGAGACTCGCATCCTGTGCGCGTACGATGCGGACATTGGACGCCATGCAGCGTATGCTGGCTTCGACGTCGCGGTCGCTTCCGCTGGGTTCGCAGCAACGCCCTTGGATCCGCTTCAGGTTGCTCCTTGCGCAAGTTTGCTTCAACCTCTCATAAAACCCTCGGTAGTTCTTCAGCAGCTGCGTTTGAGGGAGAAGTCATGACGCCACAGCGCACACGCGGGCAGGCGAGGGGCGGCTCCTCGTCTCCAATCCCAGTGGGACTCGTTGGGGCGATTGGGCGCGCGTGGCGGCGTGGGAGGCGGAGGGATAATTTAACTCCCTAGGCAGGTGGGGTGCCTTGGGAGACCATTGATGGCTCACCGGTTTTTCTTTCGCGCACCAAGACTATCCATAGTCACAACCTACGTTTACAGTAGGGGCCATGAGGAGACGCCTCGTGGCCCACCCTCAGGCACTAACGCCGCTCCCGGGGGGGCTTGTCTGTCACCCGCCATGCCTGGCTTTTGGCAAGGCGCTTGCGCTTGGGCTGAGCATTGAGAGGCTGCAACCTCAGGTTTGGTTGTTACCTTCTTGAAGACTCAACTCATCAACGCTGAACGCAACCAAAGCCCTCCCCGGTTCCTGGGCGCGCACCGCGACTCGCACCACCTCGCCCACACCTGACGAAAAAGCTTAAAGATCCCCGCTACGTGCGCGGCGTGAGGCATGGTGTTTATTTATGCTACTCTTCACTACCCACCCTTCCCTAGCCACTAGCACTAGCCACTGCCACTACCCATACCCTCATGCCCTCATCCCTGCTTAGGGTCGTGCCAGGTGCCAAGGCTATCCTGATGAACGGACGTACTGACGAATTGAGCGCTTGATCAAGGTATCAGAGGGCGATGAGGAAGGGCTGCCACATCGGTAGTAGGCGCGCCAACTAAGTTTGTACTTAGTTCAGCATGGGGGGGCGCCTCGCGTCCCCCCTCTCAGGCACCAATTCCCCTCCGGGAGTCCGGGAGGCCTGTCGGACAACCCTATGCTCTGCCTTTTGGCATGAGCAGGGCAATCAACGTACAACCACCCAGACCCCCAGTGGGCGCGGGTCGCGAGCCGCACTCCCAGGCCCACTTGGGCCTGCTCTCGTACTGACTCCCCCCCCCCCCCCATCCCTGGTCGCTAGGCAGACAGGGGGCTCTGGGCGGCACCCAAGGCCAGCGAGGCGAGCGAGGGAGCGAGGGAGAGGCAGGGGGGGCCACAGGCCACAGGGGCCAGGGGCTGAGCCCCAGGCTCCACTGCCCCTTGAGCTGCCCTTGCTTGCCCTCTGGGGCTGGACAGGAACAGGAACAGGTGGGGGACAGAGACACAACAGGGAGCAGGGGAGGCGGCGGGAGGGGGCCAAAGTTTAAGAGCATTGGTTCCCTATTTCTGACGCTGCTCACCGGGCTAGTGACCCAGTGGACTGGTGGGCGGGCACGTACTGCTGGTGGTACGCGATTCGATTCTGGGCTCTATGACCTGTGTGATCGAATATCATCAACTGTCCCTTTTTTTTGATTTTTTTGCCCCGGTGGATCACTGTACCATTTCGCCCGCTTCTTCTACCTACTCCCCCCCCGATGCTTTTTCCCGAGGAGTCGCCCGGCGTAGGTCGGTTCGCCTCAGTGGGTTTTCACTCATTGTAGCTTGTGGGGAGTTAAAATGGGAGCCTGGGGTTTGCGAGGGGGGAGCTTTGAAAGGTGCATATGCGTATGTGTCTAGTGACAACACACGTCAACACGTCAAGGTGTACGTGTACGGGCAAGTGCGTTGAGGGGTGTCGTGATAGTACCGGGCTAGTGGGAGTAGTGGTAGTAACGCTCAGTTGTCAGTTGTTTTATTATTATTATCGGTAGTAGGCTCGCCATAGGGAAGTCTCTACGGCCTACGGCCAGCCTTTTTTTTTTGATCACTAGCTAGGGCGGTCAAACAGTTTTTTTGTATTAGGGGCGTGAAAAATGTGACCTTCTCAAAATTGAGGAAATGTGAGGATTTTTTCGGTAGAAAGCCAAGTTGTTCCGTCATACCGTCATATGGCACTTGCCATGGAACTGAGTATGATGTCATACATCTGATATCATATGATACTTGCTCCAAACATCTACACTTATAAACCCGCCATTACGATAAAAATCTTCTTACTCAGTACTTAGAATCGGATGTTGCATGCTGCTGCTCGATGACTAACCATTTCAAGCTCCCACAGCGGCACCCCTGGAGCGTCTCCACATCTCCACATGGCGCCGCCCCCACTCCACGGCGGTGTGACACTCGTCGTCGCCGTCGTCGCCGCCGCCATCGTTGCTGCACATCAGGTTGGCGGCCATTGGGGGGGGGGGGGGCTCGGAGCTGGGAGCGCCGGTATTTCCCATTTCCCGCGCCCGAACTTGTACTAGTAAAACTAGTTGAATTGTAGCCTCTAGTCTTGTCATATGACACTCAGTATCAGGTCTAGAGCAACTAATACTGAGATATCATATATGATATCATATATGACAGAACAACTTGGGTAGAAAGTTCCCAATACACCCAACTAGCACATATCCGAGGCCCATCAGGGCACAAACCCTCCTCTTGGCTTTTTGCCACTATGCCCACATCCCGCGAGGAGCTCGCGGGCTACTACATGGATGACAGCGGGTGCGGCGGGTGGCGGAGGTCCGAGAGGCAATGCCGCCGCCGCCGGACGCCGACTACTCGCACCAGAGCCGCAGCGCGCTGCACGATGGATGCTTTCATAGTTTTATACCAAAATTGGGGAGGGGGGTCGGGGGTGGAAAAATGGACCTCAGGTTGCAACTTCTCATGAAATAGAAATAGATGTCCTTCAACCACGCCCGCTTCCTCATTCGCAGGACCGCTCTAGCTCTAGCCCTAGTCCCCTCAGGGCATGCATTGTTCGCCGGCTCAAGGTTACAAATGACCCAAAACCATGGGTTTGTCAACCGCCAACGCACACGCAAATTTTTATGACATCGAACATGATTATTCATCTTATTGAATGATTCAGTCATGTGATTTGGTTGTTTGACTCTCGTCTCTGGCAGTAGGGCATGGTGGCGAGGTCGCTAAGCGTGTGAGTTTGCATCTTGACCATGAGAGATTTCCCTAGCACTATCCTCTTGCTGCTCCCTAGGGCCCGTATGAATCCAGTCGTACGGCGAGGGATAGTCTCGTTTGTATTCTTCGCCATATAGAGTCAGAAGTTCTTCACCGGGGGAAACATCACGGATGGCCTCGAAATATGCAGAACGCTCTGTGCCCATAATCTTGAGGCTGACCACTTCACCTCGTACCGGTTCATTGACCAATCCACCCAGCATCATGTCTTGTGGTATTCGTTTGAGTGCACGAGCCTCGTTGCGACTGTCCATCACATCAGTGACTGACTTTGGGGCAAAGAGGCGTCTTCCTGAGCCTGGCGTCCACTTCCTCTCCCAGCTGGGATGGCCGTCAATATACTGAAAATAGCCCCTACCGTGTATGCCGACGCAGTAAGTCTGGTCATTCAACTTGTCCCATGCCGCGTGGTCGAGGCGCACGCCGAAGTAGTCGATTCGAGTTCCCTTCCGAATCTGCGCCGTCGCAAACAGACCTTGCTTGCGCGCCTTGACGTTGGAGGTACCCCTGCGGATTCCGGTCCACTCGCATCGATAGCGCGAGCCGTGTCTACCGCGCGTCTCAACCAGGGTCGGCCTGATGTGCCTCGGAGCCTCGACGGAGTCCTGAAGCCCGCGGAGCCCACCTGCCTCGCCATCCACCGGTCGCATCGGCCGAGCAAGACGGAGCCTTCTACGTCTTTACATTACTGGTACTCCTACGTGTAAAAGGGCAGCGCGCATATCGCCTCTTCTACTAAACAACGTCCACCTTCTTCTCTTCTTTCGAGTTGGTGGGAGAGCATTAGCTCTAGTAGAGTAAAGTACTCCTACTCTTACTCTAGATATCTAAATTCTGTGCTCTACTCGTACTCTACTCTACTCTACTCTAGATTCATGAAAGGCTCTCCTCTGAGGACGGTTCACGGAAGGTGCCCCCCCCCCCCCCCCCCTAACCACCAACAGGGTTGAGTGTCGGGGCTGCCGGCCTCCATGCGCGGCTCAGCTGTGCGGCTCCTCCGGGGCCCTGTCCGACGTCTTGGGCGCACGGGGCTCGCCCTCGGAACAGCCAGCGGAGGGCTCGGGCTCTATCTCTCTGGTTCGACAGATGAGTATCGGTCCATCTCGGAGGCGCAGCTCCCTCTCACCTATGACCCAGCAGCCATCGCTGACGTGTGGCGCGAGCATCCGCGGTGTGTGCTTGCGAGGCTGGTGGAAGTAGGGCGCGTAGCGATTCCTTTCGTTTCTCGCGTATGCGCTATGGAAGTGGCTGCCCGGCTCCAGCGCCCATCCTCGGAAAGGCTGAATGGGTCTGAGCTAGAGGAGACGAGAGCGATGTCACCCTCAGCATCCCATGCAAGGCTGGCAGCAGAGCTGCGTGAGCTATTCACACAGCTTGGCCCAACCTTCATTAAGTTTGGTCAAATGCTTAGCATACGCCCCGATCTGCTACCCCCGGCGGCTGTGTACGAGCTCCAGAAACTGTGCGATGCGGTGCCATCATATCCTACCCGGGAAGCCTTAGCCCTCATTTCTGCAGAGATTGGTGCCCCAGCCACCGAGATGTTCGACGAATTGGATGAAAGTTCGCTTCCTATAGCAGCAGCGTCGCTTGGTCAAGTGTACAAGTGCAGAGCGAGGGCTACCGGGGAGGTGGTTGCCTTGAAAGTTCAAAGGCCAGACATGATCCGAGCGGTCTCTCTCGACCTCTACCTGCTGAGAAAGTACATGCAGGGGGTGGAGTGGTTTAAAGAACAGGTGCGATAAGCGAGACACGCCATGTGGAGCTCCAGGGCGCTGTTCATCCATCGTGAGACTGGTCATGTGAGTGTGCGCTACCGAGCAGTGCACATGCGGCCTGCGCCATGCATCTTTTCGACTCAGACCGTCAATATGAGAACCTCTACCACCTTCACTATGTTCAGATTTTGACTGGCATATTTGGCGCTGCAGAGCGCTCGGCGTTTGATGTTGCCCTGCTGGATACGTTTGCGCGCGCCTCATACCTTGAGCTTGATTATGCAGCGGAGGCCGCCAATCAGCGCAGATTCGAGCTGGAACTGGTGCCCCTGATGCGTGGGAAGGTCTATGTTCCAAAAACCTTGATGGCAACACGCAAGCTACTGGTGACTGAGTGGATCGAAGGGCAGCAATTAGCCAAGTACGTGCAATGCTTGGCTCTGATTAGCCATGGCGGAGAGGGACTCATCGTCTCCCTCATTTGCCACCCGAGGTGCACCTCGATGGCCCCTTTATGGGCATGGACCACGTGCAAGTTTTCCTCAATTTTCCCGGCGCTCCTGCCCCCTACCCTATTTCTGCATTTCGCAGGTCGTCCCGCGAGGTCATCGACGCACTCACGCCCGTTGGCGTCGACTGCTTTCTGATTCAGCTTCTAGTCTTAGGATTCTTTCACTCCGATCCACACCCAGGCACGCGGCATTCACCTGTTCACTATTGCGTCAAGAGAAATCATCGGCCTAGCACGTTTCGAGCCACAAATCGCCTCATTTCGGCATGTGAAGATGGATGGCGTGAACTCACTCCACCGGCTGCCATGCTGTGGCAGGCAACATTCTCGTTGATGCCCAGGGTCGTCTCGTGCTTATTGATTTTGGTCTCTGCGCTAAGATTGACCGCTTCGATTCTCAAGCTCTTACGTCTGCCATCGTCAACCTAATGCGTGGCGATGTTGAGGCCCTTGTTGAGGATGCCATCGCACTACGTTTCCTCCCTCCGGAGGTAGATCGAGCTACTCTGCTTCCACCCCTTCGCACGGTCTTTGCGCGCGCGCAGCTGGCCGCAAATTTTGAGCTACACCGCTTGGAGCACGATGAAGAAGTGTTGCTCGCGGAAGATCGTGGAACGTCACCTCCAAGTGCAAAGCAAAACGCAGCTAGCATGGCTTCTCTAAGTGAAGACTGCGCCCATGGTGCAGTGCAACGGCGACGCCGCCAGTTCGCGTCGGTTTCTCGTGAACTCAACCAGATCTTTTTTGAGTTCCCGTTCTCTGTTCCCGAATACTTTGCCCTAATCACGCGCGCCCTCATCGTTTTGGAAGGTATTGCTCTCACGGGAGATCCCAATTTCGATCTCTTCCGATCCGCATACCCGTATGCCGTCCGGCATGCTGCTGCCCTCTTTGGCAAGCGACAGCTTGCGCAAATGATGGGGGAAGCAACTATTGTGGGAGCAGTCACTAGCAGTCATTCAAATTCTGTACCCGCAACCGGTGTTGAGCACACGGCTGCAACAACGTCAACGACAACCATCTCTCACTCAAAAGAGAACTCCCGGCCTGCGGTCTCCGAAAGGAGATTGGAATGGCTGCAACGCCAATGAGTTGGCAATGGATGAGACTGTAGGTATCTTCTTTGTGATGATACGGGCGAGTGTGAGTGCGTGCGTGCGTGGATGCACGCGCGTGCGTGCGTGCTTGGTGCGTGTGCCAGCGCGCGTATGTCGTATGTGGTGGTTGTGGTGCTTTGCGCACATGTGCCAGCGCACGAAAAAAAATATTCTTGAAGATGCCTACTACGTTGCTAGCCGCTATCCCTCCCGCTGGGGTCCCCACCTGACAACGCTTTTACCCCACCCTCACTCCCCTTTTCGTCACCCCCCCTCGTTCCTTTTCGTTCGGTTTCGGGGGGTCGACCCTTGTGCGCTACCTTGGGTCTGGCGTCGGGGGAGAGGGGGAGGCGGGCCTTTTGGCTCTCGGTCAGCGGGGACGCGCATTCCGTTGCGTCTCATCGTGGGGGCCCAGCCGCGCGGCTTTCCCCATGGGCGTGGTGTTCGGGAGGCTCGCCTTCCCGGCTGCCAGGGCGCTATCCCGAGATCCCGAGTCGCTCTCATGGTCTCCCCCTTCCTGTATGATAATGTGTTCAATTCGTCAATTCCTAGTCTCTGTGCTATTGTTTGGAATGTGCAGTGTGGGGCCGGGTGCTAGTGTTTCGATCGATGTCTACTGCGTCGAAAAGAGGGCGGAAGTCGTTGACATCTATCCGTTTCTGTAGTTGCCGGCCCATGTCCGCCTGGGCCCTTTTGGCAGCGTCCGTTGAGTTGCCGAAGTGCGCCGCTTTCACAAGGTTGGTGAATCTTGTCAGAATTCTTCTTATGACTTGTTTGCTGTCGAAAGTTTTGATATCGAACGAAGTGCACTCTGTAGAAGTCTGTTAGAACACATCTCCATGCTAGTATATATAGTGTTTCTTTGGAGTGTGGCGAGGGGGTGTTGGGAAGTATGATGAATAGTCTGTCTACGGTTTGGTCGATAGGAGTCAAAACGAGTTGGGTGGGGTGAGCATAATCAGTTAGCTCGTGTATCGCTAGCTACTAACTAACTATCTTTATAAAAAGATAGGTGCGCCCCCTTTCCCTTTCTTTCCTGCTGTGCCTTGTGCGCGCCCCCCATGTGTTTCCCGCGTTTTCTCTTGTCCCAAAGTTTCCGAGAGTTGCGCTTATGGCCGCACTCCCAGGGGCTCTGGGTGAGCTCTCTCGACCGCCGTCGCCCCATGCTCGTGTGAGCGGAGTTCCCGCCGGTGCCATGCCTCCCTCCAGCCCCAGTGCTCCCTTTTGCTCAGCTACTCAGCCCTCCGGGAGCACGGTCGCCCCTGGAGGGCCCCATCCCATGCCTCAACAATTCTCTGAATCACAAGCCACAGCCACAGCCACAGCCACTCCACCCCCTCAGCCACAGGAGTTTTAATTGAGCATCGCGGCACGGTCAAAAAATGCAGCCCAACCCTTACTAGTAGTATTAGTTAAAAAGCCCCTATTCGACCGCCCTAGATGCTTTATCTACTGTCAACAAGCCGCGCTCGCGGAGGGGGCGGCGGAGGGCGGTTGCATGTGACCTCACCACAAGGTATGCACGCATCAACTGGTTGTCCTTGGGCATGGAATCGAAACTTCTTTCCAAACATGGACGGCAATCGGAAGGTAGCCGAGGTTGGTGTGACACCTGCAAGCTCCGCGGACCAGATGGCATAGACCTCTGTGGGAACTCCGAAATCCACCGTGATAAGATGTCCGAGATGCCAGTCCTTGACGTACACCTCCGCTGCATACCCATTCTTTGCCCCAAAGTGTTGCACAATGGCCACCTTAGCACCGTCACACGAGGGTGGCGCCGGTGGCGGCGAGGGCGGTCGGGGAGGTGAAGGTGGAAAGGGTGGGTGCGGCATTGGTGGCGGCGGCCGCGGCTTCGCTGTGCAATGAAGGCGCGGGATCACAAGAGGAGTTCCACGCATTTTCATCCCCACTTCCCGTCGCTCAGCCGACTTCAGCACAATTTCGACACGAGGGCCCCGTACCCCCTCTTTTTCCGCGAATGCTGCATTCCAAATCGAGTACACCTCGTTGGCAACCTACAGCATGGTAGCGTGGGAATCGGATGAGCGATCAGTCTGAGCGGACGGCACACTCTGCGGCAGGAACCACAGATAAGAATGTAGAGAAGCTCATCCAGCGATGAGTATGGACTGCGGCAGAAAAGTAGTGCGAGTGCATCCGGATGAGCAAGCAGCCGAGCTGATGGCATGTGGGGTTGATTCAGCGGAGGGTCAGAAATCACGCACATCTCCCCAGTCAAGTACGATGCGCGCTCCATCCTCCCACTCGTCGAGCAAGATCTTGGCCTGCCACTGCTTGATTCCATACCGATCGTTGTCAAGCTGCTTGTCAACGACAAATCGAGCGCCGAGTGCGCACCGTGTGCGCGTGTACACGGCATTGCGGCGCTTCCCCTGCGCGTCTGAGAGGCCACATAATCTGGGTGGTTGTAGGCCCTCTTCACCCGCGCACGGAGCCCCGCACTCGGAGGCCTCTCGCAAGCGCTGTGTGTTTGGCGTCGAGCCAAAGGCACTGGTGCATTGGCAGACGCCGGCCTGGAGCGCGAAATATGTGGAGTGCATGCATCGCATCGCGCAGCTCTCGGTGTTAGCGGGCGGGCGCACGACCGCCTGCTGCCATCCTGGGATGTCGTGCTCTCCGCTTTCTGCTGGCATCTCGGCGAAGCAGCCGATATAGACGATCTCATCCCCTTCGTGCCGGATGTGCTCCGAGGGCTCCCTCGGCCTTGCGCGAGCGGTGGCGAGCCAGAGTGCCGCGACTGCCCAGCGCATCCCTTCGCTAACGACACGCCGAACACCCCCACCCCCACTCCGCCCCACCACTTCCCTCCCCGTGCTCTCCCTCTGTTCCCCGCTCCCTCTCCCGCTCCCGTCCTCTCCCTCCCCGTCCCCCGCCTCCCCGCGCTCCTTTCCTCTGGGCGGCGCGGGATGCGGCGGGCGCCGAGAGCAACTCGTCGAGGCAGCGGGGCGGCGGCGGCGGGGGGGGGAGGGGGGGGGGGGGTATGTTAGAAGTTAGAAGTTAGGTGTTAGGGGTGGAAACGTAAGGATCTTTCTATCTTTCTCTTTCTTCTCCTTTCTCCTTCTTGTTTCTTGTTGTTGTTCGCCAGCATCCAGCATCACTATCACTATTTGAGCCACGTCCGCCGCCGAGGACACTTGGGTGCTTGGCATAGCCTGCTACGGCCCAGAAGTGGGCTCGAGCCCGGTTCCGGTTCCAGAGTGTCGAGTCGAGAGTAGCCGGAGGGCTCTGAGCTCTGAGCCACTCCGTCGCGAGCGGCACCGGCGGCTAGCGCGGCGCTTTGGCCCTCCTCCCCGCCGGGAGTCGGGTGAATGAAATTCTGGATTGGGTCGGGCAACTCCATTTGGGTGTTTGGACTGGGGAACGAACGGCGAACGAAGGGCGATGGGCGATGGGGCGGCGAGGCGCGCTCCTGCTAGTCCTATAGTGGCTAGTGGCCTGAGTGTGTTGGGTTGTAAGTTGTAAGTTGAAAGAGATTGAGATGGTTAGACCTACAAATAAATTTTTAACAATTTTTATGGGTCGCGGCGCGGCAAGGGAACGGGACTAGCGCTCACTCAAAAGACAGGAAGGACTCCCTGCCGCGGCAAGCGCAAGTATGCAAGTACCCTTCTCCCTTATGCCACCCAGCTCTTCACTAGCTTTCTACCTGCGCTAGCCGGAGCGCCCCTCCCTCCACACTCAGACAGCCCCCCACGCCAGGATCCTGTTCTGGTCTCGCAGGCAAGGGGGCCTCGCTAATGGGACGGTGAGGAGCAACTCCTCAGAGACAGAGAGGAGCTTTGGTTGGGGAATGTGAACGCACGTACGAACAAGGCCTCCCAAGGTAGGAAGCCAAAGATCAAGACCCCCCGCGTGAACTTAGCACCCCTATCTTTATAACAAACGACAAAGGAGCCCTAATCATGAATTCGAACCTAGCTCTAATAGCACAAGCGCTCAGTATGGCGGAACGACTAGCCTGAACGCGAGAACCCCCGCCGCGAGCCGCCCCCCATCGGCTACCGGACGGATACTCACGGACAGACCAACTCACTGACGCCTGACACCTTACACAAAGAGGACACACGCAAAGGCCGGTAGCCCGATGGCATACGAGGAAGGAGGAAGTTAGGCCATCGGGGACCGATACACACCGCCTGCCACTGGAGACTCCACCACCCAGCCCCTAGGTAGAGCACAAGGGGACGTGCCGCAAGGCAGGTGGGGGGGTGACAAGGGAAGCGGGCGAGGCTACATAGGCGGTTAGCGGGGTCGCGCGCGCGGCGAGAATATTAAGAAGTTTTTTTTTGGTTGGGCAATGTGGAATGTTAGACCTACACACTACAAACATAGATGCTCCATTAGGCTGATATTAATAGATATTCGATCCTGATATCATGATTTTAGGTCCTTTAGACCGGATGACCTAATGGCCTGATATAAGGTCATGACAAGGACAAGGTCAGGCGACTATATCTATATAAATATAATTGACAATTGAATTCTCTTGTTGTAGTAGTCGTACACGTACACTTGGCGCGAAATACAGCGGGGGAAATAATAAACCTTTTAATAGTCTCACCGCACACGCGGCCGTGGACCCTCTACTTTCTACTCACGTAGGAAACTTTCTACACCCCCACTTCCCCGGCCCTTCTCCCCCCGCCATAAGGCGACTCCCCCCGTGCACTACTAGGGGGATAGGGGTGAAGGGCTTAGATATGGTCCGGTGGCCCGCGCCCCCCCCCCGGTGATCATTCCCCCCCTTCCTCCTGTGTCTCCGAGTGGGCGGCGGTCTCAGCCCCGACTTATCCTGTAAAATCCTGTAAACAGATGCGGGACTTACCTATTTTTCGGTGAGCGGAGCTTTCGCTCCGCCCACCCCCTTCTCCGCGCTCTCTCTCCCCTCTCCTGCGGCACGCGCGATGGCGCGCCTGCGGCAGGCCTGCAGCTGCCCCTGGCGACCCCTGGAGGCTCCTGGAGGCCAGCTCTGGGGGCAGAGGAGGCTGGGACTGGGCCCTGGCCTCCCCTGCCTCTCCCTCGCTGGCGCTCCTGAGCCTCTGGGGCCCCCAATCTGCACCTGTCTGCCTGTCGACCAGGGGGGGAGGGGGGGTTGGAGCAATGGGCTGGTCACGAGGGGCCAGGATGGGCGAATGGCGAATGGGGCGAGCCTGTGGGGAAGGGAGTGGGTCAGTAGGGCAGTGGCCTCCTGGCAAGCCATCAGGCGTGCCAGGAGGATGGGTGGTTCCTCCCCCATGGCAGGGGAGGAGTGGAGAGAGGGGGGGGCTCGTGCCCCCCCATGGGTCAACCAAGTATAAACTTAGTTGAAATACAGCGGGGGAAAGGGGGGATGGGTGGTTCTCGCCCCTCATGAGGGCATGAGGGGAGTCAAGACAGTGACAACCCATTATTGTAGCTGGTGGCTGGTGCCCTCTGCACCCCCATAGTGAGTGTGAGTGACCGGTGACCGGGCTAGTAGTGTGTAGTGTATACTATATGTAGGGACTAGGGCCGGACCCCGGAAACCGAAAATAAAGGAATGGAGGGGGGCAGGGGAAGAGGTGAAGAGAGGGAAGTTAAGGGCGATGCCGGAGTAGAGGTAGAGGCAGGGAAATCCTGAGATAGAGATAGTAGGTAGTAGGTGAGTAGGTGTGTAGTGTGTAGTGTGTATGTAGCCCAGAATCTTCAGATGTCAGATGTCAGATTTTTTTTTACCATTGGAGGCTAGCTCGCGCAACGAGTCGGTGACGATACCGAAGGAGTAGAACGAACCAACGAACCCCTCCTACAAAACAATTCAGGCTAAACACCAGCGCCCCTATCTCACTTATCGGGTCCAGTTTCAGGAGTGGTGTTTAGCCCAAATCATCTTACAAAACAACTCAGGTTAAACAAGTGGGTCCAGGTTTTGAGGACGGCCGCTTCTTTCAAGATGGCGCCCAGCCGCGGCGCGCGCCCCAACGCGCCTCGCTGCGAGGCGCCGCCAGTGCAGCTGCACACACCGGTAGGCGGCGAGAACGTGTACGGCTTCCAGATCGGAGATTCCTGCTGGTTTGACCGCGCGGAGGTCGAGGGCAACGCCGCCCCCGGTCGGATCGTGGCGGAGCTCCTTGAGGTTGGCATCAAGCCCACAATCAAAATTGATGAGCCAGCCACTCGGTCCCTCTGCACGCAGTGGGATCGGCTCATGCCGCTCATTTGTCTGGGAGAGTGCTGCTGGTACGTGGTCGCCCGTGGCATCGGGAGGGGCGGAGTGTCCAAGAACCGAAGAGTCCTCGCAGAACTGCAGCACACGCGACCCGCTCCATCCATTAGACCCATTAACTCAGAGAACTCGCGCACCGTCTCATGGAGCGATCTTGAAGTTCTGAATGAAATGGACGCGAAATCTCTCGAACATTTGCAGGGAATCAGCGAGCAGCAGCTGGCCAGGCTACTCGCAGCTGCAGCGAAGGAGGGCTGTTCTATCAGCGATGTGAGTCCCCCGGTGGAGTCACAACCGCGTCAACCTCGCGGCCAGCGCAGAGCGCCGTCAGATCGTGATCGTTCACAAAAGCTGGGCAGACTTTGTGGGACCCCCGGATGTGCGCTGAGTGACTTTCATTTGGGGCCGTGCTCTACAGAATCCAATGAGCGCAGGAGAAGATGAACCTTTGAAAGGAGGAATATGGCACTCCCTTTGCATGATTGACTTCAAGATGAACAGTAGCAAACTTTGCTAGCACGTGGGAGACTGGTCTGCGTGCGGAAAGATGAGTTTGCGTGCGTGCCGTCGGGCACATTCCAGGTGACGCTCTAGACATTCCCACGTTGTTCTGGCAGTGGCCTCGCCATGCGGGAGGGAAAGACAACCGGGGGCCGGTCCGGCAAGGGTGTTGAACAATATAGAGCACAGGAAGACAGTAGATGGCATAGCGATAGATGAGTTCCATGTTCGAATTGCGCATACGCGGCCACAGACATTACGAGAATGGGCATGATCGATGTCATTGAGATGAAAGGAACTGAGAGATGATGGAACTCGTACATGCACGATGTGTGTTTTCGTTTGTTGTGGGTGGTTGGTCTTTCCGAATGTTCTTGATTGATGATGGGTCGTCTGGATTTTGTGGAATTTTGCATGTGCGATGGGGCTGGAGGCATAGTGTTCATTAGGGGGTAGCCTTTGCTGATAGACCAAATTTTCTTATTCTCATGACAAGCTCGTGCAAGCAAGCCAAGTACAAGTACTTCATCTTCGCCGCCTTGGGCCACGTGTTTCCAGACCCCTCGCGCATTCGTCATTGGTTAGGTTATGTTTGCGGACCCAGGCCTACCGCGCTGGTTGCGGCGCGGTGTGAGGGGCTATCGTCGTCAGTGCTTGAGTCATGTCCGAGACGGTGATTTGGTCCAGGTTAGTATTGTCGTTCAGTGTGTGAATTCGTCAGCTAGCGGGTATTCGCCCATATTCGCCATGTGTTTGCTGCTGGTTTTTGGGCCGCTTTCAGTCTGTTTTCCCACCTAGCGGGAGGGTGGTAGTTGTTTTGTTCGCCAGGTTGCAGGTTGCGCGACAGTGGTGGTGTAAAAGAACACCACGATAACACGCGATACAAGCATGTGTTTGACAGATTCCTCATTGAGTAGCTCACCGCATGCTAAGATTATCTCAAACTGGTGGGCGCTCCCCTCCCCAATTCAAACATCGCTCAGCTATTTTCAAGTTCAATGCACACATCAACGAGGATATCAAATGACCTAGACCTGGATCATCGTCGCACCAATGCGTTGGAAGTGGCCTCACTCAACGCTTCTATCCGAGCCTTCATTCAGCAAAGGAGGATGAGTGGCTCCAATCTGTAAGGAAAGAGGCACGGCTTCGGTGGTCGACCTATACCGATGGAGCCACTCAAACGTGCGCTTCACACCTCCAAAAGGGTACACGTGGATTGCCTGAGCGCCCTTCTCAGTGCCACGAGCTGCTTGCCATGTCGCAAGATGGCTCAAGTAATGGTTGGGAATCGATTCTTCCACCTCGATAGTTTCCCCTTGACTGCTTGGTTGGTGTGATCCAAGACGTCTTGGTGGTTTTACACCGCATTGTGTTGACATGCGCTGAAGCACCTCTGGCTTGGTTGGACCCACCAAGCCCAAACTCACATGGTTCTTGTACCCTGCGCCACGTAGACCGTCAACATACGCTGTGGTAGTCGCGGCATCGAAGCATACTTGAGTGACTACATGAGCTTGCAGGCCACTCCGTGCAGCATAGTCAAGCTTCCGGCATAGGAAGCACAAGGCCTGCATAAACCAAGGAATCTAGGTGAGTTCTGAAAAGTGCATAGGACAGTAAACATGTCTGCTCACCTCATCGATCCCAATCGCTGTGCCGATCCCTTCGGGATGACCACATAAGCCAACGGAATTGATGCCTTGGCGTGCGAGAATCCCACTCTCCAACAGATCTAGGCTTGTTCCGAATGGGCCAGCAGGGTTGTCATTCGGACTTAATGGTGGCCCTGCAGACTCTGCCTTCTTGCCAAAGTCATGGGCCGCCCCAGTGTCGCCTCTCACAATGAGCACCTGAGAAAGTAAAGGACCTCAGCCAGATTGGCCGCTGCTTGTCTAGAGAGGTCGCGCGCACCTCTGAGACTCCATTGCTGCTGACTGACTGCCACGCGTCGAGGCGGCGCACGAGTTCTGCCTCACTCGGCAGCCTTCGCACGGCGATGTGCGGCACCGGCTTGAGGTGCGGCGCACTTGTGCGCAGATGGGCGATCGCGAGCTCGATCGCCTCTGGCGGATCGGCTGGCAGGTGTGGGAGGTAGACGAGTGTGCCTCTGGGCAGGTGGCTCAGTGCACGCATGCTGGCGCTTGCCACTGTGCCTCGAACGAGTGGCATAGGCAGCAACTCGAGACTGAGATGCATAGGCACCGTTGGCGCACGGCCAAGAGCTGCTCGGACGGCGGGGGCGCTGGGGAGAGCGAGAGGACGGACGACAGCAGCAAGGCGCTGGCCGCCGCCTCTGTGGCTTGCGCGGAGGTATGCAAAAATGCGGAATTCCAACTATAGTACTTGTACTCTACAACTAGAGGTACTTTTATTTTGTTCTGGTTCGTGAGACACTCGAGTTTTCTTGTTCGTGTGAGCGAGCTACTAGTGGAGGAGAGGGCGAGCTCACGGGGGGGCGGGGGGGGGGGCGGGGGGGGGGGGCGCTCCGGAGGCCAAGAAGTGCGCCTCGACCAACAGGTCGCTGATGCTGTCCCCGGCGGTGTAGGTGAGCGGGACGGAATCAGCGACCAACAAAGTCGATGAGTCTGTGGAGAGAGAGAGCGCGGGGAAGGAAGAAAGTGCGAGAGGGAAGGGGGAGGGAGAGGGGGAGGGGGAAGGGGGGGGGGGGGGGGCGGGGGAGGGGGGCCGAGGGAAGAAGGAAGGAAGGAAGGGATCGCTCCCCTCCGCCCGCGCGCCGTCGGGAGCCACGCGCAGATCGGCCAGCGAGCAAGCAGGGAGCAGAGAAGGGAGAGGGAGGTAGGAAGCGACAGGCCCAGCTCGCCTGGTGCTTGGGCGACAAACACCGATGGGTTTTGTGCTCGAGCGGCTCCTCGGCCCGAGCTCCATCCGGCTGAGCACCGAACAGAGCAAGCGGCAGAGTAGCGCCAGCGAGGTGTGCGACGTCACGGTTGCTGCCACTGCCTCTTCCCTGCCTGAGAAAGAAAGGCGCGAGATCCTGATCAAGGCATGCGATGCCGCTCGAGAAGCTGGCTGGAAGCTCGACGAGTTTGGCGAGTGGACGATCGTCCGCTTCCTCGTCAAGCACTCGTGGCGGCTAAATCAAGCAGTTCGGCAGATCCGATCCACGGCAGCCTGGCGAAAGAGCGTCAATGCCGACGCTATCCGCCGGGAAATCGCGGCAGGATTGAAACCCGCTGACTTTCCGGGTATGTCTCAGGTCTCTCCCTTCATCCTCTTGATGTTCACTAATCTCCCCAGCCACGAGGGCGACCGTCTTACGTTCATTGACTCAGCAGGCGTCTTTGACGTCTCAGCCTTCATCAGTTGTGCGACCGAAAAGGAAATATATACCCTCAATCTGTACGTGTTGGAGCACATGTCGTATCACAACGATCGGGCGTCGGCTGCGCATGGCCAGCTTGTGCGCTGGTCAACGCATTTCGACGCGGAGGGCGTCGGGATGCGTCACATTTCTGTTCGTGTGATGTGGAAATTCAAGGCTTGCTTGCCCCTTTGTGACCACTACTACCCAGAGCTGTTTGGGTTTATGATCACCATCAATGCGATGGCGCCCATGAGCCTATTTTGGCAGCTCGTGTCACCCTTGCTCTCGAAGGAGCTTCAACGGCAAGTCTCCATCCTGCCGCCCTCACGTTCTGCTGGCGCTCTTCTTTCCCGAGCACCTGCTTCATCGGTACCCTCATGCTATGGTGGCACTCTTTGCACACTAACGGATGAGGAACAGCTCCGACTACCACAAAGCACATCCGTGCGAGCAGGCGGATCTAGTTTCGCGGATGCTTACCCCAATACACTAGGGCGATGGGTAGCTGGCGCAATCGACAGCTCGGACATGATGAGCCATCGAAAATCTGATGTTGAAAGCAAGAATCCATTCCCCACGAGCATCCATCAACTCGCAAATTGGATGTTCTCTTGATGACGGTAGTCTCCCAAGCGATTCGAGTTGAGGATCTGTCCCAGGACAGCGTGCGCACTCGATTTCCCTGGTTTAGAAGCGTTAGAGCTATCTTGATCGACCGTCAATCTCACCTCATCTTCAACAACATGTAGTTGAATTTGCTAGCGATGATATTATGCTGAATACTTGAGTGTCACCCGTAGTCGTTTGTGCGCCTTTGTGTATTTGTGAGAGCGAGAGTGATACATAGCTGTGGGCTCGTGGGCGCGGGGATGGGCCCCGCGGCGGCGCCGTTAAGCGCGCCCCTTTGGAATGCTTGTGTTATTGTTGAGTGGGAGTGGGGGCGGGGTGGGTGGGGGAGGGCATGGGCATTGGGCGGGAATTTTCGAACATACCGGGCTACCACCTATTATGGCGAAGTAAAAAAAATCTTAATATTCTCGCCACGCGCGCGGCCCTGCACATTTATCCCGTAGCCACGCCCGCTTCCCTTACCACTCCTCCCACCTGCCTTGCGGCTTGTCTCCTGGTGCTCTACTTAGGGGCTCGGTGTGTGGGGCTTCCGGTCCGTGGGCGGCTTGCACCGATCCCCGGAGGTCTAGTGCTCTACTCTCTCCTACACCATCGGGCCATCGGCTGTTTTATTGGGATACTGCTTACTGTGTGATTAGTGTTTGTGGGTTTAAGATGTCTATCTAACGGTGTGGGAATTGCGTGATGCGTAGGCCCGAGTCGAGGGGGTCGTTTGCGTGCTTAGGCGAGTCTGTCTGCCATCACAATCCCAAGCGCGCGCGCCACTAGAGCTAGAGCTAGATTTGTGCCTATTACGAGGGAGTTTCTATCATCGGTCATCGGTTCTAAAAAACTTCTTGACAATTTCATCGCCATCGCGCGCGCGACCCTGCATAGCTTAAGTGCAGCCACGCCCGCTTACCTTATACCCTCTCCACCTGCCCTGCGGCACGTCCCCTCGTGCTCTACCTAGGGACTCGGTGTGTGGGGCGTCCAGTGGCAGGCGGCGTGAACCGATCCCCGGCGGCTTGTTTCCCCCTTCCCCTTCCTCCTCCGCCATCGGCCATCGGGCTATCGGCTGATTGTGTAGTTTTCTCGGTAGTCACGTTACATGTTGTAGGTTGTAAGTAGGGCTGCCGCGTATCCGGGGGCAATTGTCGGGTGGGTTCGGGGCGTGGAGCGTGGACCGCTGCCGTGCTTATAGGCGAGTCGTTCCGCTACATTGAGCGCCTGTGCTATCAAGGTCAGGGTCATGCTCATATGCTCATCAATCACGAGGGCACCCTTGACCCTTGCTTGTCATTCGAGTCAATAATGTGTCAAGAACCGGGGCGCTAAGTTCTCGTGCGGCCTTGATCTTCGGCTTCCTCCCTTGGGAGGCTTTGCTCGTGCGTGCCGTCGAGATTGTATCCGAGGGCCGAGGGTTCCAGGCCTCTTATGAGGACCGTGAACCTGGTCAGTATCCTCTCGATGATAGATGATAGATAGGCACGTGATGAAAGGTCCGAGCTTTGAGCTTTTGCCATTGGTTGGAATTTATCGGTTGATTGGCTATGGTACAGTTTGTCTATCCTCATCCTCGTGTGGATGGTGTGTCACAAGCGTGTCGTGTATCCCGTGCCCGGGCTTAGCTTCATAGTAAGGTGCGTGTCTTGCATTCCGGCGTGTTTTATTAAGGCTCTCCATTTGTCGCCGTGTGTGTTGGCGTATGGCGTATGGCGTCGGCCCCGTTCCCGCCGTGTCGGTTTCGACGTTTAACACGCAGTTGAAATCGCCTCCCATGAGGGTCGGGAAGTTTGTGTTTTGCATTATGTTCGGCTCTTGACGTACTTTATGCCCTTATTAGTAGATACAACGCCCCTGTTTGACCGCCCCAAAACACTCTAGCGGGGGAGCCATAGACATAGAAACCAGAAACTAGCATGTTTTCAAACGGGATCGACGAACTAAGGCCGTAGAAACGTAGAAAGCTCTGTGCTCTGTGTGCTGTGAGCACGCCATGGGCGGGTGTGTGGGAGAGGGGAGGGGGGATGTCAGAGTTTTCTTGTTGTCCTAGTTTAATCCTAGTGCTGAGGGACCGTGCCTCATCGGCAGCGGAGCCCCTACCCCGCGATGGGGGTGTGCGCGGTTGTGTGCATGGCTCGTCCGGTGGATGTGGCTAGGCATGCTAGCCAACAAGACCTCTTACAAGACTACACTTTCTAACGGGGGGGGTTGTAGGAGATTCCATACCTCTCCTCTATCTGGGCTGCCTCTCCCATTCCCGCCGCCGCGCCTGGTCTCCCCAGGCTGTGTGTCCTCTCTATTCTCTCTTCACATGGATTTTATTCTCTCGTGTTTCACCTCCCATCTCGCGAGGAGGGAAGAAGTGGCACCCTGGCCGCTGGCGCGCCGCCTCTCGCCAGTCGAAGAATGACGCAGTCGGTGCTCCCGTACAAATGGAGCTGCGGCTGCGGCCACGTGCAGCTCGAGCTTACGGGCGAACCCTTTCTCCACGCCCACTGCTTCTGCGACGACTGTCGCGCAAGGCTCAAGGTGTGAGAGAGCCGGCGATGCTGATCAAGCCAGCACTCTCCTGGAACTCTCACGAGAGCGTTCTCAGCCCAGCCGCGGAGATTGTCCTGTAGGTCGCGTGCTCCAAGGAAAAGGAGGCCGGCAAGTTCAATAAGCTGACGATCGAGGGAGGCCTCAACAATGCCGCTTGGTGGGGCTCTCAGTGCCAAGTTGTCAAGGGGAAGGACAAGCTCAACTTCTTCCGGGCTGCTTTGCATGAGGTACATGTCATGTCTGTGTGGCTGCGTGCTGCGTTGGCATACCACTCAAGTCCCGCTTTCCCGCCGCAATCTGCATGCAAAAGCTTTGACTGCCTCTTTTGCGATGCACCATTCCGTCTGTCACAGGGCGGCAGGAGCGCCAATGACACAACTCGAACAATCACGGGTGTGACCACATGCTGCGGGACTCTCGCATACTATGTCCCCCCCTCACCGGGTTTTGTACACGTATATCTTGGGTCGAATGGCGAGAGGCTGCTGCCAGCTTGCGGCTCTTGGCTCTGCGCTCCTGCTTTCCGTCCAGTCGATGTGAAGATGATGACGTCGTATTGCGCATCGAGTGGCATCGCTACACCTCCTAAAGGTGCACTGTAGTTCTCCACACCTTTGCGGCTAATCCCATTCACATGGCAACCCCGAGATTCTCATCTTGCGCATCGTTGTCACGACTGTGCCGGCACTATGCTGAGTGGTCTGACACTCCCAATTGTTCGACGCCAATGCAGGGCATCCTCTCATTCCACTTGGTCTGGCGTGCAAGTACCTGGCAGCATCCATGATCCCAGGCAGCCCAGGTCGCGGTGACGCGGCTCATGTACAGCCAGCTATGGTTGGCGCCAAAACGTACTGTGGCAAACCTATCGAATACATCGATGCGGACAAGATTGCAGAACTCGTCTTGCCGAAGCCCAAAATATCGCCGTGGTGAGGCGGTCGATCGTTGATTCTTTTTGGAGTGTTCTCTTATCTTCATGGAAGGTTACGTTCCGTGATCATTCTCATAGTTCATGGTGATTCACGATGATAGTGACAGTTTGTTGATCTGGTTGCCGATGACGGGGCGCGGGGGGGGGCAGGGGCGGCAACACTTGGCCGCGAGCTCCTCGTGACGCAAGGCCTTGGTAAGGCCTTTGGCACAAAGAGAGATCCTTCGTCTTTGTTAGTACGTGGTACCTTGATATTGGCATACCCTTGCTTGTTCTTCCCCTCTTTCCCACTTCTCAACTAAGTTTATACTGGGTCCACTCATGGGGGGGCACGACCCCCCCCCTCCCCTCTCCACTCCTCCCCCACAACCACAACGGGGTATCGCGCTGGATGCCAGGAAGCAGGCAGGGCGGCAACAAAAAGCAGGAGGGTCATGACAGACAGTGAGAGAGACAGTGGTTCAGGGGTGAGGGGGTCAGAACCTGGGACACCTGGGGGCACTGGGGAACCCAAGATACCCCTGGGGCACGGTGATTCTACAACAATTGCGCACGCACAAACCCTTACATATACCCCACCACGGTTCTTTGGATAATACTCTGAGACAAACAGGAAGGCGTGCGAGGGAACAAAGAAGGAATCAAGGATTTAGGGAATCGGCGAGTATTGCCTTAGTATGAGCCGATGAAGCGTCGTGAGTGTTGATGAAGGTGAGATTCCTTAGGTGCACTAAGTCGATCTAGAGTGAGCTGAGATCCCCAAGATGAAGGCGAGGTCTAGAAGTCGATGTGCAAATGACTCGGGAACCCTAAGAACTCGATGTGCATCGACTGCAGATGATAATGTAGAGAAGAGTCCAGAAGGTGGTGCACATGATGAAAGAGGCTGATGACTTGATGAAAAGGAATCTGGCAGACAAAGTTATCGGTAAAGCCGATTCTATCGGTAAGGACCAATGGGTTGTGTTGGCAGATGACGGCACTCTGTGATACCTCCCCATAAGGCGAGCACGGAGGGTGAGGCTTAGATACAGAGGATAAAGGTAGAAGAATGGAGAATGCCTTGCATGACAGTCGTAATACTCGGAGTGGCATATGTCACTGGAGCTTTTCGTCAGAGGCAGTCGTTAGAGGCAGACGTCGTTCCTGCCGTAGCTTCTTCGGCGGAACTTGAATTTGAACTCGTCAGACTTTGTGCAATGATGGACGCGCAATCGTTTAGAAGGGATAGGAGACGGCAGAAGGGAGCGGGCCCAAGGGGCTTGGTGAGGATGTCAGCAAGCATAAGGTTACCGGGGACATGTCGCATAGCGAGGGCGCGCTTTGCAACGAGATCGCGGAGGAAAGCGGCGGCGCGCATTATGTGCTTGGTCTTTTTGAAGGCAACGGGGTCGAGGGACATGTTGATGGCAGACTTGGAGTCGGAGCACAGAAGGGTAGGGCCATCCGGCGGGAGAGATAGGTCGACAAGCAAATCCCGGATGAAGAGGATGTCGCGGGCAGCAAGCATGGCACCGAAGTACTCGGCCTCGGCGCTCGACAACGAGACGGAGCGTTGGGTCTTGGAGAACCAGTGGACAGGACAGCCGTACAGAAAGAAGATGGCGCCCGTACAAGAGAAGCGAGATTCCCAATTTGAGTCGACATGGACTAGAAAGGGCAGCGAGGGATCCGGGCGAAAGAGCAGAGCGCAGGTGGAGGAGTCACGCACGTAGCAAAGGACGCGGACGGCAGCGGCGAAGTGCGTAGGACCAGGGTTGGTCATGAAGCGTGAGAGCTGCGAGGCTGCATATGCGAGATCTGGCCTAGACATGTTGGCAAGCCAGAGGAGGCCCCCAACGATGGCCATATAGGTGTCGCGCTTGGAGGCCATGGAGTCAAAAGCAACAGAGCCAGGCGTGGGTGAATCAGATGGATCGAGGTGGAGGGCGCCGAGAGGGGATTTGAAGGTGCGTGTGGTAGTGCTAGATAGGAAAGCATCATGCCGTTGAAGGAGATCTGAGACGTAAAGACTCTGAGATAAGGTGAGGATCCGACGCGGACGGTCACGAGCCACGGCAACATTGAGGATCCACGAGAGTTCGCCCTTGTCTTCAATGGGGAACCTATCGCCGAGATCGTGAACAAAACGAGCGCGGAGGCCGGAGTCATTGTCGACGATGAGGGCGTCGTCCACGTACACCAGCACACCAGCACCCAAAGCAAAGACGAGCCGCTGATGAAGATGTAGAGACAGACATCGATAGTAGAGCGCGTGAAGCCCCACTTCAGGAGGAAGGAGGTGAGAAGCTCGGCCCATTCGCGCCCAGCTTGACGGAGGCCATAGATAGAGCGCAATAATTTGCACACGAGACGAACCCCGCGACAGTCACGAGGCGGGAGGCCAGGTGGCATGCGCATGAAGAGGGGCTGTGGAAGAGTGGCTTGCAGATAAGCTTGGCGGACGTCGATGGAGGACAAGTTGTAGTCACGAGCGGCAGCGATGGCAAGCACGAGACGGATGGTAACCGTTTTGACCACGGTAGAGAAGATGCGGTCGAAATCGACTCCGTATCGTTGAGTATTGCCGTCGGCGACGAGGCGGGCCTTGACTTTCTCGATGGAGCCGTCGGCCTTGCGTTTGACGGCGAAGACAAAATGGCAATGCATAAGATTGGCGCCTTCGGGCATGGCGTCCTCGGGAACGCACTCCCAAGTGCGAAGTGCCATGAGGCCGCCGAGCTCCTTGTTGATGGCCACGCGCCAATAGTCGGCATGGGTGGACTGAAGCGCTTGACGGTACGTCTTGGGGACCGTCACATCCCCCATGTCGGCAACAACGGTGACGGCTTGGGCGAAGGGTGAAAGGTCGCTACCGGCGTGAGCAAAAGGTGGACAGCTGTCGCCGGTAGTGAGCAGGTCGGAGGTAAAAACAAAACATAAAGGGTTAGATCGAGAATCGAACCCTGCCGCTGCAGCTCCAAGAGCAAACACAGCTGCAGCCTGAGCCATAGAGGTATTCTGCATTGCAAATATGTGAGCAGAAGTAGTATTCATACCATGACGTTGGTGCTCGAGCTCAAGGAGGCGTGGGGAGCGACGAATTGCAGATGGTGCTGCAGTAGGTGCAGGTACAGGAGTTGGAACGGGGGCAGGGGAGGGGGCAGGTGCAAATGCAGCTGGATCGTCGTCATTCTCAAGCCAGTTGGGTCTAGGCTCATCCTTGAGGCCTGGGAACTGGTCCTCCGATACGCGGATCTTGGCTGCAACAATGACACGTTTGGAGTCGAGTAAGTAGACAACATGGCCAGGGCTCTCCTCAGAAGGCCCCATGTAGAGGCCATACCAACCTCTGTCGGCGAAGTGGCGATCGCCAACACGTCGCGGCACGGGGGCAACGACGGCACAAAGGCAACCAAAAGCATAGAGACAACGGATGTCAGGGGGATGCCCAGTGAGGAGTTGATAAGGCGACAAGTTCCGGCGAGAAGGTCGTGGAAGCCTGTTGGTGATCCAAACCGCTGTCTGCATGGCAAAGGGATGAAAGGACGGAGGCAGACCAGCAGCAGCAAGAAGGACGCGGGCTGTACCAAAGGTGACGCCCCACATACGTTCCACATGTGAGTTTTGTTGCGGCGTGTATTCAGATGAGTAGCTTGCACGGATACGACGGTGAGCAAGGAAGTCTCGGAAGTGATAGGAGAAGAAAGCGCTTCCCTTGTCGGATCGCACAATGGAGGGTGTGGAAATCAAAGCCGTAGCTTGGATGTAACGAGGTGAACGAGATGTAACGAGATGGCCTGATGGCCCGACGACGAGATGAACGAGATGGCCTTGATGGCCCGACGAGATGAACGAGATGGCCTTGATGGCCCGACGAGATGAACGAGATTTTCGGGTAACGGAACTGGACGAGGAGTTTCCCCACTAAGCTTGGTCGTAATGCGGTGAAACCGTTTTTCGAGACAAGCGGGAAACCGGGGCGGAAGGAACTGGCAAGGAAGTCGGCAGGAAGGCAGAGGAAATGTCTTGGCAAGGCGACGGAGGCAGGATTTTAACGGTAGACGGAGTGCAGAATTTTAACGGTAGGAAGGCAGGATATTTTTAACAGTAGGAAGAGGCAGGATTTCTAACGGTAGACGGAGTGCGGAATTTTTACGGTAGAAGAAGAGCGTGGAATTTAACTGTAGAAGAAGAGCGGAGAGGAGAAGGAGCGGGGCTCGAACTGCAGAGCGCTCCGTCCGGACTCGAACTCGCGACCCAGAGCAAAAGGTTGGTGGAGGCGGTGGGTTGAACCACTATGCCACGCGAGAGTTTACGTAGCCATAGGGCCGAGGGGATGGGCTGAGAACCGCCCTATATACTCTGGGTTTTTGTCTCTTCTTTTTTCACTTTTCTTCTTCTTTCTTCCTCTGTTTTTTTTTTACTGTTTTACTGTTTTTCTTTTACTGTTATTTCTTTTTGCCTCTGAGACATCGCGAATGCGACACCCCCCGACTTAATCACGAGCGTCCTCGCGAGCCTTCTGCAAGCGGAATCCTTATGTCTCTAAATTGTGGAAATCAAAGCCGCAGCTTGGATTGTAACGAGGTGAACGAGATGTAACGAGATGGCCTGATGGCCCGACGACGAGATGAACGAGATGTAACGAGATGGCCTGATGGCCCGACGACGAGATGAACGAGATGGCCTTGATGGCCCGACGAGATGAACGAGATTTTCGGGTAACGGAATTGGACGAGGAGTTTCCCCACTAAGCTTGGTCGTAATGCGGTGAAACCGATTTGCAGACAAGCGGGAAACCGGGGCGGAAGGAACTGGCAAGGAAGTCGGCAGGAAGGCAGAGGAAATGTCTTGGCAAGGCGACGGAGGCAGGATTTTAACGGTAGACGGAGTGCAGAATTTTAACGGTAGGAAGGCAGGATATTTTTAACAGTAGGAAGAGGCAGGATTTCTAACGGTAGACGGAGTGCGGAATTTTTACGGTAGAAGAAGAGCGTGGAATTTAACTGTAGAAGAAGAGCGGAGAGGAGAAGGAGCGGGGCTCGAACTGCAGAGCGCTCCGTCCGGACTCGAACTCGCGACCCAGAGCAAAAGGTTAGTGGAGGCGGTGGGTTGAACCACTATGCCACGCGAGAGTTTACGTAGCCATAGGGCCGAGGGGATGGGCTGAGAACCGCCCTATATACTCTGGGTTTTTGTCTCTTCTTTTTTCACTTTTCTTCTTCTTTCTTCCTCTGTTTTTTTTTTACTGTTTTACTGTTTTTCTTTTACTGTTATTTCATTTTGCCTCTGAGACATCGCGAATGCGACATGGCCGCCTACGCCTACGCCTGCCACCTGCCACCACAAATCACAAACACCGGATCCCGAGCCCCTAACCCTAACTAAGTAGAGCACGAGGGGAGGGCCGCAAGGCAGGTTAAGGTAAAGGGAGAGGAAAATGAAAGTGAGCGGTGAGCGGGCGTGGCTACGATGTATACGTACGTACTTGTGCACCTAGGTGGGAAACACAGCCAAAAGTTTTCCAAACACAGCAAAAACAGGCTGTTTTTGGCTTTCATAGAAACACAGCCAAAAACAGTCCAAAACACAGTGATACCGAGGGGGGCCTCCCCCTGCGCCACTTGCGCGACGCTACCTACGTGCTACTTGTCTAACTAATAATAAAAAGTAAAAGTACGGTTACCGATTGTTGATTGGAGATTGTGGGAAGAGCAAGTGACAAGTGAGCCATCAATATTAATTGATACGCGCGCACACGCGCGCACACATGCACACGCAATCGCGCGCACGCGCGCGCGTGCGCGTCCTACGTCCTACGCGCCGCAGCTCACAGAGCCGCTGCGCCGCCGCTGCATGGCGCTGTCACGACTGGGCGCGCCCCCCCGTACCCGTACAAACACGGTACCTGAAACGGAGGGGTTTTGAAACACGGTAAAAACGGGCTGTTTTTGGCCTTCGTAGAAACACGGTAAACACGGGTTTCCCACCTACGCTTGTGCAGGGCCGCGCGCGTGGCGCGTGGCAAAAAAAAATTAAGGAAAAAATGTTTCCTCTACGGCTACTACTGCTACTGCAGTTTTGAAACGATTAACAATAGCCATCTATCATCAATCGGCCATCGGTTATCAGTAGTTAGAGTTAGTTGATTATTTAGTAGTGTAACAAATGTTGTAATATAATCCTGGCATCTCACGAAAACAGCACACGTACAAGTACACGTATAATAAAATTTCATCCTACTTACGACGACGACGCTGAGGACGCCGCAGGCTGTGGCGAAGTGGAAGCTTGTGCCTCACCACGACCGACAGGCAACACACGACACCGGCCCCCCAGCATCAGCAGCCAGCAGGATCAGCAAAATCAAACACATACCGGAGGGGGGCTCTCCTCCGCGGACCACCATCAAAGTTCCAAGTAGTTGCCGAGACCTCGCCTGGGCTCTTCCCGCATTCAAATTCACGTACGACTTCAAACGTGCGCCTGTCGAGGGAGAGCTCAGTGTAATTAAAACTGCGTGGCAGCGACAGAGCGGCGAACAGGCGTGGCGTGGCGCCTTGGTGCGCGCCCTTGGGCGAGAGCGGGCGGGCGTATGGGGGGGGGGAGGGGGCGCCCATGAAAAAAAAACCCAAGATCTCGAGGGGCTGGGGATCGCATCTCACGGGCGAGGGCCTCCAAAGATTCTGGATGGGCGAGATTTGAGCTCCGAGAAAGGCCGCCAGTCTTCGCTTAGATTCTCTGGGGGCGCGGTGGGGGGCGGCCTCGCGAGGCGCGCCGCGGCGGCCCTTCCCATACAAGAGAGAAGTCAGCAGAAGAGAGAGAAGTCGACGGGGAGTGCGTGGGGGCGGAGACGACTCGTGCGGGCGTCCTCCCCCCCGCGCGGAGAGGGGGGGGCGTCGGCGGCGAGAGAGGCTTCGCCCTGCCGCCGACCGCGTGATCCTCGCGAGGCGAGGTTGCGGGGGGCGGCGCGGGGGCGGGGGGGGGGCGGGGGAGGGGCGTGCGGAGGGGAGGGGAAGGAGTGGGCGGAAGGGAGGGGGAGGGGGGGGGGGCGAAGGGAGATAAAAGGAAGAGGGGGGGTAGAGGAAGAAAGAGAGAGAGGGGAGAGGGAGGACAGTCGAGACCTCTCAGGGACGAGGCAGGAGGAGGGGCCCCTCACCCACCACCATGCTCGTGCTGGGCGCGCTCCTATGCTCGAGCGCCGAGGCGGTGCTCACGCCCGTGGGTGGGCTGGCGAGGCCACCCGTTCATCGCGTCGGCGCCGTCACCATGCAGACCGTCTCCAACCGCGAGAGGCTCATCGAGGAGATCAGCTCGTATGAGAGTGAGGTCAGGGCCGATGCCAACCGCCGGGCAATCTTCTCTGCTGTGGCCGCGGGCGCGATCGGCACTCTCGGTGGAGGCAAACTTGGTGCTGTAGACCCGAGCATCAAGGCCATTAAGACCGTGCTCAGCGAAAAGGAGAAGGAGCTCAAGTCCACTAGCCAACAGGTCCAAGAAAAGGAGGCTAAGCTCAAGTCGCTCGCTGACCGCACTGCAGCTGCCGAGGCGGAGGTGATGAACGCCGAGCAGAAGATTGTGGAGGCTGAGAAGCGTCTCGCGGATACCAAGATCATGATCACTCAGAAGGCACAAGGTGACGTGGCAGCCCTTGAGCGTGAGTACTCTGCTAGGGTGAAGTCGGCGGAGGAGGCCAAGAAGTCAGCAGAGGAGGCCAAGTCTGCTGCCGAGAATGAGAAGGCATCCCTCTTGGAGGCCATGAAGATCGCAAACGACGAGAAAATGGCGCTTGATAACGAGAAAAAGATCATCGAGGAGGAAAAGAAGACTGCTGAGGCGATGCTTCAGACCCTCCAGACTCAGCTCAAAGATGCCGAGAACCGTTTCAAGTTGGCCGAGGAGCGTGCTATCGCCGCTGAGACGAAGCTTGCTGAGGCGTCTCAGGCGCTCGCTCAGGCGACAGAGGCGACGGAGCGGGAGCGCGAGGCTGTCGGACGGGAAATGGCAGCTCGCGAGGCCGCGGAGCGCGAGGCAGCAAACGCCCGTGATGCGGCGGCCCGTGAGGCAGCCTTTGCCCAAGAAGCCACCCAATCTCGTGAGGCAGCAACACGTGAGGCGGCAGCAGCACGCGAGGCAGCGGCCCGTGAGGCAGCCGCCGCTCAAGAGGCCACCAAAGCCCGCGAGGCGGCGGCTCGCGAGGCGGCCGCGGCCCGTGAGGCGGCGGCCCGTGAGGCAGCCACCGCCCAAGAGGCAACTCGTGAGGCCGCTGCTTCCCGCGAGGCGGCTGCCCGTGAGGCAGCGGCGGCGCGCGAGGCGCTAGCACGAGCCAACAGCGGCTCCACTTCGCAAGCATCGTCTTCTCTTGCTTCTGTGCCGCTCTCGCAGTTTGCTAGTTCGATTCCTCAGATTGATTCGACGGCCCTGAACCTCCCGATCATTGGCGGTCTTGCAGCTGCGACTCTCGGTGAAGCTGCCGCACTGATCGGCGCGAATGCCCAAATCTCCGGACTCAAGGCGCAAGCCGATGCTGACCGTGCAGACGCCGACGAAGCAAAGCAGAAGCTCACATTGATGCGTGGCCACGTGGACCAGCTTGCGGAAGAGCTTATGCTGCTCGAGAACCAACTCGCCAACGCGCGAGGCCAAGCTTCATCGGCGACGATTACCTCTGCTCCTGCGGTGTCTTCGCCCCCGGCTCCGGTGCCATCCGCTCCATCTCCTGCTCCCATGACATCCGCTGCACCTGCTCTCTCTCCTGAGGAAGAAGCTAAGCGTCGCTGGCTCGAGCGCAACGCCGCGACATCTACCCCGAAGTCGGCTCCAACAGCACCAGCTCCATCGCTCGTCTCGCCTCCCGCCGCTCCTACCCCACCCGTGGCAGCTGCCCCATCCCAGCCTGTTCTTTCGGCTGAAGAGGAGGCCAAGCGACGCTGGCTTGCGCGCCAGGGAGCGCCCTCAACTCCCTCCCGCCCACCTCCCGCGCCATTGTACAATCCACCGGAAACAGTGCCTGAGGCGTCATACACGCCTGCGCCAGTACCAACGCCGTCGCCGCCGGCTCAGCCTGCCCTCTCCAAGGAGGAGGAAGCCAAGCGTGCATGGCTTGCACGCCAGCAAAGCCTGTCGGATCCGCGCCCCTCTCCGTCTCTTTACAGTCCGCCTCCACCGCAGCCTTACGCACCTCCCTCCCCGGTACCCAACAATGAGCCGGCTCTGTCCAAGGAGGAGGAGGCCAAGCGCGCGTGGCTTGCGCGCCAGGATTCGGGCGCCTCGGGAAGGTCTCGCGCCCCGTACGCCTCCGCGTCCTATGATGGCGTCGTATCACCAACAGCGCAGGGAGTCCAGCCAATCACGCCGCCAGGTGCGGTGAGGTCCCGTCTGATTTCGATGTTTGCGGGTGTATCACGAACACGCCGCGTCTCGATGATGGCCGGCGATGCTGAGGAGGCGGCGAAGCGCGCATGGCTCGCTCGTCTCGACCAGCCCTCGTGGGGCAAGTCGTCTGCTCGCGCCGCCACGGTGGCTGCGGCGCCCACTCCCGAGGCGGCCACCGCTCCTGCAGCTGAGAAGAAGATCCCGCTCACCTACGCCGAGTACATGGCTTCCATGAACCCGCAGCCGGTCGCCGCGCCCGTCGCCGAGCCTGAGGCGCCCGTCGCCGCTCGCATGAGCGAGGAGGAGGCCAAGCGCCGCTGGCTGGCACGCCTGGACCAGCCGTCGTGGGGTCCGTCGAACAAGGAGGAGATCGCCAAACGCCGCTGGCTCGCTCGCCTCGACCAGCCCACTTGGGGTCAGAAGCGTGCACCGGCTGCAGCTGCTGCCGCGGCGCCCGAGCCGGCGTACGCACCGGCGCCCTCACCAGCCAAGATGTCTGAGGAGGTGGCCAAGCGCGCGTGGCTCGCTCGCCTTGACGAGGACAGCTGGCGCAGGCCCGGCCACGCCGCTGCCGCGGCGCCCGCGTCGATCTCCACTCCGACGTACGAGGCCGCTCCGGCGCGCATGAGCGAGGAGGAGGCGAAGCGGGCGTGGCTCGCGCGCCTCGACGAGGAGCCCCGCCGCCGCGCCGCCCCCGCCGCCGCCCCGGCGCCCGCCTACTACACCCCCGAGCCCGTCGCCGCCGCGCCTGCGATGACGAGCGAGGAGGAGGCTAAGCGCGCGTGGCTCGCGCGCTTGGAGGAGGAGCCTCGTCGGACGCCTTCTACATCGACACAGGTGCCGGCCAGTGCTGCTCCAGCTGCACCAGCTCCGTTCTATGCAGCGCCCACGCCAGTCTACCCTTCAGCTTTCACTTCCTCATACCCTGTGTCTCGGGGTGTTGTGAGCCCTACGCAGCAGCATGCTCGCCCGATGACACCGCCTGGCGCCCTTCGCTCGCGCCGCGTCTCGATGATGGCCGGCGATGCTGAGGAGGCGGCGAAGCGCGCATGGCTCGCTCGTCTCGACCAGCCCTCGTGGGGCAAGTCGTCCGCTCCCGCCGCCACGGTGGCTGCGACGCCCGCTCCCGAGGCGGCCGCCGCTCCTGCAGCTGAGAAGAAGATCCCGCTCACCTACGCCGAGTACATGGCTTCCATGAACCCGCAGCCGGTCGCCGCGCCCGTCGCCGAGCCTGAGGCGCCCGTCGCCGCTCGCATGAGCGAGGAGGAGGCCAAGCGCCGCTGGCTGGCACGCCTGGACCAGCCGTCGTGGGGTCCGTCGAACAAGGAGGAGATCGCCAAACGCCGCTGGCTCGCTCGCCTCGACCAGCCCACTTGGGGTCAGAAGCGTGCACCGGCTGCAGCTGCTGCCGCGGCGCCCGAGCCGGCGTACGCACCGGCGCCCTCACCAGCCAAGATGTCTGAGGAGGAGGCCAAGCGCGCGTGGCTCGCTCGCCTTGACGAGGACAGCTGGCGCAGGCCCGGCCACGCCGCTGCCGCGGCGCCCGCGTCGATCTCCACTCCGACGTACGAGGCCGCTCCGGCGCGCATGAGCGAGGAGGAGGCGAAGCGGGCGTGGCTCGCGCGCCTCGACGAGGAGCCCCGCCGCCGCGCGGCCCCCGCCGCCGCCCCGGCGCCCGCCTACTACACCCCCGAGCCCGTCGCCGCCGCGCCTGCGATGACGAGCGAGGAGGAGGCGAAGCGCGCGTGGCTCGCGCGCTTGGACGAGCCTCTTCGTCGCGGAGCCCCCTCTCCGTCACCGGCGTACGCCTCGAGCTACACTGCCGCGCCTGCTCCGGCGCCGGCCTACTACTCCCCGGCACCTGTGGCGTCTGCCCCGGCTTTGTCGAGCGAGGAGGAGGCCAAGCGCGCGTGGCTCGCACGTCTCGACGAGCCCCTCAAGGGCGGTTCGCGTGGAGTCGTCAGCCCTACGCAGCAGTACGCTCGCCCGATGACACCGCCCGGCGCCTACCGTTCACCACTGATCTCGATGCTCGCTCGTGCGTCGCGGACGCGCCGCGTCTCGATGATGGCCGGCGATGCTGAGGAGGCGGCGAAGCGCGCATGGCTCGCTCGTCTCGACCAGCCCTCGTGGGGCAAGTCGTCCGCTCCCGCCGCCACGGTGGCTGCGGCGCCCGCTCCCGAGCCGGCCGCCGCTCCTGCAGCTGAGAAGAAGATCCCGCTCACCTACGCCGAGTACATGGCTTCCATGAACCCGCAGCCGGTCGCCGCGCCCGTCGCCGAGCCTGAGGCGCCCGTCGCCGCTCGCATGAGCGAGGAGGAGGCCAAGCGCCGCTGGCTGGCACGCCTGGACCAGCCGTCGTGGGGTCCGTCGAACAAGGAGGAGATCGCCAAACGCCGCTGGCTCGCTCGCCTCGACCAGCCCACTTGGGGTCAGAAGCGTGCACCGGCTGCAGCTGCTGCCGCGGCGCCCGAGCCGGCGTACGCACCGGCGCCCTCACCAGCCAAGATGTCTGAGGAGGAGGCCAAGCGCGCGTGGCTCGCTCGCCTTGACGAGGACAGCTGGCGCAGGCCCGGCCACGCCGCTGCCGCGGCGCCCGCGTCGATCTCCACTCCGACGTACGAGGCCGCTCCGGCGCGCATGAGCGAGGAGGAGGCGAAGCGGGCGTGGCTCGCGCGCCTCGACGAGGAGCCCCGCCGCCGCGCGGCCCCCGCCGCCGCCCCGGCGCCCGCCTACTACACCCCCGAGCCCGTCGCCGCCGCGCCTGCGATGACGAGCGAGGAGGAGGCGAAGCGCGCGTGGCTCGCGCGCTTGGACGAGCCTCTTCGTCGCGGAGCCCCCTCTCCGTCACCGGCGTACGCCTCGAGCTACACTGCCGCGCCTGCTCCGGCGCCGGCCTACTACTCCCCGGCACCTGTGGCGTCTGCCCCGGCTTTGTCGAGCGAGGAGGAGGCCAAGCGCGCGTGGCTCGCACGTCTCGACGAGCCCCTCAAGGGCGGTTCGCGTGGTGTCGTCAGCCCTACGCAGCAGTACGCTCGCCCGATGACACCGCCCGGCGCCTTCCGTTCACCACTGATCTCGATGCTCGCTCGTGCGTCGCGGACGCGCCGCGTCTCGATGATGGCCGGCGATGCTGAGGAGGCGGCGAAGCGCGCATGGCTCGCTCGTCTCGACCAGCCCTCGTGGGGCAAGTCGTCCGCTCCCGCCGCCACGGTGGCTGCGGCGCCCGCTCCCGAGGCGGCCACCGCTCCTGCAGCTGAGAAGAAGATCCCGCTCACCTACGCCGAGTACATGGCTTCCATGAACCCGCAGCCGGTCGCCGCGCCCGTCGCCGAGCCTGAGGCGCCCGTCGCCGCTCGCATGAGCGAGGAGGAGGCCAAGCGCCGCTGGCTGGCACGCCTGGACCAGCCGTCGTGGGGTCCGTCGAACAAGGAGGAGATCGCCAAACGCCGCTGGCTCGCTCGCCTCGACCAGCCCACTTGGGGTCAGAAGCGTGCACCGGCTGCAGCTGCTGCCGCGGCGCCCGAGCCGGCGTACGCACCGGCGCCCTCACCAGCCAAGATGTCTGAGGAGGAGGCCAAGCGCGCGTGGCTCGCTCGCCTTGACGAGGACAGCTGGCGCAGGCCCGGCCACGCCGCTGCCGCGGCGCCCGCGTCGATCTCCACTCCGACGTACGAGGCCGCTCCGGCGCGCATGAGCGAGGAGGAGGCGAAGCGGGCGTGGCTCGCGCGCCTCGACGAGGAGCCCCGCCGCCGCGCGGCCCCCGCCGCCGCCCCGGCGCCCGCCTACTACACCCCCGAGCCCGTCGCCGCCGCGCCTGCGATGACGAGCGAGGAGGAGGCGAAGCGCGCGTGGCTCGCGCGCTTGGACGAGCCTCTTCGTCGCGGAGCCCCCTCTCCGTCACCGGCGTACGCCTCGAGCTACACTGCCGCGCCTGCTCCGGCGCCGGCCTTCTACTCCCCGGCACCTGTGGCGTCTGCCCCGGCTTTGTCGAGCGAGGAGGAGGCCAAGCGCGCGTGGCTCGCACGTCTCGACGAGCCCCTCAAGGGCGGTTCGCGTGGAGTCGTCAGCCCTACGCAGCAGTACGCTCGCCCGATGACACCGCCCGGCGCCTACCGTTCACCACTGATCTCGATGCTCGCTCGTGCGTCGCGGACGCGCCGCGTCTCGATGATGGCCGGCGATGCTGAGGAGGCGGCGAAGCGCGCATGGCTCGCTCGTCTCGACCAGCCCTCGTGGGGCAAGTCGTCCGCTCCCGCCGCCACGGTGGCTGCGGCGCCCGCTCCCGAGCCGGCCACCGCTCCTGCAGCTGAGAAGAAGATCCCGCTCACTTACGCCGAGTACATGGCTTCCATGAACCCGCAGCCGGTCGCCGCGCCCGTCGCCGAGCCTGAGGCGCCCGTCGCCGCTCGCATGAGCGAGGAGGAGGCCAAGCGCCGCTGGCTGGCACGCCTGGACCAGCCGTCGTGGGGTCCGTCGAACAAGGAGGAGATCGCCAAACGCCGCTGGCTCGCTCGCCTCGACCAGCCCACTTGGGGTCAGAAGCGTGCACCGGCTGCAGCTGCTGCCGCGGCGCCCGAGCCGGCGTACGCACCGGCGCCCTCACCAGCCAAGATGTCTGAGGAGGAGGCCAAGCGCGCGTGGCTCGCTCGCCTTGACGAGGACAGCTGGCGCAGGCCCGGCCACGCCGCTGCCGCGGCGCCCGCGTCGATCTCCACTCCGACGTACGAGGCCGCTCCGGCGCGCATGAGCGAGGAGGAGGCGAAGCGGGCGTGGCTCGCGCGCCTCGACGAGGAGCCCCGCCGCCGCGCCGCCCCCGCCGCCGCCCCGGCGCCCGCCTACTACACCCCCGAGCCCGTCGCCGCCGCGCCTGCGATGACGAGCGAGGAGGAGGCGAAGCGCGCGTGGCTCGCGCGGCTTGACCAACCCCCGACTGGCCGAGCTGGCTCTGCGACTTTGCCGACGGGCATGGGTGGTGTCGTCGTCTCCACGAACGGCTACACTAGCTCTGTCGAGGACGCCAAGGCCAAGGAGGAAGCAGCTAAGCGTGCTTGGTTGTCCCGTCTCAATTAGGCGCCCCACAATTCGACAAATTGCAGACTTCACATGCGCTGCACGTGTTGTTCAGAGGCGGAAGTCCCATGCTTTTGATTTGTCTGTGACTTCGCCTTGTGCCTTTTGCTCGTCTTAACGATTTTTGGCCTTCTATGGTTTCCAGGCAATGGACCATTGCATGGTATCATCCTAGATGCCCTTGGATGCCAGATCGCCGTTTCTCTATTCGCTCACCCGTACGCTAGTTTGCTGCATGCGCTCCTTGTGGTGATCTCAGGTCTTCAGGATACTGCGCTTACTGGGCTAGCGTCACTTGGCAAAGTGGTTGGGATGACCGTCTAGATGGATTAAGGGGGAGGGAGTTATTTTCCATGGGAAGTGAAAGGAGGGGCAGCGCTGCTTGTGTGCTCGCAGGAATGCACTGCGTGAGCCCCCGTTGCTCATGCTGCTTTCTTCTTGGACCAAGGCATGCGAATGCCATGGCGTCTCGCTCTTCAATGAAATTTGGGTCTCAACAGCTCATGGCTTGATTTTGCGTCGATGTCTTTCTGCAATGGTAATGGTTGCGATAGGCGCATAAGCACACACTTTCATTTTGGCTGGACGGTGGGGCGGGAGCTTCTTCTGTTCGGCATCCGCTCGTTGTTTGGGGGCTCATACGTGACGAGGAGGAGGATGTTGGATTGGTTGTCCCAATGAGCCCACGCTTGATTGAGCGAGGACCTTTGTGATGTCATTTTGGTCGGCCATTATTATGTCTCATTATGTTTACCACTGCTGCTTATTGCGTCTGAGTTGATTGGCTGTGGGTGCGGAAGATAGACTTACATATGTTCTATTGCTTCCGAACCTGCCGTCACTCAGCTCGCGTCCGAGCATTGAGGTCCGGGCCTAGCACTCCTCCCTCGTCCCACCCCGTTCCGCCAACACGGAATGTGCTTATGCTTAGCTTCCCCCACTTAAGACTTACGTTTATATACTTGGTTTCCATGGAGATGGAGCGCGCCGACGCAGCGGCTCTTCTCCTCTCAAGGCCCCCCGCCGAGGGAGCCTCTGCAGCCCACATGGAGCTGTCGCTGGTGAAGCGACCGCGCCTACCATCGGATATCGGAGGCCGAGCAGGTGCGTGTGACTCCGGTCGCGCCACACAACCCGCGGCCCCGGCCACACCACACACAGCAGCCACGCTGTCCCCCCCCCCCCCCCCCATTGCCCATTGCCCATTGGTTGGGCCAGCAGGCTGTGTAGCCCGTAGCCCCCAGACAGACAGATCCAGGCCCACATGACAGCCACATGGCCGCACCTCCAAAGAGCATACCAGATGGCTGATGGTAGATAGTAGATATAGAGGCCCCTCCCACTCTGGCGACGGCCGCGCTGCCCCAGCAGCGCGACCCGAGACCGGGTGGCCTTTATGGACACATACCACACTCACACACCATATACGCATTGCTTGCTACATACATACAAAGTGCTTGTACAAAGAACTGCCCCAGACACCGGACACCGGTTGCATCCAGTGTTGCGCCGCCAGACGCTCACTCCGACAATCTTCAACTCGAAGAGCGCTCGATCACCAAGCGCAAGTGCATCCAGGAGGGGACCGACTCGAAGGTTGACAACACGCAGGGCGACGAGCCTGCGCCAAAGCGAACTCTCACGACGTCGTACACTCAAAGCGCACACACATGCACGTCGCCGCCGCTCTCGACATTCTCATCAAGAGCGCCATCTTGCTCGATGCTCGATGACCCCGACCATGACATGGACATGGAACTGGTATTCGAAGCAAAGAAGCAAGAGTTACTCAAGCGTTTCGCGTTTCCCCATGGCTCACCCCAATGGAACCACGGTTCCTCTCGCTCATTCAGAAAGCATCCAATTCCCACGCTCTTGCCCAATCTTAACCTAGCTGCAATTCATCGTCGCAGCAACTGAATCCGAATGCCAGCCGGAGGTGCGCTTTCAATCATGTGGCCTGTGGTCTCCGATCCTCCGATGGCTCATGGATGCTATTCTCCTAGCCGTGCTTTACGCAATCTACTCGGCAACTGCCCATTTCCGTTGTATCGCTTAGTTAGGCCTCAGCCGGCACTGGACCGGGCAAGCGCCGAAAGTGAACGTATTGGTATTGAGTATCGATCGGCCTTCCAGAACGGGAGAGCATCGCGAACATCTTCCGACAACTGGGCGTAGAACTAGTGGAGAAGAAGCCGGCCTGGGCATGAAGGGTGAAGCCGCCCTGGGCATGAAGGGTGAAGCCGGCCTCCTGGGCATGAAGATTTCGTTTGTGATGCGCAAATATATGTGTAGCGGATGAACCCCGTCTCAATAATGTGACTAGAACAATAGAAAATAAAACGTTATATGCGAAAACACAACTAAGTAAAAACAAAAAGGCCGTCTGAATAATGAATAATATTAACCCAGCTGCAATTCATCGTCGCAGCAACCAAAAGTAAAAACAAAAAGGCCGTCTGGTCCTCTTTCGACGGAACGCGACCTTAGCTCTAGCAACGAGTAGAGGATAGAGGATAGAAAATTTCCCCCCGATAGCTCTCGGGGGCCCCCGATAGCTCCTAGGGGGCGTTGTCTCCCGGGGTCCTGGGGGGTAACAAAGATATTATTATTTCCAGAGAAGTGGCCGCCCTCGAGCACACCGCAGACTTCCCTCGGCGGCGCGCGTACGAACGTCTGGCTCCACTCCAGCGCTTCCATCCTCAGTCTCTCTCCTTGGGACGATGTCGCTCTCCTTCCTTGGGAAGAAGGTGCGCGCTTGTGAGTAAAGGCTTGTGCGCGCGCCAGCCACGCTGACCCGGCCCGGTGCCCCTCCACACCACCGCAGAGCTTCCACCCGAGCAACCCGAAGAACTTGGTGAAGCTCTTCAAGGCAGAGGAGAAGGAGAAGCATGAGAGGCTGAAGAAGGAGGAGTTAGCGCGGGAACATGCAATGGAGGAGTCGCGCCGTCACGCACGCTCGCTCATCGCCGACCTGCGCGGCGAGAAGAAGAACGAGCCACCCTCCTCGATGAGCTTCATGTACCAAAAGCCACCTGGACTGGCGGAAGCAGATGCGCGTGCAGAGAAGGCTAAACGGCCTGCGGATCGCGATGCAGAGCGCTTCCCTATTTTGAAGGACGCGCCGCGCCAGGGAGAGTATTCACTCAACATTGAAGTCAGCCATCGTCCGTTTGGCGTAGAGTTACGAAAAGTACGATGCACACGATGTGGGCAATGGGGCCACCAGTCGGGTGACCGCGAGTGCTCGATGCGCAACGAGTTGACAGCGGCCGAGGAAGCAAGGAAGGACAAGCTTGACCCTGTCGCGCGCCTCTACGGATCAGAGGCATCGGGGGCACCCCTAAGATGGGAGATTAAGGGGGATCAGAGCAACGGCATTATGGGAGCAGGGATAGATAGAAACGACGCAAATCAACAATTCCTGCTCGATGACTCTGCTGTGACAAGCATGCCCGAGACAAAAGAAGGTGGCACAGTCAGCATGTCCGACCTTGACCCGCAGCTTCTTGCTACTCTCACCGAGAAGCAGCAGAAAAAACTCCTAAAGATGTACAAGCACGAATTACGGGCTTTGGGAGACCATGATGGGAGCAACCCTCATCGGGAGAGGAGTCGGGCAAAGCACAAGAAGAAGCGGAAGAGGGAGAAGGATAGTAGAAAGAAGCGTAGACGCGAGCGGAGCGAGGAGAGCAGCCGCTCTGGTTCCGATTCCTGAGATGGAATGTGCATGCTTGTGGACGCATCCGGAGCCCTCGCCGTGTGCTGCGTTATTGGTGCTGGCATTAAACAATCAACAACCTCAATGGGCTGGATGCTCCATTGCTGGGGTTGAGCATCGGAATCCACGTGTGCATCGCCGCCGCCTCAACTAGGTTGTCAATTTCTTTTCTTTTAATGTTTGTCTCAAAGGCCACGTGCGTGGCGTGAGACGTGAGTAGTTGGTGAGATGTGAGGTGCTGGAGATAGGTGGGGTTGTAGCAAATGTGAGTGAAAAATAGAGTGCGTACCGCGTCCAGCCTCTTCCGGTAGTCGTAATGGAACTAAGTTTATACTTGGTTCACCCATGGGGGGGCACGAGCCCCCCCCCCCCCCCTCCACTCCTCCCCCGCTGTGGGGGGGGAAACCACACACCACACATCCTCCTGGCATGCCTTATGGGTTGCCCCCCCCTCTCCGCACTCCTCCCCCGCCGTGGGGGGGGAAGCCCACCCACCACCCACCACCCATCCTCCTGGCATGCCTTATGGCTTGCAAGGAGCAGGCTGCCCTACTGACCCACTGGCCACTGGAGCAGACTGCCCTACTGACCCACTCTCTCACTCACAGGCTCGCCCCATTCGCCCGCGGCCCTGGCCTATCGAAAAAAAATCTTGAAAAAATGTCCGCTAGCGGCTATTCCTCCGGGACCCCGCTGCCATCGCCCTCGCCTCTTCCACTCCCTCCTTCCCGCTCCCCCCAAACTAAGTTTATACTTGGTTCACCCATGGCGGTCGGTCGGTCGAGGGTGGTGTCTTGCTCGGCTCCGAAAAAACGGTTTTTGATTTTGATCGAGGTGTTGGTGTTGGGTGTCGGGAAGCGGGAGAAGCTATTTTTGGTTCGAAGATTTCAACCAATCTTTTGTCACTTATTTACGGCACCAATTGATTGGGCAATATTTCCGCCAACACTTAGGGGGTTTCCGGTCAATCATCAACATCAATCTTTCCCGGATTTTTAGCAATCTTTCTGGACCCCCTTAGCCTCGGGTGTGAGGTGTGAAGGGGTGTGGCTGTGAGCGGGGAGGCTGGGCGCGGCACGTGGGGGAGGGGAGAGAGAAGGGGGGGAAGAACTCTGGGGGGGGGGGGGGGGGGGGGGGGGGGGGGGGGCGGGGAGGGGCGGCGGGAGAGGACGGAATACAGGACAACGACGCCCTTGGGATTTATTTTGTGAGAGGACTGGAGAAAGAATGGAAGAGGAGGGGTAGGGGGGGAGGGGAGAGGAGGCGGCGCGCGATGGGGACGCTCAGTAAGGCGGAGCGTGCGGCGGAGCGCGCGGCAGCGGCGGCGGATGAGGAGGCGCGCGCGAGGGAAAGGGCGGCAGCTGCGGCCGCCGAAGCGCGCAAGGCTGATGAGCGCGCTGACCGCCTGCGCGCCGTGCTGCGCGAGGCGGCCATTGAGTCGGACGGCGATGACGGGACGAGCGAGAGTGCAGATGAGGCAGACCAGAAGGAGAGCGCGCCGAACGCCTTTGCGCAGTTGAGTGAGGGTGAGCAAGGGAGCAGCGACGCCGCGGATTCCGACTCGGACGCTGCCAGAGCGCCAGCGGCCGCGCCTGCCGCGGCTGTCGTGTCAGCAGCTGCTTCAGCACGAGAATGCAACAGCAAGTCGAAGAAGGAAACGGCTGACAAGCGGAAAGCTAAGCGGAGCGGAGCGGCTGGACAGTCCAAGCAAGCCAGCGGCAATTCATCGACAAAGGATTCCTCCGGCGCAAACACTCGGAGCGGCGGGCCACCGCTTCGACCTCTGGCTTGGCCAAAGATGACCATTGCCGCGGTCCTTGCTGGAACCAAGTTGGAGCCTGAGGCTGGTACCACACTCGGCTGGATCAAAGGATACATTGCCGCTGTCTGGTTCGGGACAACGGCTGAAAGAGCTGCTGCTGGGATAGCTCCGTGGGAGCCAGCTGATGAGTGCGGGGGGAGCCCGACCTCTGAAACCATAGCCGCCTCTGTGCCGCTTGGAGAGAAAGCACTTCGTGACCCAGCTACCATCCGGCCATGGAATACCGGAGGTGTATTCAAGGGCAAGTTCGAGACTGCGATTGGCCATCGGGGAGCTGATGCGAAGCTTGCACAGGCGCTTGCTGCTGCTGTCGCCGACGGAGATATTCTGCCGCCGCAGAGGACACGATATCGAGCGTCTGAGGCCGCGAGTGTTGCTGCTGATGAGGCCAAAAAGGGTGGAATTGCTGCAGTGGGAAAGACGAATGGTGAGGCAGGTAAGGGCACGAAGCTGAGCGAAGAGGAACGTGCCGCCTTGCGACGGCAGTATAAAGCTCAGCTAGAGGAGAGAGCGGCGCAACGCGAAGGGTTTGCTCCTTGAGATCCAGACCACACAGCAAGGAACTGTGACCAAAATGCGTTGATTGGGAGCTGCACGGCCACATGCACGTTCACACGTTGCGTTCAGAACGTTCGAGCTGAGGCGGCGGCGGCGACACGTCAACTATGCCCGCCTGCCTCTCCCACGCTTGTTTCTACACTCTGTGGATTTATTGTGTGGTGCACAATCTAGGGGCCTTCGAGGGAAGGGTAGCCAAGAGTAGAGGATCGAGCGGAAGATGAGCCGCATGTTGCTGAAAGGCGCGCCTGAGTCGCTCCATGGTACCCTTTGCCACTTCATCGGGCCGACGCAAGTCAGATTTAGTTGACAGCAGGCAATCAATGTGGAACGAGACGGATTGGGTCGGGGCTGCCATGAGGCGTCCAGCTCTGCATCACATTGCGATTTGTTGATTCGCGCCGCAGCTATTTTCCATCCCCAAGATTCCTCCCTCATTTTATGTGTTTGTAGCACAGGGGCATACATACCATTCCGTCGTTGTGCGTTGGGGGCGAGCTGCAGCTCATCCTGAGAGAGGTGACTCCTCTGGGCTTTACCGCCCTTTTAGCACCTTCCCCTTGAACCACATGGCTCCCACCAGTGTTTCACGTGGCGTGCCTGCGTGCCGTCTAGGTCTAGCACATGCGCGCCCTCGTGCCCTGTCGCACATCCGCCGGATGCCCCCGGTGCATGTGCATTCCTGCCCGCGCGTTAAATCATTCTCTCACGACCCTCAGACTCATATCGAGCGCGCTGAAGCTAACCGAAAGACTAGCATGAGCCGCGACCACATCCAGCAGCATGTGCCTCACGCAAACCCATCCGCATCCGCATGCCGCAAGAATAGAATACAACCTCTCCCTAGACGCACTCCCTCCCCTTACCGGGGAACCTCCACGAGAGATAACCGGTCACCTAATGGCACAGGAGGAAGATGTGAACCGAGCCGCTACGGGCTGGAGCACCTGCCCTACCCCGGCACCCCCTAACTAAGTAGCGCACAAGCACAAGGCGGTCGCAAACACTAATTTAATTTTTAACAAATTTTTATGGGTCGCGGCGCGGCAAAGGAACGGGACTAGCGCTCACTCAAGACAGGACACCCTGCCGCGGCAAGCGCAAGCACCCTTCCCCCCTTATGCCACCCAGCTCCTCACTAGCTTTCTACCTGCGCTAGCCAGAGCGCCCCTCCCCTCCACACTCAGACAGCCCCCTACGCCAGGATCCTGTTCTGGTCTCGCAGGCAAGGGGGCCTAATGGGAGGGAGAGGAGCAACTCCTCAGAGAGGAGCTGTGGGGAAGGAGATGTCTGAGTGGGGGCGCTATACCCTTGCGCTAGGCATGGGCAGCGACGCCGCCTCAAGACATGTCCTCCCTCTTGTCTTGAGACGAAATTATTGGTGCTTGAAACAGAGAACGAGGGGGTTTGTGCTTCTTGGGTTGGTTGTAGTTGGAAGAGGGAGTGGGAGAGGGATTCAAGTATTGGAAGAGGGCCCAAAGGGCATTGAGTTGTAGGTAGTTGTGGCCCACAAGAGTGGGGTGAAAACGATAAGTGTATCAACATTGGTCTTGAGTTGAAATTTTTGGTGCTTGAAACAGAGGGTGAGGGGGTTCGTGCTGTTTGGGTTGGTTGTGGTGTGAAGGGGGAGTGGGAGAGGGAGTCTAGTGTTGAAAGAGGGCCCAAGGCAGGGCACTGAGCTGTAGGTACTTGTGGCCCACAAGAGTGGGGTGAAGAAAACACGTGTGTCAACAAGTTGGGAAACAGAGGCATGGGGTGCTCTCCAGGGAAGATTGATGATTGATGGTTGTGAAGTGCCCTCCCATGATGGGTGCACTGATGGTAGTGTCGAATCCAGAGTATCTCTATACTCAAAGCGGATTCGATACTCGATAGTGCGAACGAATTTTGTTTTCAGGGCTTGTCTCGATGGTTCGCCGCTCGCTTGACATATTGAACACCGAGGCTGCACATCGCTCGTCAATTCATTTGTCTCCCTCTTTGTTTGTTTCGAGCGTTTATGTTTGTTTCTGAGTTCTTTTGTTGATTGAGTGGTGTTAGTAGATTGAGTTTTGTGAGGTGGTCACGTGCGCCGTCGTCATGTAGCGCGTTCCCCTCACTCCCTCTCTCTCTCTCTCTCAAGATTGTGCCCCAAATGAGACTTGACACGATCAAGCTTCGGCTTGATTCGACAGTTTAAAGACATCCCTCACTTCATAGCACGCCCTCGCCACGCCTCGCCGCCCATCGCGCCGTGCACAAGCCCACACATGCACATTGCGTACAAGCCCCATTGCACACCACCCGTTGCCCGACCCCACTCTGACCCATGGGGTGAGCATGGCTCGCGTCTGCGGCAACGAGCGCGGTCAGCCTGCCTTCCTCCGCCATTCCCTTGCCTCTCGCCTCGCCTCCGCCTCGCCAAGCCTCCGCTTTCCACTGCCCCTCATCCTTTCCCATCGATGACACCCACTCATGTATGTCTGTTCTTCTCTCTCTCTGTCGTTCTCTCCACCGCTCCTCCTACCTTTGAGGGCTGAGTCCCCTCAGCCTTAAGCACGCAGGCTGCCTCCTCCTCCTCCTCCTCCTCGTGGTTCGTCGCGATCGATGGTGTGGTGGTGGTCTCGGTCTCTCTCTCTTTCCATCCTTTCCCCCGTTCGATACGTTTGGCTCTCCAATTTGTTACGACGGTTTGTCTCGTTTGGGTTGTGGTTCTCCAAAGATGTCAGCCTTGATTTCGAGCTTGCTTTCAATCTCCTTCTCGTCCTCGTTCTCGTCCGCGTGTTCGTCGCTTGGATCCTCGGTCTTCGGTCGTCAGTCCTCCTTCTTTTATTGCGTCGTAGTTGAGCAAAATTCCCCGTTTCGATCGCTTGTGATCACTCCTCTCGTTATGGCTAAGGCCACCTCCGTTCAATCATTGATTCTCGTTCAGGCTTCGGCCATCCGCGTTCTCGTTCTCGATTCTTTCGATTCTCGATTATTCTTGTTTTGATTTTGCTCTGAGTATGATGCTACTAAAGTGTGAGGTTTGGCGCTCGACGTCTCCTGGCTTCTGACTACGTTCCGAGTTCTAGTTCTTGGCCGCGCTTGAAAATTGTAGGAGGTCTCGACTCTTGTTTGATTCTTTGAGTTCTTCAATTCATTCGGTTCATTCTTTCGTTCTTTGTCCGAGTTACCGTTCGTTCGGAGTGTGATTGTGTACCCCCCCTTCTCCCCCCCGTCCCCCGTGTCTATCTTTTCTCGTCCATATCTTCTATCCTTTCCCTGTTCCTATTGTTTTCCGTCCCCCCTTCTCCCCCCCGTCCCCCGTGTCTATCTTTTCTCGTCCATATCTTCTATCCTTTCCCTGTTCCTATTGTTTTCCGTCCCCCCTTCTCCCCCCCGTGTCTATTTTTTCCCGTCTTGTTGATTCCCAGCTTCCCAGTGCTATCGCTCCGGAGCACCCTCTGTCCCCTCGTCCTCTTGTCCCTCTCGTGTGTCCCCGCCCGCCGTGTACCGTCATGCAGGCTGAGAATTGGTACTCTACATGTCACGCCGAGCCCCTGAGCACCCTCAGCCCACACTCGCAGTCCCCGCACTCCCACACACATAGCTCCATACCAGACACAGCACCACCGTTCCAGCTACAGCCAGGCCGGCCCAGTCACCAACACACCAACCACAGTCTACGCAACAACCAATCTACGAACAACAATATGAGACAACAAAAAGTCATAGGACATAGGACCCACACAGAGCCCCACACACACCACACACACAGTAGTTTGAAGCCCCGGGGTTCGAACCCACTTGACGTCGCCACCACCACCACGGACGCGCTCCGCGCCTAGTTTCGACAGCGTGTTGGGGTCGGTCGGGGGGGGGGGCTATTAATAAATTAATAGTAGGTTTGGCGCCTACGGCTAACATATTAGATACTAATAGTGCACATCGGCTAACATATTAGTAGTAGATACTAATAGTGAGATTTGCCAAGTAGATACCTAATATCTAGATATTAGGCTAACATGTTCACAAGCTTAGTAGGGCCGAGGCTTGCTGCGACACCAGGCCTCATGAGCGGATTATGAGTGCATGCCATTGGTTGCATTGATTGCATACAAGTGCAAGGGGCCACGAGAAGGCTGCTTTCGCATATCGCACTAGCTAAGTTAGAGAATTTTTTAGTGTTTATGGCACAACCGTAAAAAACCCGACATCTCTCTTCCAACGTCTGAACACATCAAAACCCAAGTTTCTTCCGCGCCAATTCAATGATGGATGAGTCGGTTGGCAGCGGCCCGACCCGTGAACCCACGTCGTTGCCCATCGCTTGCCAATTCCTAAGCTCCATCTTGCACTCGGTCACCTTGCCCGTTGGAGTGTAGTAAGAGTTGCCGCTCACGAGTGTCTTGGCGGACCCCTCGCACGCGAAGCTTCCTACATCGGTGCCCGTCATGACAACGCTATTGTTCACAAAATGGTCCTCATGGCCGGGCTGCTGAGTACAAATGGCTAGCGCTGAACGTACATAGGCGTAGATGTTGCCGTAGTGACGATTATCGTGGCCACCGAAATCACTCTTCATCCCCGTGCCGCCATAGACAAGGAAGTTGTCGTAGGTTTTGTAGTAGGCGGAGCCGTCGTCGTTGTCGACGTCCTCCTGCGGCGAATGATAAGAGTTTTGCGTGTGATAATCCCTCGATGGCGCAATTCATTCTGCCGCGAGGCGGGGCAAGGCCACATAAGCCCACAAAGCTCGGAGTGGCCGCAACATCACCTGTGGTGAATAGTTATCAATGAAAAAGTTGTGGTGGATACGACGCCACGCCATGATCATCGACGGAGTGCCGTCGCGTACTGTGGTGAGGAACGGCTGCCTGTCCCACGAATTCAAGGGGCCTAAGGCCAAAGCAAGGATGGGTTGGGTGGATACGGGCTTCACGCTGCACACTACCACCGCGAGAATCACATCGTCGCTAACACCGACAGTCAAGCATCTTCATGCCTTGTAGGTTTACGAACTTCTCACCGTGGTCCCCCGACTCCCGGCATGTCGAGAAGACCAGGTTGCGTGCGATCTCATCGCCACCGCCAAACCCATCGTTGAAATTGATCCCCGCTCTTGGCCCGTTGAAAAAGACATTGCCTACAACTCGTGCCTCCGCCGTCTTCGCTTGTACATAGAAAGAGGATTGCTTCTCGTAAAGCCCGATCTCGCGTGCGACACATCCTGTCACCGTCGTGTGGCGAGGATGTTCTCCATCTGTGCCGTCAACCCCTGCGGAGGGAGCGTTGGCGAGGACTATTCCCGGACGCCCAGGGTCGGTGGAGGTCTCGTTGGTGTACCCCCATGAGGCGATCGCGTTGCCACCAAGGTATGCAAAGTCCGAGTGCGATATCTCGATGTGGCGATTGTAGCCGGAAATCATTACACCGTTGCCTGCAAGAGGACACCCGAAGGCCAGCAAGTTGGCATGGGGAAAGGCAACGTGGGCTTGTTCACCCTGCATGATCACACACTCCACTTCGACGTGGATGCATTGTGCCGTAGTGCATACTATGTACCGTCAAGTCGCTCAAAGGAGCAATTTCGGACGGTGACTCTCTCTGTGCCCTGAAAGAAAATGGCACCGTTTCGATCAAGCGCCCAATCGCCGCCCGATGGCACAGCGTGCGTGTCCATATACGTGTAGCGAGACGCGCGAAAGGCGAGACCGGCTACTGTGACATTGCGAACCTGATACCAAAGGGAAGCCGCGGCTGGGCTTGGTTGTGCGGAGTTCTCAACGTTTGAATGAGACCAAGACCACTCAAGCAATGGATGCAGCCACTTGGGCTCAACGCGCTCCTGCTCGCACACACCGGACCCCACTGTGTTCCAGTCAGGTTAAGGAGGTTGCGCAGCTTCGGTACCACAAACTCGGCCTCCGCGGGAGGAGGTCCACTGGCATTGTGGAAGAGGTATAGCAGTCTAGAGGCCTCATCAAAATAAAATTCTCCCGGCGCGTCGAGCTCTTCCAATACATTTTCGATGGCCCAGTCGCCTCCAGTATCGGCACCTCGAGCACCTTGGTTCCCACCACGTCCAAAAGTGAAGTTGCCCGTCTGACAGGAAAGGGGAGGAAACAGGTGAGGGGGAGGTAGTCGTCGGAGTGGTCGCTCCGCAGCAATCAATCATCAATCCGGACGGAAATTAAGTGCTATAGACCCCGGGCGAGATGTAGACTGAGGATATGCTGACTAGACCATGGCGCGGCGTCTTCGTGCAAGTTCCAACGCAGATAAACTGGTGATGGTTCACACCTTTCCATCATAGCCCGCGACCTGAAACATCCAATTGGCCCATCGAGCGGGGCGCCAGACGAAAAAGATCGCGCTTGACACATTTGAGTACGATTTAAGTCGAGGCAGCACGGAGTCATCTACCGTGACACCGGAGGGGGTGCGGAAAGCGAAGGCGCCCCCGCCCGAGGGATGTTCAGAGCACCTGTGGCGGAGCAGACATGACGGAAGCGCAATCAAGCGGGACAGGACGCAAGCCCGAACCCAGAGGGGACATGTGCTACGAGTGAAGGAATGACAAGAAGGCGTCGAGGATTGCTGCCTGTAACCTTTGAGTGCTGCGCTCACCAATATGACACTGCCGGGTCATAGACCGAGCAGAGTCCACCAACGCCGATGGCATACCTCTCGAACCATCCCCCATTTTTCCGGACCCGAGCCGGGTTTGTATCTGTGTAGTAGGTGACGTTTCCGAAGCTACCGAACTGCGGTGGTGTCCACTTTGCCCTGTTGCCCGAAATGTACCCGCCATAGCCAGGAGATACCTCGATCCCGGCTGGCAGGTTTGGAAAGCGGGCGCGTGTCATGCGAACACCATTGAGCTGGAGACCTGGCACCTCGTCCACCTGTGTGCCAACTTCTGTTACCCATATGTTGGAGGTATCGCTCCTAGCAGAGAGCGCGCTAGTTGAGACCTTGTACGGCTGCCATGTGAGGTCCCGTAGGCGCTGGCCGCCAGAGATCACCGGGGACTCGCCTATGTGACAACGGATCAAGCGGGTGGTTGACAAGTACGCATTCTCATGGTTGTAGACAGATACAAGACGGGGAATGGGACGACGCGTCATTCCATCCCAGCTAGAGCAAGAGCTGGCATGTTAGCCAGCGTGAAGACGAAAGATGCACACGCCTGGGAAGCTAAGGATGGACAAATTTGAATGTGACGCATCGAGGACGAGGGGCTCGCTGAGCTCGTACATGCCGCCACGAAGTATGACCAGCTTAGATGCAGTATGGCGTGCCGCATTGATCCCCGATTGAATACTTCCAAATGGCGAGGCGAGACTCCCATGTGGCCGATTGGCGCCTCGTGGCGCAACGTATACTGTGTCATGCGGCAGCTCATTCACCGGCACGCTGGGCGGATGACTGGGCCGTTCGATCTCGCCTTTGCAATCTTTGGTGTTCAATCCAAGAGCAAAGAAGAGGTCCTCAAACGCACCAAGCCGCGGAATCAGCTGCTGACCAAAGATGTACGCAGCCTTGCGCACGGCGCAGTCAAATGAAGGTGGCACGAGAGAGGGCTTGTGAGCGGCGACTGTTGAGCTGGGGAGGACGAGAGAGGAGGATAGGAGGAGCGAGAGGGAGAACGCAATGTCAAACTTCATCGCACGTCCCAGGAGGATAGCCCGAACCAGAGAATGGACAGAAATATGGCGGAAGAGAAGAGGCGGATGGAGGCGAAAGGATCCGCGAGGTGAGATCGTGCGGTGGCCAGGCGATGGCGGCGAGCTGCGCACTGATCGATGGAGGTTGAGAGAGGGGCGCCAGGAAGAAGACGGGAGCGGTGGAGGGAGAAGGAGGGAGGAGAGAGGGAGGGAGGGAGGGGTGGGGAGAGAATCAGGCGCGAGGAAGGGCTCTCGCACGAGGGGGGAGAGGACGGCGAAGAGGGAGAGTGGGAGAGAGAGAGAGAGAGAGAGAGAGAGAGTGGCAGAGGGAGCGGGCAGGGAGGAGATGAATAAAGGAGGGGAGCAAGAGAGAAGAGGGAAAGAAGAGGGAAGAGAGAGGCAGCCGCTTGGTGATGGAAGACGCGCCCCCCCCGCGCAGTGGGGTGGACGGGAGGACGGACGGACTCTCCTGTTTTCAGTTTGAACTCTTTACTGCCGACCAGAAGCCAGAGGCACCGAAATAGAAATAGGTGCATCGATCGGCTCAACGCGTTTCTACCCCGCGGCCCCCGGGTAGAAAGGGCTTCTACGAGAAAAAAACTCGACTCGAGGCGCGAGAAGAAAGGCAAGTTGCAAGTTGATTTTGGGCCGAGAGGCAGGCGTCTCCCCCCCCCCCCCTCCCCTCCCCTTCGCTAGCGTGCTAGCGATCGACTCACGCGTCAAGCGCAACTAGGTGCTGAGTGATACGCACCGCGCACCGCGCCCCAGAAGGCAGACCCAAGACACCTCTCACTGTCACTGTGAGTCTCACACTCCCCATGCCATATAATACATGATATTATACCGTTAATGCTTTCATTTTATTATCATCAATATCAGTACATGTACCAATGACCATTGACGACACCCGCGACCCCACCGACAAAAACGTCCAAATATCACCCCAACAGTGTCCCATCGAGAAGCGCAACTACGGATGCCTTGCTGCGCATGAAATCCGCCATTGCCATTCGGTCGCTCGGACAAAGCATGGTTACTTCTTCTTGCTCTTGGCCGCGGCACCCTCATAGCGGAAGGTGGCTTTGACCTGTGTGCTTGGCGGATCTTGCCCATGGACAACTTCTGCATTAGTGTCTTGGACGAGGAGTATTACAGGCAGGAAATGTGACCCATTTAAGGCTAAGGCGAGCGAGGCATCGAACGGCTCAGCGGGGTCATCGAAAGCCGGCGTGACAAAGGTAATCGTGCCGTCCTCTACCGAGACGGTCGCGTCGGCATCGTGCGTCTCACCCTCCTCGTTGCCTTCGAGCGGAGGCCTACTCAGTCGGACACGAGGCGTGGAACGAGCCACGCCAAGCCCGCTGACCCTTAGCACCACCTCAACGCCCCCTGCGAGAGCCCCGGTGGATGGTTCCATGGAAGAAATCTCATACGAGTAGAAGGTAAAATGCCTGCACGAAAACGTCCACTCCTGGCCATTTAGAGACACCTCGACGATGGCGTCGTCCCCTGCCGCATTCAAATCCCAACCCGGGCTTTCGCAGACCGCGCACTTGAGATCCTCATCATACGTAGCAGGCATGATATGGCGATGGTGACCCGAAACGAAGAGGACGGAGAGGCCCTCGGTGTTGCGAAGACCTTCGCCTCGTATCTCCACGCGCGAACCTCCTTGCGTAGGCCCGAGGTCGGGGGAGATAGAGGTGACGGACAATTGTGCATAGGTGTTCAGCTCCCTCGGAACTTGAACAAAGTCGACACCATTCATCGCAACGGCGAGTGAGAGAGATCCTTCACCCCCTGTGGGCGGCATGCGGAACACAATCGCCTTCACTTTGTTGTCGTACCGCGCCTCCAACGTCGCGTCAAAATCCTCTGGAAGGGGCGGCGGCGGCGGCGGCAACGACGACGATGAAGAAAGGGGAGAGCGAGGTTCCAGGTCCACCTGGTCTTCAGAGGGCATATTCCCAGCCTCAGCGTCGTCTCTCTCCTCTGCCGGCGGCTCCAGCTCAGGCTCCTCCTCTGCAAAGGCCACGTCGAGCGGCGGCGCCGGAGGAGGTGGCGGCTTGTACTTGAGGCGCACGACTAACTCCTCGGACGCAAAGAGCTCAGAATTTGGCGCAAAGAGTTTGACGATAGCGCCTCCTTCGGCCGAGCACCATGCGCAAGTAGCAGGCGGCGGGTCGAATACTGGGGGCGAGTAGAAGCGAAAGGGCAAGCGTGATTTGGCATAAGACTGGCCATCGAGCGCGAGAGCGAACATGGTGGCGCATGGCGCGTTCTCCGCCGGAGGACAGATGAGAATCATCTGCCCCCCACCTGCACCGGCCGGGGGGAGCCTACGCCGCGGGCGCTCGGCAGCAGCGCTATCATATGCTGCGGCAGCCGACAGCATGGGGGCGCCTTCTGGCATGTCTACATCGAACCACGCAGCGGACGCACTCGCCGAGTCGAATAGCGACGGTGCACCATTTGTGGTGGGTGCTGCACGAACAACTACGGCGGTTCCGCCGGATTTAGGAGCCGCCGATGGCGACACTTCGAGGAGACCCGGCTCCTCATAGTAGTCGATGGAGTTGCTGGTGGGCGGAGTGAAGAAGGTGCCATCGAATGACATCGAGACGGACACCTTTCCCGGACCTTCAATCACGAACGACGGAGCGCAGCAAGTTACCAATCGCTCCGGGCAACCGCCTTCCGTAGTTGCGTTCATATTCTCAATGTATTTGCCCGAAACCAGCCGAAAAGTGCCCGTCGGAAGGTGAGTGAAGCGTAGAAGCACCTCGGACGAGTCAAAGAAGCCCGAGCCACGCAGCGTGAGCACTGCTCCACCAGAGAGTGGCGAGCATGCCGGGCTCACGCTGGCGATACGAAGTGGTGCAAACGCGAGGATATCGGAGCCTGATGTGGCGACACTGCCCAAAGAGAGGCCTTTGAGCGAGTCTATGCGGCGAAGCGTATGCGGCACTGTGTTGAACGAGGCGCTATCTTCCGCAGTCGACGGGGCAGGCGCGTGGTCAAAGCAGAAAACGACGCCGTGCTCCGACCGCAAGACGGTCACCTCACCGGAAGCGCAGACCTCAACCACCGATCCATGAGGTTTGGGCAGGACAAAGCGCTGTGGCTTGAATGCTTTGCGAGCCCCCATCGATGATGCTGCGAATGGCTGCCCGCGCGCCGCTAGGCCGCATGAGTGTATCGCACCATCCGTGTCTAGGAAGACGGTGTGATTTGTGCCACATGCCACCTCGACCAGGTGGGAAAGGCCTTCCACTAGCGTTGGCACCGACTTTTTTGTGCACCGGCCGAGCCCGAGTTGGCCGCACAGCCCATCGCCCCAGGTGAAAGCCACCCCAGAAGCTGCCACAGCGGCAGAATGACGGCTCCCCGCCGCAATCTGGATGCACGGCTCGCGAATGATCGAGACACACCTTGGGGATGCAGCAACTTGTACCTCGCCCAACCCGAGCTGACCTTCGAAGCCGCGACCCCAAGCGTACACATCTCCTTGATGGGTCAATGCCATCGTATGTCCCGCACCACAGCAGACCTGCACGACCATCCTGTCACTGAGCGAGCTGACGAGCGAGATGTCTTTCATTGGCTTGCGGTGTCCCAGGCCAAGCTCACCATCTGCACCATCACCTAGCGTGTAGACTCGCCCTGAGCGAGTAAGCGCAGCCATATGGGTGCTTCCGAAGGAAACCTGCACCAGCTGCCCGCCCAGCGGCTCAAGCTGTAGCACCGTATGCGTGACCGCCCGCGCGTGTCCATCGCCGGTGATGGCCAGCGTGCGCGAGCAGCCAGCTGCAAAGCTTGCAATCTTCGTGCCGGTGAGCTCGCGCACGATACGCGGCTTTGCATCTGGGTCCTTGAGCGGCACAACAAAGAGATCGCCCAGCTCGCCTGTCACGTGGAGTTGGGAGACTGTTCCAGAATTGTCCAAGTTGGTAGTGAGGCTGCTGACAACGGGCTTGCATTCGGCAAACTTGGTGTTGCACCGGGGGCAGATTCCAACGTTGAGATCAAAGCGGTCGAGCTCCTCAGCGCACTTGGAGCAGGCCTGTCCGACCCTGTCGCTCGTCGCGCTGCTGGCGCGTGCGTCCGCCAGGGGGTCTGTCAGACTGCTCGCGACTGGCGTGAATTGCGAGAATTTGGTGTTGCAACGCGGGCACAGCCCCACCTGCAAGTCGAAGCGATCCAGCTCCTCGGAGCACTTTGGACAAGCCTGGCCGACGCGGTCGCTCGTCGCGCTGCTCGCACGTAGCGGCTGTGTTGTCAAGCTCCCGTGCATGTACTTCCAGTCCCAAGAGGGGTGGGGGGGTGGGGTGGGGGGGGGGGGGGGCGGAGAAAGAGGAGACCGTCCGATAGGAAAGGCGGGGGGAGGGAGCGAGCGAGCGAGCGAGGGAGAGTCGGAGCGCGAGGAAGCGAGGAAACGGAACGGCGGGGAATACCGTAAGGGGGCTCTGGCTGAGGCGCTGCTAGTTTACTTTCTAATCACATGGCGCTCGCATCGGGTCCCTTGTCCTGTCACTTGTCACTTGTCACTTGAGATTTGACTCGTGGTTTGTTGGGGATGTAATGTTCAGTTGGCCTCATCTGTCCCTTTGGAATGTGTGAGGCATTTCTTCACGTGAATCAAAGATACTGGGATTCGCCAAGGGAAGAGGCGGAACGAGAGCGTTTCAACTTTCTCCGACGTCTCCCTCTCTCTCCCTCTCCCTCTCTCCCTCTCTCTCTCTCTCTCTCTCTCTCTCTCTCTCTCTCTTTCTCTCTCTCTCTCTCTCTCTCTCTCTCTCTCTCTCCCTCTCTCCCTCTCTCCCTCTCTCTCTCTCTCTCTCTCTCTCTCTCTCTCTCTCTCTCTCCCTCTCTCTCTCTCTCTCTCTCTCCCAACCCCCCCCCCCCCCCTCTTCTCTCCATCCCCCTCGCCCCCCTCGCCCCCTCCTCCCGGAAGCAATGTCCGGCTCAGAAGCGACTCGGGTGCAGATACTCCAGCTCTCGCCCTGCCCGCGGCCCGTGCTCGCGCCGCCCCGTCTCGTGAGCGCCGGCCGGATGCAGGACAGCAAGATCTTCTCTGCCATCATCAAGTCAAGGAAACAGATAGACATCGGCTTCCTCGAGTTGCCGGAGAAGGAGCTGAGCTCCGGACTGAGTGGCGCCCTCTCGCTCAACCTTGACGAGGATGCCAGTGACTGGAATGACAACGATGGCGACACTGATACAGACGCAGGCACTGAAGCCGACGAGTCCCTGCCGGGCACGCCGACTGGGCGAGCTGCAGTGCAAGATGGCCCGCCTAAGTCACCCAGATCGCCACATTCACGACCGACGACACCGAGCTCACGGGTCTCACAGAGCCCTCGGAGAAGGTCGAATCGGCGCAGGAATGCTGAACGGTGGGCGCATCTATTCCCAGAGGAACGCCGTCAAATGGAGGCGCGGGAGAAGAGGCGGAAGGCGTTGATCATGGCGAAGAAGGAGAGGGCTAGAGCTTGTGCATTCGTACTACGCGAGAACCTGAGAGCGCGGCTAGCGCGAATTTATCCAGACCACATAATCTCATTCTACACTATTCGAACGAGGATAATGAAATTGCGGACATTCTTCGCTCAGTATGCGCGCCAGGATGGCACCATCGCCATTTCGGATATCCTCGATCTCAAGAAGGATAGGGCCCCTTTCGAGCTGCCTGCTGAGCGGCTCCAAGCTTGGCGCAATGAGAAGGTCCCTTTCATAACATTCGTTCACGTACTCCATCCGAAGTTGAGCACGGCCTTCTTAGAGCACATGGTCCATACCCAGGACCATGTTGAAGCCAGGATGTTGCACGGACTCATCAAATCTGAGCAAATACCTAATATCGAGGTTGACTACGAAGGCATGGATGAGCTGCAAAAATTATGGGGCATCTACACAAGAAGGTCTCAGGGTAAGCTAAGTTGTCAGAAGCTTGAGGTTGAGCTCAGACACACGGGATTGGATCCTAAAGATCTTAGCAGCTCAATCTCTTTATACGATGGGGATAACGACGGCCTTCTTGACTACGACGAATTCCTCGGGATGATGGCTAGCACTGGTGTTTGGGGCGATGGCGAACGCGATCGAATAGAAGCAGAGAAGAGGCATGCTCGTAATCGTGAGCAGGGGTTGCGTCCGAGGAGATCTTCTGCAATGCGAGCACAGCAGCTCGAAAACGCCAAAAGGGCCCTCTCCACAGCATGACACCAGTGCTCGCTGCCCCTATGGAAAGTCTCCGTCAGTAGCTATGGTCCCTTCCGGCGGCTTCTCACACATAACCTCAAAATCCGAGACACTTCGTCGCCAGCGCGTCGGTGAGGCGACGGGTTTGGGACGATTTTCAGCAATCGGTGCCAAATTTACTCGAATGCCGAACAAGTTGGCGTTGCTACGTTGTTGGTGCTTGATATTTGCTTGAGCCTCGGATCTAGAGCTCGACAAGTGCGCATTGTCTTGGTGCGTGCCAATGTTCTGCTAATACATCGCAAACATTTTCAAACGTCACAATAACTCTCTACAATTGCAAGCTGCCCCCAACACGCCGGTGGGAAATCACTCAGCGAGAACAAGCCCCGCCCGTCGTTGGCCAATGCTTTCATGCTCCTTAGCGCATGGCGTATGCTGCTGCGTTGTAGCGCTAGAGTTCGAGCGCGCGCGCTGCCGCGCAGCATTTCCCCCCCTCTGCGGAAGTGGCCGGACCGCTGGCGAGTTGAATATGAAAACTCCGCCCCGCCAATCGAGGAATGTCTTCCTCAAGGCGCCTGAGGAGCTCGAGTGCCCATAGCAAGCCCCTCGAAAGTCGGTATCTCTCCAGCGGTATGATACGCTGAAGTCTTTCAGATTGATGGAAATCTCCCGGGAGCACAGTGGGAGATCTGGTACCAAAAAGTGACAATAAGGGCTCGCTCCAGCGGCTATCTCCCCGGGTGCCGGGAACTTACCCGCTGCAGCGGCCGCGGAGGCCCGCCGCGCGCCGCTCCCCTCCCCCCCCCCTTCCCCCACTCCTCTCTGGCAGCCCAGCTTGCCACAAGGGTGTACTCACGCGGCCAACACCAAAGGTAAGCCCCCCCCACGCTGCCTGCCGCGATGTGCCCCTTCACGCTTGCCGCGCTCGCCTCCAGGTCGTTCTCGCACTCCCCCCCCTTCGCAGCGCGCAGACGAGCGCCAGAAGCCAGGTGCGAGCAGCGCGCGCGCAGCGCGAGCCCCCCGCCCGGCCTTGGCCTGGGTGTCCCCCCGCGGGGACGCCGTGCGTGTGCATGGAAATTTCCACACGCCGTCACGGATGCGCATCAAGGGTTTCGGCAGGCGCACGCCGTGCGCATGATGAGTGGCAATCACATGCGTGATTTCGCATCGGTCCCCCCGCGGAGACGCCGTGCGTGCGCATGGAAATTTCCGCACGCCGTCACAACGGGTTTCGACGGAGGCGGCGATGGGGGTGGAGGTGATGGAGGCGGCGGTGAAGGGGGTGGCGGAGATGGAGGTGGCGGAGATGGAGGTGGCGAGAGAGATTAGCGCTTCTGGGCTCTCATTCACGAGTGCCCCCCCCCCCCCCTGCGTTGTTTTTACCCGAAAGGGGTTTTCCCCCAGCGTGGACTCGAGGAGAGGACGTGCTGGGGTGCGCGGGGTCGGTGCGTGCACTGGGGGGAGGACAAATATCGAGGGGAGGGGGCAGTGCCCCCTCCCCCCGGTAGCACTCGGACACCTGGCTCGTCAGGCATGGCGGGATTCCGGGACGGAAAAGTTGTGTCCAATTCGCTAGTGGGGTTGGCTAGGATATAACATTTATTATTTTATTATGTGGTGGAAGGTGTGGTTATCGAACTCTACTCTGTGGAAGTCGCGTCCCTGATGTGAGTATAACGTACAACGCAAAAGCGCTCATGTGCGGCCAATTGCACTAGCACATAGCACACCCGTGGTTGGGACGGAAGCATTCTTCTACACTTTTACACACCCCTTCCTTCATCAATTAGTAGTACGACTTAGATTAGCTACGAGCAACAAATGTCGTTTGCAAGTATGGATCGAAAGCAGTCAAGGGGGCTGAGACGGCACGCAAACCACAAACGTAGAGAAGAATGGGTAATGGTGGTTTCGCCCGGTCGCCTGTCATCTGCTTGGCCCCTGCGTGCTGCCGATTCCCAAGTAGGCGAGCGGCGCTCGTCATCAGTGGATGGCGCAAAACGGAGATCACGGTCACGGGTGGGGCAATGGTTGATGTTTGGCGCGCCTTACTCTATAGCTTTTGCTGCGGGTACCCTCCGCGCAAAGGAGATGATCGCCGCCGAGCTGCAAGTTCGCGTCATGTGCGTCCACCCTTTCAGCGTATCCCTCGAGCACCGTGCGCAGCCGCTGCCGCAACGCGTCGGCCTCAGCTGTAATGCTGGCCTCATCGGGCGAGCAGCTCACGCGCTCGCCAACGCATTCAAAGCCTCCGATTCGGCCTCCTCGCATCACATCGTAGCCAAGGCCGAGCGCATCCAACATGGGCTGAAACGCGGTCGCCATGACGCAGTGCGCGTGACGCTGCACCTCGCCCTCCAATTCGCGTGCGCAGTATTGTCGCTCGTACTTACGGTTGGTGGAAGGGTCCACCTCCTCCGCTGAAACCAATCGATGCCACTCGGCGTTTGCATCTTCCTTGAGCAGAACGCCGCCGCCGCCGGCAGTGGAAGGCGCGGCGAGCCACTCGCTCACTTGGGTGAGGCATGCAGTGGGGGAGGCTGCGAGATCCTCGTACCGCAGCACGCGCGCCGAACTGAGGCGCGGTAGGTCTCTCTGCAGCACGGTGTGCGAGAGTGCCCAGTGGAGCACGGCTTCTGAGGCCTCGCCCCTGCACGTGGTAAGCCGCCGCTCAGCGAGCGCGACAGCAAGTGGATGCCGTGTGACGAAGAGAAAGGCGACGCGTGGTGCGAAAAGCGATTGAAGCAGTCGTGCTGTCATTAGGTTGGTCGGCGTCTTCTCGATTAGCACTGGCCGCTCCAATGCCCCTGTTTGGCGCCAATAGAAGCCCCACTCTGCAAGGAGTGTGTCGCGATTGTGCTTTGTCGCAAGCCGTGAGCCCTCCGTCAGGTGCGACGCGTGGTCGAGCGCGTACTGGCCCACCCCACTCGGCCGTACCGAACTCCCTCCGATCCTCCGACATCGGCTCGTCTCACCGCCTACGCCAAATGTAGGGAGCACCGACTGGATGAAGGCTCCCTCACCAAAGTCTGAGTCGGTCCACTCTGAGAATCCGCCCACCTAAAGGCAAAGACAGCCCGGAATTACATAAAAGCATACGGTAAAAGCAGCAGGCCTCGATGCTAGTGGGGGTTGAAGGTGTCGAACGGGCTGCGGTGCATCTAGTAGCGACAAATAGAATGTTGATGGCAGGCCTTCCCTCCGTTCTGCCCATACCTGCGGGTGAAGGCGAAGCAGTCGCCAGAGAAGCGTTGTTCCGCCCCGATGTGGTCCTCCAATGAAGAGGAAGATGTGCCGCTGGGCCATCGCCTCGGCATCGGCGGGAGAGAGCGCGAGCCTCTTGGCGGATGGCGGAAGCGCCATCAGCCGCAGGTCATACCGGCGGTGGAGGGGAACCAGCACGAGGAGGAGGAGGGTGAGGAAGCAGGCTAGCGCTAGGAGCCATGCGGAGCGCAGTTGCGCACGCGCCGACGGCTTGGAGCGCGAGGGAGCGCCGCTCTCGACGTCAGATGCCATGTCGCGCTGCGAGCGGACTGCGCGCGCCATCGCCGCCGCCTCGGAAGGGACCCCGCGAGAAGAGGGACCGACACCAAAGAGGAGAGACTGTGAGAGCCGACGATTTTAAGGTGGTTCCTTAGAAATTACGGGAGAGGTGGGAAATCGGCAGGTGAGCGGGTGCGCGCGCGTCGGCAGCAAGGAGCTCTCCCTCCCCAAGTGAGGCAGTGGCCATGTATGGGATGCCTGCCTTCGGCGACCCGCTTGGCACCATCACAGGGGAGCTTGATGGGCTCCCCGGCGCGGGTTCTGCGGCCCCGAGCATTCTGCCCCGCTTCTGCACGTCTTGGAAGTGCAGCGGGGCCAGCTGCCCACATCGTCAGCGCTTTTGTGCCCGGTCTGCGACCCGGGCAGGAAGAGGGAGGCGACCAAGGGGGTGGCAGCCGCGAGGGAAGCAGGCAAGAAGCCCGTCTGTACGACGGAGTGGCTGGAGGGAATTGTGCTGCAGGCAGATGGGCCCGTATGCTTCTTTGAGGAAGAGCCATACGCCGTCCCATGCTGTGCGGAGAAGACCGGATCGAACAAGCGCTGGTGCACTCGCACAGGCTGCGTGCAAGTGGTCACGCGCACCCAGAAGGGCCACAGGTCTTACCTCGCGGACAGCGTCGAAAAATTCATCGAGAACAGTTCGGAGAGTCGCAGGTTGGCTTCTGCGCGCTGAGCAAGGAAAACCCCAACAAAACAGACCGTGAGTAGGCAGACAATGAGGAATGTGTGGACTGTAGAGGGAGACCGTGTGGGATAAGGTGCATGCGGCGGGGCCGAACAACAATATGACTGGCGTTCCAATGTTTTAAATGTTGCTTTTGCCATCAACATGAGTGAGTTGTGCCTCGCGCGGTCCATACAACGTCGAAATGGGTTTATTTTTAGAAACAGTGCGGTTAGGGGGACTTAATGGGCATAGTTGCTGGAATAAAAACATTGGAAGTCCTGCCATGTTGTTGCGGAAGGCGTAGGATCCCGGCCGGATCGCTGCCACTCCCGTGTGCGACCCATAGTTACACCGACACTGTGCTAGCCCACACTGGTCATTTGCCAATAGAAACAGGTGACGGGTGAGTTCAAGCCCACACATCCCAATGCGTCCCGTGAAGTAAGTGTTCTTACTGTTCTTCGCGCACACACACATATTCCGCCTCGTCCGCAACAAGACTATACACAGACGCAACATCAGATTCGGGGTCCGACTCCGCGCACTCGTGTGTGACCGACGTGTCGCTCTCCTCCGGTGCGGTCACCGTTGCGGACTCACACCGCACACATGTTGCCGAAGGACGGCCACCGTGACAGGAAGGCGTGCACGGCACACGAGCTACAACACAAGGACACGCACGATTGCCGCACTTGGCCTTCACGCCACACTTGCAACTGCCCGCCGTTCCCTTGTCACCCTTGTTGCTAGTGCTCTCATGCTCTCATCCTAGGATACAGCTATGGTGGAAGACCCGGGTAGAATCGCGAGGGCGTTCTGGGAGACAGCCTCGGCCCCCTGCTTGGTCAGACTTTGGCTCCCCAGGAGGGAAGGGGGCGATGCGCAAGCCCCCGTTGCCTCCAAGTGCTCCCTTCCCAGTGGTAGAAAAGAAAAAGATCTGAAGACTGAAGATTCAGGGCTACACACCTATTGCCTATTGCTAGATAGCGCATTCTATTGCTACTGCACATCAGCCAACGCCCTTGTCTCCCTTCTCTCCGCCCCCTCGCCTTCCCCCCTCGTTCCTTTGTCTTTGGTGTCGGGGGTGCGGCCCTAGTACACTACCTAGGGCCCGGTTTTGGGTGTGGGGTCCGGGCAGGCCTTCTAGATTTATGTTGGTTGGGTAAAGCAGGCATCCCGTGACGTGGTCGCCTCAGGGGCGGTGCATCGGCGTGCTCATCGCCTCTATCTCGGGTGCTTTGTGGTTTCTACCTCTGTTTGATGCCCTATCCCTAGCTTTCCAGCTAGGGACACGAGCTCCGCGCTGGGGGTCAATTCGTTTATATTGTCCAATTCGTACAGTGGCCGGATGTCGGCCAGGTCTACCCTCTTTTTGGGTTGTCTCCCCATTCCCGCCTGGGCGGTTCGCGCGGTGTCCGTTGAGTTGGCGAATATTAGCGCCTTGCTTAGTTTGGTGAATCTTTCCAATATACGTATTAGTATCGATTCTTCTGAGAATGTGGCGTTATCATATAGTATATCCTGTAAAAGTCCGTTATGATGTATGTACCTCCATGCTAGCATATACAGCGTTGCTAGTGCCTTAGGGCATAAGCCACTTGGGTGCACAAAGAGCCTGTCTATAATGATTTGCTCGCGTGATTTATCCGGCGTGCTTGGATGTCGGGCCAGTGTGTCTAGGGCGTCGAAGATATTTGTCAGCCGCGGGCACTCTGGTCTGCTCCTGGGTAGCTCCAACCTGGTTGACAAACGTCACCATTGCAGATGCACTCTTCTGCCGATCCTTGAACAACTCCAATGTGTTCTTCACGCACCAGAAATGCCCGCGAGAGGATGCCTCCATCAGTGAAGTGGTCTGATGGCAATCATCTACATACATGAAGTCGATGTCCTGAGCCAAGTCCTCTATAGGTGGGAATTGATTCGTAGTGCAATACTCCCACAGAAGCTTCCCGTTGCGACGTCCAGACAGGTGAGGTGACACTTGACGCGTCTCTTCGTCTGGTTCCATAGGACGCTTCACAGAAGAGGAGTCCATCGCGATTCTGGTAACACGGGGAGGGTGACAGGGGAGAGGAGGGCTCTGAAGGGAGAGGGGGGGGGGCTGGTAAGGGTGGGCGGCAGGGGGGGGCAGGCAGGGGGGGGGGGGCGGACTGCAGGGAACTACTGCTCAACTGCAGGGAACTACTGCTAAACTGCAGGGAACTGCTCAACTGCAAGGAACTGCTCAGGGAACTGCTACACCCAAAAAAATATTTACATGAATAACAACGATAAGCTCAAGCAAATTGCACAAAATGCGCGGTTAGTACACCAAATGGATAACATTGGTAATCCAAATGCACATGATTGGAATTCGATTCTGTCAGATGATAATATCAAGAAAGATGTAAGGACATTGGTGGATAGGGTGTTGTCAGTCTCGCGTAAGCATGAACAAAAGATGCGAGACCCTCATGCTAGAAGGTTACGTTGACGACCAGAAGCGTTCAGTTATCCCCATCCCTTTCGTTGAGGCGAGAAGCGTTCAATCACCACTAACTAACGTCACGCCGCATCAATACACTAGCTAACGTCACACTGAGGTTGGTCAATCCGATGCTGTCAAAAATATAATGAGCGTGTGTGAGACGTGGATCGTGATTTCAACGAGATATCGACCCTGCCCCAAATCGAAGGAATGGAGTCATACCACGTCGCTGTTTCAACATGTGAAGTGTCAAGTTGAGTCAAGTAACCTTCAGGTGACAACAAAAGGTGTTAGCAGGGATGGGGATAATTGAAAGCTTTTGGTCTTCGGGGCCCGTGAGTTGCTGACGTTTATGATGGGCCGTTTGTAGGGCTCTTGTTAGGTGTGTAACTTCAGTCGCGTCGAGTGTTGTTTTGCCGTCTAGTGTGTACTCGTCCGGTAGCGGGTATTCCGTTCTTTTGTTTGATTTGTATCCTTCGCCCCATTTCGCGGGGGGGGCCGGGTCTAGGGACGCGGGAAGAGTTGCTAGATGTCGGGGGCGGGGGGGGGGGGGGGGGCGACCGCTTTCGTGCTGTATATGTGCACGTGGGTGGGGCTAATTTCTCCCATCTTCGGGTGGTACACCGGGAGTTTCGATTTTGTTGTATCCTTTGCAGCCCTTAGGCCCCGCGTGGATGCTCAGGTTCTTTATGTCGCCGCCAAGCTCACGGCAGTTGCGGACGGAGTACTCGATGGGGAAGGGAGCCCCGTTGACGGTGAGCATGATCTTGCGCGGAAAGTCGAAAGAAGCGAACGTTCCGTGTTTCGGAGCAACGTACAGATGGTAGACTTCCTTCTTGCCCTGTGTTACAAGGATCCCCTCTTTGGTGATGGTGAGGATCTTGGTGCGCTCTTGGTTGCCTTGGAGAAAGAAGAATCCTTGGTTTTCGACCGCTTTGGCGAGCGAGCTGATTGTTATGTAGTTCTTCAACTCAAACTTGTAGTTTCGCACCACTAGGTGCGCTGAGGCGTCTTTAAATGCGCTGGCCAATGCCTTGTTGGATGCCCGCGGGATTTCCTTGAATTTTTCGTCGAGTGTTTGATACTTGACCGCGATCGGGCAGGGGATACCCGCCTTACGAAAGCCCGCCACATCTTTGTATTCTTCGCGGAATCGATTGGCGCAATCCGCCGTGACGAGAATCTCCCAGGGGCCGGAGGCGCTCTTGGATAGAAATTCGGGCTCGAGGTCGACGCCCTCCAGCTTGTTTAGGTGCGCGACGATCGCGCCGAGAACCTCTTCGTCTTTGGCCTTGTGCCCCTTCTCGTATGCCGTAAAGGTGACAATGATCTTGTGGGAGTCCGGGAATTCGGCCTCCCCCTCGGGTTCGGCCTCTAAGTCTTCGTCAAGTAGGGCCACCTGCGTGACCGGGGCGGAGGGTGGGGTTAGCCTTGAATAGGTTTTCGTCTCTCGGGCGTCCATATGGCTCGATGTTTCCGCTATGTTGTCACTCCCTGCCGAGGGTTCCGTGTGGTTTGTGCTTTGCGTAGGCTCTCTCTCAAGTTGGTGTTTGTTGTGGTGGGCTTCCTGGGCCTGTGTCACTTGCGGCGTTCGCGCGCCCGTGGCTCGCTTGTCCGTTTGGCCTTCGGCGGCGTTGGAGGGCATCCCGCCCGGTCTGCCTCCCTTTTTGCTCCTTCGCCCCTTGCTGGGGGGTCCTGTCTGCTCTTTGTCCAACACCTTGTTTTGATGCGGCATTTCCCCATTGGGGTCCTGCTGTAGATGGTGCCGGGCCGGCCCCTCGCGCCGGAGCGCGAGGGCGGTACCGCGGTTGTGTAGGGTCCCAGCCCGGAGGCCTTCCCTTTGGAAGCGTCCCACTGGTGTGGTGTGGCTGGTGTGGCTGTGTGTTGTGTTGGGGGTGTGCTGCATGCTGGCTGCTGCCAGCATGGCAGCCTTGTTCGTGGTGTTCGCGGTGGTCTGCGGGCGTGGCAGGTTGGCTTCTGTGCCCACCTGGCTGGGAGGGTCGTCCTGACGCGGTCGATTCGGCGACAGTGGTGTGTCGCTCAAGCCTTCGTCCATCTCGGCGAGGGCAGCGGCAGCGAGGGAGGGCGGCGGCGCGCGCTCCATGACCCTATCAGTTTATTGATAGTTGCAGACTCATGTAAAAATCCACTTCAGGCAACTTGCCTCACACTCGGCACTCGCAAGCAACAAGGAATTCTATCTATTGCCAATCACCGTTGCCATAACGCCATGCCACGAGATGTGAAAGGTTTCAGTTCGGCGCACCACCATCGCCACACAACTCCATGCGATACAACCGCATGGAATAACGGTCGACGGCGTCACGTAGTAGCGGTGATGTTGAACCGTGGCTGTACATGCCGGTTGCTATCAAGCAAAATCAATGTCGCCACACTATTCGTGTGCCCCACAGCTGATGTGTGGTCCTGCGCTGTGGACATGCTGAGCGCACGCGGCTGATGTTTTCGATACCCCAAGAGAGCATGCAAATGAGCCGGACTCAGGAGGGCTCTGTGCATTTTGCGTCTTCGGCTCGGCGTGAACCTCTGCCGCTTGCAGGCGATGGGCCGTGACATCTGCCTCCATTTGGCCATCATCGTAAATGACGTCAAACGTTCCCTCGTTGCGATGTACTGCACAGATGCGGCCAAGACACCACATCCCACAGCCCCTCCAGTTGGCCCGCACCCGTTCCCCGCTGGTGTAGTCCAGCTTAAGCTGCCTGTTTTTAATGGGCCGGACGCGCGACGGGGGGACGTGCTTCTCGAGGTGCTGATTGTCGTACTTGATGGTGAAGACGCGGAACGCCAAGTCCACAGCGACGATGCGCCCCGAATACCACGTCCCATGCCCCCGCAAGTCCGCCTCCACCACGTCGCCCACGGCAAACGTGTGAAACGCATCGCTCAGCTCGATCCTAACAGGTCGGAGGTGCTCGCGCGGGACGTGGGCCTCGTAGTCACCGTCATCGTACAAGATGTCAAATGAGTTGTCGTCCTCGTTGATCACTAGGATCTCACCAGGGAAGAACACTCCCCTGCCGCACCAGTTTGCCTCGATGTAGTCGCCGACTTCGTACACGTCTGAAGCAGCTGCAACACTCGTTGGCGGGGGCGATGTGCTATCGGAAGCATTAAAGACTACCATGCTCGGAAGCGTGCCGTGATTTCCGCGTTCCCATTGGACCCCGAGAGGTGGTGTGGCACCACGGCTGCGGCAAAAGTAGTAGCATTTGTTGCTCCGTGCAGCCGACGGGGCGCGCAAAGCTTCTTCGCACTCGACAAGGCACCAGTGGCAGGATTCCCCGGACATCTGACAGCGGAGCAAGACGAACGTTCCGTTGCTGTACTTTGGCACGCTATCCGATGTCCCCGACGGCGTGTACACGCCGTTTACTGCCGGGGTGACGGACCCCATCACCAGATACTCCGTCCCCTTGGAGGACCCAGTGGATTTCCCAGGCGAGCACGCGATCGTATCGCTACGGCTAGGCGTAGCCGTCCTGCTTCGCCGCCCGTCTAAGGATCTCTCACTACCTGCGCAGCTGACCTCCGCATCAAGTCCATGTCTCAGCCCAAACTTTGTCAAGAACGTAGAGCGCAAAGACGAGACCAACGGCATCTCCCCGGCATCGGCGGATGATCGGCGTATGCGAAGGGGAGTGGGTCGCTGTGGGATAGAGCTTTGCTCCCGAACATGTTGGACGAGGGCATTGAAGACGTGGACGAAGTCGCCGAAAGACACACGTTTCTATGGCAATGCAAGGGGCAGGGCTGAGATTCTTGCCTCAAGCTCTGTTCAGCATGGGGCTCTTTCTTCACTCACCATGGCACGCTGATTGCAGAGTCGAATGGCAAAGTCATCGACGTTCCCGTTGAAAGCGAGCTCTTGCGACAGGAGCATAGACGCAAGGATCATGCCCAACTGGGGGTAGAGGCATCCAATTCGTGGGAAGGGGGGGTTGGAAGGTGGCATGCGCTGCCAGTCATGCCACAGGCACGAGGATCGGAAAGTGGCTGGATGAGTTTGTGAAGGACCCCCCCTGAGCACGCCGAATGCTGGCAGAGCCCAGCGTGACGCATCTATGCTCGTGCAGACAGGCTCACCTGCCCAGGTGCAATGTATCCGTCGCTGTCCTCATCGAGCATCCTGAACATGGCCTGCGCAGCCAGAGCCCGATCGGCCGCACGCTCGAGCAGTGCATCGCCATCCTCGCTGTTCGCTGAGTGCGCCGCGCGATCCATTCTGTCACTCCCGCCTGCCCTCTTCCCGTTCCCTCCGCCACCTCCCTCGCCCTCCCCCCCACCCCTCCCTCCCCCTCGCTTCTCTCTCTCCCTCCCTCCCTCCCTCCCTCCCTCTCACTCTCTCTGCCCCCGCCTTCCCCTCGCCTCGCCTTCCCCCCCCCCCCCCCCCCCTTTTCTCAGGCCAGCAGTCCCTTCCCCCTCCTCCCCCTCCCCTCCCCCTGGCCCTTTTCGCTCCTTCGGGGGGCGGGCGGGGAGGGGGGGGGGGGAGCCGCGGCGCCAAGATCGTTACGTCCAAGAATCGCCCCGCGCGGGGGGGGGAAGAGACGAGCCGAGTCTTGGAGAGAGAGAGAGAGAGAGAGAGGAAGGGAGAGAGAGAGAGAGAGAGAGGAAGGGAGAGAGAGAGAGAGAGAGAGAGGAAGGGAGAGAGAGAGAGAGAGAGAGAGAGAGAGAGAGAGGAAGGGAGAGAGAGAGAGAGAGAGAGAGGGGGATAGCGAGAGAGGAAGGGAGAGTTTCCCAGGAGACGGGGAGGGCGAGGCGAGGAGGGCGGGGCGGACGCGCCCAACGTGTGCGTCTAATAAAAAATACATGGCCTCGCCCTCGGTTGGGCCGTTGTGGGGAACACGCCGCAACTCCGGACTCCCCCCTCCTCCGCTCCGGACCGCACTACTTTTAAAAAGTAATGAGGAGAGAGGGGGGAGGGAGAGGAGGAGCCGGGGGGGGGGGAGTTTGAGACTTGAGTCGCGCGTACACGCGTACACCTGCCGCACCACACCTGCCGGCCACACTCGCACAGCTGCCGCTTGTCGTGCTGCTCCTTGCCTGCGCCACTGCCTACTCTCTTCCCCGCCCAGTGCACTCCGCCGTCCAACCTCCCGCCCGCCTCGCCGCTCTCTCCTGCCCGCCTCACCTCGATCAACATGGAAAGCTCGTCTTCGTGGGCGGCCCAAAAGAAGAACGTCGTCCGCATCTTCGAGCTCTTCCGGGCCTCTTTGTCTGAAGGCGAGAAGCGCTCAATCACCATCACCCACAGCATAGAAAAGAGAAAAGCGTTCAATCACCATCAGCCTACACGTGGAACGCGTTCAATCGCCATCACCCCAACAACCGCATGGAAAAGCGTTCAATCACCATCAGCCTACACATGGAAAAGCGTTCAATCGCGGAAGATCGTGGGGATCATGAGGGTAGCTATCCAACCCACTCGTTTGGCAAGAGGGTATGCTGCATTCCCGCTCGAGTTGGAGTTGGTGCGTGACACAAAAATATGTACGATACTATTAAAATGTCCAACACTAGCGATGTTGACATAAATTACTCAACAGTACTAAATCCGAAATATATCAAGAATATCCTTAGTAGCACGACATCCGACAACTGGGTGTGGCGGTACGAAATTGATCGAGCTCTTAATCTCTTAATAACAACAAGTAGGAGAAGGAGCTGTACGAAAACTTCGTGAATAAGCTTGATGATGACAAATACGGCAAGTTCATAAGGGCATACATATCATTCAGGCGTTTCGATAGAGGGTATGTTGATTACGATCAGCTCATGCAAATTGCCGATATGAGAGTTTTGCTGTTGATGAGTACGAGCTGCCCCCCCATAATGGGTGAACCAAGTATATAAACTTAGTTGAGAAGGCGGCAAAGGAGGCAAGGAGGCAGACGTTTTCCGCTCCCCCCCCCCCCCCGAAGCCAACACGGCATCTTTAACTTTAAGACTACGCGTTTGCGCAACCGATAGCCTATCTAGCGCCTACTACTACAGAACGGAGGTAGTATCTACAGTTCGCGTGGCTCTCTTTACCCGGAACCCGGAAACAAGAAACAAGTGGTGGGAGGCAGCAGGTGGGACCGCGGCCAGTTCACCCCCCTCCCCACCCCCTCTCCATAGGCCCTGTTTGGTCAAAGTGAGTTTTCATCTTTTGCTTATGACCGCCCTAGCCCTAGCATGTCTACACTTCCGCTCTTGCCCCGCCGGCGGCCGCGACGGGAACAGCATGCTCGAGCCAACTCTGCTACGTCACTTGGTGGACCGATGGTGCATGCGGCAGCACTCATGCATTAGTCTCGGAAATTGCAGTGGAGCCGCTGTTACATTGAACCCCCTTTTCTGATTGCTTCTACTGCTATGCAACACCGGAATTACCAAAAAAATATCATCGTTCACTCGTTAAACCCCCTGGGTAGGTGTACCCCAATCGCCTTCCAAGAGCACGAAGCCGCGTTGCCACTCGCCCGGACCCCTCAAGGGCATCATGCAGAACGGTCTTGTTGCGCCAAGACTCGCGTGCCACTTTGAGCTCATCATTCACGTGCTCCGCTGTCAGTCGCTCTGCGGCACTCCAACGCGTCACGTCGTGGCGGGCAAAGCGACGCTGCAAGTCTGAGCCCGGGCTTGCGCACGTTGGATTGACACCCGTGCGCTCGGCAAATCGACGCATTCGGCCCTCATACGCTTGTGTTGAGTCTAGACGCATGGTAAGCACGTCGTCTCGCCCTGCAAAGTATTGATGATTGTGAGCCATTAGCTGGAGCTGGCCGTCCAATGCCAGTTGGGCAATGTGCAGTACTCCGGCTGCTGGTGGAGCCGTACGGATGAGCTCCCACACCCGCTGGAATGCAGGGTTTCGCTCGCGCTCTTCACCCGAGCGGTGGTGGAGATAGTATGACACAACCAACGCGAACGGCTCGCGAACCATGTGCACTATTGGCCGGCCGGGAGTGGGGCGCAGGTACCGCCGGAGCCACCGTACAAAGGTGGAGTTGGCCGGCAGGCGAAAGTCCCTGGCTGTGTACACCGGCTCGCGCACGTACGGCATGGCTCCCTGAAGAGTGGGCATCGCCAGGTACTGGTCGAGGCACAGCCGGCGCGTCCTGCAGCGGCTACTGAGTGCGTTGAACGGTTCGAGACCGTATGGCCACCCTGCAGCTGGGCTCGGCCACGCCGTGCGCGGCATAGCGCAGACGTGTTCCAGCTCCTCCTGAAGTCGCCGCGCAAGCACAGTCCCCGTCTTGTGGTACGTGAGGAGCAGGGTCGAGGTGGACGAGCAGCCGCACTGAGAAGACGCAGCGCACGCCGACGCCATCGCCGACCCACGCGGCGCTCCTTGCTTGCCCACCAACCTACTCGTACCTTTGTACCTTTCAAGCATTTTCTGTTCACGAGTACCTCTCACCACATTCACCTACTCTAGTACCTAGTACCTAGTAGCCTTTTCGCCTCGTCTACATGTCTAAATGTCTACATGTCTACATAGTACATAGTATATAGACTACTACCTACTACTTACTATACGTCTAGAGCTAGAGATCTGTGATCTACGATCTATGGTCTATGGTCTATGATCTGCAGAGAACTAGAAAGAATCTGAATCTCGAGTCTAGATAGAGACAGAGCCTAGAGCCAAGAGCCAAGAAACCCCGAAAAATCTTCTCGCCCGACAGACGACAGAGGGTGCTACGAGCGGCCCGCGCTTTTGGGGGGGGCTCGACTCTAGAACCCCGGGGCTCTTCACTCTTCGTGAATACACGTATTTGTATTCAAGAACTATAGTACTCTAGAGCTCTAGGATGACTAGGGATGCTATCTAACAACAACCCTACGACGTTATAAGTTCTAACGCGAGGGGCAGATAGGCGAGAGAGCTATCCCTATCGTATCTGAGATGCTGGGGGCGGCGGGGGGGGGGAAGAAATGTCTGATGTGTTGATGAGCTGCCGAGCATCAGCAGAAATGGGACGCATATATTACAGTACTTGGCGGCCTCTACTCGTATCAAAGAGTGCGAGTGCACGACACAGAGAAAATTGGTGCTCGGGGCAGTCCACAGAGAGTGAGATCACGATGTCGAGAGGAGAGAGGAGAAACAAGAAGAGAGAAGAGGGAGAAGAGGGGAGAGAGGAGAGGGGAGAGGGGAGAGAGAGGAGAGAGAGGAGAGAGAGGAGAGAGAGGAGAGAGAGAAGAGAGAGAAGAGAGAGCAGAGAGAGCAGAGAGAGGAGAGAGAGCAGAGAGAGGAGAGAGAGGAGAGAGAGAAGAGAGAGCAGAGAGAGCAGAGAGAGAAGAGAGAGGAGAGAGAGGAGAGAGAGGAGAGAGAGGAGAGAGAGGAGAGAGAGGAGAGAGAGAAGAGAGAGAAGAGAGAGAAGAGAGAGAAGAGAGAGAAGAGAGAGAAGAGAGAGAAGAGAGAGAAGAGAGAGAAGAGAGAGAAGAGAGAGAAGAGAGAGAAGAGAGAGAAGAGAGAGAAGAGAGAGAAGAGAGAGAAGAGAGAGAAGAGAGAGAAGAGAGAGAAGAGAGAGAAGAGAGAGAAGAGAGAGAAGAGAGAGAAGAGAGAGAAGAGAGAGAAGAGAGAGAAGAGAGAAGAGAGAGAAGAGAGAGAAGAGAGAGAAGAGAGAAGAGAGAAGAGAGAAGAGAGAAGAGAGAAGAGAGAAGAGAGAAGAGAGAAGAGAGAAGAGAGAAGAGAGAAGAGAGAAGAGAGAAGAGAGAAGAGAGAAGAGAGAAGAGAGAAGAGAGAAGAGAGAAGAGAGAAGAGAGAAGAGAGAAGAGAGAAGAGAGAAGAGAGAAGAGAGAAGAGAGAAGAGAGAAGAGAGAAGAGAGAAGAGAGAAGAGAGAAGAGAGAAGAGAGAAGAGAGAAGAGAGAAGAGAGAAGAGAGAAGAGAGAAGAGAGAAGAGAGAGAAGAGAATCTTTGCTCTAGCTTTCACTAGGAGGAGCAGTACTAGTAGTCGAATCATTTCCTCACCAACAGCGTACACGAGAAGTTTTGATAAATGGTTCTCTTCTCTCTACTTTAGGGGGGAGGCGCAGGACGCTGGGGCTCTCTCGCAGTAGCAGCTCCTCGCCCTCTCTCTCTCGTCTCCCCGCTCCCCCCTCTCTCCCTTTCCCTCTCGCGAGCTCGTGATGCGCCTCGCCGCTCCCCTCCTCGCGCTCGCGCTCGCGATGGGCGTGAGCCCGGCGGGAGCGCTCGGACTGTGCGCGCGCGCGCCACTCAGCTCACACCACCTCGCTCGCGCCGCGCGTATGACCGCCACCGCTGTTGGAGACGAGGGTGTCGGAGAGAGCACGTGGTGGAGCTCGCAAGAAGGCGTGGCTCCTGCGCCAGCGCCTGAGGTGAGGGAGGTGGCGGCACAGCCGGAGCCGCCCGAGGAGCCGCCGGGACAACTACTTGAGGAGGAGGACATCATCAACACGCGCTGGAAAGTCCTCGTCGTACCCAGGGAGGAGGGTTGGCTGCCCAAGCGCGACTTTGAGGCCGAGTTCACACTGCTTGCGGATGGCTCGGTAGTCTGGGGCGGTGAAGTTGGCGGCTATGGGATTGGTGGCAGGTGGACTCTCCGTGATGAGACTTTGGAGGTAAAATACTCTTTCACAATGCCGAGATGCCGCACTGGCGATACTGCTCGGCTGTCACGCATGCTTAGCCCCTTCTTGTTCTTTTTGTCCTCAGGTGATTCGTACCACGCCCTTGGGTCTTGTTACGGGAAGGGACTATTACATGACCAGTGCTCGTGCGGAGGTGACAGAAAAGCTGCAATTTGCGGTGCGTGGGGTAATCCGCTCGTATAACGCCGCCTACCCTGTTGCTGTCATTGCCGACTTCGTTGCAGTCAGGATGCCTGGCCGCTTTGTGCTCGAGTAGAAGTGACCCACACTGGTCTGATGGGGAACAGATTAGAGGTGTGGCCCATGCACTTGACGGGAGCTGGACCGCTCAATTCGGGTGCCCGCGTAAATCTGGCACGGCATCGAATCGCGTGGGCTTGAGTCCACGTGGATGGCGTGCTCTTTTTGTCGCCGTTGCTCTCGCTGAATGGTCACAAGCATGGGTTCTTGAGACAAAGAGGTCAACATTCTAGTTTATGTCTCGTTGGTAGGCCTTATGCCGTCCTGGTTGCCGCGGAATGCCCTATTCGGGCGTGTCAGCGTCGTAGATCTAGACGGCTCAAAATGATCGGGACTGGGAAAGCGACTGTTGTCCGAACCCTATCTCAACGTACTGATGTTGTGCGTTCTGAATTTGATGTATGTTGCTGATGGTGCGAGCTTTTTGATAGTGCTTAAAACACCCGCTCATGAAAAAAAAAACCTGAAGATTCTGGGCTACTCGCCTACTAGTTCTAGTGACGCCGCCCTTACATCCCCTCCCTCCACCTCCTCCCCTCCTCCCCTTCATTCCTTTTTCTTCGGTTTCCGGGGTCCCGGCTCCGGTGCCGGTGCACTATCGAGAGCCTAGTTCAGAGTGTGGGTTTGGGGCAGGCCTGTTGGATGGCAAAACACCCGCTCATGAAGATTCAGGCTACTACTACTACTTATGGGGGGCCATTCACACTCATGGTGCTGCCTTTCGCCATCGTCTATGGCGTACCCCGTACCCCAAACACCCAACTAAGTTTATACTTAGTTCAGCATGGGGGGCGGCGCCTCGCGTCCCCCCTCTCAGGCACCAATTCCCCTCCCGGGGGGCTGTCGGTCAATCCCATGCTCTGCCTTTTGGCATGAGCAGGGCAATCAACACCACCACCCAGACCCCCAGTGGGCGCGGGTCGCGAGCCGCACTCCCAGGCCCACTTGGGCCTGCTCTCGTACTGACTCCCCCCCCCCCTCCATCCCTGGTCGCCAGGCAAACAGGGGCCTCTGGCGCGGCACCCAGGGCCAGCGAGGCGAGCGAGGGAGAGGCAGGGGGGGCCAGGGGCTGAGCCCCAGCCTCCACTGCCCCCTGAGCTGCCCTTGCTGGCCCTCGAGGCGCACCCAAAGCGAACAGTTGAGGGCGGCGAGCCTGCGGCCAAGCGAACTCTCACGCCGTGCACACCCAAAGCGCACACGTCGTCGCTCTCGACGTTCTCATCAAGAGCGCCAGCGCCATCTTGCTCGATGACCCCGAGCATGACATGGAACTGGTGTTCGAGGCAAAGAAGCGGGAGTTGCTCCAACGTTTCCCCATGGCTCTGACGAATTGGAGTGGCCCATAGGGCCTGAGGACAATGAGGAGGGTGGCAAGCCGGCGGCAGGCGCGGCTGAGGAGGCGACTTCGGAGACGCTGACGGGCTGAGGCCCGTCAGCAGAGGAAGGCGGGCAGGCGGGCTTGAGCGAGGGCGAGGACGGCGGCGAGAGCGACATCGAGCGAGTGGCGAGAGGCGAGGGTGAGTGAGAGGAGGGCTGTGATGGCAGGGACTGGCGAGAAGAGGCGAGACTGTAGGGTACGAGTGTTACGAGAGCGAGAGCGACGAGAGCGAGAGCGACGGATGACGACTGACGACAGAACGACGGACAGAGACACCCAGGAAAACACTCCGACTCTCGCCCCACGACTTTCTCACATAACTGGACTGAAATCAATCCCAAACACTCCGGCCAGACGACGACGGACGACGATCAGAAGGCGATCTGTCGGCGATCCCGTCTGGAAGGGGAATCGCACCATAACGGAAACGAGGGGCAATCTTGCCGCACAGGATTCCAAGAGACCCATCGAATAAGACGAGAGAAGTGCGATGTGCCTAAGGGGAAGATGTCGCATTCGCGATGTCTCAGAGGCAAAAAGAAATAACAGTAAAAAAAAAACAGTAAACAGTAAAAAGAACAGAGGAAGAAAGAAGAAGAAAAGTGAAAAAGAAGAGAAAAAAACCCAGAGTATATAGGGCGGTTCTCAGCCCTTCCCATCGGCCCTATGGCTACGTAAACTCTCGCGTGGCATAGTGGTTCAACCCACCGCCTCCACCAACCTTTTGCTCTGGGTCGCGAGTTCGAGTCCGGACGGAGCGCTCTGCAGTTCGAGCCCCGCTCCTTCTCCTCTCCGCTCTTCTTCTACAGTTAAATTCCACGCACTCTTCCTCTACCATTAAAAATTCCACGCTCTTCTTCTACGGTAAAAATCCTGCCTCTTCCTACTGTTAAAATATCCTGCCTTCCTACCGTTAAAATTCTGCACTCCGTCTACCGTTAAAATCCTGCCTCCGTCGCCTTGCCAAGACATTTCCTCTGCCTTCCTGCCGACTTCCTTGCCAGTTCCTTCCGCCCCGGTTTCCCGCTTGTCTCGAAAAACGGTTTCACCGCATTACGACCAAGCTTAGTGGGGAAACTCCTCGTCCAGTTCCGTTACCCGAAAATCTCGTTCATCTCGTCGGGCCATCAAGGCCATCTCGTTCATCTCGTCGGGCCATCAAGGCCATCTCGTTCATCTCGTCGTCGGGCCATCAGGCCATCTCGTTACATCTCGTTCACCTCGTTACAATCCAAGCTGCGGCTTTGATTTCCACAATGCGATGAGATCGCAAATTAAACCTGATTGCCCCCAGAAGCAGATAAATAAAGAAACGCAGGGGAGATAGCAAATTAAACCTATTTGCGAGGCGGAAGAAAGGTGGGGAAACTTCCCTTCTCTTTCGAGAGAAAGAGAGAGAGCGCTCCACAACCCACGATCCCATGCATCCAAGCGAAGCTTTTGACAGAGGACGAGAACGAGAGAATTATAACGATAAATGCCGAACGACGAAGAGAAGAGCGAAGCCTAACGAGTGTCGATTCGCGAATGCGACACCCCCCTGCTAGGATCGAGCGTCCCGCGAGGGAAAGAAGAGAACCTAACGGATAGCGGAGAGCTCCAAACAAGCCACGAGAAAGGCAGAAGAGCAATCCTGAATGAACGAGACCGAACGAAGAGCGAAGAGTGAATGAACGAATGAACGATAAATTCGAATGGAGAGCCACTAGTGAATCTAGCCACAAAGCTGAGGATAGCACACGCTGTCGAGGAACCCAAGGAGCAACAAAACAAGGACGAATAAGCCAATAAAACATAGAACAAGGTCAACACCAGAGACGCAGCTGACCCGGCGCCACTGTCACACTAGGCGCGAACGAAGGCAGACGCGAACACCAAGCAAGAGAAGACACAACAGGCCTGCCCGGCCCCCGCACTCCGAACTACGCTGTTGTGGTTAGGGGGAGAGCCGCCCTTTAGGTTTCCCAAAGAGAGCCGCTCTCTCTTTGTTTTCCCGCCTTCGCGTGTCTCCCTTCGGGTTGCACCCTCTCCGTCCGATCGGGATCCTCCGATCCCGATCTTCCTCTCTTCCCCCCGTGTGTTAGGATAGGGGTGATCGCTCTCGATCCCCCTCCCTTGTTTTCTCATGTGTGCGCCCCCTTTCTTTCCTTGTGCGCGCCCCCGTGCGTTTCCCGCGTTTTCTCTTGTCCCAGAGTTTCCGAGAGTCGCGCTCATGGCCGCACTCCCAGAGGCTCTGGGCGAGCTCTCACGACCGCCGTCGCCCCATGCTCGTGTGAGCGGTGTTCCCGCCGGTGCCATGCCTCCCTCCAGCCCCAGTGCTCCCTGTGCTCAGCCCTCCGTGAGCACGGTCGCCCCTGGAGGGCCCCGTCCTATGCCTCAACAATTCTTTGAATCACAACCCTCAGCCACATCCACAGCCACTCCACTCCGCCAGCCACATGGTAGCGGAGGCGATTCCGCCTCTCCGCCCGTCCCAGCCTTTCCTTCGCCCCATTCCTTTGCCTCGCCCGCGGTCCCCCTCTCCCAGCAGCCGCCATCGTGCCACCAAGCACTTCCACCCCTTATCCACCAGAGTCCAACAAACACACAAACACTGGCTGGATGGGAACCACTGCCTGGCACGCCACACAGCCCTACCTCCACATGCCGCCTATCCAGCCAAGCCCACCCCACTTGTACAGCCCCATCCAGCCTCTCCAGCCCTCTGCCTACCCGCCCGTCAACGTCAACCCCTTCACGACCGCCCTCAGATCTCAAATCCAACAGCTGCAGCTGCAGCTGGCACAAGCAGAGAGCATGCACCCCGGCCCTCTCCCTGCCTCCACCTCCTCCTCCCCTGCCTTCCTGCCGCCCTCTCTCTCGCCATCGCCGGCTCCCCCACCCGCGGCCCCTGCCATCCCGCTTGCTGACCGTCACCATCAACTCGAGGGCACCCTCGCCGACTTGAAGTTCGCCTTCGATGATCTGAAGGAGGACATGAACGACTTCAAGGACGCAATGCGCACCGACCTCCTCGACATCCTCTCGCGCCTCAACCCGCCCGCCCCCACCGTCCCTGCCCCCCTCTTCCCCAGCCCAGCCTTGCCCCGGCCGGCCCCAGCCGTCGCGGTCCTGAGCCCCCTTCCACCGCGTCTCCCACTCCCCTTCCCATTCGCCCCCCTTTTCGCCTTCCCCATCCCTCGAGCCCCATTCCGCCCTTACCCGCTGCCACCACCGCCTCCCTCACCACCCGCCTCGACCCCGATGCCCACGCCCCCTGGCTGCGCCGCTTCATCCTCCGCGTCTCTCGCCACCACCCTGCCGTAAGTGACCTTCTCACTCCCCCGTTCGACACCCCGGTCGCTCCCCCCGAAGAACCCGTCGACTCCTGGCTTGCGGGCGCCCTCCTCGATTGTCTCGACCAAACCGCCCCACGCGTGGCCAACCTCATGGAGGCATGCCCCCGCGATGTCCTCCTAAGTGGCAGGAGGCTACTCCGCCACCTCGAGAACATCCACATGCCGCGCACGGGCGCTGAGGCGGACGAAGTAGCGCACCAAGGCCGGACCCCGGAAACCGAAGAAAAAGGAAAGAAGGGGGGCAGGGGAAGAGGTGGAGGGAGGGAAGTAAGGGCGATGCAAGTAGAGAAGGGAGACCAGTCCCAGTCAGTAGTAGGTGTGTAGCCCAGAATCTTCAGATTTTTTTTTACGCAATACGCAATGCAGCAGCTGATCATGTGTCTTGCTGATGGGATCGGCCCGCCATCCTAGCCACTAGCAATGGGCAATAGCAGAACTCTGCCATAGCTATGGGCAATTCACAATATCTAGAAGCATTGAAACTCGAGCAGACCCGGGATACACGTAAGCCCCATCCGCACAATACTAACGGGCCGCGTCCTGGTCGTAGCCAAGCCGGCCTCGCATTCCTCGGCATGCAGGTGCACACGAAGACACTCTAGCACGTGTGACCGATGCCGCAACCTATTCTCCGCGAGCTCAGAAATCACAGGCACCCGGATACCGTGGGAATGGAATGGCGTCGCGAATATTTTGGATGCCGGTGACATAGCACACAAGACGCTCGAAGCCAAGGCCATAGCCGGAGTGTGGCACCGACCCATAGCGACGAAGATCGACATACCACCAGTAGTCCTCCGGATTGAGGCCCGCGTCTCGCATCTTCTCGAGCAGCCGATCAAGGCGTTCCTCGCGCTGTGACCCACCGATAAGTTCTCCCACTCCCGGCACAAGCAAATCCATCGCGGCCACGGTCTTGCCATCGTCATTGTCGCGCATGTAGAAGGCTTTGATCGCCTTCGGATAGTTGTAGACAAAGACGGCGCGACCGAAGGCCTTCTCTGCGAGCCACCGCTCGTGCTCGGTGGCTAGATCGGTGCCAAACTCAACCTCGGGATACTCCCATTTCGTGGGATCCTTAGCAATTTCCTCACGTAGCATCTCCACGGCCTCCGTGTACGACACGCGTGCAAAAGGCTTCTCAAGGAGGGCATCGAGTCGGGAGCGCAAGTTCTACAATTGGAAGAAGGGCGGTCAGTGGGAGTGGAGTAGGTGAGGTGCACCCGTCCATCCTATTGCGTCACGGGCCTCACATGAGCACAAGAAGGTCGTAAGCTCTGGGACCCACCGATCAGCGCCGGCCAGTGCACGCCACACCTTATCGACAAATTTGGTGAAGAGTTCAAAATCATCTGCGCAGTTGTCGAGCGCATACTTGACAACATGCTTCACGAAGGCCTCCGCATTGTCCATGTTGGCCGTGAGGTCGGCGAAGGCCATCTCAGGTTCAATCATCCAGAACTCGGCCAAGTGCCGGGCCGTATTAGAGTCCTCGGCACGGAAGGTGGGCCCAAACGTGTAGACGTCTCCCAAGGCGCATGCGTACGTCTCGGCATTGAGTTGTCCCGACACGGTCAAGTAGGCCGCTCGACCGAAAAAGTCGTTTGCCAGCGCGTCAATAGGCTTCTCCTCCGTCTTGCTACTGGACGACTTGTCCACGTCGGGCAGCTGACCCTTGAGCTCAAGTAGCTTGGCGACAGCCGCACCGAGCGCCTCCTCGTTTTTGGGAGTGACAGCCTTGAGCTGACGGACCTTGTCACCAGCCTCACTGATCTGCGCCTCGAGCTCCGCGAGCGCCTCGGCACTCATCGGTGCCTGTGTCTCGGGCGCCGGCGCGGGCTCGCCTCCCGGAGGCAGCGTGGTGACTCGGAAGAGCTCACCGGCACCCTCGGTGTCCGAAGCCGTGATGAGCGGAGTGTGGACATTGATGAAGCCCTGTGAGCGGAAAAACTCATGTGTTGCAAACGAGAGAGCAGCGCGGATGCGCATCGCAGCACCGATGGTGTTGGTGCGCGGACGGAGATGAGCGATCGAGCGAAGGAATTCAAGAGAGTGGCGCTTCTTCTGCAGCGGGTACGTGTCAGCCGGGCACTCGCCAACAAGTTCCACGAGTGACGCCTTGAGTTCGACTGACTGCTCGCTTGCAGGCGACTCTGCGATCACGCCGGTGATGGACACGGCAGCGCCTGCACGTTGAAGCCGAGCAGCAAGGGGGGCGCGGAGCCGGGCGAGTCAGTAGACCAGTTGCGCCGTGCTCGATGGCAAAAAACTTGTTGTCGAGTTGCATAGGGCACGAGCAGGCACACCGGTTGACAGCTCGTCGACAACCCCATATGTGTCGATGTCCTCTGCGGCCACGACCTGCAGCAGTCCGAGAGCGTAGAGCTTCAGGCCGACCGCACGCCATGCGCCCCCCCCCCCCCCCCCTCCCCTCTCCCTGTCTCTCTCCCTCTCACCCCCCCCCCCCTTCCCTCTCTCTCTCTCTACCTCTACCTCTCTACCTCTCTCTCTCTCTCTCTCTCGCTCGCTCGCTCTCTCGTGCGCACGCGCATGCCTGCCTTACCTGAAGACCCTTAAGTGAGGACCCGTCGTTGACCTCGATGAAGGCGAACGTCTTCTGCTGTCTCACCGTCCTGACCCAGCCCTTGACGGTGACACTCTCTCCCAGCCGCTCAGGTCCCGTCGCCAGCAGCTTGGAGACCTTGAGGCGCTCAGCTGAGGCGAGGCTGGCGATCGGTGCACGTCCCAGGCGGAGAGGCGCGCTCGAGTAGTGCCCGCCCGCGAGCACGCGCGCGCTGAATCGCGGCAGCAGCTGCAGCAGCACCATCAGACGGAGCATCGGCGGGGGGGGGTGGGGTCCCGCGCCCTCTCCTCGCTCGAGAGAGGAGGAGGCAAGGTGGGAGAACGAAGACAGAGATAGAGAAATTCAGAGGAGACCCCGAAAGAGAGAATTCCGCGCCACGAGAAAAAGAAGAAGATGGAGAAGAGGAGAGATGGGAGCGAGACATAGTTTTGGGAGCCGCAGCATTGAGAGGTATACAGCGAGTAGAGAGAGAGAGAGAGAGAGTGGCCCCCCCTCTTGGGGGAGAGAGAACCTCAGGCATGCGAGAGAGAGAGGCCGATCGATCTCTCGCTTGCTCGAGCTCTCTTCTCTCTGGTCTTCCCTCTCCCTCCCTCTCCCTCTCTCTCTCTCCCTCTCTCTCTCGCCCTCTCTCTCTCTCTCCCCCAACCCCCTCGTTCCGATCTCTCCCGCTCGTTCGCTCGCTCGCTCTCGATCGACATGCCAGTTCGAGGAAATCTCTTCCTAGTGAAGTAGGTAGCAGCATTACAATTGTCCTCCGTTGGCGTTACGTCGGCTGTAGAAAGGCTCGACGGAAAATTACAACTCTAGCCCACCAGCCACACTCACCGAAGGAGGAGAGGCAGACACGGACGACCTCAGGATTCCGTCTCCAGAAGAGGACATGCGAATCACAGGAGACATTACTGAATTGTAGGGAGCAATGAGATTAGGGTGTGAAGCCTCCTTTGGAAAAATAGGGGGAGAGAGGAGAAGAGAGAGAAGAGAGGAGAAGAGAGAGAAGAGAGGAGAGAGAGAGAGAGAGAGAGAGAGAGAGAGAGAGAGAGAGAGAGAGAGAGAGAGAGAGAGAGAGAGAGAGAGAGAGAGAGAGAGAGAGACGAAGTGAGAGAGAGGAAGAGAGGAAGAGATGGAAGAGAGGGAAGAGAGGGAAGAGAGAGAGAGGAGAGAGAGAAGGGAAAGCAGAGAGAGAAGAGAGAGGAAGAGAGAGAAGAGAGAGGAAGAGAGAGAAGAGAGAGAAGAGGGAGAAGAGAGAGAAGAGAGAGAAGAGAGAGAAGAGAGAGAGAAGAGAGAGAAGAGAGAGAGAAGAGAGAGAAGAGAGAGAAGAGAGAGAAGAGAGAGAAGAGAGAGAAGAGAGAGAAGAGAGAGAAGAGAGAGAAGAGAGAGAAGAGAGAGAAGAGAGAGAAGAGAGAGAAGAGAGAGAAGAGAGAGAAGAGAGAGAAGAGAGAGAAGAGAGAGAAGAGAGAGAAGAGAGAGAAGAGAGAGAAGAGAGAGAAGAGAGAGAAGAGAGAGAAGAGAGATGGGGAGGGAGGGAGGATGGAGGGAGAAGAGAGAGAGACGGAGAGAAGACGGAAAGAGAGAATGGAGAAGAGAGAGGAGAGACAGAGAAGAGGGGAGAGAGAGAGGCAAGGGGAGGAAGAGAGAGAGGCAAGGCGGTCGGGCCGCGCCGCGCCGCCGCGAGGAAAAAGGGGAGGGGGCATAGAGTGGAGGGTGGTGGACGGGAGGGAGGGGAGGGCGGTAGGGCTGGGGGGCGGGCGGCGCGATGTTTCGTACGGTAGTCGGACTAGCCGCGCTCCTCGTCCTCCTCCTGCTCATCCGCGCCAACGCGCTCCTCGCCTCATCCAGCTACTCCCACATGAGTGCGCTCCGCGCCAACCGTTCGCCCCCTCCGCACGTCCACCATTCCCACCGGGACGCTCAGAGGGATGAAGGGGCTCAGGGGGTTCTAGGGGCACGGGCCGCGCCTTCGGACGAGTACATTCCGCCGCAGGCGCGCAAGCACGAGCAGCTCAGCCTGGAGGCCGCCGCAGCTGCCGAGCAGCATCCAGAGTGCCCCGCCACTCGTAAGCCATACCACGTGGTCATGACGGCCGCCTCGGGGCTCTACCAGGAGTGGCAGTCGCGGATCGCCTATTATCACTATCAAAAGCAGGTGGGGACATGCTTCGCTGCCAGAACCTTCGCTGCCTCGCCACCCACCGCACATCCGGCTGGGCTAAGAGTGCTTTGCTTTCTCCTCTCAGCTTGCATGAGGCCCGCCTGCTGCCCTCCTGCAATTTTCAATTCTGAGTGGTGCCCTTCGCTCTCAACCTCGTCCCTGATCTCAACTTCGTCCCTGATCCACAGAAGCGAATCGGTGGTGCTTGCTCTGATGTTGGCGGCTTCACGCGGTTGTTCAACTCTCCTGATGCAAAGCCAGACACTTTGATGGATGAGATGCCAACTTTGCTAGTGAAGCAACTCGGCCATGGTGGATGCGATGAGTGTGATCATGGTTTCATCGTGATGAATCGGCCATGGGGTGCCGTTCAATTCGTTGAGACGGAGTACTTTCGCACGATCCCAGAGGATTATCTGTTCCTCATCGAGACAGACCACATGCTACTCCGACCGCCGGTGAACACCGCCACCAAGGAGAAGCCAGTGGGGTTTGGGTTCTATTACATGATCTCGACCGATCCCAAATTGGAGCCTGTCGTGAGAAAATTCCTCAACCCTGAGATCGACATCACAACCGTCGATGCCGTGGGACCGTCACCGCTGCTCGTGCACAAGCCAATGCTCGCCAAACTCGCCCGTCCTTGGTGGGAGCTTTCCATGAAGATGAAAGGCGATGAGGACGCAAACAAGATCTTCGGCTGGGTCCTTGAGATGTGGGGCTACAACATCGCCGCGCGCAACCTAGGTATTCGCCACACGGTCTCGCACTCCATACAGGTGGAGCCACAGGGCATTGGCACTGACAGCATCGAGGGCAAGGATATCTACCACTACACATTTGGACACAAACTTCAGGGCTGGGACCTCGACAAGCGCATGTACTTTGGGAAATACCCGCCCGACTACATGGAACCGCCGCCAGCCTGCTCGGCAAAGTCGGCCAGCTTGATTCGGGACCTTTGGATGGAGGCCGCGCACGGGATCCCTGGGTGGAAGAACAAGGTGGAACCTGCGAGAGCCCGACCGAGTGTCAACACAACGACACCATTGAGGAAGCTCACAGCAAGGCCGAGGGAGGGTACTGAGAATCTCGCTCAACTGCTTGTGGGCACGGGCCCGTGGCAATGGGGAAGGCTCCAGGGTCTCTACTTTTTCTCACGGGGGATCGCCTACGCCCACCAGCCAGACAATGCTCCACCACTTTCAGGCCAGGGCATCGGCTCCAACAAGCCGGTCCATGGGACGTGGAGAGCACAGCAGGATGGGTCTATCGCAGTCTTGTTTTGCGGGATTCAATATATCCTCAGCTTCGCCGATCAGAGCAAGCCTTGGGCGTTCACAGCAGTCAAGGCCGCCGCGGGCTCGTCTGCTGCCGAGGCGCGAGCGCCGGGGTGGCTGAGCAGCTCCGTACAGCAGAGTGCATTGATGCATCCGCTCGCCCCCATGCTTCTCCCAGGCGCCTTCGGAGACTGCGACGGGGCCGGCACTTGCACGGCGCCCAACACCACCCTGACGGAAGAGCTCGCTGGGTCAGGACCATGGGAATGGGCCGGAATAGCACCCCTGGGGTTTATGCGCGGTGGTCAGTTGATCACTCCTTGGGGACAGGGTACTTGGGGCTCGAAGCGGGGTGCGGGCTCTGAGTCCGCGCCGGCCGATGCCGTATTTGCGGACTTCGCCAACTCTCAGCATTCTATAAAGGTGGTCGACCGCACGTGCCTTCGTCTCGGCTCGACGCGAAAGGTGATGGCTGACATTCAAGTCTCGGGGTGCCCGTGTGTAGCCCACTTTATCCAACTCCTATATCAGGCCAAGGCCATTCTCGTGCCAGCTCGCTCATGTGCTGCTCACCATCATAGCCCTCATTTCCCCGCTGCGCTAGGTTGATGGGGAAATAGTGTCGGTCAGTCTTTCCGTACCCGACGGAGAATATGGTGCGCCCAGCACGTCCAACGCGTGCCATTCGTCCGGCTTGGACAAAGCGGTGCAGGTCGCCTAGTCGCTCGTTTGACTCGACTGATTGAGCAACAGACGCATGGGCCTCACACGAATGGTGCACACTATACTTGCCCTTCTCAAACTCCTCTGTAACAAGAGCGTGCGCATGATACAAGTCAGTCAAATAAATGAATTTCGAACTCGAACGCGAAACTCATTAACCACACCCCAGCGAACAGGGCGAAATCACAATCCTACAGGCAGCGAAAAAGCGAACATAAAATGTGACTTAGGCCTTAGTTAGGCGCCAACGCCAACGCGCACCTCTGCATCCATCCCAGCCCTCTGCGTCTCCATCAATTCTATGTCGCGGCGCACCTGCTCTTGCCGTAGCGCCCGCGCTTCTGCCACTTCTTCTGGCGATGCGGCACAGACCCTCTTGAAGCCTAGGCTCTAAGCTTAGCAGGGTGTTGGCCTTACCCTATGGGCATGTTGGCAGCTAGTGGAGGGGGGAGTTGGGTGGGGGCTGCTCCCGTCGCGGGCACGATGTTTGCAATGAGCGGAACAATGCCGTATGCTAACACTATCTTTCTCTTCCAAACACATTTCCTATAGTATTCTATTGCGGGTAGGGGTGGGGATATTTTGGATTTTGGACGTGCGCTATACTTTGCACGCCCCAGCTCCCAGTTCCCATCGCTCCCTCGCTCGGTGCTCAGAAGCCCCAGATTCACCCTTCGCGTCGAAATTAACGCCGGGTTCCGAGAGCTCTATTCATTCCTCTCTCGCCCGTCTCGCTCCTCGCTCTTTATGCAGTTCTCCCCCAATTAGCAATTACTTGTGTAGAAGAGCGGCCACGCCCTACCCCTACCCCTACCGAGGCCCTACCCTGCGACAAGCATCCAAAGCATCCGCAGACAGCAGACAGCACGCAGCACGCTGTGGCACAACGACTAGTTGGCGCTCAGCACGCACATATTAACCGAGACGCAACATAAAAAACCCTCCGAGTCCGATGGCAGCGGTGGGGCGGCCTCGTCCGCCTCTGAGACGGGAGGATAGGCGTAGAAAGTATGCTACGTGCTACGTGTATTACCGCGTAACGTGTAAGTATAGTAGTTCGTAGTTCCATGCACCGCGAGCCGCGAGTGCGGTAAGAATAAGAATATTCTGAAGTTTTTGTTGGCTAGCATCCCTAGCCACATACACCGGACGAGCCATGCACCAACCGCGCACACCCCCATCGCGGGGTACGGTCTCCGTTGCCGATGAGGCATGGTCCTCAGCACTAGGATTAAACTAGAACAACAAGAAAACTCTGACAAGTACAGAGGGCATGTGTGAGAGTGCAGCACCCACGCACTGGCACAGGGCAGAGAAACGGTCGACTCGGAAGCGTGGAGTGCATCCGGTGGCGCTCCGTCGTCGCAGCGCTGGCTCAGCCGCCCATCTCACAGAAGGGCGCAGGTTTCTTGGCGGATGGAACGAGGTGGCACTGTGACGCTGACGGACGGACCGAACAAAGGCGATTCTGTGTACGATCCAGACTATCGCCCTCTAGTCTACGCCAAGGACATCAAGAGTACTGTATTGCGGTGTGCCCCACGCCAACACTCCGCTAACCCGGTTGCGCTGAGTTTTCATGGCCCAATGACTTATCTTCGGCCTGAGGCCGATATGTCCCTTCTTGACGCCTCAGGAATCACCCTGTGTTAAGAATGTCATACCGGGAGCCCGACGAGAAGTTGCCTGAAGTCCCAAGGGCGTCGGTCTGGGGGAACGTCAAGAGTGATGTAACTTCGGGCAATGAAGGTGTCTATAAGAGATCATATTACTGAGATCGCCCTCTCCGCGTTCTGAGGCCACTTTGTCTTCTTCGATGCAGCCGCGGCCATGTTGAAGTTGAAGTACAACACATTCTCTCCGACCTCTCCTTGCAGTTTCCTTCCATCTTAGCAGTTCTGCATCTCTTGGAATCCTTTTTATGTGCAGACTTGCCTGTAATTTCCGGTGGGCATTCTAGAAATCGTGAGCCTTTGACTCGGCACGACACGCTTTTCTTCGAGACTGCCTATTTACCGGATACCCCGCATGACAGTCAGCAAGGCGTTTCGCACCTCGCGTTTGTAGCAAAGCGATTCAAGGAGCAGCGAAACGGGGACAGCAAGCTAATTACGGGCATGTAGGGCGCGCACCCCGTTGCATCACACAAGAGGATACACAGGGTGAGGAACCCCTCCTTTCACACTTCCCTATTTCGTTCATGCCATCTCGTGCTGAGCATAAGACTAGACTGTGATTTAGTCTGTGTCTTAGATTGTGTGTTGGGGGCACTAGTTATAGACGATAAATGGATTGGATATGACTGGCTCAACAACAACTATTGTTATGTAGTAGTAGTAATTTTTTTAGAAAACTCTTATTTGGGCCCGGTGCAAGAAGGACAAAGGACCCACATTCAGAGAGCACGCTGGCCCTTTGGGATAGGACACCCCATCACAGCGGGCTACCCATGCTCCATTAATTATGAATTATGCATTATGCCACACAAACTCTTCATTCTTTGTTGGTATTCTGCCAGCTGCCTGCTGCCAATTTTCGCAACCACTTCTCACACTTACACTCTATCGCGGTGGTGCCCATGAGGCAACCACCGCGGCTTGGGCGAGGCAGAGCGCCATCGCCGATCGCATCGCCAATCGTATATCGCCGGATAAGATTCTTCCTATATTCACGCGCACGCACGCACATTCACACAAACGCGCGCAAAACTAATAGTAACAAAGTAAGAGCGCCTGGGGAAATTTCTGTGCCGCAAGAATGCCCCGCGCGGACTCGAAACGGCCGCGAGGGAGAAGTGAGAAGCAGAGACCTCAGTATAAACATACAGAGGTTAGAATGAATGAGCATCCACGATGCATGAGATGGATGTATCCATGATAGATATGCATCTATGATGCACATATCATGGATGTATCCATGATACCCCCTCCTAAGCGGAGTACGGGTACGACGCTTACAACCAAACGTCGAAGAAGATTCACATCTCGCAGAGAGTCGAAGAAGAGAAGGAATCAAGGAGTTGAAGAATCCGATGAAATTGGTTGCGCGGACATGGTTTCGTCAAAATGTCAGCAACCATCTGATGCCCTTTGACGTGCTTGAGCGTGAGGACCTGTTTAGCGACGAGGTCGCGCAAAAAGGCTCCTGCACGCAAGATATGCTTAGTCTTCTTGAAAGCCATGTGCGTCTCTTCCTACCCGTCCCCGGTTCCCGAGAATCCCGACCCCGAGTCGCTCACACCTCAATCGGTCACGCTAGCCCATACCATTGCCAAGAACAACATCGCATCTGTGGCTTGTTGCGTGCCTTCAATCCATCATTCGCCCACGGGAAGGTGGATAGATTGTGGGTTCAAAGGCTTGCTACCCTCACTTGCTTCGCCCACATTCCAAACATAGCCGATGGGATGAAGAATGAACTGAATTGCCAGATTATTTGCAAGCATGTCAAGGCCTTGTTATTGACCATGGAGATGTCGGCGACTTTACTACATCGGTGCTCAAATGGTGGGCATCGCATCACAAACGCTTCCCTATGTGGGCACAAGCAGCTAGGATTGCTTTTTGTCTCAGTCCCAATTCAGCTGCTTGTGAACGTGTCCTTCTCGTTGCACGCAGCCACCGCCTTCACGGCCTTCTTGTGCTTGTCCGATCCGATGTGGCAAAAGAAATTGGCGTGCAGCGCGGAGATGCCGTGCTTGCAGGCGCGGCAGAACAACTTACCATTTTCAATCTCCAAGCACTCATCTGGGTGCTTGCGCAAGCGCTCTGCCGCCTTCGCCGCCGTTGGCTCCTTTGTCTTCCGCTCCCCCTGACGCTTTGTAGATCGCTTGCCAGAGGGGGGGGGCTTGTTAGTCTTCACCTTGCGCGCGCGCTCGTGCTCGGCGAGCTGTGGGGCAGCCTGCCCAACCACCGCCTCCACCTCCTCACACATCTCCTCGCTGTCATTGTCTTCGCACATCTGAGGGCGAGCGTGCAAGCAACGAACGTCATGTGAGTGCGAGTGCGAGTGCGCGTTCGTTCGCACAAACATGTGTGCCTACATCTATATACAAACGTGCGAGCCTGTCTTACCTGTAGGCTGCTGGTCATCACCCACGCCTTCTTCCTCTTCTGCGCGATGGACGAGTAGTACTCGATCTCCATCTTCGACCTGCCGTGCAGCGTGCCTTCGCCAGTGGCGGTGATCACGCTGGTGCCGAGCGAGTCGTGCACGACTCGCATGCCGGCAACCAGCGTGCCGCGCACGCCGGCCGCGACTGCAGGTTCGTGGCGGTGCTCGCGCTCGTCGCCGCCGTCCTCCTCCTCGTCGTCCGTGCTGCCCTCATCCGTGCTGTCCTTGTCGTCCTCGAGCTCGTCGCAGTCCGTGAAGACCTCCTCGACCTCCAACCGCAGGCGTCTACCGCTGCTGCTGCTGCGCGCAAAGCGGCGGCGTTTGCCTACAGACGCAAGGCGAGCGAGGGTTGAATGCGCGAGGCAGGCTACATGCGCGTGAGGGCAAGGACAGCCGGCTGCAAGCCTCACCACCCATCGGAGTGCTCCGCCGCGCCTCACGCCAAGCGCTGCGGCTGCAAGCAAAGCATGAGGGATATATTCACTGAAAAACTCATTTAAGGTATGATATCGCGGGTGCTCTCTCTCTCCTTCGGCGCTCCCCCCCCCTCCCCTGTCGAGTCGAGCGGAGCCGGAGGGCTCTGAGCCACTCCGTCGCGAGCAGCACCGGCGGCTAGCGCGGCGCTTTGGCCCTCCTCCCCACCGGGAGTCGGGTGAATGAAATTCTGGACTGGGTCGGGCAACCCCATTTGGGTGTCTGGAGGGGAACGAACGGCGAACGAAGGGCTGTGGGGCGGCGAGGCGCTCCTAGCGGCCCTAGTGTGTTGGGTTTTAAGAGATTGTTAGACCTACAAAGAACTCTTCCCTCAGGGAGGGAGCCTAAGCTGCTTGAGTGCAGCGACGCAGCGAACAACGACGGACAAAGAGCCTGAGAACAACAGGATACACCGACCCACGAACACACCGGAATCATTCACCCAAACCAAGCAAATTATCAAGCAACCGCGACCCCAAATCACCGATAACTCAAACACGTCGCGAGAGACGGAGAGAGAGAGCGAGAGAGAGAGAGAGACTCCACAGCGACGGCCGGAGCGTGTCTCCGTTGTAACTTCCCACGTAGCAGAGAGTCCGAAGGGGAGCGTCATGTCGCGCGACCACGGCGATCACTTTGGATACAGATCGCGACGAGATGTCTTCACGACCGAATAAATCTTGCCGTTGAGCGTGAACCTTCTAGACGCTTCTAACGAACAACCCTGAGTAGCAACCAAGGGGAAGAAACACCAAAGGGGCCAAGGCTTGCATGTAACTTGCACCAAGGGGAAAGATTCCCTCACCTAGGAAGCGAACCTACACCGGTCTCCAAGGGGAGATGGCAAATTAAACCTCAAATCTCGAGCGGCTAGAGCAACCGACTCGCTCGCCAAAACCTTGACCGAGAAGAAAGAAGCAAGGACCTACAAGCCAAGGGTAGCGGACCTAGGGAATATGAGAGGAAGTTTCCGAACGCCAACGCGAACGCCAAACGCGGGAAGGCAACGAAACCCTAACCAGGCCAAGCAGAACCTATGAAGAACAGGCCTGGACGACAACAAAAGTCAGCAGGTCCCAAGAAAGAACCGGAACCCAACAAGAAACAACAAGCCTTGCAAGAAGCTAAACAAGCCTTCACAAGGTAACCTGAGAGCCTGAGACAAGCGCGCAGCGAGTGACAGGCGACCTGGCTCCTTTGGGTCAAGATTGCCCGAAAGGAGGAAACCTGGAATCTAGACCTGACAAACAGGCTAGAAGGAACGAAACGAGAACTCGAATTCTAGATTGCTAGGGACGAACCCTACCAACCTAGGTATGCCTGAGCTTCACCGTGTGGCCGCACGGCGAAGGACCTGGAAATAAGAGCCTGGAAATCGCATCATCTAGGATGAATGCGACATCCCCTGACCCCTGACCTCGTCCCCCCCCTCCCCCCTCGCCCCCCCCCCCCCGCGCGCCAACTCGCTTGGCGCCAAGGCCATTGGTTTCGCGCCAAGCGGCACAGCGCTCATTGCCGCCCAAATATGCATAAAATATGTATCGATAGCTATGTCTGAAAATCATGCCCAAATATGTGATTCAAATTTGTACATATATCCGCCTACCCCAACACAGGACCTGTCCTACGAATGCAAGAAGCCACCAATAATCCATGATGATGAGCTCCTCCCATCATGCCCTGAGGAGATGGAATGCAGTTTTTATTGCCCTCTTTGAGACCTTCACTCTGCCTCTGCAGGCTGCAGGCTATTTCAGCTCTCAGCTCTACCGTTATAACCGCGATGGTTAATCGTCAACCTTTCTACGGCTGTGTGTATCGTCGTTCTTACGTCTCTACGTCTACGGTGACTCTACGCTTCTATCAATCACTACACTTCATTCAACGCTGGTCTATTGTACCATCATATCAACATGGCCAAGCTTCTACCAAGTACTTTACTTTAGCTTTGCGTTTGCGAGTTTGTGTGCGATCCGCTCGGTCGCTCGGCAGGTGGGTACCATGTAGAACGTTAGAGAACATCAGACTCGAGAGGCGGAGACGTCGAACCTTCCGTGAAGCTCGTGCCCCCCCAGCTTGCGCCAGGGCGAGCGAGCTCCCTCCACTTCCCCGTCTCTCCTCTCTCCCCGTTCCGTGTCCCCCACACCTGCTCGCCCGCTCGCCCGAACCCTGTGAAATGCGCACCGCCGCTCTCTACTGCGCCACGCTGCTCCTCGGCGCGCCCTCTGCCGCCGGCGCCCTTGCCGCCAGCCCTGCAAGCAGCCGGCTGCTCGGTGCGCCTCAGCCGCCGCCGCTGCTCCACCGGCTCCGCCTGGCGCCCTCCGTCGTGATGATGGCTAAGAAGAAGAAGGGGAAGGTGCCAGCGGCTGCCAAGGCGCTCGAAGCGCTCGAGGCGTGGGAGGCCGGCAATTCCCCCGGATCGGCAGTGGCCGATGAGGATGACGGACTCACGCCTGTCACTGTCACCAAAAAGAAGAAGGCAGGTAAGGCGAAGAAGAGCAACCTCGCACCGGCGGCTCAAGCTGCACTCGAAGCGCTCGAGGCAATGGAGGCAGCCGCAACAGAGGCTGGTGCGGACGACCCGCTCGCGCCCGTTGCGCCCACCATGGGCAAGAAAATGCTCAAGCGCAAAGCGGGTGTGGAGGAGACTGCGGCCCCTGAGCCAGCCGCTGTGTCACAGCCTGCTTCGTCGGTCCCGACGTTGGCGGATAAGGTCCGTGCGGCGTGTGAACAGCTTGGCGTCGACGCCTCCCAGCCTGTACCGGCCGCCCTGAAGGCTTGCAATGAAGCCATGGGTATCCAGGGCTCAGGACCTCTACTACAGCAAGCGGATGAGCTTGTGGCACAGTTGGGACTGAACCTGCTTGAGGGGCCTGCCGCCGCGTCAGAGCCGGCGGCCGTGCCGGCGGCCTCGCTGATGCACGAGGAGGAAGTTCTCGAGGCCGACTCGCCTGCCGAGAAAGTGGCAGTGAACGAGGCCCCCGTGGCCGACAGCGTCGATGAGGCAATGCCCCGGGAGGTCACCCTCTCAAAGAAGAAGCAGGGCAAGCCCAAGACTGAACAGGTCGAGGACGATGATGTAGAGGAGGAGAGCGCGCGCCCAGCTGGCACTGACCAGTCTGGCCGCCGCGGCATGCAGACGCGTATCCAGCGGTTCGACGAGGCGGAGCCAGGCTTCGCGTACGTCAAGATGAATGGAGGAAAGCTCCGCTTCCGGAACCAAGATGTGTGTATTTTTCATCCCTCATCTCGTGGGCATTGAGTTCGCTCGGGGGCGTTGTTGAGCACCTCGGCGCACAGCAGGCCAAGTGCCCTGCGAGACATATCTGTGGGCAGTCGCCAGGTTGTGGTGTCGCCCGCCTGACCCCACCCTATGCTGTTCCTACTTAGGTTCTTACTGACGCCACGTGGGATGTGCAGACCGGACAGCGAGTTGGTCTTGTCGGCAACAACGGCGCGGGTAAGACCACTCAGCTGAGGATTTTGGCGGGTGAGCTTGAGCTCGATGAAGGTGAGGTCATCAAGTCAAGGTCGGACATCAAGATTGCGATGCTCCGCCAAGAGTTTCGTGAGGACCTTCGCGATGGCCGCTCTCTCAAAGAGGAGTTCATCTCAGTCTTCTCAGAGATTGAGGAACTTCAGCAGCAGTACACTGAGGCCGAGGAGGCCCTGGCGAATGCCGGTGACGATTCGGATGCCATGCAGGCAGGAAATATTGCAAATGCCGCCGCAAATGCACAGCTAAGCGCCTTAGCCCCGCTCTCGGGTGATTTCTTACTCTCTTGTCCTCGTTCCAGGCGTCTCTCGACAAGATGAACGAGCTGCAAGCGAAGCTCGACGCGGCTGATGCAGGCTCCATTGAGAAGCGCGCCGACCGCATGATTCAAAGCATGGGCTTCGCCCCCGGCGATGAGAAGCTCCCCGTCTCCGCCTTTTCTGGCGGGTGGAAGATGCGCATCGGTCTAGGCAAGACCCTGTTGCAGGAGCCGCAGGTCCTCCTCCTCGACGAGCCTACCAACCACATGGACCTCGAGAGCGTCGAGTGGCTCGAGAAATATCTCCAAACGCAGGTGAATAGACGCAGAGTGAGGGGATACGCGATCTTTTCACCGTGTTCTGCTGTCTCAAGTGTGCGCGCTCGGTGGGCATTGTTGGGTCAAACTGAGGGCTGCCAATCCCTGCTAGCATGTATCTCATGTACTGTGTTCCGGACCCCGACCGGTAGACTGAGAAGCTCGCACTGGTCATTGTATCCCACGATCGCGAGTTCCTCGACCGCGTGTGTACCAAGATGGTTGAAACGGAATATGGCGTCACGCACACCTATCCCGGCAACTATCGCAATTTCCTCAAGCTCAAGGAGGAGAGGGCGCGCCTCGAGATGGACAGATGGGAGGCGCAACAGAAGGAGATCAAGGCAATCAAGTCCGACATCTCACGCCTGCGGAACACGGAGTCGGCTGCGGCAACCGTCCGCGCCAAGGAGCGCGCGCTCAAGGAGATGGAGCGGGGGGGCGAGAAACACATTCCGAGGCCCTTCACGGCCAAAGCAAAATTCTCCTTTCGCTTTCCGCCGGCGCCGCGTTGCTCTAAGGACGTGATTGAGTTGGAGGGGGTCAGCCACGGCTACAACGGCGGTACATTATTCAAGGACGTCGACCTGTGCATTGAGCTCGGCGACCGCATCGCCATCATCGGGCCCAACGGCGCGGGCAAGTCTACGCTGCTCCGGCTCATTATGGGCATCGAGAAGCCGAGGGAGGGACGCGCTGAGATCGTCGCACAAAACGCGGTCATGCGCTATTTCGAGCAGGATCAGGCCAATGCACTGCCGCTAGATAAGACGGTACTACAAACCGTCCAGGATGCATCGGCATCCACAGACCACACGTACGAGGAGCTGCGCGCGCTGCTGGGCAAATTTATGTTTAAGAGCGAGAAGGTTGAGGACAAGCTGTCCACCCTCTCGGGCGGCGAGAAGGCGCGCGTCGCAATGTGCCGTATGCTCCTCGAGCCCTGCAATCTTTTGTTGCTTGACGAGCCAACAAATCATCTTGACATTGCCGCCAAGGAGGTCCTGGAGGAGGCCATCCAGAACTTTGAGGGGACCGTTGTCATGGTCTCGCACGATCGCTTCTTCCTTTCGCAAACGGCCAACACCATCCTTGCACTCGAGGACGGCGAGCTCGTGATTTATGAGGGCGACTACAAGTCATACCTTGACAAGCAGGACGGAATCGCGGAGAAGGTGGCCGGGCGCCACCTCCCAGGCGGAGACATCATCAAGTCCGCTCCAAAGATTGACCTTCAGCCGCAGGACAGTACCAACAAGGAGAAAAAGAAGAAAAACTTTGGCGGTCGCGGCGGGCCAAGTGGGAACAAGATGAAGGGTATCAAGAATGCGAAGAGGATGTCTAACGTGTAAACAGCCTTGATGTTGCCCTAGATGGAAGATTTTAACATGGGTCCTCCAACCTCACGAGGTTGCATCGATGACTGAACATGATCATGGTGTGGCGTGGTGATGAGATATGAGAGATGAAGGCTCAGCATATTGCTGATCCCGTTGGTCGGAAGAACACGATAGGGGTGAGTGAGAAGCAGCTGCCGACTATTGACTGACACTTGGGGTAGGAGGAGGAACAGCGGCACGGACGTCAACCTCGTCCATGTGTGTGGAGGTGGCGGTTCAGTGTGTGACTAAGAGCCATCGTGTCCAACTATCTTTAAAAAGATAGGGTAAGATAGGGTGAACTATCGTTAAAACGATATGCGTGCGGAAGGCACCGAACGCACAAATTCGAAGTCTGACCCGAATTCCACTTTCAGCACTAGTACTGCCACATACCGCCCACTATCCATCGCTCTCACCGCTCACGCTGCCCCACAGGCTGCAGACACCCTCAGGTCACAGAAAGAAGCGCGGACATTGGGCCTCACGAAAAAATATTTTGAAGCGGGGAAGGGTCTGGGTAAGGGGCAAGGCCGTACGTTGGACCCGAATTCCCGGGGAAGAAGTGACCTAGGAGCAGTAGTAGGCATCTTTGAGATTTTTTAGGACTTGTCCTAGAAAGCGAGGTACCTTTATCGGCGAATGAAAGCAAGCCGCCTAAGCGCCTAAGTCTAGTGGCAGTGGCAGTGGCAGTAGCGGGGTACTCACTCTCGTCATATGAGTTAAATACGTCTTTGTTGTGTAGTAGCTGAAATTGTGAGCTGTGTGCAGCTGAAGTATAGTTCGCGCTCATCCTAACTCATAGCAGCCGTTGCCAGTCATCGCAGCCGAGTCAAAGTGTCAAATTAGCTTGTTGCTTCACCATTCTGGCCACATGCTAGGGTGAAGAAAGCAGGCACTCTCGTGATCATACGAGTTCGCGCCTGAGGCCTAGCTGCGAATTCACCTCCGTCCCTTCAAATCTCGCCAGCAGATGTATCCTCAGACAGGCGAATCCTTCACACTGCACACGTAGCTGCCAACACCACGAAAGCAATGTCAAATTTGTATGGGAATCTCTCCACGCGACAGAGAGGTGGGACCACCTGCCCAATCACTTCTCTTCTTTCTCTTTGGGTTTTGCCGTCTGGAGCTGCGGCGGATCCTCCGGGTCGGCAGATTTCAGGTTCGTCATGTTGTCCCTCTCTGCCATGCCTTCCACGAACGAGTCGGTGACTTCCTACGAGGAGCACCGTGAGCCAGAGCATTCGCATTGTATACGGTTGTCACATGCGGGGCTCGCCCGTATAAAGTTTGCGAGGCATGTGGAACAATGGCGCACCTTAAGTGCCACGCTTTGCTTGCCCAGATCTCTCGCGAATGGCACAATCTTGTCCGGCCCAAAGATGAACAGAGCGAGGATTCCGATCACTCCGAGCTCTGCCCAGCCAAGGCCGAAGAGGCCCATCGCTGGGGGTGCACTGCGTAGGGCCGCGCGCGGGAGAAGTGCAGGCGAGGCGGTACTCGCCACAGCGCGCGCGCTCAGCGCCGGTCTGGCTACCGTGAAGGCGTCGGCGCTGCCGAGCATTGCGGCGCACATCATCAGCAGTACGCGGCGCGCCATCCCCGCCGGTCGCAATCTTCTCTCCTCGCAATCTCTACTAAAAAAGTAATCCTTGTGTCTCCATGAACCAGGAGGTTCTTCTCTTCGCCCGGCGCCCCCTCTCCCCCCGCGCTTGCTTGGAGCTCCGCGTCGTCATCATGCCATCATTTGTTTGGTCTATTTGCAGAGTTCGGGTTTCGCCGTAAGGCTGTTTGTTCACACCAGCTCCCTGGGCAGTAAAATACTAGTGCCCCAAACAAATAGTAATCAGTGTTCATTTTGTTTATGGCGTTGGGGTTGGGGAGATGAGAGATGATTCGGGGGAGCGCTCAAAAATAGGGGGGCGGTTAAGTGTACTCTGAGTGTTTCTCATGCTCATGCGATCATTTTTAACACCCAGCGGTGGTAAAATGAATCTCGGCTCTCGGCGGTCGGCAACGTGGCTACGTGGCTACGTGCTACGTTGTCGAATCCAGAGTATCTCTATACTCAAAGCGGATTCGATACTCGATAGTGCGAACGAATTTTGTTTTCAGGGCTTGTCTCGATGGTTCGCCGCTCGTTCGACATACTCAACACTGAGGCTTCACATCGCTCGTCAATTCATTTGTCTCCTTCCTTGTTTGTTTCGAGCGTTTATGTTTGTGTTTCTGAGTTCTTTTGTTGATTGAGTGGTGTTATTAGATTGAGTTTTGAGAGGTGGTCACGTGTGCCGTCGTCATGTAGCGCGTTCCCCTCCCTCCCTCTCTCTCTCTCTCTCAAGATTGTGCCCCGAATGAGACTTGACACGATCGAGCACGAGCTTGATTCGACAGTTTAAAGACATCCCTCACTTCCTAGCACGTCCTCGCCACGCCTCGCCGCCCATCGCGCCGTGCACAAGCCCACACCCCCCCGCCGAGGGCGCCCCCCCAATATCCTCGGAGCTGTCGCAGGCGAAGCGACCGCGTCCACCCGCGAAGGCCAAAAAAAAAACATCTGAAGATTCTGGGCTACACACCTACTATACTAGGGTCACTCCCCCCTAATTCCTAATTCCACTGACCACTGACATCGCCCTTCGCCCTTCTCTTCCCTCCCCTCCACCTCTTCCCCTTCCCCCCTGCACTATATACCAGCACTGGAAGCCACGCTCATAAGATTTTCTACCCTGGTGAGAGGCCGCGCCCCGCCGAGCCTCTACAACTCGGCAAGGACCGGAAAGGCCGCCCAGGGAAGAAAACCCAAGATCAAAACCACAAGGGAACTTAGCACACCGATATACACGGAGGACCAAAAGGGTAGATTGAAAATGAGCGACACCCTGAGGCAAGTGGCGGAAGCGCTCGGCCTAGCAGAGCGGCTAGCCTGAGACACACCTACAGCCCGCCTCGAGCCCAACCAGAAGGCGCTAAAAAACACCGCGCAACACAACGAGCTTCAAGGATGACGAGACGCCCAAACGACCAAAAAATATATATAAACAGGCCACCCAGTGACACAGGAGAAAGGCGAGAACATTCGCTGGGGACAAGTGCACCCGATCCAACCCAACTCCCCCCAACAACCTGAGCCCCTAAGTAGAGCACAAGGGGAGGAGCCGCAAGGCGGGTAGTGGGGAGCGAGGTGGGAAGGAGCGTGGCTACGAAAATAGATCTCAGTGCCGCGCGCGAGGCGAGAATATTAAAAGGTTTTTTTTCTTCCCCTTCCCCCCTTCATTCCTTTGTCTTTGGTATGTGGGGTTCGGCCTAGGTGCACTACCATGGGCCTGGTTCAGAGTGCGGGTTCCTCCGGGCAGGCCTATTGTTAGTCGGGTGTGTATTCGTTCGGCTATCGGTGTGCGAGCTGGGTTGGGGTTGGGGTTGTCGACATAGCGATGAGCGCTTGTGTGTGTGTGTGTGTGTGTGTGTGTTGGGGCGGGGCGAGCGGCGCGCGGCGACGAGCAAAGAAGAGAGCGGCGGCCTCCCCCCTCCGCGGGGGCGCTACCGTTTTCTTTTCTCCGGTCTTCGCGCCTCGCTGCTCCGTTGGCGTTCACTTACGTAAACTAAAGCTCACTGTCTAAGGGAGTACAAAACACAAAAGATAAACTGCGATCCGGAGCGAGCGAGCGAGCGAGCGACTGCCGGGCGGGTGAGTTAGCACGATGTGCCGCAGCGGCTTTCTCCTGCTCTTGGTGACGAGCCTGGCGTGCGCTGATGGCGGAATGAGAGGAGTGGTGAAGTCTTGCCCGGCATGACGACTCAATTCGCTCCCTCAAGTGCGGAAGTTTCTCAAACAGCGCGGTGGGGTCGATCTCTACACGGGTGTGACCGTCTCATGGATTCGTGGCTTTGATCCGACTCTGTATGTGTACAACGAACAAGGCGCAGCAGTGAAGACCACCAGACTGGCCCAGTATGATTTCAACCAGTTGCATCAGCTTTTCTCCGCGCATTTCAGCAAGCGCAGCAGCGCACGTAGTTTGCATGCCACAGAAGACGAGATCCTCAAAAATGAAGCGCCTGGCACAAACCCTCCAGCAGGGCAGCCGATTGCTGAAAATACAGGATCGCTGCGGAATGCACGAACATTTTCCAGACGAATATTACTCATGAGCATCGGTGCATTAACTGTCTTCCTCGTCTTCGCGGCCGCGTCGCGGCTGCACAGATCGCATCTCGCAACGAGCAAGCAAATGCCGCATGGTAGTAGTGCATCTTGGGAGGCGAGTGTATGAAAACAGTATTAGTACATCTTGGGACGTGAATGCGTGAAAGGCTCCAAAGCCCCCCCATTGCCCTCAAGCTTCTGGCACGCCGAGCAAGCTGTTGCAATTTGGTTGAAATAACGCCAATGTACCGCTCCGCTAGCTCAACTTGAGTGCACTGCTCATGCCAATACGATCTGCGGATCTACGCCATGCGCCATCTGTATGCCCTTTGTGACAAACATGATGCAGAAATGAGCAGGTTTGTGTTTGGGCGTGGTGAGGCTATGGAGACGGGGCAGGATATGGAGCATAGAATGAGCCCAAGTGATTACAGGCCTTACTTACAAGACACCGAGACAGGATGACTTTTGGCATACAGGGGACTTCGGGCGGCTCCCATGGCCAGCGAGGCGAGCGTGGGAGAGGCAAGGGGGGCCAGGGGCTGAGCCCCAGCCTCAATTGTCCCCGGTGGCAGGGGTAGACTTGAGCGCTTAGGTGTGTGTGTGTGTTGGGGCGAGGCAAGCGAGGCGCGGCGGAGAGGAAAAGGGCGAGGGGCCTTGGTCTGCTCTCAGGTCTCAGGGGTCCTTTGGGGGCTCCCAGAGGGCTAGCAAGGGCAGCTCCGGGGACAATTGAGGCTGGGGCTCAGCCCCTGGTCCCCTTTCGCCTCCTTCTTTCTGAGGGTCGGAGGTGGCAAATGGCTCTAGAACAATATAATTAGTCTTCTAGGCCACGCCAGGCTCCAGGTACCCATAGAAGGTGCACACACGGAAACGTGAACAAGGAGCGACAAGCAGCGGACGGCGGCGTTCATGTCTAGATCACCGAATCTATGGGCTGTTCGGCCATCCAAGGGTGCGGGGGAATGTCCCTCAGAGTCCCCGGAGAGCTTGGGGGCTACGGGCGAGCGGATAGCGAGCAGTTGAAAAAAGGAAGAAAGTGTGGAAGCTCCAATTTTGGCGCCTCGGCAGCAAGGAGTGATGATACTCTACAGCGCGCTGCATGTTGCATGTCGGCGCTCTCGCTAGTGGTTTTATGGTTTTAGGCAGCCGCACATAAACACGGAGAGAGAAGCGAACACGGAGGGGGTGTGAAACGCGGCAAAACACGACTGCGTGTGTGGCCTCCATCCATAGGAACACCTGTCGTGGAAACGTATTTTTGCCCCCCTTCGTCGGGGAAAAGGGGGGTGGTGCGTTCCCCACCCCGGGAGAGAAGGGGGGCCCGGGGCCTCTTCCCGCCCTTTCTCTCTGCTTCCCCCTTTCTCTCTGCTTCTTCTCCGGTGCTCCGCGCCCTCTCTCTCGCTGCTCCGTTGCCGTTCACCTGCGGCGACTACCTCTGATCGTCAAATGTCTATGATTTTTCTTATCGGCGCACCTGTGCGGAGAGAGAGAGAGAGGGGGAGAGGGGGGGGGGGGGAGAGAGAGAGAGAGGGAGGGAGAAAGAGAGAGAGAGGGAAAGAGGGAGAGGGAGGGAGAGAGAGGGAGAGAGAGGGAGAGGGAGAGAGAGAGAGAGAGAGGGAGAGAGGGAGAGAGGGAGAGGGGGGGGGGGCGAGAGAGAGAGAGACAGAGAGAGAGACAGACAGAGAGAGAGACGGGGGGGGGAATAGAGAGAGAGAGAGAGACAGAGAGACGGAGAGAGAGAGAGACGGGGGGGGGGGATAGAGAGAGAGAGAGAGAGAGAGAGAGAGAGAGAGAGAGAGAGAGAGACGAGAGAGACGAGAGAGACGAGAGAGACGAGAGAGACGAGAGGGGGCGCTCGCTTTCTGGCCTCGGTGTTGGTCGAGGCCCTGCGAGTTCCAGTCTGCGTTCCAGTCAGAAGACAAGGAGACGAGAGAAGGCCCTAACTGCCCCTCCCCGTGCACGATTGGTTGGGGGGGGGGGTCTGCCTCTCTCACACTCTCCTCCGCACACCCTCCTCCCTGGGTAGGAAGAGGAGAGGATAGAGAAGAAGAGAGAGGCAGTAGAGTAGGTGATGCCTGAGGAACCTCTCTCACTTGGAGGGGGAGAACACCCGCTCGAGAACGATGTGGGAGGGGGCGTAGAGAGGCGGAGAACTTTGGGAACAGAGAAGAGAAGAGGAAGAAAAGGAAGGGTTGGGGGGGTGGAGGGGGAGGGAGGGGGGAGGAAAGGAGAAGGGGGAGGGAGGGAGGAGGGGAAGGGAGGGAGGGAGGGTAGGGGGAAGTAACGAAGTGAGAGAGAAGAGAAAGAGAAAGAGAGGAGAGAAGAGAGAGAGGGGCGAGGAGAGGAGGAGAGAGGAGAGAGAGAGGAGGAGAGAGTAGGGAAGGGGGAAGGGGGGGAGTGAGGGGGGGAAAGGGAAGGCAGCGGTGTGCAGCTTCCTGTCGGCGGGCACGTGCGTGCGTGACGATATGGACGCCTCCTCCTCCGAGGCGATCCCCCTACCTCCCGACTTCTCCATCCTCGGCCCCCACTTTGAGGTTGACCCCGAGCCCATCGGGATTGGGGCGTTTGGCTCGGTCCACTTTGGCCTCATGCTGCTGGGGGCAAGGCAGAAGGCTGTGGCGGTGAAGAGCATCGACAAGGTGCGCACGCGGACGCAGGCTGAGGCCGGGGGAGCGCGCACGGACTCCGCAAAACTCATACAGTGCGAGGTCGACATCACTGCGGAACTGGGGAAGACGAAACACCGCAACATGCCACGCTTTTACGGAAAGTGGGAGGACGAGAACCATGTGCATATCGTGCTTCAGCTCTGCGAAGGCGGCGAGCTGTCGGGGTGGCTGATGGAGCAGAAAGCCGCCTACTCTGAGCGGATGGCCGCGCGCATCATTTACGACTCGCTTCAGGCGGTCCTATGCTGCCATGACTTGGGCATCGTCCACCGCGACGTCAAGCCGCAGAACCTACTCTTCACGACCGACGCCGAGGACGCGCGGCTGCTGCTCGTCGACTTTGGGTTGGCGGCACGGATGGAGATTGGTGGCGAGCCGCTCACGGAGATGTGCGGCACTCTCGACTACATGGCTCCGGAGATGCTTCGGGGTGCGTACGACGAGCGCGTTGACGTGTGGGCGATCGGCGTGCTACTCCACCTTTTGCTCACGGGTGCCCACCCGTTTCGCGGGCCGTCGCAGGGCGCGACGCAGCAGCGCATCCTCGCCTCCGAGCTCGACACGAGCAGCCCGCTTTACCACGACGTCTCGCCCGACGCGCTCGACCTACTCCGACTGCTGCTGTCGCCGCAGCCCTCGCTCCGGCCAACAGCACGGCAAGCCCTGAAGCACTCCTGGCTCCGTCGGCGCAACGACCAGTCGGCGCCGCTACTGCCCGAGCGCATCCCGGGCCAGCTCATGGCGGTATGTCAGCAGGAGAACTGGTGGATGGGATCGCACGCATCGATGGACGGCAGGTCGGTAGACGGCGATTCTTCCCCATCATTCTTGCGCTCTCCGTCCCCCATGCGCATCTTTGATCGAGGTGACACCAACCAGTCCATCTTCAAATCACTCTCTTTGTCCAAATTTTCCCTGCCGGGCGCGCTTAGTACGGCGTCACTGTATTCCAAGGGTCGTGGCTGGCATGGGCCGCGCGCCGACTCCAGCTCGGATGGAGACGCACTCGGCGCCGCGGTCGGAAAACCGGTCGAGGCTGAGGCGGATGCTGGCTCGCCCCGAGAGGCCTTGGCGTCTCTGGACGCAGCGCAGGTGTGCCTTGCAACAGCTGGGCCCAACTCCCGAGAGAACGAAAGCCTGGACGACACTCCCCTTCAAATGAAGCGAATTAGCTCGGCGGCTGAGAAGCAGCTTGAGTGGCTAAAGCAGCAAGAAGTGGAGTTTGAGGAGGCCGACGAGGTGGAGGCGGCGGACGAGGCCGACCGGAGACTCTCCGCCTCAGCGCGGCTGATCGGGTTGCTATCGACCATTCAGCAGCGCAAGGTGGAGGTCTACTACAAGCAAAAAGTCTTCGGCAGATTCATGCTCCCGCGGTGGCGGACGGCCATGCTGTCCCACTACTCCGACGACGAGGCGCTCTTTCTCACCATCGGCTCTGGCCCGTGCCGCAAGCTCATCGAACAGGGAGGCACGCGCACCCCCTCCATGCGACCAGAGGCACCGCCGTCTGGAGCTGCTCCGATCAACCCGAGCGGCTCCACGCCGCACGGCCGCGGCTCGCTTCTCAGTTTCGCGAGGCGCACCTACTCCACCGCTGAGTCACCTGATGTACGACTTCCGATTGACAAGATTGAAGAAGTCTCTCGCATCTCGGACAAGCAGCTCCGGCTACAGCACGCGGGCGAAAAGTACCGGCTGAGGCTGCGGGATGCATCCGCTGCCGATGAGATTGCCCTGGCATTGCAGGCGCGGATGGACTCGTACGGCCGCAGCCCGAGGATGCATCACCGCAGCTCGAGCCCGTCGCGACGCCGCGCTATGGAAAGGTCCAGCGCGTCGAGTCGCGAAGAACCGACCGCGACCGCTGTGCCATCCTTGCACAACCACGTTGCGCCATACAGACCGGTGCTCATCGTCGACGCAAATCGGGTCTTGCGCCACGGGGAAGGCGTGAGCGAGGATGTCCCTGCGCCGAACGAGCCGCCCGATGGCTCGTGCCGCAGGTCAAGCGCTATAACGCGGGAGAGCATCTCCTTTGCAGTAGATTTGCGACGGGACGAAGCGATTGTCAGCGCTGAGGCGTCCGGGGCAATTGCGGCAGCTGCAGCGGCCGACCTCGTTCGCAAGGCAGTGCGTTTGGCGATCTCCAAATTGCTGATAGAGCAGGCCGACTCCGAACAGAGCGCCCGCTTCAGAACGTCGGGCAGCCTGCGTGTACGTCGCTCTTCGAGCACAAAGGGCGGCTTCTTCCGGCATCTCGCTAGTGGTCTTGCCTCTGCGGGAAGCTCAGGAGATCGATTCAGCACCTCGAAGCCTCCGCTAGACGGTGCTCAGCCCGCCATGGGAGTCCCCGTCTCCGATCCAGCAGTGCGGGCTTCGGACCCCCTCGCCGAATTCGTACCCCCAGCCGTTTCTGTTTTGTCTGAGGCGAGCTTCTCTCGCGTCTCACACCTCGGTGCGACCAGCGAGGAGGAGAGGAGCCATAGGGCAGAAAAGACGAGCCGCATCTTTGACGAGCTCGCTCGGCGGGATAGCTCTCGTGGATCGTCGACCACCTCGCCACTTAGGCTGCCGTCTCCACCGAGCGTCCACTTGAGACCTCACCGCCATACTCCGCCCGAATTTAGTTTACCATCGAGCCTGAAGTCGAACTCCCCTAGCAATATATCCATCAAATCTCCCGACAAGAAGGCCGCCAAATCCCCCTACAACTCCCCTGAGAAGAAGGGGAGGGAGCCACCCGTGGCGGACGTCCCGACAGTGCTAGCCTCTCCGAGCAAAACAGCAAAGCCTGGGCAATCGTCGAGGGGTGAAGCATTCCTCAAATTGACGCCGCCCTTCTTCTTGCGGAGGGCGCAACTGCGCTCGGCAAAGAAGAAACAGACTTACACAGCGGCTGTCCCTAAGTCGCCCATGAAAGAACCGCGTCTTGCAAATGCAGCTAGACCATCGCCGACATCCGGAGCGCCTACAAATATGCTGCACGTCCTAACGACGGAGACCAGCCCGTCGTCCATGAGAGTGCCCTCCCCATCCATTACTCATCAAGCACGAGATCGGTCTCCCCTGAAGCACCCACTTCAGCCGTCGCCGTCGCCAGACCCACGTCAGCCGTCGCCTTCGACATATCCACGTCTGACGTCTCCGTCGACGTTCGCACGTCAGCCGTCTCCATCGAAGCCGCCGCCACCTCCGACTCCGCCGCCGCCACCTCCGACTCCGCCGCCGCCACTGCGGCGGCCGCCGCCGAGCTTCCCCCCCCCACCGCCATCCACATTGAAGCCACTCGCCACGCGCTCCTCGCCTAATGCACCTTCTGCCTCGTTAGATTCTCCAAGGTTGCAATTGACCGTTCCCTCGCCGACGAGACGCAGCACCGCTGATACATCCCCACGGAATATGTTGCCTGGCTACGAGAACTGGGCAGTGCTAGGGTCGCCTGACTCCCGAGCGGTGCCAGTCCACGACTTTGCTGCCGCGTGGGATCAGCTCATCGCGCAGGTGGACGAACGTCGGAATGCGCGGATCAGCACTCCTGAAACCGAGTCACCGGTCTCCATTCGCGGGAGCTCAGATACTTGGAACTCCATTACCGCCACCATTCGGCAGCGTAGGTCTCTTGCGGAGCAAGCGTCTCCGAGGTGAGACCACTGCGGTTCACTTCTCATGCAGGGGTTGGGGGGGGGGGGGGGGTTGAAAGTTGCGTCAGCCTCATGGACTACCCGGGCGACGTTCGCGCAAATTACAAGTTGCAGCATGGATTATCCTCGAATCGTATTCGCTTGAGAGGCGCTGGGCTTGTGCACGACGCTGTAGGCCTGAGCACACACCATTGACGCACGGGTGCATCAAGGCACAATTTGGACGGAGTAATCGCCGTTGCCTGCAACAATATTTGCGTTTTGCTCTTTAGCGACTCCTACGTATCTCATGGTTTTTGGTCGATCCATCAATATTGCACGGTGTACACTCCTCGCGCTACCCACATTTTTGTCATCGCCATCCCGCCGTTGCTATGATTTCTGTACTGCTTATTCGATGTGTAGACGCCATCTTGCCCATAGGCGATGACTATGCTTAAACTAAATTATTTAATGTTATATCCTAGCCAACCCCACTACCCACTAGCTAATTGGACACAACTTTTCAGTCCTGGAATCCCGCCATGCCTGACGAGCCAGGTGTCCGAGTGCTACCGGGGGGAGGGGGCTCGATATTTGTCCCCCTCTAGTGCACGCACCGACCATGCGCGCCCCAGACCCCGGCGCGCCCTCTCCTCGAGGCCACGCTCCACGCGGGGGGAAAACCCCTTTCGGGTGAAGCACAACGCCGGGGGGGGGGGGTGCACTCGTGAAACTAGGGGCCCAGAGCGCTAATCTCTCTCGCCGTAGCGTGTATGGCCGCGGCGAGCCGCGGCCCTCCCCTCCTGGCTCTGGCGCCCCCGTCTCCTTTACCTAAAGAAGGCCGGGAGCGACACGTTATCGCCAGCAGGGGAGAGCTGCCGCTCCCCCCTCCCCTCCCTTTCCCTTTCCCCTCTTCCTGCTCTCTTCCCTGCGGCTCTGGCCCATGGCGCGCGCCTAGAGGCCTCTGCCATAAGGCAATCCTGGTGGAAGGTCGATGGTCTCTCGATCTGTTGCTGGGCTGTTGCAGTCCACAGCCTGTTGCCCACCATGAGGTGGACAGCATGGCTGCTGTGCTGGGTGTGGCCGAGTGGCCGAGGCCACGGGCCGTGCGGCGCGACCCGGATCGCAGGTTGCTCGGCCTCCATGGGCGGAGCGCGGGCGACTGCCCCATGGGTACTGGGGGGGCGCCCTCCTCGGCAGGGGGCCCGAAGGAGAGGAGGGGCTCGGCGGCGCGCTCCATGCTCCATGGCGACCAACTATAAAGTTAGTTGACATGTCAGACCCCAAACGAAGGGGTACAGAGACGGAGGAAATCTGGCAACAGGGAAGAGGCCTCCCAATAGCACGAAGGAGAACGGCACAAGCCACCCCAAGACCCAAGAACACAGGGGGCCGGGCCCAGCCCTTCTCCTTCTGCTAGTGATCCAACACCACCCACACTAAAAAGGGGCAAAATGTTGCTTCACTTCCACGCCATTCCCGCCGGAACGGGGAGGTGCAAAAGTAAACGCGCGCGCAGCATGCCGCATCCTAGCACAAATTACCCAAGAGAAGACTCAGCTCCCCCACCCTCCACTCTCCTCACACAGGTGGCGCTCATCGGCTCATCGGCAACATTCCAGAACCTGAATGAAGGGGAGGAGGACTTTGTTTGACATCTCCATGTCAATCATCCTCACCTTCACGCCCCTACGAGCGTGGCTACAAGAGCTTAAGGACGAGGCCTAGAGGAGGCGAAAGGCGAGAGGGAGAGGGGGCCTCGCGGCGTTTGATACTGGGCCATCGATGGCAACAGCGAGGGGGCGAACGGCGGGGGACAATTGATGGAACGGGAGATGCCTTTCCTCAGCGGTTTTGCAATTGCAGCCGGACGCATCCCTTGCCCTTGCTCCTAGCCTGCTCCTCTCCCCTCGCTCGGCATTCCGGCACAAAAGCACGCGACCGCGCATGGCTACGTTTGTGTTTGTTGCACCTTTACGACTATGGAACGGCCGCACGACACCTGCTATGCGCAAGGCACTATAAGCGCCTCAGCAAGTACCCATCCCACTGACACTGAGCACGGCAACCGGCATTACAGATCCCAGGATTTCATCCTCGCAGTGCTCCGGTTCAACTTGCGCTCGCACATTCACCAAGGATTCCTACGTGCCTCTACGTCCAACCAAATGCCATTGTAGTCGCACGTCCGCACTTCCTCCGAGGCCATGCGGCGCGCTGCTTGCCTTCGTTACCGCCTGCTGCCTGCCATTCGCCTACTTCACCGGCGTGTGAGCTCGAATACTGAGATGATCTCACATAGTCTATGGAACTCAACATCTTTGCCCCGCGTCGATGCAAGCGCGATGTGTGCACACCAAGCAATGGATCTCACACAAAAGAAGGCCATGCCCCTCATTGCACGCCGCCTTCTGGCACGCCTCCTCCTCCCTGTCCCACGACGGCATCTTTAAGCAGTTGGCCTAGGTCGGCGGCTTTTTGCATGAGCACCTAAGACCAAGTTTGGGCACGCGTGAGCATGAGGCAGTTGGCCGCAGGCATCCGTTCTAGCACACGCATCGTAGCCAATGCGATTGGGGTCACGGCAAGTGATTCGAGCGGGCGCTTGCCTTAGTTGCCTCGCCGAAGAGAACCTCGGGTGGCAAAATCCCAGTGGATTCAATGGAGAAGATGAAGTGATCGCGGACCCGGGACAGTTTGATGCGGTCATCCCATTCGGGTTCACGAATGCATTCACGGCACATGGAGCAAGAGCGAGGGCGTGCCGCGACAGCAGTGACAGCTCCTGCAAGATCTTCTACGTCGAAAACGCCCATTGGACACTTGGACACAAGCTCGTGCGCGGCGTCGCCCGTCACCTTCTGCTTGAAGGTGACTTCTGGAAGCAACCTGTACGACGCGGTTGCAACAGGGGACCACTTTGCATGGGTCTTAGCCGTACCCTTCTCGCACCAAGCCTCGAGCGTTATGGCCTGTCCTGGACGCAACTTTGCGATCAAGATGTCATCGTGGACAGGACGGATGGGCGAATCCCGGAACCGCTCTTCCTGGTCTCCTTGCGGGATCCACTGAAGCGCCCCGGACAACACTCGCGAATTGATCATCTCAGCCTCTACTCCACTAGTGTTGCTCGACCCGCCTTTAGCGCCCGTTCTTCCTCCTCCTTGATCTTGCGCTCGCTCACACTTCACTTCAAGCCGAAAAGCGATCACGTGATGCTCATCGGGATCCTCATCTCCGACACGCTCGCGAAACATGCGAGGATCGGCTTTGATTGGGATGAGGCCGAGGCGGTGGGCAAGTACCTCGTCCTCAGTCATGGAGGTGTTGTTCAGCACGAAGACCTGTGCAGGACCCCGGGAACGTGAATTGAGAGGGGAGTTGCGGCCGGGGGGAGGGAGGACGGCATTGCTCGCGCAACTCTCGCTGCTCGGCGTCAATGCTCCATCCTTCGATGGGCGCGAGGGATCTTTGTGCAACGCTGCACCTTATCGATGGCCATAGTCGGCACCTCCGCGATGAGGATGCGGCGGAATGCATTGGCGATAGCTGCATCAATGCCAATAATGTCAAAGACGATCTCCTCCTCATCGAGGCTTTGAACCTCAATCTTGAGGTCGCGCCTGAAACGGTCGAGCGAGAAGGAATTGTCCACGCCCGATGTGAAGTAGGCGCCCGCCGCCTCCACTGTTGCCGTGTGACGCGGGGCATCGTTGTGGATTGCGACTCGCGTGCGCTGCTCCTCGATGTGTGGTGGGAGCGTGCCCTCGCTCACGTGCGCGAGCGGCATGGACGTCCAGCAGCACCCCGCACTGTCACCCTCGTCTCGACCCTCACGCGCGCGATCGCTCTCCCCTTCCCCCTAGCGCCCCCCCCCCCTCACGCGCTTCCCCCGCCTCCACACTCACAGCCACCTCTCTGTGTTCCCTCTTTTCCTCCCTCCCTCCCTCCCTCCTTGCCTCCCTCCTTCCCTCTCGCTCTCGCTCTCGCTCTCTCGCTCGCTCCCCCCCTGCTGCCGCCTGGCGTCGGAGAGCGACGCGCCGCACGGCCGGACGCTGCCGAGGAATAGAGAGGGAGAGAGAGCCTCGTGCTAATAAATAAATACCGTAGTATCAAGATATATTCGCCGAGATTATATGTTATAATCGGCGGGGGGCCTGAGCCCCTGCGCCAAAAAAATTCTTAAAGATTCAGGGCGGCACAGCTATCGGTCTAGATACTACTACACCCCTCACTCGCCGCCCTTCAGAATCCCCCTCCTTTCCGCCTCCCCCTTTCCCCCCTTCCCCCCTTCTGTCCCTTTTCTTTGGGGTGTCCAACTAAGTTTATACTTGGTTGCCCCATGGGGGGGCACGAGCCCCCCCTCTCTCCACTCCTCCCCTGCCATGGGGGAGGAACCACCCATGCTCCTGGCACGCCTGATGGCTTGCCAGGAGCAGAATGCCCTGCTGACCCACTCTCTCACTGGCAGGCTTGCCTGCCTCGCGCGTCCTGGCCTGTCGTGGCCAGCCCATCGCTCCAACCCCCCCTCCCCCCCTGTTCGAGAGGCAGACAGGTGCAGAGTGGGGGGCCCTGAGGCCCAGGAGCGCCAGCGAGGGAGAGGCAGGGGAGGCCAGGGCCCAGCCCCAGCCTCCTCTGCCCCCTGAGCTGGCCTCCAGAGGCCTCCAGGGGTCGCCAGGGGCAGCTGCAGGCCTGTCGCAGGCGCGCCATCGCGCGTGCCTGCAGGAGAGGGGAGAGAGAGCGCGGAGAAGGGGGAGGGCGGAGCGAGAGCTCCGCTCACCGGAAAATGGGTAAGTCCCGCACCTGTTTACAGGATAAAGGTCGTTTGCCTTCATTTGGTACCCCTCGTTTCCAAATACGCGATGCGCCGGTACAAAAAAATCGTCTAGTATTTAACGTTATGTGCGAAAGCACGCTAAGCGGACACAAAACACCATTTCACTACAGACGCCCTCCTCCGCTCCCCCCCCCCCACCGCGTCCGGCGTCTGCGTTGGGCTTCATCCTTGCCATCGTCTCAGACGCCAACCCCTACATGTACGGGGCAGGCGCCGACCTCTTCGCCGCCCTCGAGACGGGGCTTGGGGCGCGAAACTCGCGTCAAGGCGCATCGCGATGAGCTGTCGCCAGGTGCCTAGCGGGGCGGGGCACACACTCAAGCGCCACGCTACAAAAAAAGGTTTGGGTGTCGCGTGCTACGCCTTGGGCGAACTTCCGAGATCCGCCGACTCATTGGTCATTGGGAAGACGCTCCGGGGTCGCTTGCGCCGGGGTCGCTTGCGCCGGGGTCGCTTGCGCCGGCAGAGCCTCCGTCGCTCACCGCCGCGACCGACCGCTCCGAGGCCCTTTCCGGCTGCCATCCTGTGCGGCGGAGCGCGGCGACGTCGCGCGGGCGGGTGGATCCCCGGGGCGCGCCGAAGCGAGAGAAGCGGAAGCGCACGTCAAAGCGAGAGTCCACGAGGTAGTCCCGCCAGGTGCCCTCGATCGCGCCCTCGGCCATGGCGCCCGTCCACACCTCCGGGCCTGCATACTCGTCCTGTCGGCTTGCTTTCCGGCTTGTTGCCAGAGTGCATGGGGAGGAAGCGTCGGAAGAGCAATGAGGAGGGGGATGAGGATGAGGATGACAGAATGTATGAAGTGGACTTCATAGAGGCTCGACGACTGGTGCGGGGGAAACCTGAGTGTCAAATTCGATGGGAGGGCCCCTGCCATTTCCGCCGCGCCTCGCGCCGATCGTTCCCCTTCCGTCTCATCGCATATCGAGCCAGTGGTCATGCTCGATCCGTCAGAATGATTTCGGTTGCGGTTTGCGGGTAGGTCGATGGCACATCGCGCATCGCCTCCCGCCATCTCCTTGTCCCGGTCTCCCGTCCGCCTTCCCTGTTGGTATTGGTGGTGGTGGTGGTGTGGATGGAGCTGTGGATCTTTACTAACTAGCCAATGTATAATACTGTATAAAGATGGGGGGGGGGGACGAGGAGTGACCGGGAGACGTCGGGCGCGGGCCGTGGGTATAGACAGGAGGCGGGGGGTGACAGGCGGGGCGCGGGGCGCCCAGGGGCTCAGCACATCGGGGGACGTAGCACGCAAAAGGCAAAAGGATCCTAAGGCAGGGGGGCACAGACGTCAGGCATCGGGAGCCGGAAGACGGAGGCGGAGCAAAAAGGGTAACAACGGGGTGGAGGAACTCGGGAACACTCAAGGAAATAAACGGGGCGGGGTGGATAAGAAACAAGGAGAGGGTGCCCGGGGGTGGCACAGGGAAACGCGAGGGATCCGCCCCCCCCGCGGGCGCAGAGCGGCGGACCCCCGGCAGGATACCGAAAGAGGGAGGGGGAAGGACCGCTGGGGCGGGTCTTCGGCCGAAACGGATCTTCGGAGGACCCCGGCGGGCGGGAGGAGTTAATAGCCTCTCCCGAGCGTGGGGACGGACTCCCCCTACCCGCAACATTCCCCGGGGGGCTGGAGTCGAACTCTGTGTGAACCGGCGCGCGCACACTGTGAACGCACTATGCTATCGAATTCGAATGCGCAGCCGTGCACCGTATGGGTCGTTTGTGTATGTGCAGTATATGCCGATGGGACGTCGGAGGGGTGGACACATGGCTGGTCTCTATGGGGCTCTCTTTTGACCGGGTCGGATGGGAGGGGCCCAGGTTTGCGTCTAGGGAGCTCTTTTGGACGGGCCCGCATGGCAACTGGCAACTACAGCACCCGCTAGCATTCAGCTGCACGACCCCCCTTCCACGCGATGCCAGACGGGCGCCGGACGGGGATAGAAGAACGCTGTCTTGGCTAGGAAGAGCAAAGTATTCTTGAGATCAACAGGTCTGTGCTGGCTAGCTTTTGACTTAGTTTGCTCCGAAATGTACAACGGAAGGAAAGAGCACAAGGCGAGCCGAGGGAACAAATACATTGGGAAAATCTTGTCTCAGCATCAGTCTTGAGTAATGAGAGTTGGCAAGTCGCAATCATAGAAGGCGATGGCGCCGTTGCTCTTAGCAGGGGTTTGTGCGCATGAGCAGCGCTCACAGATATCCACCATTGAAGCTGCTACATGGAAGAAGAGCTAAAGCAACGGAGAGTGATCGGCTCCGCGCATTCGGCCACATTCATGGACCTCTAAGCCAACATGTGGACGAATGTGAAGTTGCTCAACCGCCGCGTTGTCGCACAAGTGCCTCGACGAGAAGCGGCATGACATATTGCCGGTTTCTTCATTTGGCGATATCAATCATCTAATCGAGCCTCGCCGCAAGAGCCTCGCAAGCGCTTGCAAACGCGGCCAAAGGCGCGCGAGAGACGCCCGTGCCAATCTGTCCAATTCCCGCCCTTTTATGCGCTATGCCTGTGTTGATGGCCGGTCGAATGCGTCTTGACACGACGAGGGCCACGTCGAGTAGCATCGGAATACCTTCAAAGTCAAGTGAAGGAATCTGCAGCTCAGGCCAAACCCCACGCGCCGCATAAATGCGCTTGGCCTCGGCGGTGTACTGGAGTGCGAGCTTTGCGTTGCCGCCCACGAATGCCATGAGAGCTGGAGCGGCGGCGGTAGCTGGCGCTCCTAGGCCAAGCGTTTCTGTGATGGCGGAGTCGCCCAGATCGAGCGAGGCGTCTGCTGGTCCGTACCCGGGAAACCAGACAGCCGAGGGAACTGGAGGTGAAGGGGCGAGATGCCAGTTCTGTGGGTCGCCTGCAACAGTCAAGCCGAACTCCACACCATTTCGCGCCATCGCAGTGGCAAACGTGCAGTGCTCAAGGCCTTCGATGGCATCGAGCGTGAGCTTACACATGCTCATCGCCAGATTAAGCCCGAAGTGCGCATTTTGTGACAAGAATTGAGAAGCTTCCTTGACTGCAGCCGCGGCGGAAGCGGACTTGACGGAAAGGTCAATAAAGTTTGGCGAGAGAGCTTGGTGGATGAGCATTGTGAGCGCCTTACACCTGGAAGTGCCAATGGGCATCGAGGTGAGATGATCGAACGAGATGATATGGTGTGATGACGTCAAAGCAGCACATGGTACAAGTATGGACGCGTGCAGTTCGAGGCCCCACGAACCTATTGTGACCGTCATCACCCATCTGAAGTGCAGTCGCAAGCAACGGACGCAGACGCAGCCCGCCTTTGGCAACCACAGCCGAATTCAGTGTTGGTCCCAAGGTGTTGCATATCCAGCGCAACCGGTCGATGACCTCGTCTGAATGAGCGCCAAAGCGAAGTACCTTTCCTAGACCTTCGTTGATTGAGCAGAAGGCAGTCCCGTTGGTCGATGCAGAAGCATCGATCACCACGAAAACGGGCATTGAGGGGCAGAGCACGCCAGACATAGGGCCGACAGCCTTGTGGTGGTGGCATGGCTGTAATGTGAGGGACCCTGACATAGCAAATGCGGCGGCAGCCTCAGGGTCCGCAGCCCAACCCTCGAGCAGTATGGCGCCGATGACCGCTCCTTGCATCGGACCGCACATACCCTTGAACCCGTCTTGAACAGGTGGGCCCGCGTGGAGAATTGTCTTGGCACCGTTCTTGAACACTTGGACCACATCGCGCGCTGGTACTACTGCCTTTAGCATGGGGTCTACGTTGGCAATAATATCTCGTGCGGTAGCATTAGACGCAGCTACAATTGGCGACGTGAGCAGCCTTTGTGCGGCAGCACGAGCCGAAGCCGGTATGCTATTTAGCGGAGCTGGCGGCTCCAAGCAGGTGGGAACTGACATTGCACTCGCAGCCGACACATGCGAGCGGTCGACGTATTGCTCGCCATGGACATCTAGGCGCATGACGCCCACGGCGTGCGCTTGAGACGGACTAGTAGGATTAGCACACACAGTCGAAGGCGAGCCTTCTCCGGCCTCCTCATGTGGAATATTGGCCGATGCTGCCTTGGGATTGGCCGTGGCAGGTTTTGCACCAAGGCTCAACCGGGACGCATTTCTGCCTGCTTCGATTGATGCGATGACTTCGGCAGCACTGGCTGTCCATCCCGCGATACCGCCCTGTGCCACAATCATGTTCATGGTTGCTTCCTTGAACTCTGGGAAATACGACTCAGTGGCGTCCGTCACCATGAGGCAGTCATACCCGCGGTCGTTTGCTTCACGGATGGTAGTCTGCACGCACACTTCTGTCGTGACGCCCGTCACAAGTAGATGCGTGATGCCCAGCCGCTTCAATTCGGCCTCCAGGTCGGTGTTCCAGAAGGCGCCCTTACCAGGTTTGTGGATGACGACCTCGCCCTCAACAGGCGCCATCTGCTTGACGATCGCATTGCCTGGCTCGCCCTCTATGAGGACACGGCCACGCTTCTCGTCGAGCACCTCGCCAATCGCAGAGCACCGCCTCTTCTTGGCGGGCGGCAGGTCGCTTAGGTCGGGCTTGTGCGCCTCGAGCGTGTGGAAGACTGGCATGCCGGCCTCGCGTGCGGCTTGCAGCAGCGCGGCTGCAGGGCCGAGCGCCGCCTGCAGCAGCGAGACCTGGTTGCCGAGCGAGTCGCCGAAGCCGCCCGGCTCGAGGAAGTCGCGCTGCCAGTCGATGTTGAGCAGCGCCAGTCGCTCGCATGGAGCAGTGAAGCAGAAGGGCTTTGCGGTCCGAACCGCCAGCAACGACCCCTCCGGAGCGCTCTCCACTGATGTCGTCGCCATGTGGGGCGTCTCTCTCCCCTTCGCCGCCCCGGGTGTGGTGGCAGCTGCTTTGAAACTACGTCTCCGATGTACCCCCCTCCCCCTCTCCCCCCCCCCCCCCCCACCACCACCACCACTCGCACTCAACTCGCGGTTGGTGGGGGGTGGGGTGCACACAGAAGAGGCTGGCTCCCTCTAAACTACTAGACTACTGGGGGGTGCAGGGGATGCGGGGCCCCACCGCGCCGTCCCCCCGCCCCCTCCGCCTTTAGGACGCGTGGTCGCACTCAGCTTGATTTCGCCTACTTCACATTAGAGTACAGAGACTCGAGGGTTTTTGAGGGGTCCGAAAGGCGACTCAACAGCGAGTCAACGCGAGGATTTCGTTGACTCACTGTCGTTGGGAGACTGTTGAGAGGCCGCGACTTTTTTCCGCCAGTGGGGCTGTGTTGACTCGCGAACCGCTCCCAACGGTGACTCAACAGGATGGCGGGAGACGCTCCGGTGAGCCGCGTGCCGCTCCCCTTCCCAGCTTGAGCCATGGCCAAGGCGGAGCACGGGCCCCGCGCGCCGTCCCGAGGCATGAAGCCCTGCACCTGCGGACCGCTCGCGCGCGAGGCGTGCCGCTCGCGCGCTCCCGCACCCGATCCACATGTGCCGGCAGCCGAGTGCAGAGCACTGAGTGCCTCGTGCCACCTCGCGTACCATGCCCGAGGTGAAGGAAGGTGCCTGCGCGCTCACCGCTGACGGGAAGATTCATCTTTGTGTTGCAGGGGAGGAAGGGACCGACCAAGAAGAAGTGGCAGTGGACCACGCAGCGGCGCATCATGTTGCTCACACAGGTGAGCACAACTGGCGTCAACGCATTCCTCACATCGAGGGATGTGCCGGGTCAGTCGCAAGTGGAAGTGTGGACCAATGAAAGCACGGGGATCCTTCCCGTGCTCTTCAAAAGCCACACCGGTGAGTTCGAGCCGGGGCCGAACGAGGAGCACCCCACCCACATTTCGACGATTGCCGCAATGAAGAAGTGGCTGAAGGTGTGCGCCGCCAAGCTTGCCCGCTCCCTCTGCGTTGGCACATTCATGTGTTGCATTGCACGCGAGCTTTGTGGATGAATGAAGCGCGGCTAGTAACGAGGTGCACCCGCGTACGCAGGACAATAAGCACCTCTACACCCAGGGGCAAGAACAGAACGAGCCCGTGGACGTGGACCATCCGACGGAAACAACGGAGACGAAGTCCGAGGTGCCACTCTCGGAGTACGAGACCCTCATTGTCGAGGTGGCGGAGCTGCAGCGCGAGGCCGAGCTTTACTCCGAGAATCAAAGGGCGACGAGGGAGGCGGAGGAAGCCGCGCGAGCCGCGCAAGATGCCGCTGCAAAAGCGGCGTACAAGCAAGTGAGCGAAGAAGAGTTGCAGGTGAGCCCCCGCTCGTGCTGCACACATGTACGCTTGTGAGCTCATGTACCATGGCACATGTGAGGTGTGGTGTTTGATCGTGACACCTTGGTCTGCCTACTGTGCTCACAGGCTGCCCAGCAAGCTGGCGCAAGAGGCCAAGCTGATCTCTCGAGCGGCTCGACAGGTAGCGCTGCGAACTCGAACAAGTCGGACGACATCCCCGACCGCATAGAGTTGGAGGAGTACATCATGGAGTACGCCACAGCGGAGCTAATGGAGGAGTGCATCACGGTGGAGGGCCTCGTGCAAGAATCAGCCAAGTGGCCCGACGGATTCAACTTGGAGGGCCCCGACGACGACGGCAAGTACTTCTTCGTGCGGAAGCCGGGCAAAAAGGGTAAGTGCCCCAACGGAAACGCAAAGGGTCGAGCTGCGGAGAAGGTGCGTGACGAATTTGACGGCATATTGGTTCAGAGGAAGCGTGAGCGTGAGGAAGAGAAGGCCGCACAAGCCGCGCGCGACGAGGCTGCCCGCCGACGTGACCACCGCGCTGAGGTACGCGAAGAGCGCGAGATGGCGCAGATGGAGTCCAATGCTAGACGCGAAGACGAACGGTTGCAATTGCTCAAAAGCGAGTTTGAGCACCGCGCCAAGATGGAAGTGGCCCGTCTGGAGGCAGAGAAAGTGGAGAGCGATCGCAGGCACCGGCGGGAGGAGGAGCGCAACGCCCGTGAGGAGCGCCGGGATGAGCGACTCATGGCAGTGTTGGCCGCCCTCGCTCAGAACCACAAGTCCAGCGCGTAGACGAAGCAAAACGTGAGTGTAGGCGCGAAACGGCTGTTGCGTTGGGGCGGGTTGTGTGCTGTGCACTGCGTACTCGCCTGGGGCTTGAATCTTTGTGCTATTGTAGGCATACCGTACGGGTGCTCAAGAGAAATGCGCATGTGAAGGCGTACACACACCTAACGCAATTCTAAAAAGCATGAATAAATAAAGTCATGGATGGAGCGCGCGTCGCTCCCTTATTCTTTCGCTTGACACGAGAGAGAGAAAGAGGGCGGGGGGGGGGGGGAGGGAGAACGAGAGAGAGAGAGTGAGAGTGAGAGAGAGTTAGAGTGAGAGAGAGTTAGAGAGAGAGAGTTAGAGTGAGAGAGAGAGTTAGAGTGAGAGAGAGAGAGTGAGTGAGCGAGCGAGCGAGAGAGAGAGAAGAGAGAGAGAGAGAGAGAGAGAGAGAGAGAGAGAGAGAGAGAGAGAGAGAGAGAGAGAGAGAGAGAGAGAGAGAGAGAGAGAGAGAGAGAGAGAGAGAGAGAGAGAGAGAGAGAGGAGAGAGAGAGAGAGAGAGAGAGAGAGAGAGAGAGAGAGAGAGAGAGAGAGAGAGAGAGAGAGAGAGAGAGAGAGAGAGAGAGAGAGAGAGAGGGAGAGAGAGAGAGAGAGAGAGAGAGAGAGAGAGAGGGCGAGAGAGAGCGAGAGTAGAGAGGGTTGAGGGGGGGGGGCTGCGTGCTGGGATTTGGTGCTTATTCCCCTCATGTGCCGGCCATGTGGTTTGAAAGCTAGGGGTTTCCCCCCGGTATGTCTCCCTTGCCCGTCGGTCACCTGCTGCTGTTGCCCCCTACCTCCTACCTCTACAGTTCACAGTTCCCTGTCGGGAAGCGCTCCCGTCAGCGTGCTCTCATGTAAGAAACCGACCGCCGTGTGGTTCCGTTGGGCCCCCCATTCGCGTTGCTACCTGTCACGAAGAGGTTTGCGCCATTGGCAACTTGTGAGGCCCACATGCAGGTAATATAATATAATATTCACATCTTGCACAACTAGCAACTAGCACAAAGGTACAGCTTCAGCGGATGAGCACGCCACACCCCCTGCCATATACGTCTCCAAAGGGGGGGGGGCACCCCAAATTTACTGCTGATGATGCTGCCATAGAGACACGTGTGCATGTTGGTGAAAACATTCGCTACCCGCAGGTATCCTCCGACATCGCGACGGAACGTCTGAACCGACCGTGTCACATCTAGCCAGGGCCATAAACTCGATATCTTTCCAAAACCCCATTCGACGCTTACGCGAGCCGGCGCCATTTGCTTATTGAAGTGAGCCTGCCATTGAGTGAGGTTGCTGCCCCTGTACATACGATAAACATACGCAGACATGGGGTAGGCGGAGTCACCGAACAGGCAAAATGTACGGCCGAGACCTGCACACACGCGCTGCATTATTTGCAGAACGCCTGAGCTGCGCAAGACGAAGGAATCATGACGCGAACCGTGAATGGGGCCGTATGGCCATGGCTGAATCCCATTTGGGAAAACAATCCCTTGGATCTTCACACCATGGCACCGCTTATGCCCAGAGTAGAAAGGGGCTTGACCTCGCACGGGACGCGCAACCTTCCACAGCTTACCGTCAATGAAACCAATCAAATTGGGCAACGGAACACCGCATGCTGCCATGGCTTCCGAGAAGCGAGGAAACAAGCCAGCGAACGACGAGAAGCTTCGGGAATCTAGGAGGTGGGGAAACTTTTGGTGCACGTGAATAACAACCGCGGCATGTGCAGCACTAATGGCTGCCTCACTGCGGCCAAGCTCCCATGTGAGCATCACCGCAGCTCCTGAGGTCAGAAGGGAGTGAGCGTGTGAGAAGAAGGAGTGCGCGAAGCTTGATGCGGCAGGTGAGACAGCATCTATCTCACCTGCGTGCCTGAATCTGCGCAACGTGATCAAGATAGCCTCCTCTCCACTCATCAGATGGCCTCCGCGCAAACGGAGGCCCGCAGGCATCTGGAGCGCATCAACAAAGCGCCGCAGGTCCTCGAGGCGCACGCCGAAGCGCGCGTACACATCGCGCACCACTACCTTCCTGCCCCCGCCAGCCCTCGCCGCCTCGAGCTCCAAACGCGCGATGGACATGCGCTCTGGGCCAATGCGCGAGCGCGTGGTCCGCATCAGCGGCTCAGCCGCGACAGCCAGCAGCAGGACTTCCCAAAAGTCATCCCCTGGCGGACTCAGGCCCAATCGCGCCCTCTTCCGCGCCCGCTCGTCTGCCTCGTCCATCGCCAGCAACATCGCCAGCTTCGACCTGCGCAACTCCCGGGCGGTGTATGGCCTGGTGGGCATGGCCGCCGCGCTCTGCCGGGCCGCCTAGAGCACACCGCGTGTTGGGTACTTTCGCCCCCCCGCGAGCGAACTCGGCCTTTTGTGAAAGGGACTCAACAGTCACTCAACGGAGAAGAAAATCCTGTTGAGCCCCCCCCCGTTGAGACCCTGTTGGCACCTTCAAAATCCCTCTACTAAATCATCAGATCTCTCCTCCCTGCCCGCCCTCTCCTCCTCTCCCCCCCGCCGTGTCCCCTTCTTGCATTGCCCCGAGCGGGGCGCAGCGCCCGCCACAAACAAAAATAATCGTGACTTCCGGACATCCCACACCCAGGAAACGCGGACCGGAGGTCCGGAGCGGCGCCGACGGGCCGACCCCAGTGACGTTAGGGCATAATACGCCAACACTATTTTCTTCAGCTCCCTAAAGGTGGCCGGGGGCTCAGCGCACGCCGCTCGGGCCTGAGCTGCCACAGGCTCCGGTTGGCCTTCCTAGCTAGGCCGTCCAAGGGGGCCTAGACGAGTGCATATGTATGTCCAAGCTGCTCACCTGGACTCGTGCCGCGCTCGCCGCGGTGATTCCCATTGCACAATTGGACAACGTCAAGCCTGCGCGCTGCACGCTCCCGAGGCACGAGAAGTAAGCGCGGGCCAAGGAGACAGGGGTTGTGCGAGAACGTTCACGCACCCATTTGGTCCACTTACACTTACAGCTGCTGAGACTACTACTAGCTACTAGGTAGGAGGTAGGTGTTCACATGATTTTCTGAGGAGGGGTGTTCACGAACTGTTCATATTCATATCCGAAAGTTGGGGTGTTCACATGTGTTCAAGTGTTCATATAGTGGTTTCCTACCGAGATGCAAAAAAAAAAAGTTGAGGCCCAGGACGCACACAAGGTGCGCCCCGGATTCGAACTCCTCAACTTGCAGCCCACGACGGGACTGCTGCACACTAAGCGAGGCTGAGCATTCGCCGATGCTCACACGGCTCAGAAGTAATATGTCGCATTCGCGATCGACCTCGTTCGCGGCTTTCGACTTTACTCGTTAGGCGTTCTACGCGCCGCTCATCACGTCTTCCGTCTTGCTTGGTTCGGCGTTTGGCGCGTGGCTCTCTATCCATTCGGATTTATTGTTTCATTCGCTCTTCGGATTCATTCGCGCTTCGCTCTTGGCTCCTTCGGTCTCGTTCAGGATTGCTCTTCTGCCTTTCTCGTGGCTTGTTCGGAGCTCTCCGATGTCCGTTAGGTTCTCTTCTTTCCTCGCGGGACGCTCGATCCTAGCAGGGGGGTGTCGCATTCGCGAATCGACACTCGTTAGGCTTCGCTCTTCTCTTCGTCGTTCGTCGTTCGGCATTTATCGTTATAATTCTCTCGTTCTCGTTCTCGGTCAAAAAAAGCTTCGCTTGGATGCATGGGATCGTGGGTTGTGGAGCGCTCTCTCTCTTTCTCTCGAAAGAGAAGGGAAGTTTCCCCACCTTTCTTCCTCCCAGGCGCCTCGCAAATAGGTTTAATTTGCTATCTTCCCTGCGCTTCTTTATCTGCTTCTGGGGGCAATCAGGTTTAATTTGCAATCTCATCGCATCTTCCCCTTAGGCACATCGCACTTCTCTCGTCTTATTCGGTAAGTCTTTTGGAATTCTGCGTAGCAAGATTGCCTCTCGTTTCCGTTATGGTGCGATTCCCCTTCCAGACGGGATCGCCGACAGATCGCCTTCTGATCGTCGTCCGTCGTCGTCTGGCGTCTGGCCGGAGTGTTTGGGTTTGATTTCAGTCGAGTTATGTGAGAAAGTCGTGGGGCGAGAGTCGGAGTGTTTTCCTGGGTGTCGTTGTCCGTCGTCCTGTCGTCAGTCGCCATCCGTCGCTCTCGCTCTCGTCGCTCTCGCTCTCGTAAGTAACACTCATACCCTACAGCCTCGCCTCGCCTCGCCAGCCCCTGCCACCACAGCCCTCCTCACACTCACCCTCGCCTCTCGCCACTCGCTCGATGTCGCTCTCGCCGCCGTCCTCGCCCTCGCTCAAGCCTGCCTGCCCGCCTTCCTCTGCTGACGGGCTTCAGCCCGTCAGCACCTCCGAAGTCTCCTTAGCCGCGCCTGCCGCCGGCTTTGCCCCTTCCTCATTGACCTCAGGCCCTATGGGCCACTCCAATTCGTCAGGCGCTCGGCAAGGCCCCTCCCAAACCGTGCGCCCGCTTCATGCAAGGCCTTTGCCTGCGCAATAAGCGCGGGGTACGCTGCAACCTTTCGCACGAGATTCCCGGAGCATGGATCGACAACAAGTGCACTATTCGCTGCCGGGCGGGCGTACGGGGCATCATGGCGCCGCAGCAACCAACTACATTTAAAATTGCATGTACGAAATACAACTCCTCGAAAGAGACGCGAAACTTGCGAAACTTATTGCGAAACTTGGGTGGATTGGTGCGAAACTTTGCAAAACTTTTGCGCAAAACTTGGGGGGGTCCGGCACGAAACTCTTACCAGGCTGGTTACCAGGCCCTATTCCCTCCTTACTTCTACTAACCCCACCCTTTGTAACTGTCGATCGCATCGGCTCTCCCGTCGTATCGTCGCCCCCCTCCCTCCGCATCGTCGCTCTCCTTTCGGCTTTCTCTTCCTTGTTTTCCACTCTCCGTGTTTCCCCGTTCGAGTGGTCGAGTGGGGGGAATAAGATACGTGAATGTGGGGGCCCGCATCAACCTCTCACTGTCCTCACCGCGCAGGAAGAGCGGGCTCTCGTCGAAACATTCAAGATGCAAAATCCTCAACGACATCAACATGCCATGATCGATATGCACGGCCAGGGCGTCGACAGATGGTTCTCGTCGAAAGTCTTCGGCTGCGGGTTTGCCGTCTGCGCTCAACCTCGGCCGCAAGTACATATAAGCTCTCGGTGAACGCAAAGCGCGTGCTCGAACGAACGTCAAGACCCTAGGCCTGAATGGTTTGCTCTTTTTTTTTGCGAAGTACATGCAACTCGGAGATTCGAATTCGGGATTCGGGATTCGAGATTCGGATTCGGATTATTATTCGGATTCGGGGGCGCAACGGCGCCATTCCGGACCCAGGACCAGGACCACGCGTGAGACGAGAATGTAAGAGGTTTGTTTTACTCCTGCAGAGGTGTGTCAGCGTCCTCGAGACGTCATCGAGATCGATATCGAGACAGTATTGAGTCTTTGTGAAGCCACCTGAAGTATTCCAGTAAAATATCGTGTTTTCTAAATCTACAATTTTTTTCTCATGTCATCTTTTTATAAGGTTTTTCGTCGACCACCTCATCTCTCCTTTTACTGTAGGGTATTCTCTCTGGGCTGCCAGCGGATCTCGCGTCACTGTCGAGATGGGCCGCCAAGCCGTGGAGCACATCGCCCTCTTCAAAGTAAGCCGCGACCTGAGCGAAGCCGAGGTCGCCGGCATCATGACCCTCAAGCAAATCCCTGGCGTGCTATCAGTATCATGCGGACCCAACATCACCAACCGATCACTCGGATACAACTATGGTGCGAGTGTGCCCTCTCATCCTTCTCCTCATCGACATGAGGGTGACGCTTCCCGCTTTTGTACATGGCTGGATGTCCCTCATTTGTCTTGATGGGGTCGACCTCCCAAGGCCAATCTCTACACTTCTCTCTGCTTGCCACAGGTGTGGTGGTACGATTTGAGAGCAAGATGGCTGCAGCGGCATACCAGTCGCATCCACTGCACGTTCATCAGATTGAGGTGCTAAAGCCTCTTATGCTAGACCTCCCGGACCCTCTTCTTGTCATGGACTACGTTTTTGACCTGAAGGAATGTCCCTTTGGCTGGAAGTCGTTTTTGGTCATAGGTGCTGCTTTCGGGGCTTTGTGCACGCTTGCAGTCCTGCGCCACCGATGATGATGAGGCGATGATTGTATTCGACGCATAGTATGGCTGAGCACTCCCTTAATTTTCAGCGCATCTGTCTTGGGGGCATCTATTTCGAGTAACACGTCTGTCTCGTGGGTGTGTAGTGAACGTTGTCGGAGAGATGTATGTTGTGTGTTGCTAATGTGTGATGTGTGTGGACGATGGCTGTGGACTATGGACTATGGATGGACTACGGACTGTGATGCCATATGAAAAGTTGGCGGTGGCGGGAGTGAACCTGTGGCTGTGGCTGATGACATAGAAAAAAGACCTTTTAATATTCTCGCCTCACGCGTGGCACTGCGGTTCGCTTCCGTAGCCACGCCCATTCCCCTTCCTCTCCCTCACTACCCGCCTTGCGGCAACTCCAACTCCCCTCGTGCTCTACTTAGGGGCTCAGGTTGTGGCGGGGGTTTGGGTTGAGCGGGGCGCACCTGCCTCCAGCGGTATATTCTCACATGATGTTGGGACAAAGAAGGAGGGAGGGGACCATGGGCGGGCTGCTCGGGCTCACAATCACAAAGGGCGGGGAGCACGAGGGGCGCTTGAACTGGGAAGGAGAGGCGAGGATGGTTGGTGGTGTCGCATTCATTCTAAATGATGCGATTTCCAGGCTCTTATCTCCAGGTTCTTCGCCGTGCGGCCACACGGTGAAGCTCTGGCACTTCTAGGTTGGTAGTTTTCGTCCCTAGCGACCTAGAATTCAGGTTATCGTTTCGTTCCTTCTAGCCTGTTTGTCGCTTGTCAGGTCTAGAATCCATGTTTCCTCCTTCTCCTTTCGGGTAATCTTGACCCACGGGAGCCAGGAGGTCGCCTGTCGCTTGCTGTACTCTTGCCTCAGGCTCTCAGGCTACCTTGTGAAGGCTTGTTTTGCTTCTTGCAAGGCTGGTCATTTCTCTTGGGTTCCGGTTCTCTGCTTGGGACTTGAACTTTCGTTGTCGTCAAGGCCTGTTCTTCCTAAGTTCTGCTCACTCAGCCTGAAGCCTGGTCAAACCATTGGCCATTGGTTAAGATTTTGTTTTCTTTCCGCGTTTGGCGTTCGCGTTGGCGTGCGGAAATTCCTCTCACTTCTCTAGGTCCGCTACCAACATAGCCACCGAAGATACCGCCACCCTAGCCTCGTTCCTCGTTGAGAGGCTATTATGTATGGTTCTTTATTTAGTGAGAAGATGTCACACACAGGGCGCTGAACCCCTCCTTCACGCGCTGACTCAACGGCAGATACCGTCGAACCACAGGTCCATCCTGGACAAACCGATAGGTTGTTACTCCGAGATAATACGGGCGATACGCCAAATGGCGAAAGGCAAGTCCACGGGGCCGGACGGCTGCGGCTGTCAGAGCAAGGAGGCTGCTCTGTCTCACTCTTGGAGATTGCCTGCGAAGGCGCGCCGGCAGCTAGCGCGGAACGCGGTTCTTGCGGGGAGCTCATGGAGCTTTCCTCGGGAGTGACTACGGGCATGGTGATTGATCGACGCACGACGCACGACGCACGACGCACGGAGGGCGCGGAAGTGCGGAAGGAGGCTTGTGGGGGTGGGGGGTGGTGGCAGGCGACTGGGGGTAACTCAGGCGCGTGCTTGACTTGTATTGACTCGTTGACTCCACCCTGCTGCAAACTGACTATAAGATTTTGGCCAAAGTCCTAGCGAATAGATTAAAAACTACGATACACACGATAGTATCCAAAGAACAAGTGGGCTTTGTGCCCAGACGCATGATAGGAGAAGCCACCCACCTCCTCAAGCTCGTCCAGGCTTTCCTAGACGACACCGGCGAGGAAGGGCTAGCCCTCGCCATAGATTGGGAAAAAGCTTTTGACCGAGTTAGTTGGGACTACTACCACAAGGCGGCCGGAGCTTTAGGCTTCGGCCCGGGATACTCGAAATGGCTCCGCATCCTAACCAACACGGACGCCTTGCCGACACGGTGGATTAAGGCAAACGGTAAACGGAGCCATCCTTTCACGATACACTGTGGCATGCCCCAGGGCTGCCCGCTGTCCCCGCTCGCCTTTCTCCTAGTAGCTGAGGGGCTAACCCGGCTGGTAAACGCCGATACCCGGATGACAGGGATACGCCTAGGGAGAAGCGAAATTAGACTCACCCAATTCGCGGACGACACACAGATTCTAGCCGATTCGTACGACTCAGTGGTGCGAGCGATGTACCTATTAGAACAATATGGGAGAGCCACGGGCGCCCGAGTTAACACGGCTAAAAGCGTACTAATAAGATTGGGAGCACTCAAAGCGAAAGACATCCCGGGACACCTCGCGGCACTCAAAACGGTAGGGTGAAGGCGAATACGCGACCATCTTGGGAATCCCCTTCTGGGAAAGCCAGAGAGCGGGGGAAGGAGGAAGGGGTGGTGTTAGGAAGGGGGGGGTAGTTAGGAGTCGTACCAGCAATCTGCCTCGCGCCGTGCAAGTAGCGGTTAGTTTTGTAAGATTTTTATTATTGACTCGTTGACTCGGGGGCACGTCTTGCGAAGCCATCCGGATAGAAGACGGGGAGGCATTCGGACGGGGAGAACGAGGCATACTTCTCCGCAAGCAGCCGACTCGAGTTGTACTCTTGCTCCTTCGCCTCGTTTGAGAAAGCGATCCAGAGCATGATCGGATCTGAGACTTCGTGACCATCGAATCGCCTTGCATCCCCCCGTTTGTGGTCGGCGGGCAGGGCGAGCAGGCTGCCGGCCAGACTGTGGGGCGCCAAGCCGCTGTAGTAGCCTATCCTCAATGTTTATGAGAGTGAGTGTAAGTGCCATTACTTGTTCCTAGACAATTTACAATCGCATTGACAAATACAACTTTGTCAATGACAATGTAGCTGTTTATGGTTTATGGTCTCCGGCTGGGGTTTAGGGTTTATGATCTCCGGCTGAGGCTCGTTGACGCGAGGCGCGTCCCTACGATCTTGGGTTGTAGAGCGCCCTCTCTCTTTCTCTTTCTCTCGAGGAGAAGGGAAGTTTCCCCACCTTTCTTCCACAAGGCGCCCTAGGTCTGCCCCAACCCAACCATCCCCTGCTCGCGCTTGGCCCGACGTAGTGCACGCGCCTGCTCCCGCCCCCCCGATGACCCAAAGACTAAGGAATGAAGGGGGTAGTGTAAAGGGAGTGAGTGTTTTGGAGTATAGGCGATGGCGTGAGTTGGTACCATGAGTGCGTTGTCCTTTATAGCTAGCGGTAGTAGCCTGAATCTTTAGATTTTTTTTATTCGCTCGAAAAGCAATCTTAGTTGAACTATATAATGTGCACCCCTCTATCCGCGAGGAGCCTCAGGCGCCGTCGGCTTCGCTAGTCACACAACTGAGCACACAAGCTCGCGCGAGTCGTGGGTTAGAAACATGGAAAGCGATCAAGCGATTTCGAGTCGGACGTCACAGCAGGCATTACGTATAAGAGAAGATGGTCCACTGCGTCATCACTTTGCGGCCATCACATTCCGTAAAGTGAACTCCTGGCAAACACTCGGCTCGAGAGGGTAAATCCCGCACCGCCATCCCTGCCTGTCAATCGCCATCTGCTGTGCCACACGCGGCTTGCCAAGCGCCCCGAGCTGTTCTCGAGTCAATGCCCCCGAAAAATCGACCCGACCCTTGCCACCAATGGCAGCATAGCCCGATGTAGCTGATCCTTGACCACCCCCGAGCTCCTCATATGCCTGCTGCACGCGAATCATGCGATCATTGGCTGCAGCAGCTCCCTCCTCGTCGCCCACGAAACGATCAGGATGAAGCGTCATCATCAGCTTCCTGTGTGCTTTCTTCACGTCAGCAGGTGAAGCGCCCGATTCAATGCCCAGCTCGGCAAGGGCCTGCGCCTTCCGGTCGCTGCGGCTGAAGAGGCCCTCAAAGACGTGAGTATTGTATGAGTCGATTGGCTCGTAGGCATATTGAACCTTGGTACGCGGCGCCTTACGCAGCATAGAGACGGACGCGCATCCCGCCTCGAGAATTTCCTTCACACTTGCCCCAATTGCCTGAGGCATGAGCTCCCGTGTGTCCGCTGACGTACTGCACTTGAGGTTGAGAACGCAGATCGGTACCCAGTCCGCAAAGGCATCGGCAGCCTCGCTCACGCAATCGGTCAGCCTCACAGTCACCACATACTCGCTGACGGAAAACCCGAGGTCGCTACCGCTATCCGACGAGCCATCCTCTCCGGAGGACACGAGCAAGCGCTGATCGCGTTGGATCTGGTCATACAGGTCCATCGACTTCTTCAATAGCTCTGCTGCCGAGGGCGCGGCCACAGCAGCCCCATCTGCTTTCTTGCCAAAGCCTCCGCCCGACTTGGAGGCCATCGGCTGCTTGACGCTGCTCTTCTTCTTGGCCTTGGTGGCGAGTGCGAGAGGCTGGTCGTGTCTCGAGCGGTGTGCCGGGGTGATCCGAGCGAGCTGATGGACTGGTGAGAGCGTGAACGCTACCGAAGCGGCAAGGAGGACTGAAAGTGCCTGCATCTGTGATCTCGCGGACAAGAGAGACAGCCACCGAGCGGGCCGGGCGGGGCCAGGCGGGCGGGGAGGTGAAGAGCGAGCGAGTGGCGGAACCCCCCTGCTTCCCCCACGGGCGGCGCGCGTTGCTTTCCCCCACTGTGTGTAGAGTATGGAGTTCTCTATCTCGTTCCAAGTACTACAGTCTTTCTTGGGGGGGGGGGGGGAGGGGGGGGGAGGGAGGGAAGGGGGGGGGAGTGGAAGGGGGGCGACGCGGCCGGCGGGCCGGATCTCCGCGCCCCAACGAAGGACGGGAGGTCGCCTGATCCCCCCCCTCCCTCTCCCCCCTTCTCCCCCCCCCCCCCCCCCCCCTCCCTCCCTCCCTCTCCCCCTCCGTCGGCCCCCCTCGTCGTCTCGTTCGCTGCCCTTCTCTCGCCGTCTGTCTGAATCGAGTAGGGTAGTGTAGTAGTAGAAGACTCCAGCATACTCCTACCGCACACGCGGCCGTGGACGCCACTACTTTCACGCAGCAAACTTTCTACCCCGCATATGTGTATGTGTCCGTGCCACCACTTCAAGGCGTGCGGGCAGGTGCGCTGAGGGGTGTCGTGATAGTACCGGGCTAGTGGGAGTAGTGGTACTAACGCTCAGTTGTTTTATTATTATGTATAGGTATATGTGTATTGGCAGCAGGAGGCAGGAGGCAGGAGGCGAGCGTAGCGAGCCGCGGCGCCGCGGCGTGGGCGCGGTCCGGGCGGCACCGCCCTATTAGCCACGTCGTAGGTGTAGGTACCTTGGTAGCCCTTGGTAGGTTGGTAACAGCCTTGGTAGCCATATTTGCTACCTAGGTAGATAGTGGTAGTGCTGGCTGAGCTCTACCTAGGTAGATAGTGGTAGGCCTTTTGGGGGGGTGGTATCTTGGTATATTGGTACCAGGCTACCTAGTTCACACCCTTACTCAGATGTGACGAGGGAGGCGCCAGGCTTGGCGCCACTCAGTTCGCGCCCTGGTGCGATGGCTCCGCGCTCCGCGCGCCCGAGCAACGATTCGTCACTGATCGAGCCGAGCGGACGAGAGGCGCAGGATTCTGCGCGCCGTGCTCGGCGATCACAGATCGACAAAAGGCCATGGCAGACCTGGAGAAGGAGAAGGAGAAGGAGATTGTGAAGAAGCTGTCGGAGGTCGAAGGAGATGGATGAGCTGCCCGCGAGCGGCTGCAGCAAAAAGGAGGAGCGCAAGAAGGCCTCGCTACACAAGCGCAAGGCGAACCATCTGGCGGCAGCGCGTCAGCTCGACGAGCGCATCAACAACCTCAAGGCAGAGAGAGGCGGCGGCTGCGGAGGCGGCCAAGGCGCACAAAGCACAAAGGGAGGCGGCAAAGAAGTTGAAGGTGGAGAATGCGCGTGCCATGAGTGAGGCGGGTGTGGTTGCCCTCGTGCATCTCAAGTTCGACTACCAGACGCGATTCGACGACTTGTCCAACAAGTCCGATCTAGTGTGGGCACGTGGGCACACATTTACTCGGACTTCAAGACTGAACGTTGAGCCGTCGCCGAGGGAGGCCCGGAGAGCCCAACTTCGAACCGATGGCGGGCGCGCTGCGTGCCCGTTTGTTTACGACGATCCATCCGGATGGGGGACCCCACCAGATACCAAATACACAGGTCCCAGGTCCCATCCGGATGGTCACGCCAATCGGCCAGGCCGCGGGTGAACAAAAGCAAGAGCATACTAATACGAATGGGATCACTTACGGGGGCGCGGGTCCCAGAGACGCTAGCGTATCTTAGAACACTCAGCGAGGGCGAATATGCTACCATACTAGGAGTCCCACTCTGGGAAGGAAGGACTAGACAATGACAATGACTCCTTTTGGGAGAAGCTTTACGCAAAGCTTAAGAAGAAGGTCGCAGCATGGAAAGGACTGACGAGTCTCTCTATTCATGGAAGGACGCTACTAGTGAACTTCATAATATACGGGACGCCGAGATATTGGCTGTCCACGTCCACCCCTCCGGCGTGGTTCATGGAGGCCATAGACCATAGACTCGGACGTTCAAACCATACTATGGGATAGGTCCCCCCGACTACAAGCGGACGAGTTAGGCTCCTCGCAAGAGGGCAGAAAATGGATAACTTTTCCGACGTACCCCAGAGTAGGGACGAGCGAAGACGGGCCCCTATTGGGGGTTGGACTACTCCCCATGACCGAACACACGCGAGCGCTTCAAGCGATATGGATAATCCGGTACCTCAACCCGTCCATGGCGGAATGGAAAACAGTCTTAGATCAATGGTTCAGCCGCACCCCCTTAGGGCGATCGGCAGTCTTTTCGAAGGTCGACTCGAAGAGCCTCACGGCTAGCATTCGCGGTAATAACACGCTCCCGGCCTTTTGGAAGCATGCGCTTGAGAATTTTAGACGGATTAACTTCCTTAGGGAAGAATTCACACGGGAAGGAACTCAGGGCTCCCCGATATGGCACGACCTTTTCCACAAACCTCCGGCGATTCACTATTCACATAGGTCGAAATGGGAGTCTCTACAGACAGTAATCGTACATAATACTATTAACCCGGGTACAGGGGACATATACACTACAGAGGAATGCGCGGCTTACTTGCCGGACGGAGAACGCTGGATGCGCCATAGAGGAAATTACATATCGGTAGGCCCCTTTCTTAAGTCGTGGGAAAAGATATCTGAATGGACTAGATCAAGACTAGTGAATACCACATTCGACTATATAGACCTTCTCAGGAAACAAGCGAAGCCCCCGCCCCCGGCTCCGGAGGAGCAAGAGTTAGTCCCCCAAGAAGATCCGGACGCACACGATTTAGGCGACATTCTAGTCGACAAAGACCATAACTTTTATCTGCGCCGAAGGGGCGACTACCACAAAGTCCAGCTCAACGTTATGGGAGAGCCCCACATCCACGAGCGGATCAGCCCGCAACTATTGCCCGACGAGCTCTACACTCCGCTGAAGTGGGGACGAGCGTACGACGGCCCGGCGGAAACGGCGTATCCGATACCCCAAGAATACACGCTAAAAGGCACGCATACAACGCTAGAGGATGTAGGTGTCAGCGTCTTGACTAAAGCGTTCCTCGCATTGAGGAAAACAAAAGCACAAAAATCCACGCTAAGATGGGAAAAAAGGCTACCGGTCCTCTCGGGAAAGTGGAAACAAGTATCGCAATTGTATAAATACAACTTTTTAACACCTAGAGACTCTTATTTGCATTTCAAACATGTCCTACATAGGAGGATAGCTACGGCGAACCGTTTTGCTGACGATCCAACATGCCGCTTTTGCGGCATAGCCCCTGAGAGTTCCACTCACCTGGCCTCATGTATCGCGACGGAGCCCGTCTTTGAATTCATAGAAGGACTTCTGGGGATTAGCCTTAGGCCGGGATCCGAAACAGCCCAACGTCTTTTCTGTTATCAGGTGGATAGACCGCACCCCTCCTCAGGATACTTAGGTATCCTGGCGTGGAGGTACATCCTAACCGACTTCTACAACATCCAGTATGGCAACTCGGACGGCAGGTCCGTTAAGTCGATTTTAAGAGCGACACTTACGAGATACCACCTGCTAGTAACGGCGAAAGTCGGTTTCTTTCAGAGGCTAAAAAAACAACGAGAGAATATGGGGTTACACGCCCCGAGCAACAAACATATTAAGAAGATGGTAAGCCCGCTGTACACGGTGGACAAGGATTTCAACATAGGAACATCGGAGGACCTCCTACAAGCGGCAAGAGGTCTGGACCTACGACACATCACCTAAAGTAGCTTAACCTCTTAGTCGGAATCACAGCGTTTATTAAAGAGGAGCCTAAGAGATTTAAGTGAGGATAACCTGAGCCAACACCGACACAAAGGACGAACCACAGTCTCCCGCCCCCTTCTCTCCAACTCCTGGCCGAAGCAGCGCGCGCGGCCTCCCCGGAACCAGCTTCTCCGAAAATGAGGGAACTGGGAAAGGGGAAGGGGGTTGTTAGGGGTTAAGGCCGGGTAGTAGGGAGGTACACTAGCACACTGCCTCACGCCGCACACGTAGCGGGGAATTTTAAGAAGATTTTTTTTTCCCGGAGAGTCGCCCGACGTAGGTCGGTCCGCCTCAATGGTTTTCCCTCATTTTAACTTGTTGGGAGTTAGAATGGGAGCCGGGGGCCTGCGAGGGGGGAGATGTGGAGGGGTGCATAGGTTATGTATCTGTGACAACAGCACGCGCCAAGGTGTACGGGCAAGTGCGCTGAGGGCTGTCGTGTTAGTACCGGGCTAGTGAGAGTAGTGGTACTAATGCTCAGTTAGATTATTATTATCGGGGCGAATATCGAAAGGGGGGCAGGGGAGAGGGCGGCTGAGACGGGCCTTCGGCCGAAACGGACCTTCGGGGGATCCCGGGGGGCGAGAGGGGGAAACCGGCCCTCGGGCGCTGGGACGGACTCCCCCTACCCGCAACCCGCAACAAGCAACAAGGGCACTATCTGTTATCTAGGTGGATAGCACCAAGGCACTTATCGACATTATCCAGATAATACTCGCCGTCAAGAGACATTCTACATTCAATGCCTTATTATTAGCTACTAGTGGTATAAATAAAGTGTGGACTCTCATCATATTCGAGTACTATACCATTAGACTCCATCAGTTGAGGTCATCATCGTACACGTGGCACACTTCACGCACGGCCAGAAAGACATAAAATTGCTACGGTTGTTGATGCATTGTACGCGTCCGGGGCATTGAACGTTTGACGATCTCATATCTACTACTATGAGATTACACCGATGCCGACACCTCACAACGGCTCACCAAGCTCAACGTCCAAACATCAGCTATGAGGAGACTATGCAAACCGGCCACATTGATACTCTCGCGCCATCCTCAGGCGACGCGCCTCGAATTACTGAGCTATGGCATACATGTGGAGTCAAAGGACGCTCACCGTATTGCGATGGAGCGAGGCAATGCCCTCGCGCTGCAGGATGGCTAAAGCTTCACGCAGCACCGTCATCGAGACCTCGACGCCCGTGTCCTCTTGTGTGCTATGCTGTAGTTCTTGCAGCGAGATCGCTTGCGCAGACATGGACGCAAAGCGATCCTTCAGCGCCGCGGCCAACTGTTTTGCGTGGCTGCGGTCCGCTGCAGAGCGACCTGTTGTGATGAGGTCCATATCGATGGTACCGGTCGTCGGATCCATGGCAGCCGACTGCATGGAGACCTTCATGAGCCTTTCGGCCTCGAGCACGTCTTCTATCTCGACGTGCATTGAGAGTCGCATGCGCGCATGCGCCTCGGCGAGCCGGATCAGGCCTTCAAGCTGACGTGGAGTAGCGGAGATGACCTTTCGGTTGTCCGACATATTGCGCATCGAGATGTAAGAGCGGATGAGCGTATCGGCCGCGTCGTCGGAAATCTTTGGAACGATCTCCCGGCGCGCATACGAGATGTAGTCCATTAATGTGCGCTGGTCGATAGGCGCAGTAGCAGGCTCGCGGTCGAGACGGTACAGTGAGACGAGGTGTTCTGCAAGCATTTTATCCGTGTTCTCGTTCACCTTGTCCAGCACTAGGTATATGAGATCGAACCTCGAGAGAAGGGACGGTGGAAGGTTGATGTTGTCGACGACAGATCGTTTGGGGTCATACTTCGAGTTGATCGGGTTGGCAGCAGCAAGGACCGACGTACGAGCATTGAGTGAGCAAATTATTCCTGCTTTGGCGACGGAAACGGTCTGTTGCTCCATCGCCTCGTGGAGGATCGAGCGTGCGGCATCGGACATCTTATCAAATTCATCAATGCAGCAAACTCCTGCACAAGACAGGGGGAACGCCTATCGGTCGAGTCCGCGACTAGATGACATGCATCAGTGTGACTCGCGTATGGCAAGACGCCCCCTTCCCACGCAGAGGCCACTGTGCAGCGAGCATCTAAAGCAAGTGCGCACCTTGATCCGAGAGGACGAGAGCGCCTGATTCGAGTACGAACTGCTTAGTTTCTGGGTCCTTGGTAACATAAGCGGTGAGACCCACAGCGGACGAACCTTTGCCCGAGGTGTAAATGCCGCGCGGCGCCACCTTATGCACGTATTGCAAGAGCTGCGACTTAGACGTGCCTGGATCGCCGACGAGTAGCACATTGATGTCGCCACGCTTGCGAGACGAGCCGCCGGCAGCCTCCTTGTCGATTTGCTTATGAGTACCGCCAAAGAGCTGCAATAAGATGCCCTTCTTGATGTCGTCAAGCTCCCAGACAGAAGGGGCAAGGGAATGCGCCAGCTCCTCATAGATGCCAGGCCGTGCTGCCAACTCTTTTAGCTTCGCAATGCGTTCCTCCGAGACCCGATTGAGCTCGTTATCCTCGTGGTATTCCTCGCGGCGTTCGCCGCCGGCGGAGGCGACGGTGGGCTCCGCCTCAGCTTGCAGGCGCTTGCCCTTGTCAATCTTGCGAACGTGGACAATGTCGACATATGTCTTGTACACCGCGCGCACTGTGCGGTGCCTCGGATTTGAGCGCACTGCGGATGCCCGGTAGACACCAGTGATCTCCACGCGATCACCGGGCTTACAAATATCGACCATTCGAGCCCAAGTGCACATTGAGACAGTCTGCGGCGTCTCACCTTCGGGCATGTGTTCGGGCGCCTCCTGCAGCCGGATGATCTGCTTGTCGAGGAAGCTGGATCGGTTGTGCACAATGCGCATGGAGCCCTTGTCTTGGCACGACGGGTTCAGACACACATCGGGTTCGATGACACGGTGGTGCTCCACGTTCTTGTCCTGGCAAGAGCCGCAGACCGCGCACTCGAACACGGCCATGTGAAGATTGGGGATGATGTGAGATGTACGGGTGATCATGCCCTTCACTGAAACCAGCTTGTCAATGTCAGACGGATCAAGGTCACGCAGACGGTTCTCAGTGCAAAGGTTGAACGGGCGCGTTTGGATCTTCGAGGCGTCGCCGCCATTGTTGGGGAAATGATGAGCCTTAACTTGCATCAGAGCAGTGTCGAATATTGGAATCGTCTCTTGAGGAAAGGTAACAAGATCGCCGTACATTTCGTCATGGAACGACTTCACGTGCTGGCAGTCAATATTGACGAACTCCTCTTGCATCACCAGCGCCTGCTCCAGCAGCTGCAAATAGTATGGGCGATTCTCGAGGTCCTCGCCATCCACGCGGAACTCATTCAGAAAGTTCTTGCAAAGGCGAATGAACTTGCGCGCGTCAACTGTCGTTCCCCAGATAGTCGCATCGTTGGATCCTTCAGACGAGCCGCTGTCGTCACCGTCCGAGCTGCCAAAGCCGAGGCTACTGGGCGGATCAGAGCGCCCAAGGCTGTTGGGCGAGATGCGCGAGCGCTGGGAGGCGCGCGGAGTGCCGAGCAGGCTGAGCGGCGACGCGCCCGAGGCGACGCTTGGGGTGCTCAGTCCGTTGTGCGGCAGAGGCGTCATAGGCGACGAAGCGAGCGGCACCGAGTGGACTGCCTCGTTGGCGGGCGTGGTTGCGACGTCGGAGGTGTGGTGCGGCGAGCTGTCCGAGGCACTCAGGCTGAGCGGCGAGGGCGACTCGTTGACTCTGGGAGGGCTGGACATGCTTACTGCAGCTGTGGCCGGCCTGTGCCAGGGGGGTAGGGAGGGGGCGGCGGCGGAGGGGCGAGAGGGATGTGGGCGGGAACAGGCCTACTTTGGCGCCCTGCCGATCACGCGATTTCGCGCCAGCGCGCATTTACATTTAGTGCGGGCGTTCTCTCGCCTCTGCCGACGAGGTCCTTTTCATGGCGGGAGGGGGTCCTCATGGAATGTGCAAGTCCGCACAACAATAATTACTAGACCCCGACCCCGTCTACTCTGCGAATCTGAAGCCGACAAGTCGACCCCCCGCCCCCCTCCCCCCATCCCCACTCCCACTCGCGCTCCAAAGCACAAAGCTAGCCCGGTCACTCACTCATTTTAACCACTATTTCCCACCTCCCCTGGGTGTCCAAGGACTCCGCAGGCCCCCCTCTACCTGCCCCGCCAGCCGCCTCCCCCCTGCTCCGAACGACCCCCTCCCGCCCCACGAGAGGCAATAGCGTCGGTGAGTGACCCCCCTCCCTTCCTCCCTTCCCCCGCGCGTGGCGGCCACCGTGGCGGGCTATTTTGGGAGATTGAGGCGGGAGCTCACGGGAAGGAAAATCAGAGTGGTGAATGTAGGGCGCATCACTATTAGAAACGCGGAGCTTCCGCGACGTCCGATCGCCCGCGATCGGCCGAAGAATGGCCTGGAGGTGGTGAGGGGTGGCCATGCAGAGCCCAGAGCCCAGAGCTCTCGCGAGCAGGGTGGGGGGTCACTAGTAGCTCGCAAGCTGGTTCTTGATTCTTGAGTGTCGCACACACTCGTACTAATCCATCCTGGCCCCTCGCACCGCAGGAATGCCTCGATTCGATCCGGCCCGACGCCCAGAGCCACGGCCCAATTGACGTCAACAAGCGCTCGCTCGGACGCCTAAAGGTACAACTCCTCAAGTGACCGTGCGGCGCGGCGGGCCGGTCGCGACCGGGCGGCACGCAAGGTCGCAACTTTGGCCGCCCAAAGCGCCGTCGCACTGCCGCCGATCCGGATAGCCAGGAACCGGATTGTGAGTTTTCAAACGATGGCATGGGGTGTGAGTCGTGCGACGAGGCGTGAATTTGTGTTTCACGTGCTATGTGTCCCTAGTGTCCCCTGTTTCCCGACCTGGCTGTCTGACAGTGGGAGTGGGTTCTAAGGCATGCAATATGAGTTTTATGAACGTCTAGTGTTGGTCACATGGCTTACCTGCCGTCTGGATGGTCGCAGGGGACCACGTGTGTGTTTCAACATGTGAAGTGTCAAGTTGACTCAAGTAACCTCCAGACCTCCAGGTGACAACGAAAGGTGCTTGCAGGGATGGGGATAATTGAACGCTTTTGGTCTTGGCTCCCTTGTTTCTCTCTCTCTCCCTTGCTCCCTCTCCCCCTCGCTCTTCCTCTCCCTCTCTCTTGCTCCCTCTTGCCTCTTGCTCCCTTCTCTCTCTACCTCTACTCCCTCTCCCTCCCTCTCGCTCTGTGCCCCCCGCCCTTCCCTCCCTCCCTCCCTCTCACTCTCCCCTTCATCACCCTTCTCTCTCTGCCCCCCCCGCCCTCTCTCCCCTCCCCCCTCCCTTTCTCTCCAAGCACGCGTAAGTGCGCGCGCATATGTTCATGCTCAGCGCGCGGTGCATGAGTGCTCGCGTTGCCATTCAAAAACGGAGACAAAAACGGAAGGGGTTGCAAAAACGGCAAAAACGGTCTGTTTTTGGCCTTCATAGAAAAACGGTAAAAACGTATTTCCCATCTAGGATCGTTACTGGTTTCTTTGTGGGGTGGGAGCTGTTGCCGTCGATGGTACATTCGACATTCCTCAGTACTAAGCATCTAGAGTACTCCCACAACAAAAAAACAAAAAAACTCTTGACGCCAGTACGGTAGAGCTCTAGAGTAGAGGCTGGCGCTTCGTGGACAAGCGCGCTTCGTGGACAAGACACCCCCTTCCCCCAGCCTCCCATGGCCCACAGACAGCCTCCCAGCTAGCCCTAAGGTGACTGGGCCCAGCACACTATCCAGGCCCGCGATTTGCTCACCGATGAGCGCGCGCGAATCGTCGCGGACGCCACGAAAGCAGCCGCTTACGTGCGCGAGAAAGCAGATCCGCAGACCGCAGACCTTTCCCACCATCCCCCATGCCACAAAGGGTAAGGTGAAGTGGGAGCTGTTGAAGATGGGAGCCTTTGATGATGCCAAGCACCGGGAATCCACCTCACGAACGCAGAGCGCGGCGAGCTGGCGACCTAGCTAGCCAGCTAGCCTGGCCCATTGAGTTGTGCACTGTATGCGGCATGTTTGTGTTTTGAGAAGCAGAGAGTACAGGGCAGGCACAGCTCGAGGAACAGGCGAGGCAGCGGGGAGCAAACAGGTGGCCGACGGCGAGGCGCAAATGACGGCACGGCTTGCCGCCCATTTGGCATGCGACACGATGTGCGATGTGTGTAAGTGTGTAAGTAACTGTGGACTGTGGCTCTGGTCCGTGCCCGTGGAGAGAAGGCTTTCATGCAATGTTGTGCTGGTTGTGAGAATTGTGGAAAATTGAGGAGAGGAATGTCTAAGAAGAGAGTGAGTGTGTGCAGCCGCAAAGGTCTACAGGTTCCGCCGATCGTGTATTGTGTGCGCCTGAAGTTCTAGTACTTGCTTTTGTTGCCCCCCAACCCCTGCGTGCCTGTCCATGAAGCTCCTGTTTCCGCGCGTGTGCGCACCTAAAATGTCACTGTGAGTCACCATCTAACCCATTTCGAATAAGAAGCACATGTCGGCGACGGGAATCACATGGGGCAACTTCCATCCAGTGGGAACGGGTTCCAAATGTTTTAGGATCGAATTTTATTTTAACCCATCGAAAAGCGTCTTGTCCAAGAAGCGCCAGCCTCTAGAGGAAAAGGGCGGCCGCGGCTGTGCGATGGCCGACTTCGCAGTGGGCACGGCAAAGCCCTTCTGCTTCACTGCTCCACGCGAGCGGCTCGCGCTGCTCAACATCGACTGGCAGCGCGACTTCCTCGAGCCGGGCGGCTTCGGCGACTCGCTCGGCAACCAGGTCTCGCTGCTGCAGGCGGCGCTCGGCCCTGCAGCCGCGCTGCTGCAAGCCGCACGCGAGGCCGGCATGCCAGTCTTCCACACACTCGAGGCGCACAAGCCTGACCTGAGCGACCTGCCGCCCGCCAAGAAGAGGCGGTGCTCCGCGATTGGCGAGGTGCTCGACGAGAAGCGTGGCCGTGTCCTCATAGAGGGCGAGCCAGGCAATGCGATCGTCAAGCAGATGGCGCCTGTTGAGGGCGAGGTCGTCATCCACAAACCTGGTAAGGGCGCCTTCTGGAACACCGTCCTGGAGGCCGAGTTGAAGCGGCTGGGCATCACGCATCTACTTGTGACGGGCGTCACGACAGAGGTTTGCGTGCAGACTACCATCCGTGAAGCAAACGATCGTGGGTATGACTGCCTCCTGGTGACGGACGCCACGGAGTCGTATTTCCCAGAGTTCAAGGAAGCAACCATGAAAATGATTGTTGCGCAGGGCGGTATCGCGGGATGGACGGCATCGACAGCTGAGGTCATTCCGGCGATCCAGGCAGTAGCCCCTATTTTGAGTAAACCTCCGAACAGCCATGGTCCTACCCAATTGATGAGGAAAGCTTTTTGCAGTTTCCGAACTACGCTTCTCGCAGTGTCCGGAACGCTTCAATGCGGATTCGAGCTCAGGCGCAACCTGGACCACCCTGAAATGCAGGCCATCTTCCTTGGTTCTGCAGTAGTGCGTGGTGTCAAGGCCTATCTCGACATCAAAGAGCCTGGGAGCCGCGAGTATGTCGCAGCTCCGGGCTTCGCGCGTGTCAATCCGGCAAATGTTATCACTGGTGAACGTTGCGACGCCAACTTGTACGCGGTGTATCTCGTGCACGAGGCTGTCGTGACGAGGGCGCTCATAGGTGAGTTTTATACTCAGGCGATAAGCAACATTCATCGTGGCATGTCAGGCTTCATGTGCCATTCCCCCACAAGATTTCGGACCAATGCTTTTGCACAACTTGGATGCTCCGGCATACCCCCCAAACATGTATCACCATTCCCTTCACTGGTAGGAGAGCCACGATATTTGGCCATCGCGCCCGATGCAGTCCGTGTTGATCTGACTGCGGCAGCTACATCCGCTGCGGTGAGAAAATTTTTAATCGCAGCTGCTTCGGGACTACCTGGGGCGTCTCAACACGTTGGCGAGCTAACAGAGGCATCAATATTGACCGTAGTGTCAACCTATCATGCTCCAACATTTGTGCCACTCGACCCCATGGAAGACCAGCCAGCAGGCGTTGACTACAGGCTGACGTCATTTCCGGAAGGTCTTGCTGCTTTTGCCAATCTGCCGGTTAGTCAAGTCAGAGTGCCTGGTGCACTCGATTCCGCCTTGCGCAAAGCCGAGTCGCAATTTGGGAGAGACATTCCTACAGCGACGCGCTCATGCCTCGCTACGGGCCCAACAGAGCAGGTGCCAAGCACCGAGCCTTGGCGCCCGCGACTTGCCGCCCTCTACAGTGCTGATGAGCTTCGAATGCTTGCCGTCGCTGCGGGGTTCTCATCTGGTGAACACGGCACCGAGCTTGCAAAGCTAGTACAGGATTGATGCCGGTGCGATTCAATCCACATGTTGAGCTTGAGGCCGTGATGCAGTGCTTGTGCTTTCTTTCGTCGTTCAGACGTTCAGAGTTGGACTGGACTGTGGAGTGCGTGTGAGAGGAGTGAAACGGTGGAATGCTACGACAGCATGTGTCGGGAGAGCTGCAGTGTGGCCCACGCCCACAGCCTTGAGTCCCCTAAATTGTGCACCCAAAGCTTTGAGCGCAAATGCAATTGCTGCATTGCGTAGCATGACAGCTACCGCGCAACTAAGTTTATACTTAGTTCAGCATGGGGGGCGCCTTGCGCCCCCCCTCTCAGACTTTCCTCCGGGGGGGCTGTCGGTCATCCCCACGCTCTGCCATTTGCGGCATGAGCTGGGCACTCATATCAACACCACCCAAATCCCCGGTGGTGGCCAGTGGGCGCGGGTCGCGAGCCCCGCCGTACTCCCACGCCCGCGTTGGCGTTGGGCATGCCCTCGAGCTGACTCACCCCCCATTCCTGGTCGCCAGGCATACAGGGACCATTGGGCTGCACCCATGGCCGGTGAAGCGAGCGTGGGAGAGGCAGGGGGGGCAAAGGGCTGAGCCCTAGCCTCCACCGCCCCCTGAGCTGCTTGGCTAACGGAAAACGCCCGGTGTGAACGCAAAGCGAAGGCCTCCTGATATCAACACGAACACCACCCATTACCATTAGGTACTACTAGATCGAAGAGGTCTAGATAGATACCAGAGGGGGCACCGTCTGCGACTCATGCACGAATGCACACATCCTTGGCCTTGGCATGTGCGAACATGACATAAAATGAATTCAAGGGGTAGACGGCATAAAGTACAAAGTCGTTGTTTTGAGTTTTGAGTGAGGGGAGGGGAAGGCCTTAAGCATCCCACCGCCGTAACACTCCCCAAGTGCTATCTTGCGTTAATCTTATGGCCCTGTGAGCATTACATGTTTCATGTTCCCTTGAGCTGATCTCTCATCGCCTTCAGTCGTCGACTGAGCCCCTCGATCTCATTTAAAGACGTTAATCGCTCATTTGATGAGGCGACCTTCGCATTTTCAATATCCAATTGTGTCGCACGCACTTCCGCTTCCAGTGCACCGATAGCGGCTAGTATGACGGCTGTGTCATCAAGGCGAGACCTTTTCCGAACCTCCATCTCAGTGATGCGCCTTGTCAAGTCCGCAAGCAACGCACTGCATGAACACAGAGTAGCTGTTCCTTCAATGAGCTGATGCTGCCCTTCTCGAAAGAGAAGCATCAATCGACCTCCCTGACTAAGGTTCAAACTTGCGATGGATTGATCATCCCTCGCTTCTTTCCCCTTGACAAGTAACCTTTGCTGTCGTTGTGATGCTCCGCACGCCGGCGCCAACAAGATCTTGATCTGGGCAATAGTGGCCTCCTCATGACAAAATACATGGAAGTGCTGCCGGCCATGCCCGACAGTCAACTTGCAGGGGCCATCACCCAGAGCAATCGGCTCTACGTGGGGAGCAGTTGTCCGCTTTGCACCTGAGCCCGGTCCTTCCACATCAGCTGGCTGGCTGGCTGTTGAAGACGCCTGCTGAACAGCGGTCTTTGTACTGTTTTGGCATGAAATTCTTGACGAGCCGGTGTTTGCCGTATTGTAGCCAGCCTGGTTCCGCAGAACCATCACCTTGAAGGCGCCCAAGGTCCCTATGGTCTGCTGATCGAACGCCTCCTTGCCTTTGACAAGCCATTTCTGCTGCTCTGCAGGTACATTGCACAGAACCTCCAGTCTCTGCTTGACTGCGCGCACGCCTTCCTCCTCGCTCGCCTCGAGCTCGTACTTCTTTCCAAGGATAGACAACCTGAGCTGAGGCATGTGCGCCCGACTGGCTCTAGGAGGGGCGTGACGATCTTTCTTTTCCTGTTGCTTGGCCGGGGACGAGGCTGCCCAAATGAAGCTCCGTCCACTGGCTGCTCCAATGAGGTACCTGGAGAGCGAGCCGCGACTGGCGCGATTCTCTTACCAGTTAACCCTAGTAGTGCCGTAGTCCACGTGGTGGACGATGAGTGCCTTTCAAGTACATATGCCTATATTTGGAGCCCCTGGGGCCCTAGGAGGGCCCCCAGGGGCCTTCGGATCCGACACGGGACCCCTCCTAGGCCTGGGTAGATCTCCCTTTCATAAATTCGTCAATGCTGCTTGATTTTAGAAGCGCGGGAGACCGTTGCCACGAAAGGTTGGCGCGAGCCCATTTCCCTCCTCTCCCCCGCTCCCCCGCCCTTTAAGTCGTGTTCCGTCAAAAGAGGGCCAGATGATTTTTTTTGTCCTCAATATATTCCTGTTTTCTTTTTAGTACAAAACAAAGCCAATCACGCTTGCCCCCCCCCCCCGCGCTCCTCTCAACACCGCAGTGACTCCCAGCTACGCGTGTTGAGTTTTCATCTTCTTCGTCTTTTTCTCACACCCCTCACCCCTCTTCCTCGATGGCGACGATGTCGTTCGGCTGATCTTGGATGGCGAGGTCTGTGATGCGTGAGAGGACGCTTGGTCGGTCCTCCATGTAGAGCTTGCCAGCTGTTCGGCGCACTTGCGCCATGGGATTCGTTTCAGCGTACGCGACCGCCATGATGTATTCCATGCAGAGGTACGCGAGGGCGGCCTGCTCTCCAATGTATCTGGTCTTTGGGACTGGGATCTTGTCGTACTCGTCGGAGTAGTCGCCGACGAGCATGAGGGTTGCCTTGCACCAACGGCCCATGTATGGCTCGATGAGTGCCCACATCGACGGGTAGCGTTCCTTGGCCAGATCCACGCGGAAGTCTCCACATCCACGGCCCATGCCAGAGGCTGTGACGAGCAGCATCGCCAGGATGGCGCCGCCGCGGTGCTTGAGGGGGCGCGGGCCACAACGCGCGCCGCTGGTTGAGGATTAGCGCGGCGCCGCTTGAACATGCGACAGAGACTTTCCTTGATGCATGGGCCGTGGTGGATGTGGAGACTTCCGCGTGGATCTGGCCAAGGAACGCTACCCGTCGATGTGGGCACTCATCGAGCCATACATGGGCCGTTGGTGCAAGGCAACCCTCATGCTCGTCGGCGACTACTCCGACGAGTACGACAAGATCCCAGTCCCAAAGACCAGATACATTGGAGAGCAGGCCGCCCTCGCGTACCTCTGCATGGAATACATCATGGCGGTCGCGTACGCTGAAACGAATCCCATGGCGCAAGTGCGCCGAACAGCGGGCAAGCTCTACATGCAGGACCGACCAAGCGTCCTCTCACGCATCACAGACCTCGCCATCCAAGATCAGCCGAACGACATCGTCGCCATCGAGGAAGAGGGGTGTGAGAAAAAGACGAAGAAGATGAAAACTCAACACGCATAGCTGGGGAGAGTCACTGCGTGTTGAGAGGAAAGCGCGGGGGGGGGGGGGAAGCGTGATTAGCTTTGTTTTGTACCACTGTTGTTAATAACTAAAAAGAAAACAGGTATGTTGAAAAACCACCTGGTCCTCTTTTGACGGAACGCGACTTCTCTGGTAGGCCGATGAGAGCGGGAGGGGAAGAGGGGGAACCCCCCGGGGGGCGGGAGAGAGAGAGAGCGATCAGAAGACCAGGCCAGCTGTTTACGTTAATGTTCTCGTCATATGCTGTAATAATCAACCGGTCCCAGGGGGTGCCCCAGGGGTTCCCGCCCGTCCTCCGCGCCCAGAGTTCCCACGCGGAAAGAGTGAACGCACGGCGTGCACCTTCCTGGAAGTTGCTATGCGCACGCACGGCGCCCCCGCGGGGGGCGCCGGTGCACATCGCGCTGTGCCCACGCACGGCGTGCACACTGTGATTGCAAGTCATCACAGTTCCTCGTCTTTGATTTTGTATCCGCGCTCATAGGGCGTGAATATGATGGAGATTTCGAGGGAGTTGTCGAATTCTTCTTCCCCTTCGGGCTCAAGGTCTTCGTCGATGAGAGCCACCTGTGTGGCAGGTATGGGGGGCGGGGGGGTTGAGTCTTCACCCTGTTCTGCGTTGCTTGGTTTGGTTGTGCTGCCCGTGCGGCCCCCAGCGCTCTCGTCCTCATGGCAAAGCATGAAGAGAAGGTGCACTTTGTGGTGTTGTGCGTGTGTTTGTGGCTGTTGTTTGAGGTGTGGGCTCGTGAATGGGTCTTGCGCGCGTGCACCACCGGGGCGGCGAGTGCCGTGTCCCTTTGACTTGCCATGGGGCGCCCCCCTTGTTGCCCGGCTGTCGCCGTCCCTAGCTTCCTTGCTGGGCTTCCATACTTCATCAATGCTTTTTGCATTGCGTTTTTGTGACAAGCCCCATGAGGGGCTTTGTCGTTGATGGTGCCGGGCCAGCCCCTCGCGCCTGGGCGCGAGGGCGGTACCGCGGCCTTGTAGGGTCCCGGCCCGGAGGCCTTCCCTAGTGGAGCGTCCATCTGGTGAGGTGTGGTTGGTGTGTCTGTGGACTGTGGTGTGGGTGTCCTGCATGCTGGCTGTTGCCAGCATGTCAGCTTGGGATTCGTTGTTCTCTGTGGCGAGTGGGCGTGGCCCGCTGGGTCTTGTGCCCACCTGGCTGGGGGGGTCATCCTGGCGCGGTCGCTTCGGCGACAGCGGCGTGTCCATGAGTTCTTCGTCCATCGCGGCGAGGGCAGCGGCAGCGAGAGCGGGCGGCGGCGCGCGCTCCATGACCCTATCGTTTTAACGATAGTTGATTATCTCTTTCTTTTCTATGCATAGCCCCCCCCCTCAAGGCTAGGGAATACCATTAACTGGTAGGATTTTTTGGGAACTTGTTAGTGCTCTCTGGTGAACTTGTTTTGTTAACTGGCAGGGGTTCGAGGGTGGTAGATAACAACCTCGTTAACTATCGACGTGTCTAAAAATAGCCGTATTATGGTATGCATATCCCCCGCCGGGCGCCCCCCCCCTCCCCCCGGCGCAAGCACAGGTGCAAGAGAAGGATGAGTTCGAAGAGTACCTCACGGAGCCCGAGGAGACGGACCTTGAATGGGATCTTCTCGTGTGGTGGAGGGCGAAAGAGACGAAGTGGCCAGTCCTCACCAAAATGGTCAAGCAATACTTCTCTGCGCCTGCCTCGTCAGCCGGGGTCGAGCGTGTCTTTTCGGCAGCCGGCAAGATGCATAGCGATCTTCAGAAGTCGGCCAAGGACTCGACACTCGAAAATTCGCTTTTCGCCTCATTCAATACCGATTAGTGCTAGTGCTGTGTGCTGTGTGCTGTGTGCGTGTCGCGTTGTGCTATGCGCTGCGTTGTGCGTAGCACCGTAGCACCACATAGCATGTGATGATATGTGAATGTGCTGCGTGTGTGCGTGAGCTCATTCAAAAGTATAAAGTATGTCGTGACAAGCTACTACGACTCTCCTGCTTATTTATGTCAAGGGTGGGCGCGCGCAGCGCGGCGCCGCTACCAGCGGCGAAGGCGCTCGGCGCCGCTCGGAGGCCGCGCACCCGCGGCCGCGCACGCCACAGGTAGTTAGCTAGCTAACTGCGTCTTTGCGCATCCCACTTGGTTGTTTGTTAACAGTTGCATCCCCACGGGTGCCCTTTAATGCTAGTTAACACACTTAACTGGTTAACTGGCCAATGTATTCCCTAGCCTTGCCCCCCCTTCACCCCCCCCCCCACCCCCCACCCCCACCCCCCCGAACTGCCACTTGCGACGCGACCGACCCCCCCCTCCCCCTCCCCGCCCCTCCCCCTCCCCGCTCCCCGCCCAGCTCGAGCCAGGAGATATGCCCAGCGTAGCCTAAGTAAGTCGCGTTCCGTCAAAAGAGGGCCAGGTGATAGTTTTGTAGTCCCTACGCCTTTCGAGGGTCCAACCCTAACCCGAAATATGCCTCGGTCATCCAAGAGTCTGGTCGTACCCATTCCGGAGGGGCCCCCGCGGGGACGCCGTGCGTGCGCATGGAAGTTTTCGTGCCTGTAGATGAAACTTTTCTTGTGCAATTAATTTCTCGATGATAAAAGCTTAGTGCCACTACTCTTACTAGCCCGGTACTAACACGACAGCGCACCTGCCCGTACACCTTGGCGCGTGCTGTTGTCACAGATACATACACCTATGCACCCATAGTTTTATAGTATATTATACTTCCCATAGTTTTATAGTATAGTAGTTGGTCTTTGGGATCTTGTCGTACCCATTCCGGAGGGAACATCAATCAAATACAAAAAGCTCGGCCCTAGGACACCGGGCCGAGCTCACCATGAGGGCGCTCCTGCCGAGTGAGTCCACCGCGGCAGGGGGCGTACATCTCATGCCCTTTACGCAGTTTGCGACAAACGAGCGTCTCCTCGTCGCGCGCGGCGAGCGTGGCCCGGTGCGCATGCGCGATGCAAGCGCAGAAGGGCCTCACCTTGTGACGAAGATTTCTGCTAAGTGTTTCGCTCGCCTGTATTCTTTCGGAGGTCGTGCAGATCGTCTGCCGATGACATTCGAAAGCGAGCGAGCCAACCCAGCTGTTGGGGAACCCTTTCGAAAATTCTAAAAATCTTATAATTTTCGGTAGAACCAGAAACTTATCACAGTGCCGCTTATTTAAGACGACGATCTGCTGCATGCCCAATGCTGTAATGGCCTCCTACAACCCCCCCCCCCCCCACAACTTCATTGATGCTTAAATCACTCTGTATCACACGCACACACGCTTTGGGGTGAAATTTCGAAAAAAATCAGAAATTTTAGAACGAATTTTCGGGGGAAATGTGTTTTTTGCCGTTTCTCTTGCCGGTGGACCCGTTAAGCATGTTTGGGCTGTGAGTAGCATTTTAGGGCATCATTGGACTGTATGTTAGAGTGGTGGTGAGGCTTACTTGTGTAGGCCTCTCTCATGAGAGGTCCCACAATTTTTTACTCAAGGGTTGGTGGAGGGTAGCAAAAGGTACCTCGAAACCTCTTCACCTTGTCGCTGCGGCCACCCCTTGACTAGGGTTAAATTTGACAGCAGCCTCGCCCCCTTCTCGGCGCGGCGTACGGCGCGGGACGCGCAGGACGCGGCCGCCCCTGCTCTTTCCCTCTCCCGCCGCTGCTGTGCGGCTCTCGCGCGCTCCTCGAGATCAAGATGAGCTTGCTTGATAGAAACTGCATCCGCGTCATTGCTGAATCTGTCGGCGTTGCTTCCGTCTCCGATGAGGTGGCGGACGCATTAGCACCCGACATAGAATACCGGCTTCGCGACATTGTGGCGGAGGCACTCAAGTTCATGCGCCACGGCCGGCGAGAGACACTCAGCTGCGACGACATAAACTTCGCTCTCCGTGCCCGCTCGTGCGAACCGCTGTATGGATTCGCCACCACAGACCCGCCAAGATTCTGCCGTGCAGCTGGCACGGGCGACGTCTTTTACCTTGACGACCCAGAGCTCAATTTGTCGGACCTGATGGCAGTGCCCCTCCCACCGATGCCGCGACCCCCATCATTCACAGCTCACTGGCTTGCAATCAATGGCGTACAGCCCGATATTGGGCAGAACCCCTCATTGTCGGAAGCCACTGCTGCTGCCCATGTGGAGTCACCCTCGATCAAGGGCAAGCGCAAACGTCCCGTTTGCAGCACAGGCGTCTTGGGTGGAGCTCATGCTGATCCTACGGAGCTTGTGGAAAACTCGGAGCAGTCTCTCACTGCAGAAGAGCAAGTGTGGTTGGAAGGGCTCTTTGAAATCATACGCGCCATGAAACTCAACGATCTGGGACGCTCTGCCATGCTCGCGAAGGGAGCCACTTTGTTAAGGAACTCTAAGGGGGATGCTGTTGCCATTGAAGTGGCGAGCAAAGCCATACCTCCTGAAAGTGCACCGGGAGTGATCCCAATGGAAACAGATTTTACCGCCGCTGACGGAGTGGACAGCCCCCCCACCGCGGAAGGTGGACCCACAGCTGATGCGAATGAGGAAGTCGAAAACACGGAATGCTTCCATCCTGGTGGATGGACTGCTGTTCGTGCGTCACAAGCTGCAGGAATCCCAATTGATGTGAAGTTCGCATCAACGCCAGCGGCAGGAGACTTGCTGGTCGGCGGGCACGTCAACCGGACGGAAGAGAAAGAAAGAGTCGACATGGAGGCACGTGAAGCTGCTTTGATTCGAGTCTTGAAGGCAGTGGCAAGTGAAGCTTCGATGCACGCCTATGCGGCGTATTTTGCGTCGTTTATAGCACGCGAGGTCAATGCAAACCTAACGTGCTTGCCTTTACTCACAGCGCTGATGCGCTTCACTCAGGTATGACGTTGAAATTTGAAGCAGCCATGCCTCGAGCGAACGGAGGAAGGGGGAAGACGCCGCCAACCAGATGGGTGCAGCGACTAGTGTATCCAACGCTTACGTCCCCCCTTCCTCTCTGATCGCTGCTCACGCTTTCGTCCCAGATGGGTGCAGCGACCAGTGTATTCCAGCCAACCTCCCTCTCTGTGTGGCAGGCGTGCTTGTCTTCACTCACAATAGAATTCGAGCCGTATTTACACCAGATACTGCCGGCTGCAATCACTTGCGTCGTGGGTCGCAAGCTCTGCGGCTCACAAGATCAGGATCATTGGGCTCTTCGTGTGCTCGCGGCGCAGGTCGTCTACACCATTGCACGTCGATATGGTGAGCGCTTTGCGGACCTGCAGGTGTGGCGCATCATATAGCCAGCATCCGCTTCAAATGCCCATGCCGAGTCTCCCAACTGAATTAAGCTTCAACCAACTGAAATGAGCTTCAAGGATGTGTGCAGCTCAATTCATAGCCACACGCCACCCAATCCCTACTAACGGGCCGCAACTCGCAGGCTCGGCTAACGAAAACCTTTCATGAGGCTCTACGAGACTCGCAAAAGCCTCTCACAACCCACTATGGCGCTCTACTAGGACTTCATCTGTTTGGGCCACATACAGTTCACATGCTTTTGATGCCAATGATGCCTGCGTATCTGGAACAGTTGAACACAATCATGCATGCAACCCTTGCCGATGCAACGCCTGCAGAAGAGGATGCCAACGTTGCGAGCAAATCCAATGGACAACATGGGCATCGCTCAACGCCAATGTCGGCCAAGGCGCATCGGCGAGCTCGGCTGGTACGTCAAATGGAAGCTCTGCGCGTTTACCACATTGCCCTCTCGACGTGTAGCTCCTACATTTTCCGTCACGGGCATCTCTTCAACCAAACGTCTTCCGCAATTCTTACTCCGGCGGCAGCCACAACAACTGCACCTCTAACTCTGCCGCGGCTGGCCACGAGCTATGAGACTCTATCTTCAGAATTTGGCCCTGCGCTACTTGCACAATCGCGTCCGGCACGTGCCCACTATGAGGCACGCTCTTTGCGCTCGGTTCATGGGAGCTTTCTCTAGCAGATAGCTTCTAACCCCTTTGTTGCTAGGAAAAGGGGCGCATGCAATCGTGTTCGGCACATGCCACGTACGAGAGGCACTCGTTGCGCCCTGAAACATGTGTATGTGCGAAAACATACCAAGTACTACTAGAATTCCTTTCTCGTCCTTTCCCTTTCCGCACGTTCGGGCTTGAGAGCTTGCGAAAGCTTGTTTGTTTCATGAAACTGAAAATGATTCCCATAACCAGTTATTTAGGCACCGACTCGTTGAGGCTTGGAACAAATTATTGGCCTGTGATGGTGCCTCGTGATTTCTACGACAGCAATCACAATGACGTTTTTAGTTGCGTATGTTTATGTTAGCTAAAGGCGCTTCGCCAGCACTAAGGTCTAAGGTTATAGTTAGTTCACATGGAGGAGGCGCCCTGTGCCCTTCCCCCCCGGGCTCCAACTCCCCTCCAGCATCCGGGGGGGCCTGTCGGCCATCCTCATGCTCTGCCCTTTGGCAAGTGGCAGGACGCTGAGCACTCACCACCCTGACTCAGACTCAGACCCCCGAGTGGGCACGAGCGTCAGGAGACCCACTCCCAGGCCCACATGCCACATGCCACATGGGCCAACACTCGTACTCACATTTACCCTTACCCTCCATAGAATATGTGTTGAAAGTGAAGATATGAATCACGGGAAGCCAAGAAATTGAATTTGTAGAGTTGTGAGATTTGTTTCTAGCACTTATAATAAAAAATTCCAAGTGGGAATATGGTGGTCAGAGCCGGCGAGCGAAGCTTCGGTGTAGCTTCGGTGCAGCTGCATGCAGCTTCATGTGAAGAAATGGTGAAGATGGAAGATGGTGCAGAGTTTGATCGGGTCGAACATCGAAAAACAATGTATGTGACCACCTCCTCCTTGAAAGAAGAGCGTACCGAACTTCATTTTCAGTGACCACGCAGTTGTGGGTGATGGGTGGTGCCATCAAATAATATGGCTTGGATCTTGTCGCCGTAGGCGGCTTGAATTGATCGTGGGCGTCTTCATCGACGTGAACGATCCACGGGCCTTTGCGCCTTTGCGGATCCCATCCATCATCGAAAGTGGCACCGAGCCCCTCCAGTTTGGAGAGGAGGAACTTCATGAGGGTGGTGATGTTCTCATTCTTCATGTCTTTCTTGTCAGCCGCTTGCTGAGCAAGCTGGATGAAGAAGGGAGTTTCCGCCGGCTCCTCCTCAGCAACGGCATGAGGTGGAGGGGCAAGAATCGAATTCTAGAATTGAAGGGGCAAGGGGCAAGAATGGAAGGGGCTTCCACCAATGGTTGGTTGATTGATGGGCTCAGACTGAGGATCCGTGCGCTTGCGCGATGGTGGGGGGTTAGTTTGTGGGCAGTAAAGGAGAGAGGATGCTCAGTCTTCTAGGGCTTCTTTCTTCTTTCCCTTCTGGCCTTGCTGGGTTGCGTTAGTGTATGTTCGCGGGGCAGATCTGAGATCTGAGTGAGAGTAAGCGAAAGCCCCAAACGGACCGATTTCTCTTCAATGCGTCTCACCTCATGCTCATCCTTTTTACTACCTAGCTTGATCATGTCACAAAAGATTGTCTGAGCCACCCCACATACGCCTTCTCTTACTGCCCTCTTCTTGGCTGTCCGCCCAGAGAACCTGTTTACTACAATTTGCCCGGCGACCAGCGACCAGGGATGGGGTGGGGAGTCAGCTCGAGGTCGCCTGTGTGGGCGTGAGAGGGCGGCTCGCGCATGAGCGTGGTCCGATAAGGCCTCAGGAGGGGAGTTGGAGCTTGAGGGGGAGGGCACGAGGCGCCTCCCCCATGTGAGCTAAGTATAAACTTAGATGATATAGTTTGAGGTGTTAATGGGAATGAATCAGATCCCGTGATGTGACGAGTCTCTACGAACTTATCTAATCTTTGATGAAACATACATGACCCTCCTGTTGACGGTTGAGCGATGCATGCGCATTGTACACTATTCATTGAACACTTGTCTCGAGACTCTCATCTCGGATTATTTCGTCTCCTCTATCTTCTTAATGTCCAGAAGAGCTTAGACTCGAAGGTTTAGATGTGGTTTTGCCTACCTCTTCATCGCAGAGGAGTCGACCGTCTGCTCCTTCCTCTGCGTCAACAAACTCGCCGTCCACCAAAGCCCACTTTGAGCTGCAGGCAACGCATTCCGAATCGCAGTAGAGAGCGAAGAAGAGCTTGCCCTTGGGAACATTGCGAAGGTCAAACGCATCCACACGAAGCGCACGCGAGAGAGGATCTATCCGTCGGCATATCGCCGCACAGCCAAGCTCAAGCTTCCCATCAACAGGATGGACGCCAAGCCACATATCAGTAATCATCCTGTTGCGCCATGTCTTGGGGTCCATATTCACCCCGGTCAACTTCACCTCCACATTCATGGATTCAGAACGCATGTCGCTGATGACGATGTGGGCGTCGACATCTATGGGCAATTTCATTGTTTTCGAATACTTGCGATCTACGATGCACACACGAAAGCGCAATGAGCTACACCGCATTGCTAGTCCAAATGAGTGCCGCATGCATGCATAGCGCCATGGCCAATAAGTCCGTCGTGATCGCTAGGATAATTTATGATGCATGGCATGCTCGTTTGTGCTCACGCCGAATGCAGTATTCAGCATCGTTCCTCGTGGGCAGCGCAATCAGCATAGCATGTTGCAAAAGCATCGCACCTTGGGAAAGAAACAAACCCATTGACGCGAGATCGCATGCCGCGCGGTTCTTGGCACGACTTTCAATGGCTTGAGTCGGATGTTGAAGAGAGACAGAATCCTCAGACCCAACGTGACTGTGCAGGCCACTAGGCCCTCCTTGCGATATGCCGACCAGCGATCCAGATAGAAACCCGCTAGAGTTATGGCTTCGGCTATCTTGAACTCCGGCTGAATGTTGAAGTGCACGCCAGGGCTCGCGTCCAGCCACGCACTCTCTCATGATATTTGTCTCATCGTGTTGAATGATATATCTACGACCATCGGCAGCGATGTCAATCACTTGAGCAGTCACCCACGTGCCGTCGTCAGGCAAAAAAGCCTCGATACGTTGACCCCTCATAGGAACCTGCGCCTGATACCTATGCAACAGATGCACCTCATCACGACCCTGATGAGGAGCAAATGAGACGCACCCGAGTTGACTGAAGGCACCTTTGGAACCATCATTCCCTAGGTCACGCTTCGATGTACCGATGCTGTCATCATAGCAATCGGCACACTCGGCTGATGTCGAGACGTTCGATTGGAGCAAGCCGTTGTGGGATGGTATTTGACCTTCGGGTTTCCGAATCCGACACGGGCCGCCAAGACCCATGTGATGGTATCCACGGACACAAAGCGGGTTTCGCAAACATTGTGATGGGAGGAAGTCAGTTGGAGTTATCGTCTTTGTACCACAGCGGCGCTCATGATTGGCGAGCGCTCCACGATTAGCATGCGAACGGCCACAGAATTGGCAGGCGAATGATGGCTCCCTCTGCTTGTCTCTTGGTGCCGCATCTACGTCGTTGTCGTTGCCGCCTTTGTGGCTCCAAGGCCCGGTGTCTGCATTTGCGGGTGCGGTTGTAGGTCTTCCTAAAAGAGCCGGATAAGTCTCCTCCGCAAGCGTGACCTCAGCTTTGCCGAAAACGTTCTTTTCTGAACGCCCGTTGGATGACGCGTCATCCAACATTGTGCCACGTGCATAGATAACACACGTTCCATCCAAATCAACCAGCCAATATCCACAGCGTGACTCCACAATCGTCCCATGATTCCCATAGTGAGGTCCGGGTTTCATCACTCGTACTGTCGATCCGATGTTGAAGATGGGTTTCCTGCTGCGACGAATTGCTTGCTCTGAGGAGCTGTGCTCTGAGGAGCTGTGATCAAAAATCATGAATTCAGAGAGGTCGCTTACCGGCGCGCTCTGCATAGGCATCAGGTCAGGCCTCCAACCCCTCATAGTTGCAGCGACCGTGGGCGCGGAGCCTCTTCTCGCTTCTCGTAGATGATGCGGTTCGTGTCGGAACAATGGAGCAGAAGCACCGTGGTCGACGCACCGCTCATTTCCACGTGCGCTTTCGGCCGGTCGCAATGCGTTCCCTGACGTCTGACCGGCCTCATTGCTCGCTATTGACAAGCCAGGGGAGCTGCGAGGGTTCGTCAGAGCCACGCCGTGAGTGTTGTCGTGAATCGTACCTGACTCACTAGCATCGCCAGGAACACAATGGATACTGCTTCGATCCGAGTCCGTTCGCTGCCGATCATCACTCTTATAGTCCCTGCTAGTAGAAGCATCATTGCTCGTAGAAGCAGCCACGCTCTCCCCGGAGCCAATCCGCGGACACTTCCGTGCTTCCAATACATGCATGATTTTCCGATCATGTCGTTCGGTATCTTTGTGTGGCCACCCTCTTATCGAGTCAGAGGTGGTGAATTCGCAATCACTGTTGTCGGACGCTGGAGTAGTGCATGCATCAACTGACACTTGCTGTTCAGCGCCGTGTTGTGCTCTGGAGACGATCTCCCCAAGGCAGTTGGTGTGAGAGCCAGTGGTTGCTTCAAAGCTATCGCTCTCTTGGTGAACAGGCTCCTGGCGCCCATGCCCATGCTGCTCTGCGTGTCGCGCGTAGCCGCTTCGTCGTGCAAGGGTTGCGAGTGACTCTCCAGCCTCTACTGACTGGGCAAGGGCGTGTTGTCGCCCTGCACCTAATATGCGCTCCCCCAAGATGTGCAGTGCTTTCGACTGCGTGCCCGGCTGACGGCGACGCGTACGATCATCCATCCCGTCCCGAAGGTTAATATTTCTTTTCCTCTTCCCCAGCATCTCCTCGCCGTCGTTTGCCTGCGTTCCGTGAGACGAGCTGCTCTCGTTTGAGATGTTATCGTTAGCATAAGCATCACATGATGCCAGTGCAGGCTGCGTTGCGCCTGTAGCACTTGAGGAGGAGGCTCCCTGGAGGAGCGTCACACCCTGATGATACATGGCATGGGAGTTTTCCGGGGCTAAAGCAGATGGGCGTGTCTCAGGAGCGATAAAGGTCCGTTGACATGGTGTGCTGGAAACCCAGCGCATCTTCTGGTGGACATCGGCAACATTCTTGTCAGGAAGAACAATCTGCTCAGAGTCATTGCTGGAGTTCTGGCAGCCAGGAGAGCCTACACGAAAGGAACCATAAGTGGTACAATCCGAGAGCCGGTCGGTAGATGCATCGGGTGAAGCATCGAGGGCGCGCGGTGAGCAAAACAACTTGCCAGCTGTGTCAGAGACGGACATCTCATCAGACTGTTTCCTACCTTCAGTCATCTCCATAGAACTCGAAAGGGCCTCACGGTGGCAATGATCACTCATCTCTTGGAGTGCACAGCCATGAGAAGATCCTTGGTGAAAACGACAAAGACCACTCCGGCTCGAAGCTCCGATGGCATATGCCTCCCAGCCGCGCGCATATTCCACGTTGCCATGCCCTACGGCATGCCTATTGCCGCCCATGTGAGACGTCCTGCTGCTGTCGTGGTTCATCAGGGTTTCTTCCTCGTTGATGTGATGGCGCAAGGAATGGCGGCCCCTTGCGGTCGGTTCCCGTAGGCTAATCTTGGCTTCCTCCCCACTCGTCCACTCCCCATGGCGCGGGCTGCCCATGCTCACCCCCTCCTGGGCCTCTTCCTGACACCCCACGCTTCCCCGTCTTCTTGCCCCCCCCCCCCCCCCCCCCTTCGCCCCCGCCCTCGCCTCCACCCCCCGCCCCCGCCCCCCCTTTCCCCGCGGATCGGTGCGTCGCCTCAATCCGCGCGGGGGAAAGAGTCTCAAACCGGTGTGCGTGTGCACGGTTCATCAAACGAGAGGGATCACTGAGAAGCGCGAGAACAACCACGTAAGACCGCTTCAGCGCGGACAGTCCCCTAGGAAACGTCGCAGCCACGCGAGCACGGTCTTGGAGAGGAGCCGAGCTCCCGCGGTAGCTCCCCCCCTCTGGCCATGTCACTCCTTACCATGGAGAGCCTTTCTGTTTTCAAAATCTGCAGGCCACAATCAGTCGCCTCTGAGATTTGGAGTTTCTTCTCAATATTTTTTGACTTTTGAAATCCTGTCATGTAAGCCGTGTCACTCTTACCATCGAAGTTTTTTTTTCCTTCTCTGTTGAACCCAGACTGCGGTGCCCGCCTGCGTGGGCGATGTCCAGAGGGACCCTAGGCGATGTGGAAACGGGGGTACAATCATGCCCGCATGAAGCCTGATGGCCTCACGGCATGGCACCGCGCGCTCCCATACCAACTCGATTCGCGGCGCGCGCATTCAGGACCCCGCACGAGCAGTTCCAAATTGTGCGCATTTCTCCGAAATTGTTTGATGCTCTGTTGACGTCCGCATTGCCTTTTCCTAGACATCCGCATTGCCCTATCCTAGACACAGGTTCTAGGGAAGCGCACATATCGGAGACATGGGGCCTAGGAGCGCTGCATAAACCTCATTCGAAAATTATGGCTGTTTCTCGTCCCATCCTGCGCAGTATGTGGCTCATACTGGCTTTTGTCACACCGCACTCAACGCAGGAGCAGGCCATACATCTTTGGGTCTGTAAGTGTCCGAGCTGCATCGGCCCCCTCGAGGAGGGCGGTCGATGCAGCTCGGTCTCCAATACATTGGCTCGCCCGGTTGGCGCGGTCAGGTGGGTCGCCTATTAGGTGAGCACCGTGCGCGCACTTGTCCTCCGCCCTACTGAACGCCCCCTCTGCTTCCTCTCCTTTCTCTTCTCCCTTTTGACAACACCACCCTCTCTCCATTCTGTTCCACGTCAGAGAATCCGCACTGATATCTTGATCTCTCTGCCACCGTGCTCAATCCTGCACTTTTCTCCTTCCCTCTCTCCGTCTTCCACCTGTCTCGTCCTCATTTCATCTGTTTTCTCCCCCCCCCTACTTCACCCTCTACTTCGCTCACTTCCCCCACGGTCTCTCTCTCCCCCTCCCTCCACCCCTTCCTTCCCCTTCCCTCTCTCTCGCTTGTTTGTTCCTTCGTATCCTAGCTTCTCTCCCTCCCTCGGCCTCACGTAAACTACGTCTCTACCTCACCCCACCTCCGCCTTCCCCCTTCCCCCTCCGCTTTCCCCTTCACCCTCGCCCCCACCCTCCAATTTTCACTCTTACCCTCACCCTTACTCTCACCGACCTTCACACTCAATCTTACTCTCAGGGCGATCAAAGACTGATCTCAGCTAGCAGTACTACCGTTCTCCATTTGGGCGTGGGGCTGTAGGGCTGCAGACTTTTGACCGTTAGCTAAAAAGCACCAACAATAGCTTCCTCGGGGCCACCATGCTTCCTCGCTTTGCCTTCTATGCACTCTGCTCATTGGTGCTCTCTTCGCATGCTCACTCAATTACATCTGTACAAATACTCTCCTAAGGCTCCCTCTTGGCTCTCCTTATATCTGTCCGTGCGGTGCGGAGTGGCTCAAGTGGTAGTGGTAGTGGCTCGCAGTAACGGCTGTGGCGAAGTGTGACGTGTGCGGTGCGTGCAGAGAGAGAGGCGGCTGAAAGGCTAGAAGGAGAAATGGCGAATGAATAAAGGTTAGCAAAAGAGGTCAAGCGGTACAAAGTGACAGCGAGCTTGACCGTCACCTCGCCGTCGGCCTCATAGCGAGCGCCACTCACCACTCACCTTCCGTGCCGTCAATTGTCCCCCTTCCTCCAACGACGACGCCAGCCCACCACGACGATACGGCGCACACCCTGCGCGACGCGGCGCGCTGCCGGCCCGCCCAGGTCCCTGGAAACGCGGACCTCGAAACGTCTCGACGCGAAAGCCGAAAGCCGAAAGCCCTCTCTCCTCTCTCCTTTTCCTTGCGCTTCGTAGTTTCTAGTTCTATTTCTCCAAGACGCCTTACACGCGCCTTACTTTCCCACACCAATACCAATAGCCAATTGGAATAATGAATCTTAGCAGTCTCGCCGTGCATGCGGCCCTGGACCCACTATTTTCACGCACGCGTTCTAAACCCCCCTCCCCCGGCCCTTCCCTCCCCGCCATCCGCCATCTGGCATCTGGCCACTCCCCCCGGGCACTGCTGCAAGGGGCGATAGATAGGCGATAGGTACGCAGGGAGAGGCGGAGAGAAAGAGAAAGAGGGGCACTCACCCAGATGGGGCACTCGTCCAACAATGGATCGAGCAGCGATCAACAGGGCCAGCTCGCGCGAGCGCGCGCGAGCGAGGCGAAGCAATGCGGGCAAGGGGTGCAAACAAGGATCAATGGGATCCATTCCCATTCCCTCCCGGCAGCAGGGGGCCCAGAGGGACCAGCTCTCCCAGAGGAGGAGAGAGAGAGGGAGAGAAGAGGGCTCGCTACCATGCGTCGCCATGCAGCCATGCAGCCCAAAGCGACTGCGCGAGCGCGCGCAGCTCGCGGCGGTCCGCGAGAGTCGGCTCAGCAAGCCCAGCCCTACCCCTCTACCTGGGTGGGAGCTCCATATCGCCGGTGGCCCGCAGCGCGAGCCCCGGCGGCGGTGTGAGAGCGGCGCGCCGCACCGCCATCGCGCTACGCCATCACAAGATGATTAAAAGATACCTAGGGGACCACTGCCACGCAAGGCACACTAATGGTATAGAACCACAAGCGACACCAGACACCCTGTGATACGAAAATAATATGGAGGGTGCTCAAAATCGACCCAAAGGCGCATAAAGGGGGGGTTATAATTTCTCCCGTATTCGGGTGGTGTACCGGGACTTTTGATGGCCCGCACCTTCAAGATGAGCGAGGGGAATATCAACCTCTTGATTTTCCAAACTGCTCTAGGCGGACATGCCTGACTAGAGGTAGAGGCTGCGACCTCGCGACCTCAGGTTTGGTTGCTTTCTTGACAAAATACCCGTATAAAGGATGGTATAAGTTCTACTTGCATGGCCCCCCCCGCCCCCCCTCTCCCTCTCCATCCCCCCCCCCTCATCTTCCCTGCTCTCCTCCCGGGGATCCAATTTACCCCCCCTCCTCCCCTGTTCCCCCCAAACAAAGGAGGATGTGGAGGGTTCACTTCTACTTCTTCGCTTGAGGCGCGGCTTTTTGCAACATCGCTCCGCCTCCTCGGTAAGTGACATCTTGTCCGTCATGCCGTCATGGAGAATCGGAATAACTTATTCTTATTTATTCACTTTCGAAAGCGCTAGAAGGGGATGGATGTACTGCGCGACGGCAGCTCCAAGCCCAATCCTGATTCCTTTGACGCCCACCAACGCGGTCGCCACTACGACTACAAGAGTGAAGAAGGCGCAACTATGACCTATGAGAAAGAGGAAAGAGGACAATGAGCAATGAGGACGCCTACCATTTGAAATCCATTTCTATCGGTCGGAGTACTTCGTAGTAGTCGTCTGAGATGTTGGGACGAATGTAAACCCACATGGCGTGCCCACCCTGCTGTATGCGCAACAAAAAAAAGTGATAGACCCACGAAACCCACTTGTTACTTCTTCTTCAGCGCGGCGTTCAGGTAGGCGCAACACGAGGGCGCGCGAACGCTCTCGGCGCCGGGAGGCTTCCTCTCCACGCGCCTCAGGATGGCGCGGTCGCCTGAGGCTCGCTTTGCATTCGCTACGGCGGATCGCTTGAACACGGTCCTCAGCACGACAACCACAACGATCACGATCACGACGAACGCAAAGATCTCGCCAGTGACCAGGAAACCGAGCGACGGTACTTTTTTGACTATGGAGTGGATCAACCAAGAAACCGAGCAGCAGTACTTTTTTGAATATGGAGTGGATCTGTGGCGCGATGCCCAATGAAAACCTCCAGGTGGGCCACCTGCCACCACGAAAATCTTCGCCGAGAAATGGTGCGAATCGACCCCCCTCTCCCCCCCCAGTCACGAGGTCGCGCCCGCGGGGGATCGGTCCCTTGTTATCTCAGCTGCATTTGGCATTTGATTCCCGCCCGATGCAGCGCTGTGTCGGGCTGCCGACAGTCCGACCGCCCCTGACCCTCTGGCGTCGTTGCCCGCGCAGCCCACCCAGCTTCTCACAGCGCGCGCACGCGGCTTCCCTGGCTACCAGAGGCCCCACCCCGACCATCCCGACCCGCCCCTCGCAGGATTCGCCCTCTCTCGAATTCGGCATCGAGATCTAGGATCAGCTCACCAACGAGGCCGTCCACGCGTGGCTGATGAGCCTCCGCATTGAGGCTGCCCTCGCGGCCCTCCTCTCTCTGACAGTGCCAGATGCGGCGCCAAACGATGAGGCGAGACCCGTGGGTGGCCTCAGGTCGGGCCACGTCGTGGCGCTCTACGCCGCTGCGAGCAGGAAAGCCATAGATCTTGCCAGAGCGCATCTGGCGGGAACCCACCACCCAGAGCAGAAGTCATCTTCTGCCGCTTGGTGGTGGGCTTGGCAGGCGGTATTACAAATTAGCTAATACTACCGATGACGCGCGACGGCGCAACGAAAGCGCTCCGTGCACGCGGAGCGCGCGCAGCCAAGGTGCACTCCAAGGTCTTGGCAATACTTGACATGCAAGTCAAGGAGAGCCACAGACCGCGGAGCCGACGCGGCGTCCGTCGACCTCCGGTGGGCAGCTGAGTCAGAGAACCTTTGGCAGTCCGCCGCTAAACCTTTGAGCATCGGCAAAAACGGCGGCGGCGACGGGCCAGTGAGTGAGGGCGGCGGCGGCGGTGCTCCCTCGGCGATGTCAAACGTCGATGTTCAAAGGGCTTCAGGGATTCGGCGCGCGTCCTGCTCGATTGGCGTGACTGTCCGGGTGGCCCCTGTGTATTTGACGTCCGGTGTGCCCTCTCATCCGGATGGATCGTCGAAATGGGGCACGCAGCGCGGCCGGCATCGGTTCGAAATTGGGCTCTCCGGGGCTTCCTCCACTGCGTCAGACATCCACGTTCAATGAGCTCCGCGGGTGGCTGATTGCGACGAGGTTTCGGCGCGCGTCCTGCCCGATTGGCGTGACTGTCCGGGTAGCCCCTGTGTATTTGATGTCTGGCGGGGTCCCTCATCCGGATGGATCGTCGAAATGGGGCACGCAGCGCGGCCGGCATCGGTTCGAAATTGGGCTCTCCGGGGCTTCCTCCACTGCGTCAGACATCCACGTTCAATGAGCTCCGCGGGTGGCTGATTGCGACGAGGTTTCGGCGCGCGTCCTGCCCGATTGGCGTGACTGTCCGGGTAGCCCCTGTGTATTTGATGTCTGGCGGGGTCCCTCATCCGGATGGATCGTCGAAATGGGGCACGCAGCGCGGCCGGCATCGGTTCGAAATTGGGCTCTCCGGGCCTTCCTCCACTGCGTCAGACACCCACGTTCAATGGGCTCCGCGGGTGGCTGATTGCGACGAGGTTTCGGCGCGCGTCCTGCCCGATTGGCGTGACTGTCCGGGTGGTCCCGTGTATTTGATGTCTGGCGGGGTCCCTCATCCGGATGGATCGTCGAAATGGGGCACGCAGCGCGGCCGGCATCGGTTCGAAATTGGGCTCTCCGGGCCTCCCTGGACGACGGCTCTACGTTCAATGGGCTCCGCGGATGGCCGATTGCGACGAGAATTCGACGCGCGTCCTGCCCGATTGGCGTGACTGTCCGGGTGGCCCCTGTGTATTTGACGTCCGGTGTGCCCTCTCATCCAGATGGATCGTCGAAATGGGGCACGCAGCGCGCTCGGCATCGATTTGAAGTTGGGCTCTCCGGGCCTCTCCGGGCGACGGCTCTACGTTCAATGGACTCCGCGGATGGCCAATTTCGACGAGGATTCGGCGCGTGTCCTGCTCGATTGGCGTGACTGTCCGGGTAGTTCATTGTATTTGACGTCTGATGTGCCCTCTCATCCAGATGGATCGTCGAAATCGGGTACGCAGCGCGCCCGGCATCGATTTGAAGTTGGGCTCTCCGGGCCTCCCTGGGCGACGCCTCAACGTTCAATGGGCTCCGCGAATGGCCGATTTCGACGAGAAGTCGACGCGCGTACTGCCCGATTGGCGTGATTGTCCGGGTGGCCCCTGTGTACTTGACGTCTGGCGGGGCCCCTCATCCGGATGGATCGCCGAAATCGGGCACGCACCGCGCCCGGTCTCGATTTGAAGTTGAGCTTTTGATGCCTTTTGCGACTTTAGCATCTTTTGTCAGTATTTGGTGACGTTTTGTTGGGGGGGGGGGGCAGGGTCTGGGTCGCAGTGAACCCTGAATGTGTGCCTGTTAGGTCTATTGGAAGCTTTCTACTGAAAAAAAACCTCAAATCTCCTCAACCATGAGATGGTGATTTTTATACCTCTAATATCAAATATAAATATAAAACCCCCTTTGACCGCCCTATAACGCCTGAGGTTTTAGTCTCTTGCCTGCTGGCGGGGGCGAAAGGCGCCCGGGGGCACGTGGGGGTGTAGAAAGCGTGCGTGAGAGTAGTAGGGCCCAAGACCGCGTGCGCAGTGAAATTATTATGAAATTTAGGACGTCGCGCCATTACAACAATCCCCTTATGCCTACCGCAACTCACAGCACGTTCGATTCAAGTACAGGACTCAAGGTCAGCGAAGAAGTACGCATAGTGGCGAGAATTGTGAGCAAATAACATCTTGCCGCCCACTACACAATCAATGAATGGTCGCAAATACAAAGAAGTCGAGGAGTCATCACATTTCTCACCGAGGCCGACAGTCCCTAATCCACTGCTCTATGGCTTTCTGCGTACGTAGCTGCGTCAGCGATTCGATCAGCTAGCGAGCGTGGAGCTGGCGGGGGACCCATTAAGGCGAAGATCTCACCACTTGGTGCCAATGGTAGGGCTCCATCCAATCGTGAGCTGCGGGAGCAGTCGGTGGCGATCGATCGCCACGGAGGCGGTGGCAACGGCGGCAGGACTGCGCTCTGAGGCGGTGCGTCACCCCACACCTCGCTCCGCCAGTAATCGTCGTCGTTCAAAAGAGATCTCGCGCTGCGTGGATTCGTAATTTGGCGTCCCGCACCCGTATTGGGAGCGCAACCTTGGTTGCCCATTGCGGAGGATAATTTTTCGAGACGCGTGCGCCCATTCGACCCACTACCAGTACAAGGCATGGCGATATCGCCTGCTGCTCGCCTTATCCTCTTTGACTCCTTCTCCTCCATACAATCTGGCGATTTGCCTGCAACGAGGATATTTGGCCGATTTTCTCCACGCAACGTGCGTGTAGTCTCAACATCGAAGACATCAATCATGTGAGGATCATATCCTTCTGAGACTTCCTCGCCGTCACTGCAGCTATCCGTCACCAAGGACGTCGGCACTGCTGACCATGCAGTCGAACCGCCGCGCTTGGCAATTCGCCTCGCTCCACCGTGGCCTCCACCCATTACGTCCATCATCCCCGCATGCTCAATTTTCCGTCCTCGTTTGCAAGGCAAGCAAAATCTCGAACAAGCAGAGGTGGCGCTCAAGACGAACAATACCGCAAAGCCGACGCCCATCACCGCGACACAGACATAGGTCAGAAGCGCATGGCCTGTAGCCTTGTCCTGGCCTCGCCTCACTTCCAGCTCAGCGCACTGTTGCTCGGCTCCCGCTGCACCGGGTCCAATCGTGCTCTGCATCCTTGCGGTCTGTATTGCTGAAGACGAGGCCGAGAAGGCAGGAGGCAGCCCCGGAGCGCCATGAAGGAATCCAACACGGAACTGACAACTCCTTTCAACACATGCGGTTGTACAAACCTCGACGCGGAGTCCAATGATCTCCGTCACGAGCGTTACCCAATCACTCGTCTCGACATCGCCACTGGTCGCGACCTTGCGAAACTCCACAGTCCATCTAGTCGTCGAGCGACAACCGCCCTCCCCATCAGCCACCGAATAACTATCCAGCGAAGCACCATGGCCCCAATCTAGCATGATCGAGGCAGATGATGTTACTCGAACGAGCGGAGCTGCCGCCGGTGATGTACCGTCCGGAAACGTGGCATCAGACTCTGGAGATGGTTCGCTCACTCCCAAGCTGTTCATGGCGCGCACGCGGAAACGGCACAATTCAGACTCACTTGGTAACTGGATCTTCACTGCATTGTCCAAAGGGATACTAGCTGCCGGCATCCATCGACCTCCGGTGGAGTAGCAGCGTTTCTCCACTACCCAAGTCTGCGAATTCGCCGGGGGCGGGTAAGGCAGCAACAGATGCGCCTCGGAAGTGCATACTACGCCCTCTCCGTGATCCGCCTCTACCTTGGGGGCCTCCATCGGAGGGTGTGGTGCAGCTAAGGGTGCGGCAGTGGACACCACCATGGGCTCACTCCAAGCACCAAGACCCATATCATCGATGGCCGCCACCCAGAAGCTGTACTCAGTGGCAGCCGCCAAGGCGCCCACAAGGCAAGAGTCTGTTTCTGAACGGCACTTGAAAGGGTTGCTCAACGGGTACACCTCTTGCTGTGACAGCCCTTTTGCTGGTAGATTTCTAGATCGCGCATGCGCGACAATATATCGGCGAATCGGTGGTGCACCCGGCGGTAGCTGAGGTGGTACCCAGTTCACTGTCACACTGGCCGGCGTGATGGACTGCGCAGCAAGGTAGAGGGGGGCAAATTGCAACCCCTCTTGTGGGCGAGAAGAGGCGACCCCACCGAGCCGAGTGGACGATGGCAGCATCTCGACGGCTGCTTCTACACCAAGAAGAGCCGGTGGAGGGGGAGGTCCGGGTAGGTGGGAAATCGACCGTGGTGGCGGTGGCGGGGGGGCGGGGGAGGGCACCTTTTGTGGTAGTTGGCTGGGAGCCGGAGTCCATGGCTCCCGCAGCGGAGGCGCGTGAGGATCCTGGCACTGGACGGAAGCATGGGAGGGCAAATCCGAGGTTTGCAGCTCAACAAAAAATGTATTTTCCTCCCCGTCGATCGCTTCAGGGCTAGCATGGGGTGCCAGCTCCAGAATGAGCAAGGGTCCCTGCTGGCGAACGAGCCTTGATGCGACTGTTTGGAGGACTGAAAAGCGGTGCGATCGGAACTCCTCGTCCCAGTGCAGCTCGATGTTGATTTGCGCGGCCGATCGCCAGGCGCCGAGCGCGACTCCCAGCTCGCATGTCCCGGGCGCCGACGACAATAGCCGGACGGCCAGGGCACACGTCGCCGGCGCCATCGAGCCCAACTGCAGCGCCCGCCGGCTGACCCCCGCACGCCCCACCAGCAGCTTCTCCCAGCAGGCGGGGCTGGCTTTTACCAAGTTTAACCAAGTTTCTACTCTACTCTACTCCAGAGTGGTTGCTCTTGTTTAGTGTTAAGTGTATATCCGCAGTTGTTTTGTAGGATGGAGTTTTCTAGTCCGAGGGGTGACGTCATCGGTAGCGGACCTACGTCATTGGATTGTCGCGCGAGCTTAGCCCTCAATGGTAACTCCGTTCTATGTTGCTCTTCTCACAGTCTCTGGGCCCCATCTAGGTCGGGCCAAACATGGTACCCCCGCCGAGAGGATTTCGTCCCTCTTCCGCGTGCGACTGAGCGCACGTTCTCCGGACTCCTTCACCCAACACAAGGTTGGATCGAACACAGAGACCGAACAACTTTTCTACCCAAATGGGTTGTTCGAATCCCCGAATCCGCTCAAGGGAGCGGATGTTGGGTCCCACGCATCGCAACGGACCCAACAAGCACTGTCATCGCCCACGCGCGACTGGCGCGTCGAATTCTCGGCGCAGCTGAAGCTCATCACCAACCAAAAACATTCTCTGGTTGACGGTGATCACCTTCAAAAATTCCAGTCGTATCTATACCACTTCTCCTCCCAGTCATCGGAAGTACCGTGCGCGGCATGCTGGTACACGTCTCCGCATCGCATTTACACTGATGAAGGTTGCTGGATCGAATCTCACCGCCGCATGCGTAAGCTTTTGCTGCACCTTCCAATGGTTGGTGTACTCTGGAACAATTCGTTGAGTTCATGCGTTTTTCATTTTCTCAAACCTCATCAACCTATAGCGACTCTGCCTCCCCATCAACATCACGCGGATCAGGCGCCAACGCCGTCGCCGATACCATCTCCAACGCTGAAGCAAAGTCGTTGCCAACATGACCAAGATGAAGAATATGCACTAATGATGGGAGAATCCAACCTGGATGATTACGACTCCCGCAAATATCGTTGCCGGCCATTTGATGGCACTCCCGGCCGATCATTTGAACTTTTCTGTCGCGATTTTGGCAATGCTTTCTCGCGAGATTACATTGGTGATGCCGACCTTACTACTTGTATGTTGGGCCTCGATGTTGGGGGCTACCTTGAACAAGACCCTAACACTGATCGAGCAGTGTTCGGAGGCATACCGATGTTTCAATTCTACAATGCTGATGGATCCGTTAGGACGGCAGCAAGGCAACAACTTAATGACCACATCAAGAGAAAGAGGATCTTATTCTCTTACCTTATGGAACACATCTCCAACTCCAATATACGCGAAATGCTAACATCCCAAGCTCCTCACGATGGTGCCAAAGCGTACAGAATCCTCTACCAACAATGTCACCAGGATGTGGACGATCTCACATTAATGGAGCATGATGTTGAATGGGACTCAGTCTCTCTTCTCACGATCGGCATCAATGAGCACTCCATCACCAACCTCATTGCGCATCTTCATAGCCTCAATGCGAAAAGGCCCTCAAATAAACAAAAAACGAACGATCAACTTGTTATCAAGGTTCTCTCGTGTATCACCTCGGACATATCTGAATCCCTAGCTCACAAATGTCAAGAAGAAATAGCTGCACCTCCCTCCCAACGCAAGTATTGGACTGACAACGAAAGGGATGCAATCAAACTCAAAGCGGATTTGCAACCGTTATGGAAAATCAAATTCAACCAAGGAGCTATATCGACTCCGAAAGAGGGAGGTAGGCGTGCAACAGGTGGTGGGGTCCGTCCTGACGCCTCCTACTTGAAAGACACGGCGCTAGTAGCAAAGCCGGACTCGCCCGCTCACGGTCATCAACCACAAAGAGCCGTCTTAACATCCGGCCAAGCATTAAAGGCGGCTAGGTGCTATCGCTGTCAAGGCTCTGGGCATCAGGCTAACGTTTGCCCCACCCCAGCCGATCACTCGGTCACTATCCACGACTGGATAGCCGCACTGCAGTCTCATACCGCCGCCCGGGCCAAAGGGAGTCGAGGAAAAGGCAAAGGTAGTCATTCACAACCAACAAAACAAGGGCGAGGCCGAAGCAATTCTGCCTATATATTATCAGATGTAACTGAGGCAGACAATTCTGCTAACACTACCGCCAACGCCAACGCGCCTTCCGACGCTGTTCACTTTGCCGCAGGAGATGAGTGGCGTGACATTGTTGACGACACTGCCTTTGCCGTGAGAGTCGAAAATCTATACCCGCCCGGGGTTGAACCTTCAACATTTTGCTTATGGAGCTGTTTACGTTACATTTGGGCTGTCTTCCGGCACCTATTTTTTGGACCCCAAACGGCGCGTCGGTGCATGGCAAACTCGGACACTGCGCTACTCTCACACTCGCCCACGGCCCGCCAGCTATCTTTCATAGTTGACTGTGGGGCCACGAAGCATTGTATTGCCGATGAGACCGAGCTAGATTGCATCACTGATGACAACCCGGGCACCTTCATCGTTATTGGCGATGGTCGGCGTGTGCCCATATCCAAAATTGGCAACATGACCATCGTTGTTGATGCTCGCCTCCGTCTCGAGAATGGTTCTCATGTCCATAGGCGCGTCCCTATTCGCCTCACCGGGGTCAGAGTTGTCCCTGGTTTAGCAGCTAGGCTGTTCAGCTGCCGTGCTGGTTATGAGAATGATAAGATCTCCACTTTTCTCAATGAAGAGTGCTATCTTCAATTGCCTGGAGGAGAGCTCGCTCCTATGGCTGCATCAGGTCATCACTACACTCTTAACTTTGATACGGCTCTCGCCGCCGCCGAAGACGCAAATGATGAACCCTCTCCATACCTGTGGCATGCTAGGCTCGGCCATTTCAATGTGCACCGCATTCGTGCTGCAATGCTCTCAAGGGGAATTTCCAATGCTCATGCTTCAACTCACACATTAGATTGTAAAGCATGCCTTGAGAACCAACGCCGCTCGCCGCACAAAAGGATCCCGCCAAACACTCGAAAATACCGACACTTTGGCGAAAAAGTTGTGTCTGATACTTGCGGACCGTTCCCTCCCTCACCTTCCGGACTCCGTTTCGCTATAATCTTCATCGATATGTATTCCAGACTCGCGGCTGTCTACTTCCTGAAACAAAAATCATCGGCCGACGTCCTCCTTGCAGCTCAGACGTATGTTGGAGACCATGCTTATCTTCTCACGAAAACGTGCATATCGGGTGTTGTTGATCAATGGCACACAGATAATGGCACGGAATTCACCGCATCGTCCATCGACAGACTCACTAACTAATCTTATGATTGGTCGCCATGGAGGGGGCCTCGCGCCCCCCCCACTCTCTCGACTCCCCTCATGGATGGGGGGCGAGAACGCGAGAACCATCCACCCCCCTGCGATGCCTCTTGGCATGTAGGGGGGACTCACCCAGGCTGCCCAGGCTCTCCCTGAGAGTCGGGCACAGATCGCACGCCCTGGCCCGCGTTGGCCTGCTTCTCGCTCTGACCAACCCCTCCTTCCCCCTGGGCCCCCCTGATCAGGAGCCCCCAGCCAGCTCCGATCGACCGGCAGGGGCTCGAGCTCGAGAGCCAGCGAGGGAGAGGCAGGAGGGGCTAGCCAGGGCCATGCCCCAGCCTCACGTGCCCTCTGAGCTGCGCTCCCAAGCCCCTGCAGGCCTCCTGGGGACCTGAAGAGGGACCGCAGGCGCGCGCCATGGGCCAGAGCCGCAGGGAAGAGAGGAGGAAGAGGGAAGAGGGGGGGGAGGGGGGAGTGGCAGCTCTCCCCTCCGGCCTCCGGCGTTTACGTGTCTTCTCGCCCCGTTTGGGTAAGAGAAGACGGGGGCACCAGAACCAGGAGGGAAGGGCCGCGGCTCGCCGCGGCCACTCGCCTCGGCGAGGGAGATTAGCGCTTCTGGGCTCCCATTCACCATTCACGAGTGCCCCCCCCCCCCCCCCCTGCGTTGTTTTTACCCGTTCCCCCAGCGTGGACTCGAGGAGAGGACGTGCTGGGGTGCGCGGGGTCGGTGCGTGCACTGGGGGGAGGACAAATATCGAGGGGAGGGGGCAGTGCCCCCCTCCCCCCGGTAGCACTCGGACACCTGGCTCGTCAGGAATGGCGGGATTCCGGGACGGAAAAGTTGTGTCCAATTAGCTAGTGGGGTTGGCTAGGATATAACATTAATTATTTTGTTTACTACTATTTACCTTACGCGGCCTGCTCTCAGAGGGCCTTTGGGAGCTCCCAGAGGGCCAGCAAGGGCAGCTCAGGCTCAGGGGGCAGTGGAGGCTGGGGCTCAGCCCCTGGCCCCCCCTGCCTCTCCCACGCTTGCCACGCTGGCCATTGGAGCCTCCCGGTCTCCCGGTGGCCTCTGTCTGCCTGGCGACCAGGGGAGGGGGGGGAGTCAGCTCGAGGGCAGGCCCATGCTGGGCGTGGGAGTGCGAGTCTCGGCCCGCGCCCACTAGGGGTCTGGGCCAGAGTGTTGATTGCCCAGCCCCTGCCAAAGGGCAGGGGCTGAGGTTGATTGTACGGGCCCACCCCGGGGCCCGGGGGGTGTCCGCGATGGAGAGAGGGGGGCGCGAGGCCCCCATTGACCCCCACTTATAAAAGTAGGTTGAGGATTACTTAGTTCTAGTAGGTGTTAGCCCAGAATCTCCCGATGTTTTCAACTAGCTATCCAAGTGCACAAACTTAGTTTTAGTTGATGCTCACATAGCATATAGATATAGTTTATAAATTATGCATAAAATATAGCACTAGAACTAGTATGGTTAATGCACCAGGCGAATCGCTACCCACGCATGCATCTAAAGCTATGCGATCGAGCGATAAAGTGACAACATCCAGCAGATCCAAATCCCCGACAGTCCGCGGGAACCCCCCCCCCCCCCTCCCCCTCTCTCTCACACACACACTTTGAAAGCACCCCTTGGAGTCGTATGGCGGAGGTGACAAAGTACTGAGTCCTATGTTTTCGACACCTGCTGCACAACTTGAGGCAAGGCTATGCCATCGAGCAACGCCTCAACATCAGATAGGTCTTCGCTATCGCTGTCGTTGCTATCCCATGAGCTCGGAAACGTGCCTTTGCTGGCTTCTCGTAACCTTGATTCACCCCCTGACGTGGCCACATGATCGGCTGGCAACCCGTGAGGGTCGCGGTCTGGAACATCGAAGCAGCCGGCTCCTGAACAAGGCGCGCCAGGATCAAGCTCGGCCACGTCGTCGTTGGTGCAGCCCGCCGCGAATGGACCCCTGAAATCGAATTGGTGAATGCGCAGATTCGCCGCAAGTTTCATGGCGCCGTTGCTGGTAACTGGAAGGGCCTCATGCACGGTCCGCCGATCGCTCACGGACGGGTCATCATCTCGTACCGACGGCCAAACTAAAGCCCGCCCAGCCCTCGGGCTCACTGTAAGATTAATGGCACTAAATCGGGTGCCGCCACCGGCGTCCTCTGGCACGTCCGTAAGATATATCAAGAATGTCAGCAGGCGCGGTCCCCAAGGTGAGGTGATGGCGGCATTCTGGTCGTGGCTAGGGGCTTGGCTAGCGCCGTTTTTGAAGTGCAGAAGCTGCAGGTGCTCACTATTTGATGTGGGGATCAGAGTCGCATTCTCAACGCGCTGCTGCAATCGGACAACAAGCGGATGGCTCTCGCATGATGGCTCAGTGCACCAAGCAGTCTCGGAGTCGTCCGAGGATGACTGCGTGCGTGTTCCATCCCCAAGTGCAGCTAGTGTTGACGCTTCTGTTGGAGACAAGAAGCCATCAATCGAGAGAATCCAAGGCCCGGCAGGTGGGCGGGAGAGCACCTCTACCCTTGAGCCCAGAGAGTGGGGTATCTGTATCATTCGTTGGAATATCCGGCTGATCCCACCCGGCCGCACCGCAGGCTGCTTTGCCGCAGGGCGGTGACAGAGGCGCATGCGCTCAAATGCCTCCTCGCACGTGTCGCAGCTCAGTGCGCACCGCGTGCGCATAAAGGCTGCATTGGTCACGCACTCGCCACGAGCCGCCCAGTCGGGGCAGGCACTGACGTCATCATCGCACTCCAAGCCCCGGCCCCGTAGTCTGACTGGCTGCCTCTCCGCATGCGATGCCGTCGGCTGCCGCCCACGCATCTCCTCTGGCAGCATCGTGGTCGAGGAGGGCGCGCGTTCGAGCTCGATGAGCGACATACACATGAAGAACCCAGAACCAACGGTAAGCAGTCCGAGCAGTCTGCCCGCGGTCATGCCGAACATGGGCCGCACGCTCGCCGGCGGCGGCTGGGTGGGGGCGGACGCTGTGCGCGCCGTGCTTGGCGAGGCGAGTGGACGAGGGGAGGGAGGGAGCGCGAAACAAGAGAGAAGAGAGTGGGTGGCGAAACAAGAGAGAAGAGAGTGGGTGGGGAACCAGGGGGGAGAGTGAGAGATGAGGTAGAGTAGATAGAACCTGCGAACGAACCCCGCTACACCCTCTCTCTCCCTCGCCACCTCGACAGAGAGGGCGAGAAGAACACGGATGCTACGGTGGAGGTGAGAGAGAAGAGAACTTCTGGCGATTCAGAGAAGAGAGAGACAGAGAGTAGAGAGGGTTGTTGAGGAGGAAGGCTGCGTGGTGGGTACTGAGAGAGAGGTGACGGGTTGAGTCTCTGTGCGCCTGTAGCTTTTACTCTATTGTAGAAGAAGTGTGGCTGCATGCGAGAAGCAGGTGAAGTGGACGCCTTGTGGTTCTTCTGCTGCTTCGTCGAGGAAGCCGGAGTTGCGAACGAGCTGCCCTTGGCTTACATCTCCATTATGCCTCTCAATCTAAGGGAAGAAAGAAGGCAGACTACTTGAGAGCGTCGAGCGCAAACTCTTGGCCTCCCTCCCCCTCCCTCCCTCCCTCCCTCCCTCCCTCTCTCCTCTCTCCTCTCTCCTCTCCCTCCCTCTCTCTCTCCGCCCCTCTCTCCCTCTCTCTTCCCTCCCCCCCCCTCTCTCTCTCCTCTCAGCGCCTCTTTGCGGCGCGAGCGGGGAGAGGTCCCTTCCCCCCCCCCCCCGCCCCCCCCACCCCCCTCTCTCTCTCTCTCCTCCACGCGTGGCGCGGCGGGCTCTCAGCTCGTCGGCGGGCACCAATGGCAAGCGCTGCCGATTCCTACCCGGCCCTCCCCCCCGCCGCCCCCGCCCCGCCCGCCCGCCCGCTGCCCCTCTCTTCTCCCTCCCCTCCTCTCTCTCTCTCTCTACCTTTAGAGGGCTTCGCAGCAGGAGCGCGCGCCATGGAGCGCGCGCCATGGAGCGCGATGAGCCGTGTCAGCCATGCATGATGAGCCAGGAGGTGACGGCATGGCCCGATGGCTGGTGGTGGGTAGAGCTCTTGCTTGCTCTTGGCTCTCGGGGTGAGTTGGAGCCAGCTACAGATTCAGCCTGCTATCTACTTACTACCTGTGGGGGCACCTTCACTCCGCCTCGGAGCTACTTGTACTAATGTTGCTAATCGCCATCGCCCCTCCTTGCCCCCTATTGTACATCACTCCCTTTCCCTTTTCGTTTCCGTTTCCCCCTTTCTTTCATTCCTTATTCCTTTATTCCGTTGACATCGGTCTCCGAGGTTGACACCAAGTTTATACTTGATACTTGGTTCACACATGGTGGGGCACGAGCCCCCCCCTCTCTCCACTCCTCCCGTGTTGTCTGCTGTGGGGGAGGAACCACCCATCCTCCTGGCATGCCTTATGGCTTGCCAGGAGCAGACTGCCCTGCTGGCCCACTCTCTCACTCACAGGCTCGCCCCATTCCCATTCGCGCGCCCTGGCCTGTTGAGGCCAGCCCATTGCCATTCATTGCTCCAACCCCTCCTCCCCCCCGTGCCGCGTGGGGGCCCTTGAGGCTCAGGAGCGCCTGCGAGGGAGAGGCAAGAGGCAAGAGAGGCCAAGGCCCAGCCCTGGCCTCCTCTGCCCCCTGAGCTGGCCTCCAGGAGCCTCCAGGGGTCGCCAGAGGGCAGCTGGAGGCTTGCCGCAGGGGCGCCATCGCGCGTGCCGCAGGAGAGGGGAGAGAGAGCGCGGAGAAGGCTTCTGAGAAGGGGGTGGGCGGAGCGAGATCCCGCAGGAGAGGGGAGAGAGAGCGCGGAGAAGGCTTCTGAGAAGGGGGTGGGCGGAGCGAGAGCGAGAGAGCGAGAGCTCCGCCCACCGAAAAATTGGTAAGTCCCGCACCTGTTTACATTTACAGGATGAGTCGGGACGTCGGGACCGAGGCTGCCGCAGCTAGGGGGGTCGCGGACGGGGGGGCCCATCGCACTCTCGGTCTCTCGGTGCTCTGCCTTTTGCATTCGCCTTCGCCGCTCACCCCAGCCCCAGACTCTCACATCTTACACGCTACGTCCACCTCCTTTGTCCTTTGTTGCTTTGTCCTTTGTCTTCGGTTTCGCTTTGCGGGGGGGTGGGGGTGGGCCCGCGTGCCCGCGTGCACTACTACGGCAGGGCGGGGGGAGGGTTAGAGTAGGCCTGTTAGAATTCTTACTGAGGGAGGGCACACGGGTAGACGAGAGATGATGGTGAGTGATGAGTGAAAGTAAAGTACTATAGTAGGTGGTAAAAAAATAGTCGAACGCGAACTCAACTCAAACTTTTGACAGTTTGAACATAGTCGATTACCTACTACTCCCTTGACCCTTGACCCATAAACCATAAAGTGAACACGAACACTGTCAAATCCCCTGAAAATTTTCCTCGCGCCGCATAAACGTAAACGCGGCGCTCAACCAGGCGAAACCACGAAATGCACCCCGCGGCTGCGTCGCGAACACACCCAACTCACGGCGCGCGACAATGAGCACCCGTCAACTACATACTCAACCCCCCCCCCCCCCCCCCTTTTAAAAAAGCGGACGCGCGCATTTTTTTTACCACCTACTTGTAGGCTTGTAGGTGGCCCCACAGTCCACGATGCGCGCCCGTCTGCGAAGTAGGCTGTATGAATTCCAGGGTACTCTAAAGAAGTAGACCTGATCGTTTGGCGCCAACTGTCGTCTTCCGCCTCCCGCCTGTCGCCGAGCGACCCGCCGCCGGTGGGACGGCGAGGAGTCCGGGGCGGAGAGAGCTACCAGGGCGGAGAGTGCTGCGGGGGCGATGCTCGAGCTACCCGCCGACTTCGAGGCACTCCTGCGTGCCCACGCTCCGCAGCCAGAGGAGCAGGGAAGCGAGAAGCTGAGGGACGCCATCGCGCTCGCCAATCGCCGGCTGGAGGCGGCGCGTGCGCAACGGCTGAAGTTGGAGCGCGAGAAGTTGTGCGCGGCTGGCGTCCGGCTCGCATCCGCAAGCAGCCCTGCGTATGAGGACACGCGAAGCGGCCGACAGCACAATGTGTGGCGGAATGTTGACCAGCCACGTAGATGTGTCGACGAGAGGCCAGGCGTTGCGCAGGAGGCGCGGCATACTACCAGCTCGCCACCGGTGCGCAGCCGCGCTCTTGCCGCACAGGACTCCACGGCATCAAGTCCTGAGGGGAGCGACAAATCTCCGGCCGAGGCTGTAACGCCTTTGTCTCGTGGAATTTCATCATTCCCACCAAGCTCCGGCGCGAGCACCGAATCGGTGAGCAAACGCATGGGGGAATGCACCCCTGCAGCTCCTTCTGCGAGAACGGCTGCAGCAGCCGTTCTGGCCCTGGAGCTGCGGTGCTCGCCTCCCAGTGGAGATCAATCTTATGAATGCTCGGCCGCGACTCGGATACAGGCCTGTGTAAGAGCATTCCATGTAAGGAGTGTGCTGTGTTCGAGGCATGGTAGGTCGACGAGAATCCAATTGGTTGACGTGTTGGCCATGCTCCATGACGCCGACGCGCCTGGCGCAGGCGAGTTCGAGAGGAATATGGTCCCCGGGCTGAAAATGCAACGGCGGAAGCAATCCAGCGACCTCATTGACCTCATTGCGCGGCCGATTCAACACCGCGTACACACATCCAGGTCAAGTTCTCCGCAAAAGGCCAAAGCTAAGACAGTGCGGCAGAAAGTAAAAGTCGCCAGCCAGATGACGTCTAGCTCTGCCATCTCTGATGCTCGTGCAACATGCAGCACACGATTGAATTCATTCCCGCGGTTTGCAGCTGCCGTAGAATCCGCTGCAACCACCTCTTCAACTGCAGCTCAGGACGGGCCCAACGTTTCGATCGATGAGAACAACCTAGCGATTCCACATCATGCCACAGAGCATGCGTTGGATGAGGACGAAGGCATGAGCAAGAGCGGCAGCGCAGATGGCGGCGGCAATGAGACTCAGAACCGGGGTCCGAGCTCTGTCCGGCGCCCTTTCCTAAAACGGCGTTCAGTGACTCAGGTTGCCCAAACGGTCGATTGGACAAACGTTGGGTCGCGTGTGTTATCTCACTCTCTTGATTACTCTAGTGCGCGCGCCGCGAGCACTCAATTGCGATCAGCGAGGGAACGATGCGGCAAGGCAAGTGGCTCTTTGGAAAATTCCAGACGGATGCCACTGCGGCCACCAGCTCATGCGCAAATTCTTGCGGCACAAAGTGCAGGTCGGTTGCACACAGGCGAGGCGAGCACGCTCATGCCAGGAGTGGCCATTGGGGGAGGCAATGGCTCATCAACGATACGGCAAGCACAGAAAGGGCATCTCAGGAGCCAAGCCGGATCTCACACGATTCGTAATGCTCTCGCGGCGCTTATTGCTAAAGACGCCCGGTGTGACGACGGGGATACCCATCTCATCGGAGCAGAGGGTCGTCCCGGCCAACAAGAGCTAGCCTTAGATCGGCATGTTTTGGAAGAGCACGCTGAAAGCGTTGCTGCAATCGACTCCTGTGACGACGTCGAGAGCCACAGCCTATATGAGTCGATGGGCGAGAACGACTTCCCGCCTGGCCTTAGTATTCCGCGGTTGCACCCCACGCCACACCCATCATCTCTCTCAGAAGATGATGGACTTCTGAATGAATATGACGCAAGGGGAAGGCTAGGAAGCTCGATCTAAAGTGCTTTGACGTGCGCCCCTTGCGCAATGGAGAAGAGACTGAGCGAGTTTTCAGGCGAGCAAGGTCGTGTGCTGCCATACATACGTTTTGAAGTTCTCGCTGCGCGCGCTGCTTTGGGACCATGCGCGCCGTGGCTCTTTTGGGACCATGCGCGCTGCGCGCGCCCCCGCTCGCGCTCTAGCAACTTCGCCTCCAATTCCAATGCGCTTGCCCTGCGACGGAACCTGTTGCGGTTGGGGCGAGGGGCTGACATCCCATGCTAGGCTCACCAGGAGCTCTCTTCTCCTAGCGAGCCCCTTCCCCACCCACGTTAGGTTCGCCACAGTCTCTTTGTCTCTCTCTCTCCCTGTGGGACCCCCACTCCCCCCCCCCCCTGTTTCTGCCCCACCTCCCGTTCTCTCGAGCGTGTCTCCCATACCCTTTCTCTACCTTCACACATCTACCTCTTTCTTTTCCAACCGTTGCCCTTCTTTGTCGCACTTTTCCTGCCCTTTGGTTCCCCTCGTCTTTCTTTCTTCTTGTCGCATAGCGCATAGCGTCCCCGCCCCAGCTCGCCGCGCGTCCCTTACGTGCCATATGCGGCGAGGAGGAGAGCGAGGAGGAGGGCGAGGAGCAGAGCGAGGAAGAGCGAGCGAGGAGGAGGGAAGGTGCGCGGTTCGTGGAGGGAGGGTGAAGGTGCACGGTTTGTGCCCCCCCCCCCGCCCCCCTTCCGTATCCCCCCTTCCCCCCCCTACTTTACTTTGAGAGATTCCCTTTTCATTCAAGTGAGCAAGTGAAAGTTAAGGGTGAGAAGAAGGCATGCATCATATTAATATTTGGGGCGGCATTGAAGCCGCTTTTTGGCTTTTTGGGTGGCTCTCCAAGTGGAACCGAATGATGGCAAGCCGCCTAATGCTCTAAATTAAGAACGACTTGGGGGTTTCATTCATTCACCTTTATTGACAAATGACAAATGAGTCTGTGAATGTGAATGTTATAGTAGCATAAAAAAACCTTTTAATATTCTCGCCTCGCGCGCGGCACTGAGATCCACTTTCGTAGCCACGCTCCTTCCCTCCTCACTCCCCACTACCCGCCTTGCGGCTCCTCCGCTTGTGCTCTACTTAGGGGCTCAGGTTGTTGGGGGGAGTTGGGTTGGATCGGGTGCACTTGTCCCCAGCGAATGTTCTCGCCTTTCTCCTGTATCACTGGGTGGCCTGTTTATTTTTCGTGTCGTCCGGGCGTCTTGACGTCCTTGAAGCTCTTTTTGTTGCGCGGTGTTTTAGCGCCTTCAAGTTGGGCTCGGGGCGGGTTGTAGGTGCGTCTCAGGCCAGCCGCTCTGCTAGGCCGAGCGCTTCCGCCACTTGTCTGACTGTGTCGCTCATTTTCAATCTACCCTTTCGGTCCTCCGTGAATATTGGTGTACTAAGTTCCCGCGGGGTTTTGATCTTGGGTTTTCTTCCCTGGGCGGCCTTGCCGGTTCTCGCCGAGTTGTAGAGGCTCGGCGGAGCGCGGCCTCTCACTAGGGTAGAGAATCTTATGAGCGTGGCTTCCAATGCCAATGCTGGTATGTAGTGAAATTCATATGACTCATATTCTACTCTGTAGAAGTCTCTGATGATGTATCTCCATGTTATTACGTATAGGGATTTTAGGCTGTCGGGGGTAGCCGCGCTAGGATATGCGATGAGTCTGTCTTTGGCCTTTTGCGTGCGCGACCTTTTTGGGCAAGGCGTGTAGTTGGTTATGGCGTCAATGGTTTCGAATATTTTCTTCCGTCGCTGGGCACCACGCTAGGTGGCACGAGTCTTCGCGGTGGCTTCGGCATAACCTGCATCCTGCATTTACTCGTCTGGCTATCCGCAAATCTATTTCTGGTTGCGATTCTCCTGTGAGTTATGTGTTTGAAATGTGGGTGTTTGTCCGTGTGCGTTAGTAGTGGAAGGGCGTATAGTCTTGCTATATGTTTCCACTCCTCCTTTGTGATGTCTAGTCTCTTTTCCCATGCGGGTTTCGCCGTTTGTGGGGCATTCGCTCGGGTTGCTTTTAGCGTGGCTTTTGTGATGTCTGAGACCGTGATCGCGTCAAGCGCTACTTTCCCTTTATTTATAGCGTATTCGTCCGCTAGAGGGTATTCCGTAAATCTCGGGCCTTTGTACCCGTTTTCCCATTTAGCCGGTGGGTGGTAGTATTGGATTTCTCTCTCGTCCGCTATGTTCCCGGTGCCGGATATCTCTCCCAGGTAGTCGGTGTCGGCTTGTAGCCATATATTGTTCATTTTGGTAATGTAGCGCTCGTCTTCGGAGACTCTCACTTCTCTTTGTGGTGTGTTTCCCGCCTCGTGTGGCTGGGTTCCGCCGTCGTGGTCGTCCGTGCCCTTTTTGTCCGCAATCGGGCGTTCTTTCGCTTGTCCACGGCCATCCACGAGGCAGGTTGGCTGGAGGGGCACCGCGCCCCTCCCCTCGATATTTGTCCTCCCCCCAGTGCACGCACCGACCCCGCGCACCCCAGCACGTTCTCTCCTCGAGTCCACGCTGGGGGAAAACCCCTTTCGGGTAATAACAACGCAGGGGGGGGGGGGCACTCGTGAATAGGAACAATAAATATATATCGCAAACAGCGTCCAGGATATTCACCCGGGAAGGGAGCAGATACGTAATTTTTTGTATACGTATAAATCTGACATCCTTGCGCATGAGGGGGGAGGGGGGGGGGGGAACCCAACAACTTTCTGGCGGAGTCGGCTCGCTCGTGCAGCCTTCCCCGCCGAGTGGTGCAACGTCCCCAGGAAGTTGTTGGTCTTTCCCCTTCGTTGCACCCCGCATGTGTGTGCCGCGGGCCCTCTGTAGGTCTTTGGACGCTCGTACTCGGGGAGCTTGTCCTTGATGTCTCGTATTTGCAAACGAGGGGTACCAAATGAAGGCAAACGACCTCATATGTATACATATGTGTACTTATTGCTGCTAAAAAAAGGTTTTGGCGGGCAAGGGGCGCATGGGACCAAAAATAGATCGCCCGAGCAATTGATTGATCAATCTTTCGTCCAAGCTTTGGGGGAAATCTGATCAATCATCAATCTCCATCTTTTCCGGATTTTCGTCAATCTTTCTGCCTAGGCTTACCGGTCCGCCCCGGGGCCCCGGGAGCCGCTGCACGTGCAGTGCAGAGGCGCACACTTGGCAAGCCCTTCCCCCCTGCTCCTTGCGGAGGACCCCCCTCCGCCCTCCTCTGTCGCCCTCCCCGCGCGCGGGGACTCCCCCCACGCGCGAGACCCCCCTCCTCTCCGCGCGCGAGACCCCCCTCCGCTCCACGCGTGAGAAGAGCTTTGTTTTTCTTCGGATTGCCCCCCCCCTCCTCCCCATTTCCCAAATCGCTAAACCTAACCTTAGATCCGCTCCGACGCCTTTCTTCTATTCTGCTTTTGCTTGCCGCCACTGCCACTACTTATTCGCTGCCACAATACAAGATCAAAGATGAATGAGAGACCCGCAAGGAGTTAACCTCATTGGTTTTCGGATCTGGTAGGTCTAATGGCTTGAGAGGCTTGCCGCTGAGGCGTCGCTCGTCATTTTGTCAAGCGCACGAATGGCATCCCTGAAAATGTCTTCCTGTGGAACTTCAAGGCAAATCTTCATCTTGCCTGCAAGCTTCAAAGCGCTCGGCATCAGCTCGCCCTTGTTTGAACCAATCAACCAACGCATCAGGTGAGGCACCCAAGCTTTCCCCAAAAGCACGCACATTTTGAGCGGATAGATAACACCGCATGCCTCCTATGGCGGGCGCAATAAATGGTATTCTAAATGAACTGTCGAGCGGGCAGATATGCAGGTGCGCGGGCGCATCAGCTAGCGGAGGGCTGAGCATGCCATGTGGTCCTGAAATCGGTGAGACAGTGATCACGTGTGATCCTACTGCACTCGGAAGCAGAGGCGCCACTGCGGATAGACCACCGTCTACATAAGCAACGCCGTGAGGAAATTGTGGCAAAGCCGTAGAAACGTGCGCGGCATCATCTTCTTGAACTCCGGTTGCATCACTAATCCAGCATGAGCGGCCCGAATCCCATTCACACGTTGGGGAGACGACGATGCCTGCCATTTCAGGATACGTATTGTACGTCCGGAGTAGGTCAAAGGGGTGAGCACTCGAAGGAACGGTGCATGAAGCAAGCAAACAACGCGCAAGTTGTTCGTTTGAGTCAAACCGAGAGAAGAGGGCAGCGCGTCCCGTCGAGCACTGAGTCGCGGCAATGTACAGCACATTTCGCAAACGCATGGCTTCCTCTCCCACCCTCCTCTCTCCACCGCACGCTCCTGCCGACTGTGGTGACCGAGGGGCAAGTGACCGCATCTCGGCGTTCCTCAAACTGGACGCATCAACTTGGAGGAGATCCATTAGCGCAGACAATGCCTGACCTCGAGCGGCGTGTTGCTCTACGAAATCATAAAGAGATTCTGGTGGAAGAAGCACACACGCTGCGGCGGCGAGAGCTCCGCCGCTCACCCCAATGAATCGAGTGATGCGTGAACGCAGTGGTGAAAGGCTTCGTAGCAGGTGAGATGCGATGCCGAGGTGGTACGTGAGCAGCAAGCCGCTCCCGCTGAAGCTGAGGGCGATCGGCCGGGCCGCCGTCGACGCCATGCCGACGGACGTTTCGCGGCAACTCCGGGGCTAGCGCTTCTCATATTATTTTGTCCCCCCCCCCGGTACCGCTCCCCCCCCCCCCCCCCCCCCTCCCCCCCTCGCCCCATCACACTGACTCAGCGCAGCGTGAACACTAAAACACTAAAACAGTAAAACAGTCCGATGGGGCGCACTTCCATACAAAGCCTCGAGGGCTGCGGGCGCTCGTGTGTGTGTGCCTTAAGCTACATAGCATGCGCGCCGCGCCGGCCAGCTTATGCTGACTGATCCAATCTCGAGGTGCTCGTCCGTATTCAGCCAGATTCAGCAGGCAATGCAGCAACTAGGCGGTCAGAGCTTCACCGGCTCGCCCGCTGCTCAGCGCGGTCGTCCCTCTATCGCTGACACCTCAGATGCAGACGCTTCGTTTTCTCCACCAGCCGAGCAGGCAGAGGGGGAGGGGCCACAACTCTCGAGTGGCGGCGAGCGGCTGATCCCGCGAGGGACACAGCTTTCCTCCTCCGCAAGTGCCATCATGATCAGCCCCTCCGTGCCCGAGGAGGGACAGCCAGTGGCGGCCAGCACTAGTCGCATCGCCCAGTCCAATGGCATCGCTGTACGTGCGCCCATCAAGCGGAACGCACCGCTGGCCCAGTCCGTACCTGGTTCTCGGACGTTCAATGAGCTCATTGGGATGGGCGGAGGCGCGAATAACGTACTCGTCAATCTTGAGCGGGCAGACTACAACACATCTGAGTGGGTCTTCCGGAACACCGTATCTTTCTGGGTCGGCGTCTTCTTTGTGGAGGGGTCAATTCTCTTCATCGTGGGATCTGCTGCTGCTGCCTTTCATCCGCACGCGGAGTGGAGACAAGCGGCACTCATCGGCTATCCATACTTCGCTGGGTCCATAACGTATACTGCAGGAACATACCTGGGGTACTATGAGGTGCGTACACATCGGCCACTCAGTCAGTAAGCTGCAACAAATTCTCCTCTCACGCTTGGGACCTCTTCATAACTGCACACATCACGCTGCTTTCGAGTCTGACGGAACGTGACCACGCGTGCCTACTCGCTGGTCTGTCGCCATATCGTGACAATACTCCTACTATCCGGATGACGCCCATCCAATGTTGCTCTGCCATTATGGGCATGCAGGTGATCAACGTGGGACGGGTTAAGCGTCGTTTCTTTGGCTGCTCTGGAGCCACGCGAGCTGGCTTTTGGGGCACAACTCTCTATTTGATTGGTGCACTCCTCTTCAATGTTAACTGTTCGGCGACTTTTGTTTCTCCGACGACACCGGAGGGCGAGCATGCTGTGGCTGTTTACATGGAAGGTCTCACGGGAACTGTGGGTAAGTAGCACTTGCTAGTGCCTCTGCGGCTTGCGTTGTGTGCCAGTTGCGGCTCTCATTTTGTGGCTGGTGCATCAGCTTGCCCATCGCCCCACGGCTGGACCATCTTGCATGTGCAACCTTCCACTCAGGTTCTCTCTTTTTTCTCGCCGCGGCCATCATCGAGTGGGCGCACAATTGGCATGCAAACTCAAAGCAGAAGGTACTAGCCTCCATTGTCAATGATGGTTTTCGGCTGGCGATGTCATCTCCATCGCCGTTCGCCTTGATCCCAAAGGGTAGCTATCTTCATTCTTGGGAACTTCTCGTTTCCAATGTATTGCCCACAATTCCTACCTTCCTCTCCCCGCAGGTCTTTTGGTTGTGTCTTTCGTACTTTTGGGGAAGTGCCCTCTTCCTAGTAGGGTCACTTGGCACTCTCGTAGTCGCATTGATGGGTGGTGCTTCGACCACGTTGACAGTGTGGACCATCGACGTGAGCAGTCAGCCCTGGTTGGGATATATTTTGTGCTGGCGTTCGCAATGGGCACTTAGCCCTCAAATGCGTCAGTTTTGCCGTGCGGCGCCTCAAGAAGTGGGATTTCATCGCTCAAGCCTACTCACGAGACGCCTATTCTTTCTTCCACAGATCCCTTTCACGGCAGGCGCAGTCTTCTTTCTCTTCGGAGCATGGGTGACGACGCGCATGTGGAAAGCCGAGCAATTCGGCCTAGCCTTCATGAACGAGATCAATGATTTTGCACCAGCGGCACCAAACTCCACCATGCCGGTGCGTCGCTTGTCATCTTGCACGAACCCTTTCACTACCCAATGCGAGATCGAACCACCCGCCGACCTGAGCTCCAGCTTGTCCAACCTTGTCTTCGTATTGTCTTTGACCGTGCAGGAGGATAAATTACAGAAGTTCTCCTCGGCTGTGTACATGATGTTCGCTGCTGTTTCGATCCTCGACTTCTGCTCGCTTTCGGCTTGGCACGTGCACAGCGTAGGTGGCATCCATCATCCCGTGATATTTGCGGAAGAGACTCTGATTACCTTTGCAAACCTTGTTGCCGCCCATACGCTCCTTCTCCTTGTCACCGTCGTGCACCGAACTCCTGCAGTCTCACCATACAAGTGAGTTTTGCCTATGCTCCATGACACGCTCTTCGCGAGCGTTGTCTTCTATATTCCTTTTTGCCCTTCAATCTGGACACCAAACCGCGGCAATGGTGGTACATCATCTCTTGAGCTCTTGACTAATTTTTCTGCGCCTTTTCTTGATCCCTGTCCAGCCATCGCGCCCTGTGCCACAGGTATCTTGTTTGGTTGATGCAGATCGTCGCTGTGCTATACTGCGGTGCTATCACATTGCGTTGGCTCAAATATTTCGTTGACGATGCTTATATGACCAATGTGCCTGTGGAACCCAAGAATGATCCTCTTGCCGACTTTGGGTCGGGCAAGCCGTGGGAATGATAACCATTTTGAGCCCTCTTCGTTTGGGGATTCGGTGGATTGAGTGAGATCATCCAGTCTGTTTCAAGAAAGGTGGTGTGAGCAAGCTCGTCATAAGGTGATGCTTGTGGACGGGTTACTGCTCCTACATAGCTGGTAACGCACGATCTACCGGTCCAATCCCACCTGAGCTAAAAAAAATTCTTGAAGATGTCAATCCACCTGAGCTAACATGTTATGACATCATGGTGATGACAAACGGTGGTTAGAGAACTATGGAGCGTGCCGCGACCGCTCCCGACCCACCAAGCCACCCCCCCCCGCCACCGCGCCCCACTGGGAGCACGCCCGACGCGCCGGCGTCGAAGGCTCGCGTTCCGTCAAAAGAGGGCCAGGTGATAGTTTTGTTTTCGCTCAGAATGTTATGTTAGTATAGGCGCGAGGACGCGGCGCGTGCGCATGGCAACTTTTTCCCCACGGTACCCCACTTTTCGGAACACGTCACGGAACACCTGCGGCTAAGCAGCCTAAGTCTTCATCTTCTTCGTCCTTTTCTCATTCTCCTCGTCCTCGATCCTGTTGTCAATGTCGTTCTGCTGGCAGGCGACCAGGTCGCTTGGCTGATCCTGGGTGACGAGGTTCGTGATGCGTGAGAGGACGGCCTTCTGGTCCTGCATCTAGAGTTTGCCAGCTGCTCGGCACCTATACGTCTCGGCGGGCGGTAGCTTCCCCCGAAAACTCATCGTCAATGTCGGTGTCTCAGCGGGCCAAGGCTCGTTTCTTGACGGAAGCTTCCCTCGGAAGCTGTTGCTTCGGGCCGATGGAAAGACTATCCCGGTGAACTACGCCGTTCGGGCGTGCAAGGAGATCAGCATGCCAGCAACCATCCAATCTCCCCACAAGCTCATGATCCACGGTAGCCTGCGTGGCTGCAAGGGCTGGCGGCCGGAGGTGGCAAAAGGCCTCCCCAACTCGGCCCGCATCTGTGAATGCGAGCAAGAGGCGGCAAAGCGCCGCGCACGGAATGAAGCACAACGGCTCAACCCCCGCCCAAAATCGGCGCACGAGGCGCTGGGAAAGGCCCCCCCAAAGCAATGTGCGCGTTTCTGTTGTATTCAGGCGTCCTGGCATGAATATTTCGGCATGGGTACGTGCCTTCGTCGTTATATATCGTCTTCTATGTTCGTCTTGGTCACTCAAGGCGTGCAGACTCGGATTCTCCCTGGGCTCAGATCCTGGTCCGCCGATTTTCGTCTCGAAATTCGAAGATTTGAGTTTTATTTTTACCGTTACGGTAATTGTCCACGCGTTTAAGGTAAGAAATGCAGGTAACAGAACTGGGCCCCTCTCTGCATTCCCTCCCTCCCCTTCTGCAGTTCCCCCTCCCTTCTGCAGTTCCCCCTCCCTTCTGCAGTTCCCCCTCCCTTCTGCAGTTCTCACCCCCTCTGCAGCTCTCCTCCCTCCCCTCTCTCCATTCCCTGATTTTCCCGGGCCAGGCCGGGAAAAATACGTCAATGTGAGGGAGGATTGGGTCAGTGTCGTGATTCACCCCCCTCTGCAGTTCCCCCCCCTTCCGCAGCTCCCCTCCCTCCCCCCTCTCCATTCCCTGATTTTCCCGGGCCAGGCCGGGAAAAATACGTCAATGTGAGGGAGGATTGGGTCAGTGTGGTGATTCCCCCCCTTCCGCGGTTCCCCCCCTTCCGCAGCTCTCCTCCCTCCCCTCTCTCCGTTCCCTGATTTTCCCGGGCCAGGCCGGGAAAAATACGTCAATGTGAGGGAGAATTGGGTCAGTGTTGGGACCTCACCCCCTCGGCAGTTTCTCCCCCCTACCGACGAGTTCGCTAGCTCGATCCTTTTTGAATTCAAGTCGATCCTTTCGAAAGCTCAATCTTCGATCACCGCCGGTCCGGTTTCTGTTCCTGACTCGAGCTCGTCGTCGAAGACAAGTTCCCGATTCCTCCTTCGCGATGGCCTACTCTACTACCGTTCGTCGGAAGCGGTAAGAGGCTCCTCTTCGTTTATATATTCCGGAGTCCCTTCGTGACACGTACCTCCGCGCCTACCATGACCACCTTGGTCACCCAGGTGCGACAAGGATGTCTACCCTACTTCGTACTCGAGTGTACTGGCCTGGCATGTCCGCCTCTGTATCGGAATACGTTCGAGAGTGCCATGAGTGCACTCTTGGCAAACCGTTACCGCGACCGCTCGCCCATCCATCCGGTCTTTCCATCGGATCCTATCCTTTCGACGTCGTCTATTGCGATATTCTTTCGATGGCGCCCACTCACGATTTCGTATCCGGCCGCTCCGGTTTTGATAAGCTGATTGTTTTCGTCGATTCTCTCTCTCGTTGGATTGAAGCCGAGCCTTGCAACGGGTGTTGTATTCCTGCCCATCTGAAGGCTGTAGGCATGAATATTCGTGTAAGGTACGCGCTCACAATTACAATTGAACAGTTCCCCGTGTTGCCGCTGACGCACAAGACACACAGATTCGGATTCCCCATGGTCTCAAGTCCAGGTTACAGGTTTGCAGATTTTAATCTCGAAATTTGAGACTCGAATTTTGTTTTGTTGTTACTATAATTGTTGGCTCGTTTAAGGTAATAAATCGGCATGACTTCGACTTCTCGTTCTGCAGTCGCTCTGCGAGACTCTCTCTCTCTCTCTCTCCGTCCGCCTCTCCTCGGCCGACGGCAGGAAGATTCGTCCAAAACATTCTCCGGTCCCAAGATATCTCGTGGGCGGGAGGAAACGTGCCCGGGGAACGCAGGCGCGCGTCGCATGGCGCGACCTTTGGCCTCTGCAGAGGGCCTAGTGCTCTTTATTTGTGGTCGACGTCGATTTCGCACAAGCGCGAAAACGTTTTCGGTTCTGTGTGTTGAAATGGCGTCGAAAATGTGCATATTTCTAACAAGATTCTGCCTAATATACCCATTACCAGTAGCATAGCCTAAGTCGCGTTCCGTCAAAAGAGGACCACAATCTGTTTTCTTTTTAGTTATGAACAATATTGGTACAAAACAAGGCTGTGTATAGAAACTTTTTTTAAAATAAAGTCGCCGTATACGAGATGTTTCGTTTACGCAGCACACGTGATTACTTGCAATCATTGAGCACGCCGTGCGTATGCGCATCGACTTCCCCCTCGCGAGGGCGCCGTGCGTGCGCATAGAAACTTTTTTCCCTAAGGCCCACATTAACGTAAAGTAGCCATATACGAGACGTTTCGTTTGCGCAGCACGTGTGATTGCTTGCAATCATTGTGCACGCCGTGCGTATGCACATCGGCTTCCCCCCCCGCGGGGCGCCGTGCGTGCGCATAGCAACTTCCAGGAAGGTGCACGCCGTGCGTTCACTCTTTTCGCGGGGGAACTCTGGGCGCGGAGGACGGGCGGAACAAAGTGTGATTGCGTTTCGTTTACGCAGCACATGTGATTACTTGCAATCATTGAGCACGCCGTGCGTATGCGCATCGACTTCCCCCTCGCGAGGGCGCCGTGCGTGCGCATAGAAACTTTTTTCCCTAAGGCCCACATTAACGTAAAGTAGCCATATACGAGACGTTTCGTTTGCGCAGCACGTGTGATTGCTTGCAATCATTGTGCACGCCGTGCGTATGCACATCGACTTCCCCCCCCGCGGGGCGCCGTGCGTGCGCATAGCAACTTCCAGGAAGGTGCACGCCGTGCGTTCACTCTTTCCGCGGGGGGACTCTGGACGCAGAGGCGGTCGGGAACCGCGGGGGCACCCCTGGGACCGGGGAAAATATTACCGTATATTGCGAAAACACTAACGTAAACAATCGAGGTCTTGGGGTCTCTCCGCTCCCCCGGGGCCCCCTCCCCCGGGTCCCCTCCTCCCCCCTCTCATCGACCTACCAGAGAGAGACGGCTCCTACTGCCTGCCTCCCTCCTCCCTCCTCGCTCACCCTCCAGCTCTCTCCTCGCCCTCGTCTTCCTCACGATGGTGGCGACTCGGCGCGCATCGGTACGGCTGCCCTCTCTCCGTGAGCTGCACCTGCGCAAGCAGCGGCTCGGGGACGCGGGAGTGGCGCTGGTGTCCGAGGCGCTCTCTTCTGGCAGGTGCCCTCTCCTCGTCGTGCTCGACCTCTCGTCCAACGCGATGAGCGCGTTGGGGGCCGCCTCGCTCGCCCGGCCGCTGGTCCGCGGAGCGGTGCCTCGGCTGCGCGCGCTCGACGTTGGGTACAACCCCTTCGAGTGCGCGGGGGCAAGGCCAGACACCTGAGCACAGACACTGTGGTCTATTTCCGTGACACAATCCTTGGTACCCAGCGAGCAGCATTTGCATGCACGCTAGTTCATCACGGTCGGTATCAAGCTGTTTTTGAAGAAAAGTAGACATCACGTGACATGGTCCTTCGTGCTCGGCTGCTTTGTGGCTCCTTTGTCCGCATACAGTGGAGTACCTCGGCGTGGCCGCGGAGCATGCTGCAAAGTCTCTGACTGTGACTTGGTCTGAAATATTCGCGGGGAAGGGGGCAGGAGGAAGGGGCTCCTCTGCTACACGTCTGTGCGCAAGCATCTGCGGAGACACCTGGTCCAGAAGAAACCTCCCTCCACTTGAGGTGTGGCATCGAGCGCATGGGCCGATTGAAGCATTTTGCGCTCAATCAGCGTGGCCCATGACCGATGTCGAGGAGGTCGGGTTGGATAACCCCCAAACCTCGTCTGTCCGAAGCTCCCTTTTGCGTCAACACTCATACATCCTCATCGATTTTGTGAGCCTGCCTTCCCAAGTGGTACCCTCTGAAATCTGAGTGGATGCCTGCCCCATGCCAACACAGTTTCGTTACACGTCATTAGCGACAATCGCTCGGATTAGAATTTGATGTACTTCAGAGTATCGCTGGTCTCTTATGCGCGTGATGATTGAACGCAATGGAGTTTGTAGATTGTTAGCCACGTTATTGACGTTCGCTCCTTGATCGATGAGAAACGCGACACATTGCGCGTGACCACCCATCGCCGCAAGATGAAGAGGAGAATAACCGAGGCGATTTCGAAGATTAATAATTTCTGTATTGACAAGAAGTTCGACACACGCAAGGTGTCCTTTCTCCGCTGCCATATGCAATGGAGTGTTTTGATATACATACCCTTTAATGTTGACATCAGCTCCGCGTTCTATGAGAAAACTTACGCAGTCCGCATGGCCTTTCTGCGCCGCAATGTGAAGAGGAGTCTCGCCCCATTTGTTTTGTGCGTTAACATCTGACACATCTGTCAGCGTGGCTACAAGTTGGATATCACCATTCCTTGCTGCATGGTGCAGCGGCGTGTGTTGTGTACAATCTACAACAGTAGCAGTTGCTCCATGAGTTAACAAGAGTTGGACCGCTCTGTAGTCCATACGCCTAGTCGCCAAATCTAGCAACGTATCACCGCACGCCCCGTGTGGTTGATTAATACTAGTTGCATCTTGGAGCGAGTTCAAGACTATCCACAGTGACTTCAAGTTACCTACTAGAATGGCGCGTTTACCATAATCAATGAGGTCTTTATCGAATGCGTCTACTGTGAAAGTACTCAGTCGTTCAGAAAGCTTCTCTAATTGATGAAAATTGTCAATTCTGATTTTTAACCCTTTCGCGATATCCCTCAGACGCGGAGCGGCCCCAAGTAAAGATACCAGAGTAGCTCCTCCCAATTGTTCTAGTAGATCCGGAACCTCAACTACATCAAGTAGCGACACCTCCGAGTTTTCAGGTGACGACATCGGTCGTGCATATAGTAGTTCAACATTTTTGCGGACACAAAACACCAGTTCCACACCGAGCGGACGAAGCGCGCACGACGCCGACACGCACGCCGCGTAGACAACGCCGCGTCGAGCGGGCGCGCACGACGCCGACACAAACGCCGCGCGCACGACGCCCCCTCCGCCTCAGGACGACACAACCCCTCTCGCCCGAACGAGAGGTTGCGCAACACCACTCGACTGTGCAATGACCGTGTCGAGCTGGTCTCTGCAATTTTCGCCTCTTTCTCACTCAGAACTGGCAGTGATTGGCCTCCACGCCCGTCCCTGCCGCGCATTTTGCCTACCGCTCCGTACATTGATTCAGACAAGATATTCGTGTGCCTCGGGCTCCCCCGCGGGGGACTCCGTGCGTGCGCATGGAAGTTTTCGTGCGCAGAAAAGGGTTTCGGCAGGCCCCCCGCGGGGACTCCGTGCGTGCGCATGGGCTCGACACTGGAGTCGGTTCCCTCCTGGGTGCATTTGCGCTTGGTGGAAGTCTGGGAGCGCTCTTCGAGTTGAAACTGGTTGGAGTGAGCGCCTGGCGATGCAGCGCTCGTGGTGACCGGTGTGTGCATGAGCATTTCGATGGACGAGCAATAGGTGAGGAAGGGGCACGAGGAAGGGCAGGAAGGGCAGGGCAGGAGGAAGAGCAGGAAGGGCAGGGCAGGAGGAAGGGCAGGAGGAAGGGCAGGAGGAAGGGCAGGAGGAAGGGGGCAGGAGGAAGGGGGCAGGAGGAAGGGGGCAGGAGGAAGGGGGCAGGAGGAAGGGCAGGTCCTTCCGCACTTTTCGCCAAGAAGGAACGGCGTGCAGAAAAAGTTGTTATGCTGCATGATGAGTGGCAATCACACTTTGTTCCGCCCGCGCCCAGAGTTCCCCCGCGAAAAGAGTGAACGCACGGCGTGCACCTTCCTGGAAGTTGCTATGCGCACGCACGGCGCCCCCGCGGGGGGTGCGCCGGTGCACATCGCGCCGTGCCCACGCACGGCGTGCACATGTGATTGCAAGTCATCACAGGCGCTGTGTAACGAAACATCTCTTATATGGCCAGTTTACGTAGTTGTGGGCCGCAGGGGCTACACACACGGAACGGGTTGACATGCGCGCGCACGGCGTATCCGCGGGGGGACCGATGCACATCGCGCCGTGCCCATGCACGGTATTGACGTGTAACGAAACTGTTTTGGCATGGGGCAGGCATCCACTCAGATTTCAGAGGGTACCACTCTGGGAAGGCAGGCTCACAAAATCGATGAGGATGTATGAGTGTTGACGCAAAAGGGAGCTTCGGACAGACGAGGTTTGGGGGTTATCCAACCCGACCTCCTCGACATCGGCCATGGGCCACGCTGATTGAGCGCAAAATGCTTCAATCGGCCCATGCGCTCGATGCCACACCTCAAGTGGAGGGAGAAGGATCGGCAAGGTTTCTTCTGGACCAGGTGTCTCCGCAGATGCTTGCGCGCACAGACGTGTAGCAGAGGAGCCCATCGTCTAGATGACGTGTGTGTGACTATAATGGGGGGACCCTCTTCGGAGGGGTGAACTCCCTCCAGTGTGACTGAAATCTAGTTGTGGAATGCCTAGGTGTTTCGTGACGGGTTTTATGCACCGATGTGATTAGCGAAGAAGCTTTGACGGCCTCTCTCTCTTATAATTTTAACAAGATCTAATGTTAAACAACTACAATACAACTGTGGACATTTGATCGCTCAATTCGACTGATGTCCCACTATTGACGGAACGACACCTCTAAAGATCTCGTGACAAAACCTCAATCTTCAATCTTGACTTGGTGAATTTTCACCCATAGACTACCATAGAAGTTCAAAGCCTTGTTTGACCGCCCTACCCCAGGCTCTGCCAGGGTCTCCGCAGGTCCTACGCGGACATGCGGACATCTTCACCCGCGCCTTCACCTGAATCTGCGTCTGCGTGCAGATCGGCCAGTCGGCCAGCGGCTCAGTGCAGCGGCCCATATTCCCAGTTGCATATTTTTCTTATTGGCATCGGAGTATTATCTTTATCTAGCAGCTCTCACATCCGTGAACAGTGAACAGCCCGTCCCGCAAGGACATTTCTACGAAATTTCCCTATACGTCCTTTTCCCCTTCTCTCCTGTCCTCCCGCGGACGACCCGATGCTGGAGGACTCTCTCTCTCCTCTCTCTCTCTCCTCTCTCTCTCTCCTCTCTCTGTCTCCTCTCTCTCTCTCTCTTTCTCCTCTCTCTCTCTCCTCTCTCTCTCTCCTCTCTCTCTCCTCTCTCTCTCTCTCTGCTTGTGTGAGGGGCTTTCTTTCTCTCCCCCCCTCCTCCAGGCTCGTCCCCTGGCGTGACGACGTCTGTATTCTCTTTAAAGAAGCCGATGAAGAAGAAGAAGGGACTCTTCTCTGGGCTTCTCTAGCAGAGAGGGGGGAGAGGAGGGCGCGGCGCGCGAGAGGGCGGGGGGGGGGTGAGAGAAGTAAAGAGAGAGAGAGAGAGAGAGAGAGAGTGGGTGGGGGGGGGGTGAGACGGATAGGCAGGGGGAGAGAGAGGACCGCGCGACTCTCGCACGTGCCGTCAGGTGCACCATCCTGCTCACCGTGCTCCTTGGCCTTGCGACGCGAGCCCGCGCGCTCAGCACAATGGTAGGGTCCGGCGCGGTCCATCCCGATCGCATCCGGCTTCTCTCCAACGCCAAGCTTCAGAAAGCCGGAAGCGGAGGGGGCGTCGTCTACTGGATGCAGCGCGACCAGCGTGTCCATGACAACTGGGCACTGCTCTACGCGGCCGAGCTGTGCGAGAAGCACGAGCTTCCCCTCTCCGTCGTCTATTGTAATGCTCCACCCGGGGAGCACGCCACGCCCAGGGAGTATTGCTTCCGAATGAAAGGGCTTGCAGAGGTGCAGGTGGACCTCGACAAGCTCAACGTGCCCTTCCGCTTCCTCCAGGGCGAGGTCGTTGACGAGCTAGTGTCATTCTGCAGCAGGCATGAGGTGGCTGCAATCGTTACCGATTTTTCTCCATTGCGCGAGCCTCGTGCATGGAAAGAGGGACTGGTCGAGCGAGCACCCGAGCTCCCTGTGTACGAGGTGGACGCGCACAATATCGTTCCAGTCTGGGTAGCCTCTGACAAACAAGAGGTGGGTGCTCGGACGATTCGGAAGAAGATCACAGAAAAGTTGCCAAAATGGCTTGTGAGGGTGCCCACACTGCCGCCGCGCCCTGCGGATGCCCCTACTCCGCCCGCTCGCCTTTTGGAAGAGTGCAAGAAAGAGCGCATCACCGATTGGAAGTCGTTGATTCAGACCTTGATTGATGACCCCAAGGTGGACTCCACCGTGGGCGAAGTAGATTTTTGGGTTCCTGGGGCGGCGGCAGCGTTGCAGGCTGTCGACCGCTTTTGCGAGAAGCGGCTTAAAGTGTATGCCGATAAGCGCAACGACCCAAACATTGAGGCGTGCTCGGACCTTTCTCCCTACCTCAACTTCGGACACTTGTCAAGCCAACGAATGGCACTCCGTGTGAAGGAGTTCAACAAGACAAATCATGAGGGCGTTGCCGCTTTTCTGGAGGAGTCCATCGTGCGACGCGAGCTTTCGGACAACTTTTGCTTTTATCAACCTCACTATGATTCTCTGGACGGCGCAGCCGGTTGGGCACGCGAGTCCCTCGAGTTGCATGCCAAGGACAAGTAAGGCCATACCAATATCATCAACCCCGTCGAGCAATTGGTCCATTGCCATGCTACGCAGAATAGCCATCCGGGGCGAGCACTATAGCGTCCTGTCTCAACTGATATTTGCCCGCCAGCATTGTTCACCGCTTGCACCTCGTACTTTGCTCCACGTATTTGACTCATGCTCTCATGTGCATTTCAGGCGCGAACACCTTTACTCTTTGGAGGAGTTGGCTCAGTCCAAAACGCATGACGATTTGTGGAATGCAGCACAAACTCAGCTCGTCCGCCGTGGAAAGATGCACGGGTTCATGCGTATGTACTGGGCCAAGAAGATTCTTGAATGGTCGCCTGCCCCAGACGAGGCTCTCAAAAACGCCATCTTCCTAAACGACCACTATGCTCTTGACGGCCGTGACCCCAATGGATTCGTGGGTTGCGCATGGTCTGTGATGGGTACTCACGATATGGGTTGGGCAGAGCGAGCCGTCTTCGGAAAGATTCGTTACATGAATTACAATGGGTGCAAGCGTAAATTCGACGTGAAGTCGTTCGTGGCCAAGTGGCCAAAGTCGTCGGGGGGCTCGACAAAGAGTGCTCGGCCAGCAACCAACACACAAACGACGCTCAATCGCAACTTGTCTGCTGATTTTGAAGAAAAGCCAAAGCCGCCACCACCCAAGAAGCCAAAGTTGGGCATCCCACTTCCCTGAGATGATGACCTGGAAGATTTTGCAGATTCAAGTGACCATCTTGTGGCTCATCGTTGATCGACCTTGTCACGAAATAACGCTGACTCGAACCTCACCTCATCCCTCCCCTTTGCTTCACGGGTCGGAATCCGCACGACAGCGCACGACAATCCGCATCATGATCACGAATCATCATCGACACTCTTATGGTGCTCCTCTTGCAACCAATTGAGCCCGGCTTAGGGCGGGAAGAGGCGTATGGTGGGTGCAGTATGTGAGTGTTGAACTTGAGCACTAGAGCTGAGTAGAGGAATGCACTGGCGCTACGTTTGGGGCACAGGGGGCCGCCCGGACTCGATCCGCGACCCCCATTACCAAAAGATGCTGTTGCATCTCATTAATTATGCTACCGCTAAGCGCACAGTCTTAATAGTGGTGGAAACCAAATTCTATGCTGTGCAAATTACAATTGGGTTGTTCTTTCTCCCCCACCCCTGCCGCCTCGGCCAGAGCTGGCGCTAGCTGGCATGACGTGCTCTTCCCACCAAAGATCTGGCGCTAGCTGGCAGACCACCGATAGCTGGCGCTAGCTACTGGCGCCAATGATAGCTCCAAAAACCGGTGCAAGCTGGGGCAACTTAAGCTGGCGTTCGTTGTTGCCCTGCCACTGCTTGTCAACCTCCCCTCCTTTCTTTGCTACCTTTTACCTGCCGGTGCACTGTCCGGCATGACGAGGTCTCGATCCACCTCCACACCAGTACGACCGAGACACGGGCGCTCTATCAGCACATGAGGATCGTTCCTGTCGAATGCTCAGACTAGGGAGGGAGGGAGAGTTAGGGAGGGGGGGCATTAGGGGGGTGGAGGGAGGGAGAGTTATAGCTATATACTACCTCCGTTTCAAAACTGAAACCCGTAGGACCGGTAGATCAAAAATAAAGCTAATAAGAGCTAGACGAGAAAGCACGCCCTTGAACTATGTTGCATGGGGTACATTGGGGCTTAATCCTATTACTTTAGACGGTCTCACAATTGTCATTTTATCCCTCAACCATGGCGGCCACGGGAGCCACTCGATTCCTGCCTGTCACGCGTCACGCGCATGCGGCAAGTCATACTCATTCGAACCATGCCCGCATTCACGATACACTTACACACCATTTGCTTAGTATCAAACAAGTCATTGAGCTTCTCTGAAGGATACTCATTGAATGCCTGCATGCATTGCTCAGCAAAACGGTCCCCCTAGCCCCTAGCCCCCCCGGCCCCCCCGCCCCCCCCCCCGGCCCCCCGGCCCCCCCCCCGGCCCCCGGCCCCCCCGCCCCCCCGGCCCCCGGCCCTCCCTGGCCCCCCCGGCCCCCCCGGCGCCTCGCCCCCCCCCCCGGCTCCCCTGGCCCCCCTTGGCCCCCCTTGGCCCCCCGGCCCCCCCGGCCCCCCCCGGCCCCCGGCCCTCCCTGGCCCCCCCCCCCCCCCCCCGGCCCCCTGGCCCCCCCGGGCCCCCCGGCCCCCCCGGCCCCCCCGGTCCCCCGCCCCCCCACCCCCCCCCCGCCCCCCCCCCCGCCCCCCCGGGCCCCCCCGGCCCCCCCGGTCCCCCTGGCCCGCTCCTCAGGGACCAGGGACTGTGTCGCGCGGCCTTGCCCACGAGCCTCCCGTGCGCTTGCCATGCTGCGGTGGCTCCACCACCTTCAGCCTCGGCATCGCAATCGCAAGGAAGCCGATTCGCGGGAAAGCTCCCGCCCACGCGCACTTTTCCCTATAGGCCTCTTGAATAATGAATAATATCACGGATCTCTTCATTCCCCTAATGCTTTGAGGTCGAACCTCCGCCGCAGGACAACGCCCCAATGTACCCGCTATCTCATAGAATCAACAAAATCTTTACTATGGTTCCTCATAGGCTAGCAGGGAGCCAAAGGTTTCAGTTTTGAAACGGAGGTAGTACATATCACATATACATTCTTGCCCTAACTAATTTTCATTTTGCGGGGCGGATTTTGCATGCGAAGGCGAACGAGAACGAGACGTCTTGCGCGACTGTTTAGGTTGGTGTTGCTGCGATTATGTGTTGTTTTGGCAGCCGCATGGCATGCGCGAAGGTGCCATGGGCCCGTGCCCGCAACTGGCGCGCATCCATCTATTGGTCAATTGGTGATTGGCGGCACACATAGATTGATGCACCATGCACACCTGAGTCTTCTACACACAAAAGTGAATCTCGATCGTGATCAACGGCATTGGCATAAATAACGTAAGCGGGCTGCCGAAAGTTGCATACGCCTAGTTAGATACTCATTGCAATGTTGCACTAGTTGCGTATGCAAACACACAGAGAATGACTGCCGAGACAAACAGTAGCTGGACACATATCTCTAGCTCAGAGAAAAGCACAAGACATCATGAAGGCTTCCGGGATCATGCCGTTGGCTTAAGACAAGACCCTACATTGGATTGGTACCTCAGTTTGAATCACAATCAGTGAATCAAGTGACAACGAATACAATGTCAAATGAGATTTGTGAGAACGCCTTTCAGCGAATGTAGCTCACTCCATAATGGTGTTATCCGGCAGGCGCACAAAAATGTTGCCAGACTTCGATATGCGCGTTGGCAAGGACGCAAGGCGCTGAGGACCTTTCTTTTCGTTGGCCTGCTTCGCCACCCACCTCACCGGATTGTTGCCTGGCAAGAAGTCTATCGTCTCACCCGTCTCCAAGCTATATTTCGTACCGCAGCACCCACATGTGACCGCCTGCGGGTCAGTGCCGCTCGCAGCAGAATATTGGGCCTGGGTAAGCGGAAACTGGCAGGTACGGCAAGCTCCATCAATGGCAAAAACCTTATCGGTCAAACCAGCATCTGCATCGGAAGCAGTTGGCTCACCACGAACTAGGCACCAGATGTACATGGCTCCCTCACGGAACCCAGTAGGAGTCATGCTGCCGGGCGCGCGGCCAGCCTCAACAGCTTTCGCTGAGCCAAGAGTGGGGACGAGATCGGACACCTTGCCCACCTTTGCCCACTCTTTCCTATCTTGGAAATCGCGGTCCATCATGCGCTTCTTCACGCCAGTATTGACCTGCGCAAATAAGGGGGAAATGACCGAGGAGCGGGAGGTTACAATAGTGCAGGGAAGGGGTATTCTCACGATGCTGGTAAAAGTCCAGGAGTCAGACATGCGCGCGAGGCCGCTCGCATACCATGCTGCCTGGCTGCATTGTCGCCTTCTTGGGCATGCCACGCGAGGGCCTCCCCTTCATCACGATGTCTCTGGAACGGATAGTGGAGGCCGTCTGTACTGGGGCGATGGGGCTAGGAAGGAGCGCCGCCGCCGCGAGCAGGTTGAGCGCGAGAACCAACATGAATAAAGAGCGGGAGGAAAAAGAGTTGGGGAGGGGGTGGGGGGGGGAGGGGGCTCGCTGGGCTGCGCGAGCGACGCTTCTCCACTCGCCGCCCTTAGTTCCGCTGCCCAGAACGCGAAGGTTCCATGACTTTGCCCTTATCCCAGTGTGGCATCCTTTTATTTTTGAGATTCCTTCCATAGGCTTTCTACTTTCTAGTCGCAAGCCTACAGTATGGGTGCACCATTAAGAAGTCGGGGAAAAAGGTCTCTTAGCCTTTCTTATGAGATTCCAAAACTGGGCCCTCCTTCTTATTCGGAGCGGCGAAGTCGACGTATGTTTACTTCTTATTTCTTATCGCCCACCAGAAATAGTACATAGTACTTCTTACTTCTTCTCCTCCCCCCTTCCTCCCCCTCCCCCCCCCCCCCCCCCCGCGCGCGACGCGCGACGCGCGACAGCGACAGCCACGATGTCGCTTCCCCAGAAGATGGCAGTCCTGCGCGCCAGGCGGCGCAAAGTTCATGGCAATGTTGTCAATGTCGTGGCGCACTACGAGATTTTGATGGTTCACATGGTAATCATTTCTTGGAGATGTCCATGTATGGAGTCGACGCAACCTCGGGTTGGGTGCTACTGGAACCGGATGCCGCTGATGGGGAGATGGGGAGATGGTATTCGGCGAAGAGAGAGAGGGGGAGAGTAGTGACAGTGACGAGCATGAATGAGTGTATGGGTGGTAGCTGTGAGAGGCGAATGGCAATGGGTGTGTGAGTAGTGAGTATCCCAAGCAACAGTGTATGTATGTATACGTCTATACTCTATACAACAACAAAAAAAAAGAACTGAAGATTCAGGGCTACACACCTATCGCTACTCGGTCTCTAACTCCCCATAGCGGACATCGCCCTTTTCATCCCCTCTCTCCGTTTCCTCCCCTTCCCCCCCTCGTTCCTTTATCTTCGGTGTCGGGGGTGCGGCCCTGGTACACTACCATGGGCCCGGTTACGGACGCGTGTTCAGGGCAGGCCTATTGTATAATTCACTTGTGGCATTTTTCTCTCGTTCGTCCTTGTGGTGCTCACGTGACTTGGAGAGTGTTTAGGGTTTGTGTTTAGCTCCATCTGAGCTCGAATTCTGCGTTGTTTGGTTAGTGGTTTGCTTGATTTGGCTCCGAGCCCGCCTCCGAGGCGTTTTTTACCACGTATTCTACCCCTAGCCGTGAGGCTAGCGTCAGCAGTTCCGCGCTGGGAATGGGGTTACCTTTGTTATCCGATTCGTACAGGGGTCTCAACGCGCTCAAGTCGATTCTCTTTTTGGGTTGTCGTCCCAAGCCTGCTTGGGCGGTCCTCGATGAGTCCGTCGAGTTCACGAAGATGAAGGCGCAGCATAGTTTCGTAAATCTTTCTATGATGCGAATTAGCACCGATTCTTCCGAGAAGACGGCATTGTCGTAATGTATTCTGTAGAAGTCCGTGATGATGTATCTCCATGCCAGCAGGTATAGTATGGGGAGTGCTTTGGGGCACGTGCCATCGGGACAAAGGAAGAGTCTTCCGATTGCTATTTCCTCCCTCGTCGTATCGAATCGTCGAGGGTGTCTTGCTATCACATCTAGAGCGTCGAAGATGGTCGTTAAACGCGAGCATTCCCCCAAGTGGGTGGAGGTCTCGTCCGCTTCCTTGCAGAAACGGCATGTGCTTTCTCGGTCCGCGAATCTGTTTGCCGTGGCGATGCGCCTGTGCGTGATGTGCTTGTAGTGGAGGTGCGTGTCTCTCGCCGTAAGCATGGGCGAGGTGTATATGTCAGCAAGGTGCGCCCATACGTTGTCTGGTAGCCGAAGTCTTTTTGCCCAGTTTTCCGGGCCTGTGAGACGTCGGCGTTTGTTCTCGGCCTTTTGTAAGGCTTTCGTTAGGTGTTTCACTTCTGTTTTGTCTAGTTTTGTTTTGCCGTCGAGTGTGTATTCGTCTGGGAGTGGGTACTCCATCCTTTTGTTTGACTTGTAGCCCTCTCCCCACTTTGCCGGTGGGGTCGGGTCCAGGTTCGTTGGTTCGCTCGTCGCGCGGTCTCCTATAATCGGGGTGCCTAGATACGAGAGTTCTACTTCGTACCACGTGTTGTTTTCTTTGGCAAAGTATTCGCCGTCTTGCGTGATGTGGATTGTCGTCTTGGGTACTTCTGCGTTCGGGTACTCAGTGTTCGAGTCTTCGCTATTTTGGGCTACCGTGCCGCTTTGGGGTGCCGTTCCCATTACATGCTGCGCGTGTTTTCTTACTTGTTCCCACGTTTTTAAAAATTTGTCCCTTGGGATGTATTCACCCTTAAAGCGGATGTATGTATCGTTGCTACTTAAATATTGTTCACAATCTTCCTCGGTAAACATTACCGTGCATGCGAAATCTTTGTATATGTTGTGTACGACATTGCACTTTAGTTTGCTCCAAAGCTCAGCCCATAGGGGGCTCATGCTTGGACCGTCTTGCGTCGGGTTACTCCAAATGGGCTGAGACATGGCTCCCTCCCTGCTAAGTTTTAGCGGGGTTAGGCGTAGCGATCTTATGACAGTGAGCCACGAACATTCGGCAGCACCTTGACAGATTGCTGCCGAGGTCCGGCGCGAAACTCTTACCAGGTCCTAGAAATCTCGACGGCGTGCACATCCAGACGAATGTTCCATACGCACGCACGGCGCCCCCACGCGGGGGACGCGCGTCTTGTGCACGCCGTGCGCATGTCGAAGTGATTGCGACTCATCACATCCTTCCCATGTTTAAACTCGTGCTTTACAATCAAAAGCCTCAAAACTTTCACATGGTCCTCTTTCGACGGAACGCCACTTGGGGAGGAGGAGGAGGGGTTGGAGCAATGGGCTGGCTCTTGAGGGCCAGGGAGTGAAAGACAAGCGAGCCTGTGGGGAGGGGAATGGGCCAGGAGGGCATTCTTCTCTTGGCATGCCAGGAGCCAGGAGGGTGGGTAGTTCCTCCTCCCCCACCGCAGGCGGGGAGAGGTAGAGAAGGGGGGGGGGCTCGTCCCTCCCATAGGTCAACCAAGTATACGCTTTGTTCAGTAGTATACAAATATTTAGCGCATGTTGCGAGCGCGGCCGTACATCACCAGAGAAGTTTTTACAGCGCATTGACGTTTGTAAACGCGCAATGGCACTTGTCTTGCATCTTGCGCATTGACGCATTTAGAATTTGGGGTCAACACACCTAGGAGAGTGCCCGCGGCTAACGAACATTTTCGATGCCCTGGATACACTGGCCCGACATCCGAGCACGCCGGATAAACGACGCGAGCAAATCATTATAGACAAGCTCTTCATACACCCAAGCGGCCCATGTCCTAAGGCACTAGCAACGCTGTATATGCTCGCATGGAGATACATCATAACGGACTTCTACAGGATATACTACGACAACGCCACGTTCTCAGAAGAATCAGTGCTAATACGCACATTGGATACGCACATTGGAGAGATTCATCAAACTGAGCAAGGCGCTATCATTCGCCAACTCAACGGACTCCGCGCGAACCGCCCAGGTGGGCATGGGGAGACAACCCAAAAAGAGGATAGATTTGGCCGACATCCGGCCACTATACGAACTAGACAATAAGAACGAATTGACCCCCAACGCGGAGTTCGTATCCCTAGCTAGAAAGCTAGGAGCAGAGCACCTAGTAGAGGCAGAAACCACGAAGCATACGAGATAGATGCGACTAAAACGCCGATGCACCACCCTTGGGGTGACCACACCATGAGATGCCCGCTATACCCAGCCAACATGAATCCAAAAGGCCTGCCCGGACCCCACACCCAAAACCGGGCCCTAGGTAGTGTACTAGGGCCGCACCCCCGACACCAAAGACAAAGGAATGAGGGGGGGAAGGCAAGGGGACGGAGAAAGGGAAATAAGGGCGCTGGCTGATGTGCAATAGCAGTGGTATGCGCTGTCTAGCGTTAGGAGGGGACGGAGAAAGGGAAATAAGGGCGCTGGCTGATGTGCAATAGCAGTGGTATGCGCTGTCTAGCGTGAGGTGTGGAGCCCTGAACCTTCACCTTCACATCTTTTTTTTTTTTAGAATTTGGGGTCAACGATGAACTAAACATCTCACAGCGTGCGCCATGACGTGTATCACGGGCAGCGAGTAACGATCATGTTGATCGATTGCTCGATGATTACTGATAAAAGGTGAATTACATCGGCAAGCAAGCTCACCAAGATGGCTCGTGGTGCCTGAGCCCTTAGCACAATGGTGTGATTTGAAGATGAGGACAACAATGCCTTCCGTCAGCGTGGCATAGCTGAGTGCTTTATTTTGGCTCGTCATCTCCTGATCCCTTACCCCTGCCCCTACCTCCATCCAGGTTGCTGCGCTCGCGGATCATGGAGAGTAGCAAGTCATCTCCGGATTTACTGCGCTCATCTCCAATGCTGGTACGGTCCAGAGCACGCCGTGTGTTGGCAGCTAATGATGCTCGTAGAGACTGCGCGCCAATGCCCTTCCACGAACCATCCTCAGCGAACCAGTGCTTGGGATATGGAAGTCCCATGTCGCGAGCTTCCTCGGCGAAGCGTCGCAGGAGCTGCTGCTGCGCCCGCATGCGGCTTCCTTTGCCATCATCTGCAGGGGCAGCACCAAGAGCAGCCGCAACTTTCCGAGCAGTCTGAGTCTCAAGCTCCTCCACACTGGCCTCTCGGTCCTGCTCTGCTTTCACTGCACGGTAAGCTTCATCTGGGTCTATTCCCTTCTCGATGAGTCCCATTTGCTTCTTCACGAAAACGTCGCCAGGGTGCTCCCTCAACTCCGCAGGAATTGAATCCTCCTCAAGGAAGAGGGCCTTTGGCACCATTGTAGCGGCAGGATTGCGGCGTAGCCACTCACGACGGAGTTCGTCCTCAGGAAAAACCAGATTCTTCGGTCGATCGACCTGAAGCCTTGGCGGCGGCGGATGTGCAAGCGCCGCATCATACCACACAGGTCTTGGAATAACGTTGCCCTCAACAAGGCGCTCTACGCGCTGCAGGAGCGTTGTTCGCACTTTCCTCCCGGAAACCATCGGCTTCAGGCCACGCGGCACATGCCATTTCTTCACGGTCGGCATGACCCCCGAGTTGGCGCTAGGGACGAGCCTTGAGCACGTGCAGAAAGGAAGAGAGAGAAGGGTAGCAAGCAGGGATGCCCCGCCTAGGCGCGCCGCGCACGCCCCACGCCCGAGAGGATCACCCTGTCTAGCCTGAGTTGTTTTGTAGGAGTGGATCTACTCCTCCGGAGTACGGTGTGGCAACGTGGTATCGTCACCGACTCGTTTCGCTAGCTAGCCTCCAATGGTTACTCTGATCTACACCGCTCTTCTCACAGTCACTGGGCCCAATATAGGCTGGGCCAAACATGGTACCCCCGCCGAGAGGGCGCGATTGAGCGCGCGCACCCCAGGTCTCTTCACCCAACACAAGGTTGGACCAATCCCAGAAACCGAACACCTTTCCACCTCCAAAGGTTTGTTCAACCCCAACCGCCAAATCCAGCTCAAGGGAGCGGATGTTGGCTCTCAGACCCAGGAATGGGTCCAACAAGCACTGTCACAACCCTCGCACGGTCAACACTACGAATTCTCCGACGCACTGAGCCTCAAGACCTTTCCAAAACCATCTCTGGTTGACGGTGACCAATTGCAGCTTTTCCCACAGTATGAAGGCTTCTGTGATGGCACTACGGAGAATTCGGTAACCGCGGCCTACTGGTCGGTCTCTTTGGAACGTACGCTCACCGCCGAAGGAGTGTGGGTCGAGTATCACTTTCGCACGCTATACCTTTTGCTGCAGCTTCCATTGGGTTGTGAGACCAAAAGCGTTCAATTATCCCCATCCCTGCTAACACCTTTCATTGTCACCTGAAGGTGACTTGACTCAACTTGACACTTCACATGTTGAAACACACACGTAGTCTGACTCCATTCACTCGATTTGGGGCAGGGTCGATATCTCGTTGAAATCACGATATCTCATGATATCCCATAGAAGATTGGCTACGTTGTACGAGCAGCGAGCCCCTCCACTATTCCCCCTCCGGAGCCTAGATCACCGAGGGAGTCCATCCCTGGTGAATCCAGCAGCAGAGGCATGTTGGTTTCCCTCCCCAAAAAATTGATCGACTTCCTTTGAAAGCGATCTGGTGCGCGCTTTCAGAACTGCCCTTGCTTGGATCTGCTCTTACAAAATATGGGCACCTGTGTGGCACATCCAAATTCAGGCACTGAGGAATTCCACATACCCTAGCAAGGGGGGAGCCGACGGACCATGTTGTGCACTCTCTCCCTTCTCCACCAACCATATTGGACACCGATCGTGATGAACTAGTGTGCATGCAAATGCTTCTCGCTGGATTTCAAGGGATGTGTCATTCCCACGCCCGCGCTGGGCCTGCCCTCGAGCTGACTCCCCCTCTGTCCCTGGTCGCCAGGCATACAGGAGACTCTGGGCGGCTCCCATGGCCAGCGAGGCGAGCGTGGGAGAGGCAGGGGGGGCCGGGGGCTAAGTCCCAGCCTCCACTGCCCCCTGAGCTGCCCTTGCTGGCCCCCTGGGAGCCCCCAAAGGGCCCCTGAGAGCAGGCCAGGGCGCGCCGCATGGCGACGCGCCGCAGGGACGACGAAGGGAGAGAGTGGAGAGAGGGAGAGGGGGGGTTTTGCACCCCCCCCCGATCGATGGAATGCAGTGAGAAATGGAAATGGGCCCCGTTTGCGTTAGCAAACGGGTGAGGGGCGGCTGGCGACAGGAGGGAGAAGAGAAGGGAGTGGCTCAATGGCGAGGAGAGTATCCCAGGTGGCGCAGGCTACTCGAGTCGCAGTCATTTATTTCTCGAGGACCGCTCACGGCGCGAGCTGGTAAGGGTAAGGGCCGTTCTTCTTGGATTAGAGAGTTCCTCCCCCCCCCCCGGTGCTCTTTCCCGGAGAGTCGCCCGACGTAGGTCGGTCCGCCTCGATGGGTTTTCCCTCATTTTAACCTGTGGGGGGTAAGAATGGGAGCCGGGGGCCTGCGAGGGGGGAGATGTGGAGGGGTGCATACGTGTATGTATCTGTGACAGCAACATGCGTCGAGGCGTACGGGCAGGTGCGCTAAGGGTTGTCGTGTTAGTACCAGGGCTAGTGAGAGTAGTGGTACTAATGCTCAGTTATATTATTATCAGGCATGCCAGGAGCGTGGGTGGTTCCTCCCCCACGGCGGGGGAGGCGTGGAGAGGGGGGGGGGCTCCTGCCCCGCCATGCGTGAACCAAGTATAAACTTAGTTGCATTTCCACATGCTAATATTTGAACTCCTTTGTTCTCAGCTTGGCTCGCTCCCTTTGGCGCGAAACGCGGGAGGCGAGATGGCCGCCGCGCCGCCGCAGGCACACTACATAGGCCAGATGCGGCCGGTGGGCGACGCCGAGAGAGACCGGACGGAGACGGCGCCTCACGTCCGCGCGCAACTTTTGCCGTTGCTCGTCCCTTGCGAGCTAGTCTACGAGGGTGTGCACTCACCTGCACTTGCTGTAGCGCTCGCCACCTGAGGCCACCTGGCTGTGCTTCTGCGAGATCACAAGAAGTTGTGGTGGTGGTGGGGGGGGGGGGAAGAGGGTGCGGGGGGGGGGGCAGGGAACTGAGCTGAGCGCTCAGTCCGGTGCTGCAGGAAGCAATCGATCGATCAGGTTGATCTCGCTCCTCAGCTCAGCTTCCCCGCCAGAAACTTTTGTGCCATCCGCCTGTTCTCAACCTCATGACAGCATCTTACGAACAGGTGACAAGGGTGAGCTCTCGCATCGGCCATTGGGCTGACTTTCTAATGGTCTCGGGCTCTACTTTCTAGGACTCAATGTGCATGAGCTCCGCTCCTCCATCGTGTGCCCCCTTAGGTGCAGCCACTTCTTCAAGCACAGTAACAACTGAGGTCTCTCAAACTCCATTGGCCATGAGTGCTCATCATGTGGTACATGCTCCAGGCAGCCAGAATGAGGTCAATAATGAGGCCGAGCACACGGTTTCTCCGAGCATCTACGGGGCATCCGGCCTAGCATCATCCGGTCAATCGCGCGGGAAACGTAACAAGGCAAAGGGCTTTGACAGATCAAACCATTTGAACACTTACTATGTCTGCACGGCATGTGGATGGTCGGGATCCTCCCGTCAACGGCACAATCGGCGCCAAAAGGTGAGGCCGAATTCGGATGTGCTGGGCTGGGTTATCGAGCATTATAGGCCTTCCTAGTTGGCATTGCATAGTCTAGACCAAGCATTGGCAGGCATGGCATCGACCCGCGTGTGCCCAACTTGGGAGACCAAGGTCGCCACAGCCTTGGGTAAGCCTTAGGGTTTTCGGAATTTGACTGAGAATGCCTCATCTGATTCCGTTGTACAGATCAAATGTAACTTCACGCCAAATAGACTCTTATACAGAATGGGTGAGGATCGGAGTCTTCGGGTGAAGGAGTATTTGGCAAAGGTCACGCCGACACAGCGCGAGCACGGGTTAGCTCCCGATGGTGAATTGGTCGCCATGTCCCAGCAGAGGGATCGGATCTTTTTGACAATACCTGAGGGGCTATCCGAGGGAGACGCTTTCTCAGTAGCAATCGCAGCCAACGAAGCGATGCTTGTCACTGTCCCGATGGCCGCATCACCAGGCCAAGTGATCGAAGTGGTTCGCGCCTAGGACCCTCCCTCAGAGCCTTTGATTTGAGGGCCTAAAAAAAGTAATATCGCGTCTTTGTGTTTATTTTGTCGTCGAATTCAATTAGCGATGAGTCGCGCGGGGAAGCAGAGGGGGCAGGGGAAAGGCAATCGCCGCGATTCAACAGCTGTTGGGCTTTCTTCCAAGGAGCGCACACGCACCTCACGGTTGGGGTTGGGCAGGTTTCCTTGTTGCCGCAGCGCGCACTTACACTTACAGGACACCAACTAAGTTTATACTTAGTTGACATGTGGGAGGCGCCTCGTGTCCTCCCCCTCGGATGGGGTATCAGTACTGCTAGGAGCTCTCAGTAATAGCAAGAGCAATAGCTGCAAACTGCCAAGTCACTATTAATAAGAAAATTTTGCAACTAGGAATATGCCAGGAATATGGGTGAAGCTGCAATGCACGTGCATGCACGTGCAGGTGAAGAAACGATGGAAGTGGTGCGCTGGTTGGCCATTAGGCACCCCAAGGTCCAAGGTGGATGTTGAGGGTGCTGGTGCTGGTGTGGGGGAATTTCGAGTTGAAGTTGAGTGAGAGCAAAGAGTGAGAGAGAGTGATCAAGTGTCGTGGCACACAACAACACATGTTACAAGTTACAAGGAATATATATGCTGCCCCCAAGGAGCCAACGCCCCCCCGATAGCTATCGGGGGGAAATTTTCTCCCGATCGCCAACAGCCCCCCCGATAGCCATCGGGGGACCGAGAAAATCCCCCGATATATAGCCATCGGGGGACCGAGAAAATGAGAAAATCCGAAAATCCTCCGATATAGCTATCGGGGGATTTTTCATGCCACGGGGAGCTATCGCGTTTGTTTTATTTAAGGCTGGCCCCCGTTTGCTATCGGGGGCGAAAGACTGCCCCCATTTGCTATCGGGGAGAACGACGCCCCCAAGTAGCTATTTGGGGGGGGGGGGGCAGGGGCGCGAGTAGCTGGCGAAGGCTGAGGTCGCGATCGCTCGTCATGCGCGAAGAAATACGGAAAGAGAGCGCAAAACTACGCAAACGAAGGGTTCGAACTATCGTTAAAGTGAAACTCGTCCGCTGAAGCCAACGCGGAGGGTCGAGGAGAGGTCCAAACTCGCGCGGGGGGAAGAAGGCGATGTGCAGAGAGACCTTCTAGACAAGCGATGAGCAAAGGGCAAAGGGCGACGAAACAAGACGCGAGACGCGAGGCGCGTGCCATTCGTTCTTCTTTTCTTTCACCGAAAACGCGGCGAAACTAACGTTAAACGTCGTTGCCCCCTCCGCGAGAATCGCGAAGAAGAACGGACGAGATGGAGGCAATCATCGAAGGAATCGCGAGAGGAATCGAAGCGAGGGGGGGGAACAGCGCGCGCGGGGGGGGGAACGAACGACGGCCGGAGGAAACGAACCGCGCTCGGAGGAGAAGAACGAAGAACCTCGCGCGGGGGGGGGGAAATAATACAACGGCCGGAGGCGACGGACGGCACGCCGAGGGAAAGAACCTGCCGCGGGGGGGGGCGAGGGACCGAGGGCACGGCGGGGCAGCGTGGGAGGGCGCGAGGCCGATCTCGGAGCGAGATCGCGTCCTTTCCCTCGCGGAGCGCGGAGAGAACCCCCACGAGAAATCTTGGGACCGGAGAATGTTTTGGACGAATCTTCCTGCCGTCGGCCGAAAAGAGGAGCACGGAGAGAGAGAGAGAGAGAGTCTTGCAGGGCGGCTGCAGAACGAGAAGTCGAAGTCATGCCGTTTTATTACCTTAAACGAGCCAACAATTATAGTAAAAGCAAAAACAAAATTCGAATCGCAAATTTCGAGACCAAAATCTGCAAACCTGGACTTGAGACCATGGGGAATCCGAATCTGTGTGTCTTGTGCGTCAGTGGCAACACAGGGAGCTGTTCAATTGTAATTGTGAGCGCGTACCTTACACGAATATTCATGCCTACAGCCTTCAGATGGGCAGGAATACAACACAGGCTAGCCAACGCGGGCCCGGGCGTGCGATCTTTGCCCAGCTCTCCGGGAGAGTCTGGGGAGTCTTGATGAGTCCCCCCTGCATGCCAAGAGGCAGCGCAGGGGGGTGGATGGTTCTCGCCCCTCATGAGGATGAGGAGAGTCGAAAGAGTGGGAGGGGTGCGAGGCCCCCTTCCATTGGAACTTCCATGGCGACCAATCGTAAGATTGGTGTGGATTTTCAAAAAAAACTCCTTGAAGGTGTTGGTGTTGGTGTTGGTGTGGATTTTCTAGAACATGGTCCCAGTCCTAGTTTCTAGGACGGGATTTTTTGTCCGCAAGGACAAGACGACGAAGCCACGAAGAATCCTAAAGCTCCCACACTTCACCCACACATGCACCCAAACAGAGCAAAATACCAACCCACAAACAGTCCGAACCAGAACCAGCGACGATAGACACCAATCACTCAATGCGTGCCAGCTTTCAGCTTTCGCCGATTTACGATTTGTCATATTTATTAGCACGCTGCGCGCCGCTACTCATATAGCTTGAGGCCGACCGTGGTGCGCCTACTACATAACGCGTCGGACGAGATAAGGATAGCACCGCGCGTGCCTCCTCTCGGCCCTTAGAGCAAGAGGGCCGGCGGGGCATGCACAATCCACTGCCACCTCCTCCACCACCACACCCCAACGCCAAAGGCCAAAGTAGGGCGTGACCGTCACGCGCTGACTCTGATGGCTTTAGGAGCTCTTGTTTGCTCGATCGCAAGTGCAGCAGTAAGTTTGAGTAGTTATCCCAACCGCCACTCCGAGGACAAAGTGAAGTGCAGCATATTTGAGGGCACAATGCTGCACAAAGCTGGCTACTAATCGTCACGACCAATGCATGCAAGTACGTCGTCGTCATCGCCGTCCAAAGGCAAATCAGCCTCGACATCTGTAGATGATATGGGAGGGTTCCTCTTGGATAATACAGCAATGTCCGGTGCATCAAGGTCGATTGCCGCAGCAAGCAGCTCCCTATCCCGGTCTTCGCGTGTTCGAAAGCCGGCAATCTCCACGTCACTTTCGGTGCCATTGCTCGCGCACGTGTGTGAGACAGCCGAGTTGCAGCATGGTTGCGTGGCGTGCTCACCCTCGCGCTTGACTCGGACATTCGCTTTTACGTCCCCAGCTCCTTGCCGACCCTCGTCTCCTGCGTGCTCCTCGCGGCGCCTCTTGATTAGAAGGCGCGCCTTCTCGAACGCATCTGTAGTCGTAGACTCCTGGACCGTTGCCCTTGCGCAAAGTTGTTGATGATGCGGCATCTGATGCTGTCGCTGCAACACTTTCTGATGATGCAATTGTTGCTGTTGCACATGCTGTTGCCTCATCATCTGTTGCCTCATCATTTGCTGCCGGAGTTGCTGTTGGTGTATCTGCGCCTGCTGCATCTGCTGCATCTGCGCCTGCTGCATCTGCGCCTGCCGCATCTGCGCCTGCCGCATCTGCGCCTGTTGTATCATCACCTGTTGCTGCATCAACTGCTGCTGCTGCATCATCATCATGTGTTCTTGGTTCCTTTGGGCCTGCAACATTTGCTGCTGTTGAAACCAAAGCTGCTTCGATGTACTGCACTTGAAGCACGTCATACGTGAAGCGTAACAGTTTGCTCCGCAATTCGGACATATCCAATCGCCGGGCCTTTGCGGCACGGCTGGGCCAGCAGCAGACATTTGAACCATAGGGCAACACACGGCTGGTGCCATCCCGCATGCAGTGGCACACACTCCAGCGCCCACAGCACCACCAAACATAGACTCATTGCTAGTCACCGTTACTCCATCGGCGCCCGTTTGCATTCCGCTCGCGCCCATCAGCTGCGCCTGTATCCCTTGAGCACCAATCGCGGCCGCTCCGTTGCCTGCGGCGAGTGTGCTGCTCATGCCACAGCCACCACTGCTTGCCTCAGGCTTTGTAGTAATACCCTCTCCGGCTCTAGCAGGCTTCTCGTTGTCCATCCCGCAGACGTCGTCTGACGCGGCGGGGCTAGATGCATCCTCCTGGGCGTGCTTCACGTCCTCAAAGAAAGCCTTTAGCGCGTCGCGCATCTGCTTATTTGGAATTACCTCATCTACTTTCACCCCAGTCGCGCCACAAAGTGAACAAGTCGTTCCGTCGCTTGATGGATCATCGATCAGCGCTTGTAGCACAGCGTCACTGGAGACAGAGGCGCCGCAGCACGGCAACACGACTGGGTCCCGGAAAAGCTTTTTGGTTATTGGACATTTCAATTCCTCGGGCACCGCCTCCGTGTCTACCTTCTCGCGAGATTTCGAGGTCACCTTGCTGAATTGCCGCTCGTCCGCAACCATACGTGCAATGGAACCGTCTGCCATGAGGAAGCCACCGGACACGTCAGCATCGCCAGAAGATGCAATCTTCTGCAGCCTGCTGAGCGGGATGCCCACAGGAGCTCGTCTCACATGAGTCGCAGTCCCTTCATCGCCGCCGTCGGCGACCGAATTGTTCGGACAGTTTTGGATAAAGTGACCCTGCTGCCGACAGCGATAACACACATATCCAGGAGGCGGCGTACGTCCCTGTGGTTTTCCATCAGGCCCAACCTTCGCAGGTGGACCAGGACGACCAGCGCCCCGACTTCCTGCAGTTGGATGTCGCTGAAAGTACGGGCGCTGCCACTCATTGCTCGCGGCGGCCATCATTTGCTTGATCTGAGAGAAGAGTGGAAGAATATGAGACGGAAAGCAGGCATTTTCAGCATACACAGCTAGACAGCTCCGAGCCTGGAGGGACAAAGCCGACGGTCGTGCTGGAGGTGTCCACGCGCCACATGATGTGCGCCGTCGGCGTGCGCACCCTCTGAGCCTCCGCCTCATCTGCCTGCACAGCGCCTGTGGGTGCAGCTGTCACCGTTGACTCTACCTGCGTGAGGCAGGAAGCAACGGCGAGTCAATATACCTTCTGATCATGGGCGCAAGGTGCCACCGTGATACAGCGTCAGGAATTCGTCCTGAGGCACCGGTCGGTAAAGTGAGCCTACGCGCGTTCGCCAGCCCTAGTTCCAAGGCGCAAGCTCCATTGTCTATCGTGACAACACACCTGTTGGGTTGCGGGAGATGAGCGGTACGATGGTGTACAGCTCAACGTCGAGGAAACTTTCGCCTATCGCCGGACGGGAGCTCTCACATGAGCAATAACGGTTGGCATTTGGGGGTAATGCACAGCGCGGACGATATTCACGCGCGTTCACGTGGGGCACATTTCACGTAGACACTCTCATGTGCCATACGTTGTGCCGATGTACGCATGTCCTTCAACCTCACCATTCGGCACAGTACGGATAGTTTGTGCCAAGACATCGCGCGCGAGCCGCATAAATATGGCGACGCGCAAGCTTACTTGATACAGGGCAGAAGGTGCCGGTGCAGCAGAAGCGCCCGATGAACATGAGCTGAGACAAGTGGGGGGATGATGGCTGGGTACATGGGAAGCACCAAGATGAGGGGAGAGCGACTGCTCAGGACGAATGGTCGATACAGTACAAGAAAGGAACACGTGAAAAAGAATAGCAAGAATGCATCGCGAATCGCCCCGATAGTTGAAATAAGCCAGAGCTTTGGCTGAGAGTTGGGGTGCTGTAGAGGCCAAAAGGCCGAGTATGGTTGAGGGATATCCGTCTGCAACTGCAAGATTCTCGATGTGCAAATACTTGGCAAGCTTTGTGAAGTTCGAGAACACCCACAGGGAGCCAGAGCGAAACGGAACCTCTCGACTCAATATGCTGCGCCTAACTACACTCCGGCCGACACATAAGCAACTGAGATGCCACGCGATGGCCGACGGGCCACATTCAGTTCGGGCATATGGGCCAATCACACACAGATTGCCTGCTACTGTTGATCCTCCACCACTTGCACTTATCCGGCTCTGCGGCACACGTCGAACCAGCAGTCGAGAACTGGCATTCACCATGGCATCGTCATCACCATACTCTGCGCGCGAGGCGTGGATACGTGGGGAGACTGCCTTGACAGAGCAATAGAGGGGCCTTAGGCAAGCTCTGGGAGCCTCCTCACCCTCGCCGGTCTGTGCGTTTGTGAGAATGAGGCCGAAGGCTGCGGGAACCTTCTTGAGCTCGATGATAGCCTGATGGCGGCGACAGCAGAGGTAGCTCAGTGCTATATAATATCTACGCGCCCCGCATGCAGGGAATAGCAGCTGATGCAGCCAGATGGCGCGGAGAGAGCGCACCTGCTTCAGGTCGCCTATGCTGATGGAGGGGGCACCCGCGAGATCATGCGTGCTGTACGTATGGTCCGACTTGAACTTGAACTCAACCCCCGCTCCCATCGCCAGGTGGGGACGACCGATCACCGCGTTGGGGCCGCGAGGGGTGCGTGGGGGGGGGGGGAGAAGGGGGAGGGGGGGAGGGAGGGGGGGGGGGGGAAGGAGGGGGGGAAGGGCAGATGGGGAGAGATGGAGAGTGGGCGTGGGGGGTGTATGGGGGCGGGGGGGGGGCGGGAGGGGGGGGCGGGGGGGGGCGGGAGGGGGGGGGGGGGGGCGGGAGGGGCGTCTTCCTGCGCAACAACAGCTCAGCAGCCCACCGGCTCTCCGTCTAGGAGTAAAGAGCTTTCTTTCTTGTGCTTCTTGGCCTCCAGAGGCCTCGCACGAGAGAGTGAGCAAAGGGGCGAACCACCGTTTTTGGCCGTGGAAGAAACGCACGGGCACCGGGGCACCGTCGGGTGAGACGTTGGAGCGCGTTTTCTTTTTGGCGCCTCCAAGAGAAGTGAACGGCTCCGCCTGCTGCTCCCTCCACCTCCACCGCCGCCGAGCCTAGATGGGAAATGCGGTGCTGGGGCCTGCAAATACAGCCAAGTACATATGTATGTGCGGCCAAATATAATTCAAATACATTCGAGGCCTACAACCCAGGACGCACTTCAAATACAGCCAAATACATATGTATTTGTATTTGGCCTCTGGAGGCCGCCGAGGCCGAGGCACTACTTGATGGAGATGGAGATGGAGACGGCACACGGCGGCAGGGAGGCCCCGCCGCCCCAGGGCCAATGCCGCTCCCCGCCGCTCCAGCCCCCAGCTCATTGCTCATTGCCCCCGGCCCCCCGCCGCCCCGCCGCTCCCCCACATCCACATGACGAAGGCCTCGGGCCTCGGACCTCGGACCTCGGACCTCTGACCTCTGAGGCACGGGGAACGGGGAACGGGGGGGGGGGGGTTGACGGGGTGACAGGGTGACACAGCGGAGAGCGGAGAGTCCCCTCTGCTCTATTTGCCGTCCATCCGTTTGCTCTTCTAGGGCTAGTATCACGTCCAAGGTATGGAGTTTTAAAAAATGATTGCAGATTGTAGGGTTGTAGGTTGTGGGGAGCACACCCTAACTACAACTACTAACTACTAATACTAATAGAGATAGCTAATAACCGACCTCCTCTCCCAGGTGTAAACCACGCGTAGTTGTAGTTGGTTGTTAGTTGGCTCTGGGGGAGGCAGAGGCAGAGGAGCAGAGGAGGGGCGGGGGCGGGGCGGGGCGGGGCGGGGCGGGGGGAGGGGGGGGGGGCGCAAGAATGTGTGGCCAAAAAAGGTGTGAGTGTGAGTGTGAGTTCTGAGTTCACCTTTTTAACTTTTTGATTTTTCGGGGGGTTCGTTCTTCGTTAGCGCGAAATTGTATTTTTTGGTCCGCTTTATTCCGTTGACGATACGTGCACATTAATACTCGCATGAAGGGGGGTTCAAATGTTTTTTGCCACCTACTTTACTCCCACTCTACTTGTACTCTCTCATTTCTAGATGGCTAAAATTGTAATGGTGATCTTCTGGTGCATTTTGTTATGGTGGGGAATAGGTCTTTACGTGTTTGGCCGGTGCGCCGCCCCGCGGGCGGGAGAGATTCTCTTCTCTTCTGCTCTCCACTTCGGTGCGGGAGGCGCGAGAAGAGCGAGGTGCGTGCGATTGAGTACTCCTACTCTAATGATGTACTCTAGAGTAGATCATCCTCCACATGTGGAGCTCTGGCGCGTGGCGCCCCGAGGATGGTCCTAGAGCGTGAGATGAAGAGGCACGAGAAGAGAAGAGAGAGAGAGCGCTGTGTGGCGTGGCGCGGGACGAGGAGGGCGCCTCGCGCCGTCGAGCGGGAGATGGTTTACATTTTACAGGAGGAGGAGAGAGTGAAGATGCGAAGTGGGAGAGGCCACAACCCACAGAGGGAAACACTGAAGAGAGGGGCCGAGATGAGAGAAGATTGGAGAGAGGATAGATGGTAGGGAGAGAGCAGGGTTGAGGTGGCCCGAGGGGGGGGCGAGGGAGGGAAGGGCTAGCCGCGGGGCCGCCACGATGGGCAGCGCCACGGAGCAGCCCTCACTCGTGCAGGCGCTGGCTCCTCAGACACTGCGGCTGCGCATCACAGAGCGGGTCACTGAGATCTACCGCGTCGTTCGCTCCCTTGGAGAGCTACCGCTGTGCCTCATCATCTTCCTGCCGAGGGTCGCCCTCTCGTACTTCACCATTCTGTACGCCCACCTGTGCTGCCTCTGCCTTTGCCCAAGCGCGGCGCTCGGGTTGCAAAGTCCGGGCGCGTTCTCTCGCTCGCGCCTGCGCCGTCCGCGCCAGCGTCCTGCCCCCCAGGAGTGCTCCAGCTTGCAGCATTGCGCATTCATGCTGACAGGGTTTCGCGCTGCCCCCAATACCAGTGTGGCACAATTCCTGCGGAACATTGCGCGCTTGATGAACACTACGTCGTCATATGAGAAGAAGGCCAATCTTCGTATTCTAATTATCACAGACTACACTCCGCCCCAGACGCACGGCATTGCAATCCGCTTCCAGCACTACATCACTAACATGCGTCGCGCTGGGCATGAGGTGCAGGTCTATTCAACGAATCTGTCCAGGGTGCGTGCTCGTGCATACTTGGTTGGCCGTCCATTTCGGCAACTTAAGCCCAGTGATACCTCTATCTGCGGCTGATTCCCTTTGGATAGCGGCGATTGCCGTCAATCCTTCATCGCAATGACCAGATTGTTGGGTCCCTCTATATAGGAGCGGTTGACGTCATTCGATCACCCAAACATGCCTTCGATTGTCAATCCTTTCAACACTTCAAATTGCATGGCTTATAACCCAGGCCTCCGACTAGCGTGGGTGCTTGGCGCCAAGCAATGGGACATCGTCCATCTTGTCTTCCCATCCGTCATTGGCTCCGCGATTATCCCCGTGTGCAATTGGTGTGGTATTCCCGCTTCTCTTGTTGTCAGTTGCAACGCACTGCTGGCCACGTTCATGCGCCCGAATCTAGCCTCATGTTCTCTGTCTTTTCGCTGATACGTGTGCTGCCTAAACTTGGCAGGCGGCGTATTCCGATCTACTGCTCGCATCACGTAGACATGGAGTACTATGTGGAGCAGTACGCAAAGTCCATTGCTTGGCTGGGCAACTTCTTCTATTGGCTATTTGCCAAATTACCTGCACGTTACGCCAATGCCAACGCTGCGCCGACTTTGTGCTTTCTGGACTCGCACATTCCTCACAAGGCGAAAGGTTGCATGCGCGTCCGCATCCCCTCGGGTGTGGCTGATGAGCGCTTCAAGGTCGACTCAGATGCGCAGTTGGCGGCTGAGCGCCGTGACCTAGAGCGCATCTGCGGTGGGTCCCCAGATGATTGCATTTGCATCATGGTCCAGCGGCTCGCACCAGAAAAAGACACGATGCACGCGCTGGAGGCTCTCCTTCAGTTGCGGGATGGGTCGGAGACCCTCGCAGCCGCAAAGGCAGGGAAGGGCAAGGCGATTGCCAGCGCATCCGACAGGCCGTTGTGCACCATCGATGGGAAGCGCAAGCTGAGGTTCGTCATTGCGGGCGATGGTCCCGCGCGCAAAAGCCTAGTCAACTTCACCGAAAAATATAAGCTACCGGTAACCTTCACGGGCAACGTGAAGAATGACCGGCTTCCACCCCTGTACCGCGCCGCCGATGTATTCGTGACGTGCTCTACGTCTGAGACGTAAGTTCTAGCCCCTCGCACCACTGCACCCTTGCACACACGTTCTCACCCAAGTTCGAAATTGATATGCCACTCGTCAATTTTGTATCATCTTGCGCAATGTCCTTGCGTTTTCACGCCCGCTTTGCTTTTGCCTCAGGTATGGGCTCACGGTGCTCGAGGCTCTTGCGTGCGGCACCCCGTCAATATTACCGCACTGTGCCGTTTTCGATGAGCTGTGGGAGCAGCGCCTCCCAAAAGAATGGATGTATGATCACGGGAATCCCACCACCCTGCTCGACTCACTGAAAGCAGCTGCCAACAAATCATCGAAACAACGTCTACGCGATGAGCCAGTGAAGGCGAGCTGGTCGGATGCCACCACTGAACTTCTAGAACAGTATGATGCTTGTATCGATGCCAACCTGCCACTACGCATGGAGCTCGCAACCATCGGCAAGGTCTTAACCAATTTGTTTCGCGTGACTTTGGTCGGACTTGTCATTTGGTGGGCGCTGCGCTTCGAAGGGCGCGTCTTCATGCGCACGGTTATTGCCTTACTCCAACAGCTGTCTGAGGACCCAACATCCATTTCCCGTTGAGTGCGGCACATGCCATGCTCTCCGTGAAAGATGTGCAAACAACTGCACCGAACCGTATCCTCCTCGGCTTCCAACCGTGTTGAATGATGGCTCCTCGCACTAGCGCAAGGCGTACAGTCGCTCAGACCATGGACACTGCAATGTCCTCGCGGGTAATATGATCCTTTGCTGCGGCGCGATGTATCTCGTAGCAAAACAGCCCTTCCACGACCAACTGGAGTGAAATGGTGCTCACTTTTCCCCGATGCTCCTCGAAGCCTTTTCATCGGAGAATCGCTCGGATGGCTGTTTCTTTTTGTTCTTCCGGAAAGCGTTGGCTGCGGAAGTTCCGTCAATATCGACGCCTGAGATCTTATTGGATGTCAGGCTAGACGCTGACGTTGGTTGTCACGCATGTTTGGGTGATGAATATCTAAGACGGCGTCGATGGCTGAAGGCTTTCGCCGTTGTACAACACGTGGACGAGCGGATCTCTCGGTGGTTTGATGTGGATAAGCTTGACTAACGTGCCTGCATCGCGGTCGCGTGGCGGCGTGGCGCCTTGCTTATTTTGCAGTGTTGCGATAGTCCTTATTTACGGTAATTCAGAATGGTAAATCCACGGCTCAACCAATAATTGTTCATTGATTGAAGCCTTGGCTGATGGTTGCCGGCTTGCTGTTGGCTTCTGGTCTGCCTCAGTGCCAGGCAATCGCAAGTGCCGAGGCTGTTGTTCTCAGGTCTCAGGCGGCTGCCAATTGAGGACTAAAACGTTGTTGATGTTCTCGCCGCGCGCGCAGCCTTGGGCTCGGTACTCACACGCACGCATTCAACACCCCAACGTCCCCGGCCTTTTAGCCGCTTTCTTTGCATTCCCGCCATAGGCATAGGCATAGGTCATCAACCTAGGACCTATCTATCAGCTATCAGAGCGCGGTTCTGAGCTCAAGTACAGGTACAGAGTCTGAGGAAATGGGCCGTTAACAGTAAAAGAGGGGGGTCCAATCCGAAGCGGAGGGGGGGGTCTGTCTGGAAGCGGAGGGGAGAGCGCCCCCCCCGCCCCCCCCCCGCGCGCGACCTTCTCCCTCCTCGAGCGCCCGCGCTCCCCCCTCCCCCGCCCCCCCCCGCCGCCCCCCCGCCCCCCAACCAGCCTCGCCGCCGCCGCCCTCGCCCCAACCGCCCTCCCCACACCGCCCTCGCCGCCACCTCCGTCTCCGCCACCTCCGTCTCCGCCACCGCCGTCGTCTCCCCCCCCCTCGCCGCAACTAAGTTTATACTTGGACGCGATGGAGCGCGCCGGCGCGACTCCCCTCTCTTTCGGGCCCCCCGCCGAGGGCGGCCCTCCTGCCCGCACATGGACCTGTCGCTGGCAAAGCGGCCGCGTCCTCCCTCGGAGGCCGAGCAGGTGCGCGCGACCCCGGTCGCGTCACACGGCCCGTGGCCTCGGCCACAGCACACACAGCAGCCATGCTGGCCCCTCCCATGGGGCAGGGCAGTGGGCTCCTGGCAAGCCATCAGGCGTGCCAGGAGCATGGGTGGTTCCTCCCTTCCTCCCCCATGGCAGGGGAGGAGTGGAGAGAGGGGGGGGCTCGTGCCCCCCCATGGGCGAACTAAGTATAAACTTAGTTGGAATGCGTAAAAATATAGTTTACCCGTGAAGTGTGGGCGCCAACGGCAAGGCAGATAAGAAATGAGCGATTGGTAGGTAAGCGACAGCGATAGAGTACACGATGAACTACAGATGCAGATGCATGCGCGCGCAGCACCAACGGCACAAGACAACCCCATCACGCAGCAAGCAGTGCCGCACAACTTACATCACATCGTTTTGCACATCGTTTTGCGACGTAGCTCTCATAAAGCATAAACGGTCTCATCATTGTGACGCCATCGCCATCATCTCCCTCGTTGCCATTTTCAAATCAGTCTCCACCAACCCGCACGGCGATCGAAGCGCGCCACGTTCCTTTTCGTTACCCGAATCTTCTTGAGTGCGCATCCACATCACATCGAGCACCTCGACGCGGAATGGATTGAGGATCGATTCGGATCGCACACCTCACTCATTTGTGCCTTTTGGGCCCGTGATTCCTTTGCCCGGCATGAGGCGAGCGAGGGAGATGTGGGGATATTTGCATCCGCAAAGACGAGCCGATGTGCATGACGTCCGCGAATGCACTCGTGTACGTAACAGGCGCGCCGTCCCAATCAGGCCATATTCAGATAAAAGTTGATGTCATCTTCAGGGTCTATTTTGTTCTCGTCGTCGGATTTCTCCCGCTTCTTTCGCTCCGGCAAGTGCGAGCGGAACATGACGGGCTTACCCGTTCGCTTCACCACGGGCTCTTGGGATCGCCGGATCGAGCGCTGAATCCGCTCTTCCTGGGCACGGGCGGCCTCTGCCTGCTTGGCCTCCCGCACTCGTGAGCGCCTTTCCTTTTCCTTGAGTTTTTCAGCCGCCTCCACCTCTTCACGAGGCATTGTGTCGATGATCGCTAGTAGCTCTTCAAGCTGGGTTTCGATGTTTGTGAGCATTTGTAGTGTTCCGAGAGAGTTGTCACTCTCCGAGAAGATCGCCTTGTACACTTCCGCCACCTTGCGATTGAGCTCTTCTAAGGTCTTTTCCTGCGAAACAAGTGAGTCCTTGCTCTCACCCTTCAAGTCCAGTCCCCGTCGCTTGTCCTCCTCGTCTCTCAGCTGCAGCTTGAGGTGCTCGATCTGCGCTGTCAGCCCAGCAGTCTCCCCATCCATGCGCGTCCGTGTCTCGTGCAGCTTGCTCTTGAGCTCCTCAAGCGCCTCCTCCGTCTCCTGGGAGTTCTGGATGAGGAAGAGATTGGACTCCTCGAGCGATGTGAAAAGGTCAAGTAGTTGCTGCGGGTCTTTGAAGTACATGAGCTCCGCTTCGGGTTCATCCGGTGGCTCAGCTGCGCGTGCATCGGCCTCACCCTCCTTCATGTAACGACATGTCAATTCTTCCGTCAGTTCCGTGATGGCAGCCTCACGCTCCGCAGCCTCTGCTGCCTTCTCCTCGTCCGTCTTGCGCCCACGCCGTCTAAGCCCTGCCTTCCTCTCTGCTTCCAACTTGGCCGCGGCCGCGGCATCCACTTGTTCCACCGCATCCTTGGAAGCACGACCAGCACAGATTTCTCTCCTTGCGGCCTCTTTAACGGCCCACGCCCTTGCCTGAGATTGACCGAGCGAGGAACACACACTTACAATTGACGGCTCGGCAGTGGCACACGCAGGGTGCATGGACATTTAAGCACCACGTACCTTCTTTTCTTCACGCATCTGCCTTTGCTCGTCAAACCACTCCTGTGGCGTCAGCTTGTCAAGAAAAGCTTTGTACCTCCGGCAGTCCTCAAGCTGTTCCTCACATTTGGACATCTCTGACTTTATCTGAGTGATCTGAGCATTTAACTTCTTGATCTCCTGAACCTTCTCCGTTTTTGCCTATGCAATGAGAACGGGGGGTCAGCAACAATCTTACGCTGCGGATAGCGGCGCACATGGGCACGGGCTTGGCGGTGCACCTTGGTCTCTGTTTCTGCCTTTTTTATAGCCTGCACAGCCTTTGCGTCGTTGTCCTTCAGAAATTGGTCGAAGCGCAGAGCATCCTCCTCGAGCATTTGCTCGGACTTCTTGAGTGCCTCTTCTCTTTGCTGCGCTCGCTCCTCAAGCTTGCGGATCTCCGCGCGCTTAGTGTCGAGGCTCATCTGGACGAGGAACATCTCACGCTTCTTAGCGATGAAGTCGGCCATATTCTCCTTCTCCTTCCGACGATCGCGCGTCGCCGCCGCCACCATATTGAGCTTGGATTGCTGTGCAGTGGTGGCGGCGGCGGCCTCAGCCTGGTCCTGGCGGAAATCGCTCACGGGCGGCTTCTTCTTGACGCCCTTCTCCCAGACGGGCTGCTTGAGCATGAGCTCACGTTCAGCCCGTTTCCGCGCCTGCTCCTCGTCGCGCAGCGCGAAAACCTCCTCATCAGTTGGCATGCGGAATGGGTTCTCCTCGATCTGCCTCGCCATGGTGCTGAGGGCAGTGAACTGGCGCGCGGGGGGGGGGAGGGGGAGCGTGCAAGGAACGGCCAAAGAAGAGAAGAGAGAGAGAAAGGGTTGGAGAGAGGAGAGGGGTGAGGGTGGGCGGCAGGCAGTACGAGAGGAGGGGCGCCCACAGCCGGGGGGGGGAAGAGAGGGAGAGAGTTGAGGTCGCCGACCGGAGAGAAGAGCGTGGGGAAACGTCTGGGGGGCGGGGCGGGGAGGGGCGGGGAGGGGAGCGGCGAGCGAGAGCAGCTTGCTCGAACTAAAAATGAGACGCTCCCTCTTATTTGGACTCTAGACTACATGCACTTTGTACCTTGTATTGCACTGTGCCAAATACTCGTGCACACCTACTTTATACTTTATAAAAAACTCGATGGTATTTAGTATTTAGAGATTTAGAGTAGCAGGTAGACCGCTTGACTCCTCCTCGTAGAAAGTAGAGAGGTCGCCGCCCTTTGCGAGAGACCGTTCCGCCTAGAGGAGAGAAAGAAGAAGAGGAAGAAGGGGTCGCCGAGCGGAGGGAGCCCCCCCCCCCCCCCCCCGTCTCTCACCTGACCCCCCCCCCGCCCCGCCCCGCCCCTCCCTCCCGTTCACTCTCTCCGGGCACTCTTCAATGCCCGAGGACAGCAAGGCGATGCTCGAGGCGCAGGCAACCTACGCTGAACAGCATGGCATCTTCCAGCTCTTCGAGACGCTGCTGCAAGGCCTGCTCATCAAGAAGCCCGACGATCCCATCAAGCACCTCATTGGTGCACTCGCAGAGACGCCAGTGCCCAAGGTCATCGTCTTCGGCGCGCCCTCGACCGACCCGACGTTCCACTGCAAAGATATTGCCACCACGCACTCGCTCGTCCACATCGCTGCCGACAACATGTGGGTGGAAGCGTCGGCAGCTGGAACAGAGGCCGGCCTTGCCGCGAAGGCCCTGAAGGACTCTGGGAAGGAGATCCCAGCCGAGCTCAAGAAGCAGATGGTGATGGACAAGTTGAAGTCGTCAGAGTGTCAAAGCAAGGGCTGGGTGCTGGAGGGTTTCCCAACAGCAGCCTCGGAAGCGCATGAAATGCTTACAGCTGGCATTCTTCCCACCCGTGTGATTGAGCTCGCTGTTGACGACACGGAGGCAAAACGCCGCCTCGTCGGCCGCCGCATTGATCCAGTGGCAAATATTACGTACCACCTCGAGGATTCGCCGCCTCCTGACGCCGAGACGCGAAACCGACTGGTTCACCGGCCAGAGGATACGGCAGATCGAGTCCACAAGCGAGTGATGAGCTACCGGTACGCTGTTGGGCCGATCCTCGCTGCGTTTGCCAAGACACTGGTCACAGTGGACGGAACGCAGAGCAACGATGCCATCGCAGCCGAAATCGCCCCAACTATCACCGCAAAATTGGCGTCACGCGCCCCACGCGGTGCGCCACGCGTGCTCCTCCTTGGAGGTCCCGGATGTAGGCAGGAGGAGTTGGCGGAAGGCATTTCGCAGCGGTATGGTGTTGTCCATGTCTGTGCAACTCATCTCCTGAAGGCCGGCGCCAGCAAGGACACTCCGGTCGGGAAGAAACTGCTTGCGTACACAGCGGGTGAGATATCGGACGTTCCGGACGAGCTCCTCGCTCCGTTGGTGCTGGAGCGGCTGAAGGGTGACGACGTTCGTAGAAAAGGCTTTGTCCTGTCTGGGTTCCCAAACAATGTCAAGCAGGCCAAGACACTGAGTAAGGCTGGGGTGTGGGTGAGGCATGCCGTGCACCTCGACATCGCCCCAGCGGTAGTAATGCGCAAGCTTGTGGAGGCACGATTCGACCCGACGACTGGAGAGCAGTACCACCCGGATGAGAAGTGGCCGACAGATCATGAGATGCTTGCACGGCTAGTGCAACATCCTTTGCACGCGATGCCTGCCGTGGAGTCGGCGCTCGCGTCCTGGGAAGAGCGAAAGCCGCAGCTCCTGGCCGCGTACCCGGATGTTATTCAGGAAGATGCGAATAGGTCCCTCTTGGCTCTGGAGGAGCGCCTTAAGTCATGCTTCTAAAGCTGGCAAGTGTGTCAAAACTCGCTCTTACTAGAGGTGAAGGTCGATATCTCCTAGATTCACGCAAGACGCCGGTCTGTATAAATAATGTTTGGGTCGGGTTGTCCTTGTGTGATTGAGGTGGTTGCCCTGCTCATTCGCTGCTGCGCATGTGAACGTCTTGGCTGATGTGTGGTGTGTCGTATGCGTGCCGGCTTATGGGTCGCCGGACTTTCGTTCCATCCCTCGGTGCGTGCTCTTTGTTACGCCGCTAGCGCGTCTTTATCCGCGATAGGCCTTGCGCGTGTTGCTCTTCCCTTCTATGCTCTCAGTAGTAAATACTTATCGAGGATGAACAAGGTAGGCTACAACTAAGCGAAGAATTCGGCCGCGTAGCAAAAGCCCTCGGCTTAGCGCTTAGCTAAGAGGCTCGCATGAAAAGACGCGACAACCCGCTCCGACCGAATGTCAGGGCTGGCGACCGACCATAAATACGGACATGCCGGATGTACGGAAGTACACATGAGTACGACTACACCCCGCAGCACCTACAGTATAAACAGGTCACTCAACGGAACAAGAGGGAGGCGAGAACATACCGTTGGGGACAGGTGCACCCCGCTTAGCTCGGACCCCCCAAACGACCCGGGCCCCTAAGTAGAGCACGAGGGGAGTTGCCGCAAGGCAGGGAGTGAGGGAGAGGGAGGCGAAAGAGCGTGGCTTCGTGAGTGTCTTCCATTGCCACGGGCGAGGCGAGAATATTAAAAAGTTTTTTTTTATGCTCTCAGTAGTAAACCCTAGATAGGCTGTCTATTGAACCTACTTTTATAAGTAGGGGCCAATGGGGGCCTCGCGCCCCCCTCTCTCCATCGCGGACACCCCCAGGGGTGGGCCCGTACAATCAACCACAGCCCCTGCCCTTTGGCAGGGGCTGGGCAATCACCACACTGGCCCAGACCCTAGTGGGCGCGGGCCGTGATTCGCACTCCCACGCCCTGCGTGGGCCTGCACTCGAGCTGACCCCCCCCCCTTCCCTGGTCGCCAGGCAGACAGATGCCTTTGGGCGGCTCCCATGGCCAGCGAGGCAAGCGTGGGAGAGGCAGGGGGGGCCAGGGGCTGAGCCCCAGCCTCCACTGCCCCCTGAGCTGCCCTGGCTGGCCCTCTGGAAGCCCCCAAAGGACCTCTGAGAGCAGGCCGTGGCGCGCCGCATGGCGACGCGCCGCAGGGACACAGGTGGAGGAGAACGGAGAGAGGGAGAGGTGCACCCCCCCCCCGATGGAGTGCGGAAAGAAATGGGACCCGTTTGCGTAAGCAAACGGGCGGAGAGGGGCGGCTGGCGACAGGTGGGAGATGAGGAGGGAGAGGCTCAAGGCGCCTACGAGAACCCTTGTGGCAGGTATCTCGAGGCGCAGTCTTTCATTCCTCGAGGACCGCTCGCGGCGAGAGCTGTAAGGGCGGCACCGACCTACGGCCGAGCACACCTCATCATCACGAGAGTGTGGGCCTGGTGGAACGAGCACAACAGACGTTGATCAACATGGCTCGCGCTACCGATGAAGGCGGCGGTCATTGGGTCGATCATCTCCCGTTCTTTTTAATGAGCATGCGCGCTTCCGCCAATCGCATCACCCGCATGTCGCCTGCTGCCTTGCTCTACGGCCGTGAGCTTCGCCTGCCTGCCCAGCTTTCTGATCCACCTGACACTGGTCCACCTCCCGAGTTACCTCAGGAAATTCGCACGTACGCTTGGAAAATGCATTGTCGTTTAAAGGCGGCGTGGGCCGCAGCTTATGATGCAACTTTAGAATTTCAAGCCGACGCTTTCGCTGACACGCTACGCACTCACTCTCCCCCCATCCAATTCGCTCCAGGTGATAGGGTGGTTCGCAAGATTCCAGGACACCGCAACAAGCTCCTCTACCACTACAGCGGACCATACCGCATCGCTGAGGCGCTTGGCGCTGGCCGCTACCGACTACGCGACCAAGAAACGCAATTGAGGGGCTACTTGAGCGTGGCCGCCGCGTGGGCAAAGATCCTGCTAATTTCCCCAATGTGGCAGCCATCTTGAGGGGGAAGCACACAATCACCATTGGTACGGCCACACGTGAGTACTATGCCGATCCCTACCATGATTTTTTTGAAGGTGAGGTGTCTGCTATTGGCAAGGCTATTGGCAACTAATTTCCCCAATGTGGCAGCCATCTTGAGGGGGAAGCACACAACCACCATTGGTACGGCCACACGTGAGTACTATGCCGATCCCTACCATGATTTTTTTGAAGGTGAGGTGTCTGCTATTGGCAAGGGCTCTTGGACCATCAATCAAGTACGCCAACAACCAGACGCTTGTGGTCAAGGATGAGCACGAAATCCGATGTGCCATTGATGTGCGTGCATTGCCTCAGTGGTCATTACTCATGGCACAAGCCAAGGGAGCCTTTAAATACCTCGAAAATCGCTACACAAATCAGTGTGCCTCAACCTATGGTTGCAAAGATCAGCATCGCATCTCCGGGCTGCTCCGCGCATTCAACCCAGGATTTGTCGCGCAGGGCAAAATCGATGGACGGTGGATTGAATGCATCTGTGAGCTTCCTTCCTTTGCTCATATGCTCATATCCCCGCTATTGCAACGAAGCTGAGAGAGGAGTTACCTGCGTATTTGATTGCTAGTGGAGGTTGCGCTGCTATCAACCAAGGAGAACCCAAGGAGTTCAGCAAGAAGGTGCTCTCGTGGTGGGCATCAAATCACACCAAGTTCCCTACGTGGGCCCTTGCTGCAAGGATTGCCTTGAGCCTTTCTCCCAATTCTGCTTCTGCTTCTGCTTCATGTGAGCGTGTGTTTTCCTTGCTTGCTTGCATGTTCCCCTCTGTTCGGGCCACTTCCCTTGCAGACCAAGTGGCAGGCAGCGTCTGTCATGCTGCGATACAATCGACAATCGCAACAAGCGTAAGGAGCAGGAAGCCTGCGCCTGAGTAACTTGAAGTGAGTGAGTGAGTGAGTGAGTGTGTGTGTGTGTGTGTGTGTGTGTGTGTGTGTGTGTGTGTGTGTGTGTGTGTGTGTGTGTGTGTGTGTGTGTGTGTGTGTGTGTGTGTGTGTGTGTGTGTGTGTGTGTGTGTGTGTGTGTGTGTGTGTGTGTGTGTGTGTGTGTGTGTGTGTGTGTGTGTGTGTGTGTGTGTGTGTAGCTCTGAGTAGCGAGTAGCATAGCGTTATTTTTAGAACGTGGTACGTGGCATAGCGTCGTATAAATAACGTGATATTTACAACATATTTGGATGTGGATTTTTTTGATATTTTCGACATATTTTTGCAACATATTTGGGCTCATTTTCCTACATATTTTGGCCGACCCCTATCTACTCCCTTGATCTCCATGCCTGGGTGATCAGTCCAGAGCTAGAGCATATTCATATTCCGAGTAGAAAGAAGGTGTCGTTCCGTCAATAGTGGGACATCAGTCGAATTGAGCGATCAAATGTCCACAGTTGTATTGTAGTTGTTTAACATTAGATCTTGTTAAAATTATAAGAGAGAGAGGCCGTCAAAGCTTCTTCGCTAATCACATCGGTGCATACCGTGCATGGGCACGGCGCGATGTGCATCGGTCCCCCCGCGGATACGCCGTGCGCGCGCATGTCAACCCGTTCCGTGTGTGTAGCCCCTGCGGCCCACAACTACGTAAACTGGCCATATAAGAGATGTTTCGTTACACATCGCCTGTGATGACTTGCAATCACATGTGCACGCCGTGCGTGGGCACGGCGCGATGTGCACCGGCGCACCCCCCGCGGGGGCGCCGTGCGTGCGCATAGCAACTTCCAGGAAGGTGCACGCCGTGCGTTCACTCTTTTCGCGGGGGAACTCTGGGCGCGGGCGGAACAAAGTGTGATTGCCACTCATCATGCAGCATAACAACTTTTTCTGCACGCCGTTCCTTCTTACCGTCGTGGATTACTCCGCGTCGACGCATTTGTTCTTCCGCAAATCGGTTGAGCAGGTGAACACGCGTGCGTTTCCAAATAAAACCGCTCTCACCTTTGAGATGCAAAATCGTGGCACGCTGGAGTTCGGCAGAAGCATTGTCTCGCATTTGGAAGGGCGTGGCGGTGTCGAGCGAGTCGAACGAAACCAGCGAGCAGGAGCACGAGACGAGAGGACGGAGGACCGTACCGATGCGCGCCGAGTCGCCACCATCGTGAGGAAGACGAGGGCGAGGAGAGAGCTGGAGGGTGAGCGAGGAGGGAGGAGGGAGGCAGGCAGTAGGAGCCGTCTCTCTCTGGTAGGTCGATGAGAGGGGGGAGGAGGGGACCCGGGGGAGGGGGCCCCGGGGGAGCGGAGAGACCCCAAGACCTCGATTGTTTACGTTAGTGTTTTCGCAATATACGGTAATATTTTCCCCGGTCCCAGGGGTGCCCCCGCGGTTCCCGACCGCCTCTGCGTCCAGAGTCCCCCCGCGGAAAGAGTGAACGCACGGCGTGCACCTTCCTGGAAGTTGCTATGCGCACGCACGGCGCCCCGCGGGTGGGGGAAGTCGATGTGCATACGCACGGCGTGCACAATGATTGCAAGCAATCACACGTGCTGCGCAAACGAAACGTCTCGTATATGGCTACTTTACGTTAATGTGGGCCTTAGGGAAAAAAGTTTCTATGCGCACGCACGGCGCCCTCGCGAGGGGGAAGTCGATGCGCATACGCACGGCGTGCTCAATGATTGCAAGTAATCACATGTGCTGCGTAAACGAAACATCTCGTATACGGCGACTTTATTTTAAAAAAAGGTTCTATACACAGCCTTGTTTTGTACCAATATTGTTCATAACTAAAAAGAAAACAGATTGTGGTCCTCTTTTGACGGAACGCGACTTGAAGCCTGTAGGAGCTGCTTGGCCACGTGGATATAATGGTAGACCACCATTGAATGAAGTGTAGTGATTGATAGAAGCGTGGAGACGTCGTAGACGTATAGACATAAAAACGAAGATTGATGATTTACCATCGCGGTTATAACGGTAGAGCGGAAAATAGCGAAATAGCCTGCAGAGGCTCGCGAATGCGACAAGAAGGCCCGAAGTCGATCGCGGATGCGACATATGTGCCGTCTTGGATTATGTCTAGCTCGGGGGCTTTTTTTTCCGGGTCGGTTTTGTCGTGCGTTCACGCCACGGGTCCGGCCTCCATCGCTTGCGGCTTGGCCCTCGGCATGTGCTATCAATCAGGTCGGACGCGTGGCCCGCGGTGGTCTCCCACGTTTCCATGAATCGCGCTCTCGCGGGATATATTCTCCCCGGTATTGTATGTATGTGTGTGTCGTTGTTTTTGAGATATTGTTCGCATTCTTCAGTGGCGTACGGTATGTGCATTCGTAATGCTTTGAACACGTTGTGAATGGTGTTGCACTCTAGTTTGCGCCGCCCAGAGTTCCGCCCATACATAGGGGGTTCCCCTTTTGCTCGACGGATAAAGATGCCTACCCCTAGCCCCTGGTAGGGGGCCGGGTCCTTTAGCGTTGCAAAGACTATTATCTATAATGTTCCGGTGTGCAGGATCAACGCGACAAATAAGCTTATGTGTCCTGCGCCTACGCTCAGCACTTTTCCCTCTCCTCATTCCAATGTCTCTTGTGTAGCCACATTGCAATCCAAATAGGCGAAGAAGCTACATTCAGAGTCTATGCGAGACCGGGGATAGCTCCCGTCAATCTTTAATGGCGAAGTAGTGTGTGATAGAGCAAGGAAGCTCGAGCGCCAATTGCGTATGTCCCTTCGAATTCAGTAGCAGAAGTGAAATGTGGGAGAATCACCCATTCTGCGATTCTCGGTGCATTGAGAAATTTCATCCTTAACGCATACTCCGTGCATCCTACTTTGGGGGTCGCAACCCACCTTGTGTTGAGCAAAGTCGCAGCAACGTTCGTCATTCCAGTCTCTAAGCAGCACCCACATCGTCATATCATTGTCCGACTACTCCATGGAAATTTAAAACGATGCCTATGTGAAGTATCGTAGCAGATAAGTATGGCAAGAAGTAAAGCACAGCGGCTCTAAGTACGGCAAGTCAGATTCGCGCTGATGTCAGCACCTCTCGATGACGACATTGATTTCTGTCGATGCGCTTGGAGCGCCGTTTCCCGTAAGTGTACGCGGAGAAGATGTCCTCGTCATACTATTCGACACACCCTGTGGTGAAGGTGGGCCTTGCTACCTAGGATGAGCATCAGCCGGTGACTCGTCATAGGGAATGAATGTTCTCGTCTCGGCCTCAACCGGCTCATCCGTAGATGATTGCGTCTGAACGGGCGCTGCAAAAGTCTGCCCCATTGTAGGAATCACTGCCACCTCCTCCACCGGCGACGGTGTGACATCAACAACCGTAGCAGCGATCGGAGCCTCGGGAGCTCCGGGTGTAGGCTCTGCCGATGCAGTAGATAGAGGGGGGTTGGGCGTCGTTGAGATTGCCTCAGTATGAGCGATCCCGACTCTGGGCCTGCGCTCTGAAGACCGAGAACGGCGGGTGGGTGTAGGAACTGAGTTCGTGGGCCCAGGTCTTCTACGCCGGAATACCACGCGTCCGTGGACGTCGCCAGTGAGAAAAAATTGGCAGAGCGCATCCCCGAAGGTTATCTCAGGAGGTGCAGTGATTCCGCTGAGGTGACGTTGAACCTCGATATTCGCAGCGAGAGGATCTTGCTTGCACAACGGACATGTTCGTTCGCCCCGCGGAAGTCCCTGAAGCCGATAACCGGCTAGCCACACGTCAATGCAAGTTGAATGGTAACAATGACCGCATGGCAGCTTGCGTACCTGTGCGCCAATAATTGGGAAGGAGAGATCAACGCATTGAGAAAGTGAAATTTCTTTCGTGTACATGTGCTCCCACATGCAGTAGCTCAGTGGTTTCAGCTAAGTGGTTTCAGTTGAGTGGATTCAGAGGCCTTGAGGTGTCGCCGCTAGGGCAGTGCACCGGCGCTGAGTGGCAAATCAACAGTGTGAAGCGTGGCCGCCATGTGTACTCGCCGCCGTCGCCACGCGAGCAATCGTACCTTCTCTCCGACCAGGTAGTCTTCGAGACAAAGCCGGCATTCGGACTCCTCGCTGTCAGCCATGGTGGCCACTGTGTTGGTATCCCAAGAAATTTCGGGGAGCTGTCTCACCGCCACAGTGATGGCATCCTCGGGAAGAGTATTCGAAGAGATCATCTCCGCCTCTCTATTTCGCTCCTCCTGAAGCGCGGCCGCTCGTCTCCTAGCGAGCACGCGCCCTCGCCACCACCACCACCAGCGGTTGATCACACAGAAGCTGACGAGCACAATGAGCACGATGACCATCGCCGAGTAGGATGGGGAGGGTTGAGTCCTCGGTTGGCGAAAGGGCGGGGGAGGAGAGGCAGGCGCCTTGATTGAGGGCGCAGAGGGCGTGCCCATAACCGGCGCGCGGTAGGGGCCAGCCATCAGAACGGATGGGGAGGGGGGGGGGGGAGGACACGCCGGGCTCTCTCTCTCTCTCCCTCCCTCCCTCTCTCTCTCTCGCTCTCTCTCTCTCTCTCTCTCTCTCTCTCTCTCTCTCTCCCTCCCTCTCTCTCTCCCTCTCGCTCTCTCTCTCTCTCTCTCTCTCTCTCTCTCTCTCTCTCTCTCTCTCCCTCCCTCTCTCTCTCTCGCTCTCTCTCTCCCCTCTCTCTCCCTCGCTCGCTCGCTCGCTCCCCCCCCTCTTCCCCCCTATATCTCGATGAGTTCCCCAAAATCAAACCCTTGCCGCCCCTCCCCGCCCCGCCCCCCTCCCCCCCCCCCGCCCCCTCCCGCCTCCCCCCCCCGCCCCCCCCCCCCTCTCTCTCTCCCCCTCTCTCTCTCCGCGGCTGCCGACGGCCGGCACGACCGAGCGCCCCTCCCTCTCCTCCCCCCCTCTCTCTCTCTCTTTCTGGTCCTCTCCCTTCTCGTCCCTCCCGGGTAGGAGTACGAGCTTTACAGATGTTTATTTCTCGGTCATCTTAAGAGTTGAGTCGCACCTTTCCCTCCCCTGCCACTTCCAGACAGTTCACAGAATCTCCTCGTCTTCCCTCCCCCTTCTTCTTTCTCTCTCCTTTCACCGGAAGACTCCGACTCCTCTCTTCTCCTCATCTCATCGTCTCCGTCTGCGCTCTCTCTCTCCTCGTCCGACACGAGGTGTGGTGGGGCAGCACTTGCCAGGAAAACTCTCAACGGGGGTGGAGGAGGGGTGAAAGGGCCACGAGTCTTGTGGCTCTTCTGGTCTAATCTTACCCCTCGTTGCCAAAAGTTTGACGTTCTATTTTTGGCAAGTGCCGGCAGGACTCCCGCTTTCATCGGGCTGGTCCGACACATCTGGCCTAGCCACTATGCGGGCTGCCACAGGGCTCCCACAGGTGAGACAGAACCGCAGGCACACTGCCCTGCCAGCGCTGCTCCGTCGCGCACGCGTCGTTCTCACACGACCGTCGCAGCAGGTCGAGTGGGCCCAAAACGGCTGTACAAAAGTCTGACAATAGCGCGAGGCGAGAGGAGTAGGGGCTCTGGTGGACCGGGAGGGAGAGGGAGTCGCGAGGCCATGGTGGCACATTATCTTGGACCACTGCCGGACCACTGCCGTGGCCGGTGAGCAGCTCTCGACGCCCTCGCCCACCGCCCACCATGCCTCTGTCTGTTCCTTCGTCTCCCACTCACTCACTGTAGGGAGCGCTCATACACTTCACGAGATGGCGCGACATGTGTGTAGCGCGGGGCGCTCGCCGCCGGTGTACATCTGCTCTCAGTATCAGGTGCGTGCCCGCTGTGCCGATTAATGTGGGACAAACTTTATGGTTGGCATCATATCAACACTCCACACAACCTCTCACTCCACGAAAGCGCAATCGTGCATTCCTCACCCATCACAGCCCGCGAGGGACACAACAGCATGAGTCCAGCAACACTGCACACGTGCCGCCGGCTGCACATCGCACTCACACGTATAGGGCTGCACTTTTAGCTGCATTGCCGCCCACCACGAGCCCGTTGCTACGTGCACTTGCCTCACGCCTTCACTCTTGCACCACGCAGTACGCACTGTAGATGACTCATCGCTCACACCGCCCTCCCACACCACCTCGGTCAGGCAGCTGGAGCGGCGCTGGTGGCTTCGCCGTCATCGGGAAACATGTAGTTCAGCAAGTCCTTGTTGAGCCACGACTTCTTGATCTCGAATTGCAACTCCACAGGTTCGCCGGGGGGAGAGGGGGGGGGGCAAGGGGAGAGAAGGGTGATGAAGGGGAGAGTGAGATAGGGCCAGGCAAGAGTTGCTCGCTCACACCCCCAAAGTTGCTCGTAAACGTTGCTCGGAGTTGTTCGGAAATGGAAATGGGGCTAAGTTGCTCGCAAGTTGCTCAAGTTCAAGTTGCTCGCTCGGAATCTTTGCGGCAGCGCGCGAGCCCGCACCGTTTACATTCCGGCCCGTGGGGTGCCCCGGGTAGCCGCGCCAATGGTCCCGCCAAACTTTATTCGGCTAGTGAGTGGTGAGTGGCTACGTGAATGTGGCGTGTTGTTGTGGTACGTTAGTTCTCGGCCGTGGCAGAAATGTCCGGACATACAACAACAAGACATTTGGGTGGGTCATTTGGATGTGGACATTTTTAGATGTCCCTGGACATTTGGGTGCTCCCTGGCCCCCGCCGGTGGTTGGCGCGCGGAACGGTTCTACCGTTATAAGCCACCAGTGGTGTCCGTTGCTGCGCGCATGGCGGGAGAGGCTGCCGGTGCGGTTGCCCCTCCCCTCCCCTCCTCCCTCCCCCCCTTGCACTCCTGTCTACCTTGGCCCGACCGCACCAGCACCAGCTGCAGCCTCACCAGACACCTCCCTCCTCCCGGGGGGTGTCAGTTTGCCATGGACAGGCATGCACACCCAGACAAAAATGTATCTCTGTGGGGCGTCACGAGCCGGAGCATTCGTGAGCATCCATCGACGATCGCAGCCAGCGGTCCTGCACACCTGCACAGGTGGACAGGTGGTAGGGGCAACTTTTCGCCTGTGGGCATCGCCAGAAATGGCTGTGGCGGCCGCGCTGTCCTCCGTTAGGCATGCAATCAAGCAGCGACGGCCGCCGTCGCCATCCCTACAAGTACAAGTAGATCTGATCTTTCACGTACACGTATACAGTTTGGTAAACATTAAAATACAATTTCTCGTAAGTGGCTCGCATCCCCTCCCCCCCCCGCTTCGCACAGTGCAGCACGTCGTGGGCGCGGCCATATTTTTAGTGGGGTTGACTATAAAAAAAACCTTCTAATATTCTTACCGCACTCGCGGCGAATGGAACCACTACCTACTACACGTAGCACGTAGCATACTTTCTACACCCCCACTCCCCCGGCCCTTCTCCCACCGCCATAAGGCGGCTCCCCCCGTGCACTACTAGGGGGATAGGGGTGAAGGGCTTAGATATGGTCCGGTGGCCCGCGCCCCCCCCGGTGATCTTTCCCCCCCTTCCTCCTGTGTCTCCGAGTGGGCGGCCGACTCTGTCCCGACTTATCCTGTAAACAGGAGCGGCACTTACCAATTTTTCGGTGGGCGGAGCTCTCGCTCCGCCCACCCCCTTCTCCGCGCTCTCTCTCCCCTCTCCTGCGGCACGCGCGATGGCGCGCCTGCGGCAGGCCTCCAGCTGCCCTCTGGCGGCACCTGGAGGCTCCTGGAGGCCAGCTCAGGGGGCAGAGGAGGCTGGGGCTGGGCCCTGGCCTCCCCTGCCTCCCCCTCGCTGACGCTCCTGAGCCTCTGGGGCCCCCACGCTGCACCTGTCTGCCTGTCGACCAGGGGGGGAGGGGGGGTTGGAGCATTGGGCTGGTCACGAGGGGCCAGGATGGGCGAATGGGGCGATCCTGTGGGGAAGGGAGTGGGTCAGTAGGGCAGTGGCCTCCTGGCAAGCCATCAGGCGTGCCAGGAGGATGAGTGGTTCCTCCCCCATGGCAGGGGAGGAGTGGAGAGAGGGGGGGGCTCGTGCCCCCCCATGGGGCAACCAAGTATAAACTTAGTTGAGTGGGGTTGACTATGACATAGGATTATCATTTCTTCTTTCTTTTCATTTGAACCTGATTTACCGTAATTTTGGGTATGCACTTCAGTAAAGGAATGGAGGTAGTAGAATTCCTTCCAGTTGTGACTACAGTCTCTCATAGTCCCAAAACGAAAGCGATAGTGCGAACAGCGAGGTCATTGTCGCACCGGCAGCGAAGCGCAAAATGTATGAGTAGGTGCACACCAATCATGTCACTCATCTGTGTCCGTGTACGAACCAATCCACTGCGGGATCTCGAGCAGTATCTCGCTATCAATGTCCCCAATCACTGAAGTGCTCGGACGGACCTGATAAGACAGCTCAGTACCCTCTTCGCGACAATTGGCCGGGCTCTCCGATGCATCCGTCGATGGAGCAGGAAGTAAATCGGGTGATGCGATAGTAAGCACATGCTGAGGCTTACCGGTTTGGGGATTCGGTAGGAAGCCAATCGTTAGCACTCGCACCGTGCGTCCACCACAAACGACGATAAAACGATGGGATTGCAGCGATGGCGGGCATCCAACTTGCAAAAGTAGAGAGACAGCGGGCCCAACCGAGAGCATGCGGAGGATGCGTTGTACAGATGCGTCCGAGATGGGGCCTGTGCGACCGTTCGCAAGCGCCTCAGTGAAAGCTTGTCTACATGCTTCGAGGCCCTTTTGGTTCCCAGCATTAGCGGGAGACTGGACTTCTGAATGCGGCCTCACAACTCGCGGCTCCTCAGGTAGGTGCATCACGTGTACTCCACCTGCTGCGACTGCACGCGAGAAGTCACGTAGCACCTCTGCGTCATCGCCGACATCGCCCTTGCGTAGCCTGATGGCGCCAGCTGTGGCGAGCGCTCCCGGGAGATCTGGAACTCCTACTCTCGGTGCACGGAAGCGCTGGCGCAGGCTAAAGAAGAGCGCCGATGCAATCCCAGCACCCAAAGTCAGAACCCAAGGCCCCCAGTCAGCATCAAAAATCGTGACGAGCCCCGTGGAGCTGCCGGCCGCGTCGTGCTCGTCCATGCTCGCCGCGGGCACACAAGCCTGAGCGGGCGGGCGAGAGGGGGGGGGGGGGGCCTTGTCCGTTTTTACTGGCAGGAGTAGGTTAACAGAAAACAAAAGTGGGTGGAAGGCGGCGAGGAGGAGGAGAGCAGGAGAGCAGGAGAGCTAGGAGGAGAGCAAGGGGGAGAGCGAGAATGAGAGAGGAAGGAGAGCGAGCGAAAGCACGTGCCTACTCGCAAAAGCGCGCACTGCATCTAACAAACCGAGCACCTTCACCCTAACTGTGAGCGCGGTGGCGGTGGGGTGTTCGTGTTCGTGTTCGTGTTCGAGTGTTCGAGTTCGCGAGTTTAGAAAGCGCACACCCAAATCAATAATAAAAAACCTTTTGAAGTTCTCGCCTCTCGCTCTCGCGCGGCCTTGGGACTCCCTTCAGTAGCCACTCCCATACCCTTTCTTTCCCTCCCAACACACCTTGCAGCATCTCCCCTTGTGCTCTACCTAGGGGCCCAGGCTCCTGACTCCTGAGGTTGAGGTGTTGAGGTGGCGGGGTCGAGCGGGGTGCACGGGTGCACCTGCCCACCTGCCCCCCCCCCCCCCACCTGACGGCTGACGGTCCGGCTCTCGCCTTCCTTCTGCGCCGCTAGGTGGCCTGTTTCTTGAGTGGCAGTATCCTGGTGGTGTGATGGTCTAGGGTTCGTCCGGCGTTGCTTCACGGTTTGTGTGGAGCTCCGGCAACGCGCAACGCTCGACTCGACAAGTATCAAGTATGCGGGTAGCGTATGCACATGCATGCGACGCAAACGAATGCACCTGCGCGCACGCACATACGCACATTCAATCCAATTGTGGCATAGGAGCATGTATACAGCTGCGGAGCTCGCGCACAAACACCCGCCCCATCGCCCGATTCAAAAGACACACCCGCCCCATTCAAAACAAGGTCCTCACACTGCACACCGTATATCGCTTCATTTACTCACGCACAATTGGAAATTGCAGCCGCAGGAAGAGCTAGACGCTGAACCCAAACGCTGAACGCTCGTGCCACGAACGAGCCTCAGCCGGAGATAATAAACCCCAGCCCCGAGTCCCAAGCCGAGTGGAGGAGAAGGTGGTGTTACCAAATGGAAGCGCAAACAACCCGACCAGAGGAGCGAGGAGCTAGGAGTAGGCGGAGGGAGGAGGGAGGGTCAGAGCGCTGAGTGAGTTGCTGCTGAGCTGGCGCACGCTAGGCTACTAGCCAGGCTACGGCGTGCGGCGTGCGGTGTTTGACCAACTCGCCTCACGGAGGGTCTGGGCAGTGGGGTGTTGCGTGTTGCAAGACTCCTTCCTTTTTGGGGAATGGCGAATGGCACCTTACTTATTGCTTGTTGCTTGACCCTCATGACTCATGATAGATGATAGAGACATTTTGAGGCCGATGAGATCTTGACTTAGAAACCGAATTTCAGCCTCCAACACCAACACACCAACACCAATACCCACATCAAAAAAAAACATCTGAAGATTCCGGGCTACACACCTACTAGACTAGGGTACTTCCCCATCCCTACCGACATCGCCCTTAACTTCCCTTTCCTCCACCCCCTCCCCTTCCCCCTTCATTCCTTTGTTTGTCTTCGGTATCCGGGGTTCGGCTCGGGTGCATGCGGCGCCTGTGGTTGTGGACGTTGCTCGAGTCGGGGCTCGTCTCGTTGCTCAGTTCCCCTCCCCCCACATCCGTTTTCCTGTGTTTGTGTGATCTTCAATATATTCTTCCATTATTGTCTTGTGTCTGCCGCTCCGCTGCTTCGAGGCCGAGGAGGAGGAGGAGGGGTCGTGTTTGCCGCTCCGCTGCTTCGAAGTACGAAGTAGAAGCGCGCGCGAGGGAGGGCGAGTCCGCGCGGCGGGAGGGCGAGTCCTGCTTCGAGGTCGAATGATAATAAAATGTTGTCCCCACCACACGCCGAGCCGTGTGGCGGGTCGCGCACAAGGGGATGGGCTACGCCGTGCTCGGCGTGGGCGTCTACTAGGCCCTCTCGGGACGCGCCCTCATGCCGAGCCAAGGCGACGCCGTTCTCGTCGCGTACGTGGTGTTGCTCGGCCTCTCCTTCGGGGTTCTCGCGGGGTCGCGGGGTGAGACTCCCCGCGGGAGGGGAAGAAACCGGAGGGAAAGGAGACCAAATGACAAATGAAGGCAAGCCGCCTGCTATGCCTTATCTTAGAATCGCTCATTAGAATATTAGTAGTATAATATTAGTGTTGGACCACCTAATATCAGCCTCATATCAGGTCCTGATATCACCTGATATCAGGTATCAGGTCGCTAAGACCTGATGACCTGAGACCTGACGGAGCATCCGGGAAGGTGCTAGGAGGGGTGGGGATAATTGAACGCTTTTGGTCTTTTTGAGTGCCCTATGAAATGATTGAGGCGCCGCAAGTGATTGGACCCAATAGCGTGGGATGGATAGTACTAGGAAGTTCGCCACCTTTGTTCTACCATGGATGGATAGGTTCGTGGTTATGGGCGCGAATGTGGTCACTTTTTTATCTATCTTGTCGGCAACTAAGTTTATACTTACTTGGTTGCCCCATGGATGGGGGGGCACGAGCCCCCCCCTCTCTCCACTCCTCCCCTGCCATGGGGGAGGAACCACTCATCCTCCTGGCACGCCTGATGGCTTGCCAGGAGGCCACTGCCCTACTGACCCACTCCCTTCCCCACAGGATCGCCCCATTCGCCCATCCTGGCCCCTCGTGACCAGCCCATTGCTCCAACCCCCCCTCCCCCCCTGGTCGACAAGCAGACAGGTGCAGCGTGGGGGTCCCAGAGGCTCAGGAGCGCCAGCGAGGGGGAGGCAGGGGAGGCCAGGGCCCAGCCCCAGCCTCCTCTGCCCCCTGAGCTGGCCTCCAGGAGCCTCCAGGTGCCGCCAGAGGGCAGCTGGAGGCCTGCCGCAGGCGCGCCATCGCGCGTGCCGCAGGAGAGGGGAGAGAGAGCGCGGAGAAGGGGGTGGGCGGAGCGAGAGCTCCGCCCACCGAAAAATTGGTAAGTCCCGCTCCTGTTTATAGGATAAGTCGGGACAGAGTCGGCCGCCCACTCGGAGACACAGGAGGAAGGGGGGGAAAGATCACCGGGGGGGGGCCACCGGACCATATCTAAGCCCTTCACCCCTATCCCCCTAGTAGTGCACGGGGGGAGCCGCCTTATGGCGGTGGGAGAAGGGCCGGGGGAGTGGGGGTGTAGAAAGTATGCTACGTGCTACGTGTAGTAGGTAGTGGTTCCATTCGCCGCGAGTGCGGTAAGAAGATTAGAAGGTTTTTTTTTATCTATCTTGTCGGCGAGGCGTCGCCAAAAGGCGTTGAGGGCCTCGGGTCTCCCTAATGATACCCCCAATATCGTTGCGCACTCGCTGCTTTTCAGCCGCTTGTATCGCCTGAAAGCTTGCGGCGGGGCTTTTCTCTTCAGGGAGCCCCATCTGAGGCCTTCGAATTTCATGTCGTTCAGTTTGCCGCACGAGGCGGTCGCGTATGACGTATGACAACAAGCGGCTGCTTAGAGCAAGTAAAAGAGAATGCCCGCCGAAGAAACGGCACCCCGCTTCCCACAGCAAGGGGATTGCATGCTCCCGTAACCTCTAGCAGTGCAAAGGTCTCATCGGCGCGAACGAACTTAAAATCTTGTCGCATTGGGCTCGCATTGGGCATCAACGGTAAACAGTTAACAGCAACACGTACACACAAAGGACACAGGCACGCCACGAGCAACAAGTGGCGTGCGCATGCATGTCGGTCTCATTCACCTGTAAGTCACAGATTCCGGTCACCTTCTGGTATAACCAAGTTCCCTGATCGCGGTCCCCCACTTGGCTCTAAACGTGTCCACATACCCTTCCATAAGAGTTCCCACACCGCCCCAGACAATCTGATCGCCAAAACTGCCAAAATCATCGCCCACTTCACGGAGGACTGAGAAGCCGAGACGGCGATAGTAACGGACAAGAGTTGCGTGCTGCTTCGGCGAATCCATGATCGCCAAGAGCTCTGCGCGGCGAGATCCGAAGGGGCATCTTTCGTTTATCCAGCAAGCGACCCCAACTGAAAGGATTAGCCCCAATCCATACTTGTCAAACTTGGGAATTTTAGCATATCTGTCTGCCTCGGGATTTAAACGCGAGCGCTGCCAATACCCCGAAAACCGGCGGATCTGGATGCTTTCCAAGTGTGCGACGCCGTTCGGTTGTGTGAAACCATTGCTAAAGCCTAGTAGACTAGGCTCGTTGTTGTCAGGTCCTTGCCATAGCAGCTCTAGTCGATACACAGGGCCCGTCTCCTGGATCCGCAATGTGCACCCGAGCCTTTTGGCTGCAGCTTGTACCTCCTCAAGCGTGACAAGCTCTTCAGATGCAGCGGAGGATGCTGGGGACGACGAGCCCTGCAAGTTCGTGAAACGAGATTTGTGGCTTGATCGCACTCGCATAGGTGGCGACAGCAAGGCGCTCGAATTGAGCGCTAACATAGAGAGCGCCAGCAGTGCGACCTGGCGTCGGAGAGACATGCTGGGTCACGAGCCAAACAGTGTGCTGATAAACGTTGCACGGCGGATGAAGTCTAGCGCGACCAGCTGCAAGGCCAGGTGCCCACGCAGTCAGCCACGCGAGCGCCCTCTGCACGGTGGAGGGTGGAGGGGAGCTTTTGGGGGGAATTTTAGGGTGAGGGTACACGTAGAAAAATTGAACTAAGCTATTCGCAGTGTGGCTAGGCTATGTGCGACTGGAAGTGATAAATGCCTTAAAGGAATCTTAATGCCTTAAAGGCCTACACGCTCAGCTGAATGGGTATGGGAGGGAGGGAGAGCATCAAGAAGTCTCTATATTGGGTTAACCCTAGTACTTCCGTAGTCCGCGAGGCGGACGATCGGGACGTTTTTAGCACATATGGCTATATTGGAAGCCCCCAGGAGCCTCAGGAGAGCCCCAGGGGGCCTCCTGAGGCGAAATGGGGCCCCTCCTAGGCCTGGGTAGATGTCCCATTGATAAATTCGTCAATGATGCTTGGTTTTAGAAGCGCGGGAGAACGTTGCCACGAAAGGTTGGCGCGAGCCCGTTTCCCTCCTCTCCCCCCCTCCCCCGCCCTTTTCCCCCACGGGTCCTCTCCGTGACCAAACAACACCCCCTCCCTCCCTTTTTCACCTCTCGGTCTGAAATTCTTATCTATACACAGTCGCCCCCGTTCCCCGCTCCCTCCCCCCCCCCCCCCCCTCCCCTCCCCCTCCCGCGAACCACTTGCGCCACTTGCGAGACCCCCCCCACCACCACCACCACACCACCACCACTCACCATCCCAAAAGGCAAAAGGGCGTCTGTGGTTATGTTGGGTGCTCTGTGGAGAAACCCAAGCGACCCCAATATAGGTGTTTTGCCTGTCGGGATGGAGTAGGGGCGTACTACCATGTTCGGTGTTTCTTTGCGTGCCATCGGTGTCATCTTGAGTAGCATGGGGTTTTCCTCAATTTTTATCTGTTTTTGCATTTTCGTCGTTTTCGCACCTCATAAAAGTTTTAATAAAAGTGGTCACAACCTGATGCTCATGTGCCAGGCTGCTTAGGGAGTCCTAGCTTGCCTATGAGGAGGCCCTCCAGCCAAAAATATTGGTGTTAGGGGGCCTACCGCTCGCAGTGCCAACACCGTAAAAACAGCTTTTACGGAAGTACTAGGGTTAAATTACACGAAAAAGCTACAGGAGGCAAGACAAACGAGAACAAATTCCAAGGCCCCCGGATGGGGGCGCAAAGAACCCGAAAGCCCCCGTGGGATATGCGGAGGTACAATTGGATAAACAACAACGAGTACCTAACGATATTAGGCGTTCCGCTAGGAATGCCGGAGGCGCTAAAACCCTTCTGGGCGAAACTAGCTGACAAAGTCGATGACAAAGTGGTCAGATTAGCGCCAGCCACCAAATATATGACGATATTACGATATTCGGAAGCGCAACTATAGTAAACTACATGATATACGGGACACCCAGATCCAGATATTGGCTACAGACGCTAGCCGCCCCGAAATGGTTTCACACGCGGATCCAAAGAGCCGCAAACGCTGTCCTCTGGACAAGCCCGCACACCAACAGACAACACAAGTGGGTCAAATACCCACACTATGCCATATACCACGAAAAAAGTGCGACAAGATCAATGGGGCTAGGGCTCCCGCACTGGCCGACCCACTATCAAGGCCCTACAATCTAAGTGGATACTAAACTATCTTAACGCGCGAAAAGCGCTATGGAAACACGCGCTCGACGCATGGTTCTGCCGCACCGGACTAGGAAGGGGCGCTGTCCGCTGTCCTCTCCACGATCCCGATAAAAACACTGACGGGCAGCCTGATGGGCTGACGAATTGGGATGGCCCATAGGGCCTGAGGGCAATGAGGAAGGAGGCAGACCGGCGGCAGGCGCGGCGGAGGAGACGACTTCGGAGACGCTGACGGGCTGAGGCCCGTCAGCAGAGGAAGGCGGGCAGGCGGGCTTGAGCGAGGGCGAGGACGGCGGCGAGAGCGACATCGAGCGAGAGGCGAGAGGCGAGGGTGAGTGAGAGGAGGGCTGTGTTGGCAGGGGCTGGTGAGGCAAGGAGAGTTTGTAGGGTACGAGTGTTACGAGAGCGAGAGCGACGAGAGCGAGAGCGACAGATGGATAGGTAGCACCTGAGCTGGAGACTCAGGCGATCGGCTAGGGCGCAGAACAAGCTGCGCCGCCTCGGCAATATCTTTCGGCATTACGTGCGCGGCACCGTGAGCGGCGGCGCGTTGGAAAGCGAGATCGATAACGTACGAGAGGGTCTCGCCCTCCTTCAAGGAAGGGCGAGTGCGCGCGAGATGTATGAGCAAATCTTCAGCGGCCGGAACCAAAGTCAGGCACACTGAAAGCTGACAAAGCGGAACGACAGCGGAAACGGAAACGGGACTGCGAGTGACCGGAATGGACGGAGACGCGGCGGCCAAGGTGCGAACCATCTGAAAAGAACGGGACACGACGGCCGGAAGAGAGTCGGACGAGAATAGAGCGGGTCGAGAACGGAACAATCGGCGGAATGCGCGTTGCACGACGGAGGGTATGTTGGCGAACACCCCTTCGTCAGCTAAGGAAGATTCATCAAACAAGCTAGTCGGTAGCGGTCGCCAACCCAATCGGGTTGGTGCAACCATCGTAGGCGGCGCGAGCCAACGGCGAACAGCGAGGGTGTAGGCCACCGTCCATCCGGAGGGGCTAACCTCGCTAGCACGGCCAAGGCAGCTTAAAGGCGAGTCTCGAGGGAACGAATTGGCCAGTCCATCCAGGATTTGACTGGCGACAGCAGACGGATCGGCAGCGACGGAGCTCAAGGCAAGAATTAGCGTTGAGCGCTCGAAATCGAGAGCATTGAACGAATGATTCGAGAACGACGAGAGCGACGAAGGAGGTAGCGAACGAACGGCGAGAGAGAACGGGACTCCCGGAGTCGAGTCGTCCCCACCACATATGAGCAGATGAGGGTGACTCCGGATCGATTGAACGACTGAAACGAAAACGCGAACTTCGGGAACGACGGGATCGCAACCTAGGGTAGTATCCCCAGGTTGGAACGACAACAAGAAGGCTTTGCTCAGCCGTCCGAGGGACGGCGAGCTCGTAGATCGGAGAGGCGAAACGTTAGAGGTACGAAATGAAACGCGAACGGGAGTGACAGAAGTATCGAGAAGCGAAAGGGGTGGCGGTCCAGGCCGCCGAGGAATTGAGAAGTCAACGAAGCATATGGCGGCGGCCTCGCCTATTCCCTAACGGCGGTTGCGGCCGAGGACGACGAGACGACGAAGGTAGGCGCGGTGGGCGTCGGGGATCTCCGGCTCGCCCTCGCAAAGGAAGCGGATGAACGGCTGGCAGTAGTACGGCGAATGGGCGCCATCGCCTGTCCCATATCGCCAATTGTCGGGGTGGTCGGGACGGGCCGTATCGTGATCGGGAGGAGCGGGGCGGAAGGCACAATAGGCACAGCCGGTGGCTGTGGTCCATACACCGCCCTCAGACGTAGGGCGCTGCGTGCGGGGCACCTTCATAGACGCGTCGGTCGGACGGGCCCTGGCGAATGAAGCAGCCAGGTCAGCGTGCCCACAGTAGCGTGACATCGGGTCGAAATCTACCTTAGCATTACGCCAAGATTCCAAATCCCATTTGGCGCCCTCGGGATGGCCGAGGTTGTCCGAAGGCGGCGCGCAGCGGCGGCTCTTTTGCGATGGCGGTGTGTCGAGAGGTGGGAGTCCACCCTCCAACTTGGGAGGCGGCTCCCTGGTGTGGTCGGTGCGTCCCTGGTGGGACCGATCTCCATTGCGATTATTTCGAGTATCGGAGCCGCGGCCGCTTCCTGAGGTAGCGGCCGAGGGTTTGTCGCTTTTGTCCGGAGCTGGCTTCGAGGAACCCAGGCGGTCCTTAACCATCCGGACGACGTCGTCGATGTGGGCGATTGTGAGCGGACCGTCCGCCTGCTTGCTGCTCCGCGAAGCCTCAGCACGTGCCTGCTCCGCTGGAGCCAGCACCATGCGCGCGATCGAGATGCAAGACAGCGAGTGATGCGGCGCGTCTCCGGCGGCAACCGCCTCTATGCCTCGCTTCCACGCTTTGAGGAACTCGAACGAGTTCTCCGCTCCCCGTGCGCGGTCGCTTTCGTCGGCTTTGACGCAGGTGTCGAATCTCTCGTTGATTTCGTGCGTGAAGGCAGGGAACTTGAAGACGTTAGCTGCCGTCACCGTCGGGTCATTCATTTTGCGAACGAAGGCGTCGGTCACGCGAGTGGCCAGCGGCTGCGAACGAGCGGCGCGAGCACACGCGAGACGCGAGCGTTGCGCGTGTGTGTGCTGCTCGGCCAGGCGTGCCGTGTGGCGTGATGGCAGCGGGCCTGGGGCCTGGGGTCGGTAGGCGGGAGTAGGAGGCAGGAGCAGGCCTTCGGCCTTCACCTCTGCGCATCGTCTTGCCCGCCGTCTGTGTCTGTCGCGATCATCTACAATATTACATATTCAGCCACTTCATTCACGTATCCACCATCTACTTTCTATTTCTATGGGACATCGCTGGTGCGACCCCCTAGCAAGCCACGAGCCCCTCAATGGTTTTGTTTTCTTGATGGGGGGTTTTGTTTTCGCTCAGGCGCCCCTCGACCACCCAAATATCCGTCAAGTATCCAAGGCTCCCACCCAAATTCCAAATATCCAGGAGATATCTAATCCTGCCAAAATCTGCCCAAATATCCAATGGATATATCCGGATATTTCTGCCAACCCCTAGCCCTGTGTGGTCGGTGGCCCCCTTTGGTATCTTTTACTTTTAAAACTTGTGATGAAGTAACAGGATGCGCGGCGCGCCGCGCCGCGGTCTCATCCTCATGCCACAGGAGGCCGCGCATCGGCCTCCCTGTGATAATAGTTAAAGTATTCGTCGTTGTTTATCTAGTTGAATTTCCTCATACCCCACGGGGGCTTACGGGGTCTTTGGGAACCCATTCTCAGTCCTTGGAATTTGTTAGCGTTGGTCTTGCCGCCCGTCGCTTTCTCGTGCAGTTCCACGTTCCACCCATTGTAGATTGTAGGGATCTCTGCAGGCTCATACAGTCGCGCGCTATCAGCGCCGTGTCGTCGGCGAATTGGCTTATCTTTAGGCTATAACCATTTAGGTTTACGGTTTACGCCGCTTATGTCGTCGTCGCCGTTGGTTGATAGCACGGGTGAGTGCCTCCGTGGTTAGGAGAAACGTGCAGTCTTCGGGCAGCTGGAACACGTACTCCGAAGGCTGTGCCGAAAGACACTCTTTAGCGCACAAGAAGAGCGAGGCGAGGGTGGCTAGTTGTGGAATGGCGGACGGAATCCCTGCTGCGGGCGGCGGCGAGACCGGAATTCGGACGATGGTATATACCAGGGCGATAAGGTGCGGCGGAGTCCTCAACAGCGCCTCACTACGCTAATTCATTGGAACGGTTCCAATAGACATCTCCACAGCGCGACTTGTTGAGAGGCGCTGTGGAGAACCTCTTGAGACCCTGTTGCGGCCGTGCAAAAACGCAAAAACCCTCGGATGAGTCATCCCGGATGAGAGTTTTTTGAGTTTTATCGTAGACTGTCGTCCGTCGTCCGTATAGTCCCGTGAGCCGTGACGAGTATTATGGATCCGCCCCGATCTCGTGTCTCGTCCATCGTCCTCGTCTACGCACTAGTAGTCTACGCTCTACGCGTGTCGCTAGCTCATGCTACAACTACAATTCATCACTCATCACTCATCACATTCTCGCTACTTGTACTTGCTACTTGCTACTCGCCTACTACTACTACTATCTTGTCTATGCACTATGGACTATGGGCGCATATAGCTATGCCTCACACCGGGCACACCAGATGTGCCCCATGCGCCATGCCCGTGCCCTGTGCCCATGCCCATGCCTTACTAAACGTTGCGCTCTTGCACCTGTCACCTGTCATCTGTCCCTGTCGCACCCTCACCCTGTCCGCTTGTAGCTTGTAGCCCAACATGTTCGCTCCTCATAGCCATAACCGTCAAACTATCATTGCAGGACTGTGTAGCCGGTAATTTATTATTTATGTGGCGAAAAACATGCTGCGTTGGTACCGGTACCATGCTCCTAGTTCTAGTTCTGCTATTTTGTTGTAATGTGTAGTGTGCAGCGTCAACAGAAAGCTATTCTTAGTGCTAGTACTACGAGTTGTCACAGGGATACAGGGATATCTCTTCCCCTGCCGGGGAATAGTCGGTCGCTCTCCGTGAGGCGACGACGCGCTCATGGGGAGGAAGCGAGCCAGCAAGCTCGAGCCCAAGAGTGAGGGCGAGAGCGAGGAGGAGATGGTGGCCGAGACGTCGGTAAGCGAATCATCAGCCTACCCGAGCGTCCTCCGTCGTAGCACGCACACGCGCAAGAAGGTGCTCGTCATCTGCTCTCGCGGTGTCACCACCCACTTTATCGAGCTGATGGAGGATGTGCTCAAGCTGCTGCCCCACGCGAAGAAAGACCCCAAGTTCGACAAGCGTGAGCCGCTCTCCTCACTCAATGAGATCGCAGAGCTCGCCGGCTGCCGCTACGCTATCTACTTCGAGTCGCGCAAGATGCAAGACCTCTTCATGTGGACCTCTGCAGTTGACGTCGGAGGGCCATCCGCTAAGTTCCTTGTGCAACAGATTAAGCCCATGAAGGACTTGCGATTGACTGGCAACTGCCTGCTCGGATCCCGGCCAATCGTGTCCTTCGACTCCTCGTTCGACGACACGGCCCATGGCGCCCTCCTCAAGTCTCTATTTGGACAAATATTCTCCACACCTAAAGGCCACCCACGATCAAAACCTTTTCACGACCATGTGCTTCACTTCTCGTACATCCGCGGTAAGGTCGTTGCTCGCCACTACCAAGTCCTACCTCCCCTAGACGGCACTCGCGGCGGTGAGGACTCTCTGGTCGAGATTGGGCCGCGGTTTACTCTGCTTCCCATCAGGATTTTTGCTGGCTCGTTCGGCGGTGAGACATTGTACGCCAATTCTGACTATGTATCACCGAACGAGACACGGTCGGCTCTGAAGCGGAAGTCATCGAAAACGACTATTGGGCATGTCAGGCAAAAGGAAAAGCGTCGCAAGCGCATCAACGAGGACGGCTTTGCCGATCTTCCGCAGGATGAGTTTAAGGACATCTTCATTTGAAATGAGGAAAGTTACACTAGTGGTTTCCCTCCCCCCTCCCACTGGCTACGCGTACGTGCCGTTGTGGCGCGCCATGAAGAATACCCTTCTTTTTATGGTCCACATGTTGTGGTTGAGCGGTTGGATGCTGTTGTCGGCGGTATGGCGGTGATGGTAGATCGTGGCGGTTTGTTGGTTGGTGTTAGGGACGGATTGCTAAGGAGAGGTATGCGAGGGGATAGGTCCACCCCGTCCCGCTAGTCTCTTGTTCCCACCGGGGTCCTAATTGTAGGGCGATCGCGGCTGCAATGGCGGGCCTCGTGCCCACAAGGCGTGCCAGGCCCGCGCGTGGCGATCTCAGCTCGTCCCTCGTCGTGTCTCGCACCCGCACCAGCACCAGCACTAAAAAAACTTTTAACTTTTAAGATTCTTACCGCACTCGCGGCGAATTGAACCACTACCTACTACACGTAGCACGTAGCATACTTTCTACACCCCCACTCCCCCGGCCCTTCTCCCCCCGCCATCAGGCGGCTCCCTCCGTGCACTACTAGGGGGATTGGGGGGAGGGGCTTAGATACTTAGATATGGTCCGGTGGCCCGCGCCCGCCCCCGGTGATCCGTTCCCCTGTTGTATTCAGGCCTTTTGGCATGAATATTTCGGCATGAGTATGAGCCGTCTTCGCTATATACCATCTGCTATGTTCGTCGTGGTCGCGCAAGGCGTGCAGATTCGGATTCTCCCTGGGCTCAAGTCCTGGTTCGCCGATTTTCGTCTCGAAATTCGAGGATTTGAGTTTTATTTTTACCGTTATGGTGATTGTCCACGCGTTTAAGGTAAGAAATGCAGGTAACAGATCTGGGCCCCTCGCGTTCAGATCCCCCCCCTTTGCACCCCCCCCCCCCCCCCGGCAGTTCCCCCCCCTCCGCAGTTCGCCCCCCCCTCTCCGCAATTTCCCCCTTTCCCCTCCCCTCCGCAGTTTGCCCCCCCCGCCCTCCGCAGTTTCCCTGGGCCACGATGACCCCGAAGACTTCTTCGTCCTTGGTTTTGACGTCCGCGTTGCGGTCCGTGAGCTCGAAGGAGATGATGATGCGGTCCATGATGACGAAATCAAGAGGCTCTGCCTCTTGAGATGCATCCATGTCGATGTTAATCTGCAGCGTGGTGGGAGAGGTATGATGATGAGGGTTTGGCGCCGAGGGTGTGAGGGGATAGAGGTGAGTTGCACCACAGCGTGGCCAAGCCACGTCCATCCGTGTGTGCGCGCCCTCAAGGGCTGCGTGTTGTGCTGTGTTGTTGTTTGGGCTTGTTGTGTGTTGTGACATTCTCGCTTCTCGCCGTGGGGTACGCCCTTAGTTAGTTAGCACGCTGGCTGCCTCCCGCGTGGGCGCGTGGGGTGGGTGGGGATGAGGCGCTGCTGGCCTCTTCGTCTTCGTGTCCGGCTTTTCAGCCTTCGTGGTCGCTCGGCCCTGGGGCCTGTGCGTTGTGCATACAAAGATGCGTACAAAGCACAGGCCCCCGTTGGGGTGTTGGGGTGGGTTGAGTTGAGTTGTCAGGTCGGGTCTGAGCCACGCGCTGTCGCGCGTGGCCAGAGCCACGACTGTGTAGGGGCCCAGCCCGTAGGCTTTCCCTATGGGAGGTGAGCTGCTTTTGGCGTCCTGGCCCACTTTGGGGTTGGCCATGGGTGGCTGGAGGGAGGGGCTGGAGTGTGTGGCCATGGCGGCCATGCGGTGGCCGTGGCTTGGTGTGGGGCTTGCAGGTGGTGGCACGGGCACGGGCCGTGGCTACGTGTTCACCTGGTCTGCCTTTGGAGTGGCTCGCGCGCGCTTCGGGGGCGCAGCATTGGTCGCGGCCCGTTCGGCCGGCGCGGCGGGGGTGGCCGCAGGGGAGGAGGGGAGCGGCACGCGCTCCATGACCCTATCAGTTTACTGATAGTTGTGTATGCATCTTTGAAGACGTTGTGCACAGTGTTACATTCTAGCGGCTTTGCTCGTCAGTTCGGCCCATAGTGGGTTTATCTTGTGTGCGGGCCATGTCGGGTTGTGCCACAAGGGTCAAGGGTTGAGATGTCGCGCCTTCGGCGCTTAATTTCTCATTTAATATAACTTATTTTTGAGTTCGATAAGCTCGAAGCTCGAGCGTACTTATGTAGTAGTTATAGTCTTGATTGCCTGTTCCAAAAGTCTGGTTATTTGCAGACCCCTCTGATGCTTCCAATAAGCTTTTGTTTCGGTGTGTGAATCAGCACCGCTGCTGTGGCCGCTACTAGTTGCGTGTCGTCCGCGAATCGGCTGATTTTCAGTTCAGCCGCGGCGGGGTGGGCGAAGAGATGGGGTGGGAGCGGGGCGCGCTCCATGACCCTATCGTTTATGACGATAGTTGAAGACCTGAGTTTTGGATCGGAGGTAGTAGTAAAATTTGTACCGAAAACGCACAACATCACCACTGACCTTGTCAAGATGCGACGCCGGACTCTCCATTGGTGCTTTGAAACGCCGTTCACCGCCTCCAAGTCGGACATCTCCACCCTTGCAACTTTTCGCATTCATGATAGCTTGGTCGCTGCTATTCGAAATACTCCAGACACTCTGGACATCGGCCCTAGCGAGAGCGAGCTGATCGAGCGCGGCTTGTGAGCCGATTGCGCACACAAAGCCACTTGGGTTACTTGGGCCTTCACGGCCTAGCTGGTTAAAAAGCTCCGAGACGATGAGGTTAGATCATCTCAAGGGCCTTGGCCATTGGGCAGCGCCGAGACAAATCGGTCGAATTTGCTCTGGGTACTTTGAGCAAGCGTCTCAGCGTTGGCAACCATCCGGTCTGCGATCTGCTCCGGCAACAGCCCCCCAGAGAAAGAATTGGTCGGGGGAGGAGACGGACCAGGCATCGGTGGTAGCGGGGCCTTCGGAGCAGTCATGGCAGGAGAGCCGCTTGATAGCACATGTGATGATGGAGATGAAGTGGGCAAAGGTGGTGGCTGAGCGTGGGAGAGAGGTGGCGGCGACGGCGAGGGGGATTGGGGCGGTGGCGGCGGCGAGGGAGGTGGGGGTGGAGATGGCGGCGGGGGATGTGGCGGTGGCGGGGGATGCGGCGGTGGCGGCATCCTATCCGAAGGGATGTTTCTAGCCACCCCGGGAGGGCCTGACACGTCCGCAGCGCATCCATTCAACGAGTAGCCGCCCTCTAGCACACTGGGATGGCGGAGTTGGCTCATTCGATTGCAGTCGGAGGGCACGAATGCTACGCGCCTGTGCTCGCGGTCGAAAATCACCTGCCATCACAGTTCCAAATGGGAGAGATATAGGGTTCGTTGATAGCAGGTCGGGATAGTGTCATGTGATGTGATGTTGGGGTATCTACATCACAACGAACACGTATAGCTTGATGTTGGCATCGAAGCCCGGTGGACTCCCGCTCATTCATGCGATGGGGGCGAGTAGCGCACCTCATAGTTGCGCATGTTCGCAGCACCAATGACCACGCCGTTGTGGCTGTTGTCGAAGACCCCGAGACACCAGATGCCTCGACGCAGCTGATACGAGTATTCACGAGGCCCAAAGTCAACTGCAACACCATTCTTGAAGTGGAGGGAGCTGGGCACGAAGGAGTCCAGCTCCGCCTCACTCATTGTGTAGCAATAGTCATCTGGATATTCGCCCTTGACGGAGCGGCTTTCACAATCGCCCCATGGGCAGTGCTGCCGCCACTGATCTCGGACTTTGCGGTACACATTCGGAGGAAGATACATGAAGGTCGTCCCAGAGTCAATGATCGTGTTTCGGTAAGTGAGTTCGCGTTCGCCGACGCTCACGCCATCAATCTTTAGGTCAACCATTTCGACCATATAAGAAGTTGAGCCCGAATACGGAATCCAACCTGCATTTAGATTTGTTGGGACAGCCCCTCCCAAGACCAGTGCGCCAGTGTCCTCGCCCAGACAAATAGAGAAGACATCAGGACAATTTGTGGCTATCCTGAGATAGTCAAAGAGCACCGGTCCGTATCCCTGCCCCTGAGAGAAGCCGGAGATACCATCGGCAACTTGTGAGTAGAAAAGGCCAGACTCATAGGTCTGGCACCCAAACGAAGCGCGGACTGCGCGCTTCCCCCCCGACTCCAACCCGAACCAGAAGTCATCGCGAACAAGGTGCCCACGGATCGATGACCCCTCGGTGTACGAGACGGAGTAACCACATTTGCCACCATCGCACTGCCGACATGAGGACATACCGCTTGGAGGCTGGCTGCACGGCACCGCCGCGGCAGTGGACGAGGACGCCTCACTGAACCGCGCGCCATTGATGGAGCCGTGCTTGTGCGAGCCGCAGTGCGGGCACCCATCGCACGGTACGGCAGTGAGTGCAGATCCCGTGTCGATGATGAGGTCGAAGCTGCGTGGGGGGGTGCCCATGCAGACAGTGGCGGAGAAGTAGCCCAAGGTGTGCAGGTTGCCCTGCATCTGCCAGCCGCCAATGCTGCTCATCCTCCTGCCGCGTCGGCGCTCTGGCACGAGGGGCATGAAGCGGAGAGGGCTGACGGCCATGCTGCCGTTGGGCGCGAGCGTGAGGCTGACGGGAGGCATCGGCGGCTGTGCGAGGCGCGCGCGGCGCCGCGGCCACTACGGGGGGGAAGTGGGGGAAGAGGAGGGGAGGGGCAGGGGGGCGAACAAAAGAACGGGGGAGAGAAGAAGAAGAAGCGAGGAGAAGAGACCAGAGAGAAGAGAGAACAGGGAAAACAGGAGGGAGGGAGGGAGAGGAGAGGAGAGGAGAGGAGAGGAGAGGAGAGGAGAGGAGAGGAGAGGAGAGGAGAGGAGAGGAGAGGAGAGGGGAGAGAAGAAAGAGGAGAAGGAGGAATGCAGTTGGGATTCGAGAAAAAGTCGTTGGCCAAAGGTAAGAAGTATGGAGAACGAACCCTTTCTCTAGGAGGCAGGAGTGTACGGGGCGACGAAAGGGAGGCAGGGAGAAGAGGAGGAAGAGGATGTAAAGTATCACTTGTTGTGTGGAGTGAGTGGGGTACGTTCTTCATACGGAGGAGCGGTTCGGCTGTCCCTCGCACGCCACCACGGCGGGCGCCCCCCCCCCCCCCCCCCCCCCCCCCCCCCCCCCCCCAGGCAGGGGGGGGGCCTTTCCCTCACCCCTCAAAATCAAAAAGCCAAAGTACACCGCCCGGTGGCGCGCGCCCAACGCCAACGCCAACGGGCAACGCGCCCTTTCCTCCAGCAACAGCAATACTCTACTCTACTCTAGTCAACAGTAGACTCTAGTAGATGGCACTAGTCAGCAAGAGTAATGTCAATGGCCAATAGCAATAGTGGACGTGGAAAATGGGGTACCATAACTTATCTACAATGTTCCATATTATGAAATTGAGGTCTGGCTGCATACTCGACATAGGATAGCGTCGAAATGCGAAATGAGCGGTAGAGCTGCTAGCATCTAGCATGAATCATGCATGAATGAGAGCGACGCGTGTAGGCGAGGGACGAGATCGGCAGATCGGCCTACATTGGACATGGTAAACACGGGTTTACCGTGTTTGTACAGAGGCCAAAAACACCCCGTTTTCACCGTGTTTCTAACGTCAAACGCCCTCCCTAGCAGCATGCCATGTTTGCGAAACAGGTTGTAGCTGCTGTGTTTGGAGGCCCCCCTGCCGTTCGGGAAGGCAGGAAGACACACCGTCGATGTCCTCCCAACGAAACTAAGAATGATAGCATATTCATATTGAAAAACTCGTTCAGGCCGCATGTACATGTACATGTATCACGTATCTCACGTAGAATAGAGTGCTTTATACTACCTCCGTTCCAAAACTCAGGATTCAGGGAAATGTGAAATGTCTCTTAGAGGGGGTTACAAAATGAAATTCGAATGATCGAGACATGTTGCGGGTACATTGGGGCGTATGCGTATGCCAGATGCGATGGAAGAGAAGACAGCATGACGAAAACAAAAGAAATGATGAGTTTTCATTTCATAAAGGTGCGAAAAGTTGCGCGCGGCGCGAACCGGCGCGGGTGGCTGGCTGCCGCGCTTTGGCCCTTTGGCCCTGAGGAGGCAAAGGAGTTGGTTCGAGAGAGTGCTCCATGAACACATGAGAACACGCTTATAACATCACCTTGGCGCAGGCATTTGTTTGACACCAAGCACCAAGCGCTGGGTGTTGGCAAAGATTGTGGAGGTAGATGGTGGGAATGAGTGTATGACTTGCCGCACGGAGCGTTCGTTCTGACAGTGAATAGAGTGCGTATGCTTGTCGCATTGGCTCTAGGCGTAGCCGCATACTAATGACCTTACAAGAGCTCTTATGTTAAGCCCCAATGTACCCTCCCCAACACCATACCTTTGATGGAGCCCCTAGTTGAAGTTTGTGGCCCTTCCATTGAACCCAAAGCGTGCGAGGCATCTCAGTTTTGGAACGGAGGTAGTATATGTATATGTTACCCCCCAGGAGCCAACGCCCCCCATCAAGTTCTCTGGTCTCCTTCCTTTGAGTAAAGTAGAGTAGAGTAAATTCTTTTTTGGGAGATGGAAAGATATCATCTTTGTGTGCATGTGCGCACGAGCTGGAGCGGCCTCGCTTTCTGCCCTCTCTCCCTCTCTCCCCTTCTCCCTCTCTCCCATCCTTCCTTGCTTCCTGGTGCTCTCTCCTCTAACTGCTCTCCTGCCTCCCTGCCGCGCATTCTCGGCTCGGCCGGTCCTCTTCTGCTCTCGGCCTGCAACCTGGCTGCTCTGTGCACCAGCCGATGCCTCGGCTCGCTCACTGCCGCCGCGCGCTGCTAGCAGCCGCACTGGGCTGCCTGCTGTGCCCAGGACTCTGCGCCAGTGCGGACGGCCCACCAGAGCGCCGCCCACTACCACATCTTCGGCGGCTCCATGTGCTCGAGCGCCAGTTTGAGGCCGAAGCTCCACAGCTCAAGTGCCAGCTTGAGTCGGAGGAAGAGGAGAGCGAGGCCCGGCCGCTGCTCATGAGGCTCCTGCGGCTGCGAGAGGCTCTGCTCCATGCCCTCGCCGCTCCCGATGAGAACGGTCTTTGCCGTCTGCACCATGCGGTGCTGGAACAAGATGCCGAACGGGTTCGATCGCTGATCAAGGCCGGTGCAGAGCTCAATGTTGCTGCGGGCGACGCTGGCGTGCTGCCGCTCCATTTGTCCATCCTGGCCGGAGACGATGACCCCACCTGTCTCCAGGAGCTCTTGGACGGAGGTGCCGACACTAATGCGCCGGATGCGAACGGGGTGACGGCTCTGCATGCAGCCTGCTCTCTCAACATGCCCAGGTTGACATCCATACTACTCTCCGCTGGGGCGGTGCGTGCTTTTGGTGCCCGAGCGGGATTGCACGATCTGTTCTCTCTTTTTTTTGTTCGCCCTTTCGAGAACTCCTGACAGCATTGCTTGCTGATCAGCTTGTTGCGCACCGAAACCGCATTGCTCACGCCCTAGCAAGCTCAATCGGCGCCCGACTCACCTGTGCCCCGTGCTGCATGCAGTCACCGGACGTGCGGGGCCAATTTGGAGTGCCACCTTTGCAAATGGCTGGCTGGGCGAATGCCGCCGAGGCTGCCGAGGCGATGCTCGTCAATGGTGCACCACCCGACCCGTGTGACGAACGACTGCGCACACCTTGCCACGCTGCTGCCGCAAGCGACTCGTCCGAGGCTCTCGAGGTACTCATCAGTTGCGGTGCAGACATCGAGGTGCGTAGCACTTGCTGAGCGGGATATGCTTTTGCGCAATTTTGTCGCCGCTCTTCTAAACACTCCTCTCCCCGCTGCTTCTTGTACCTCGGATACGTCTATGGCCTGTTTACAGAAGCGCTGAGACGGGTTGTTTGAGGCGGCACGGGTGGCTGCAGTCGCCATGCTTGTTTGAGGTGGCACGTGTGGCTGCGGTCACCATGCTTGTTTGAGATGGCACGTGTGGCTGCAGTCACCATGCCCACTCGCTTCCTAGGAGCCGTGTCTAGGGCCCATCAACTTTGCATCCCATTCACCCCAACCATCCTTCCGGCAGGCACGCGACCAGCGCGGCTGGACACCTCTCGCATACTCGATACGTGCATGCCATTGCTGCGACCCAGCATGCCAGCGCACCCGCGCTCTCGCACTTCTACTTGCGCACGGGGCGAACATAGAGGCACCTGATGCGTCGGGGTGGACGCCTCTCCATCATGCGGCGGCGAGCAATCGCGTCGCTGCAGTTGCGTTGCTCTTGACTGGTGGTGCAAACCCATCAGCTCCTGCATGTGGGACAGGCTGCCGGCCGCTCATGCTGGCAGCGCATGCAGGTGGGACGGAATCCGTCCGACTGTTGCTCGCCGCTGGAGCGGAGCCAATGGCTAAGGATGATGCCGGCACCACTGCGCTACACGCCGCAGCAGATGCGAGGTCAGAAGAATCTCTCGATCTACTACTCAAGCACATAGCGAGGAAGCACGCTGTTGAATACGGCACCGAAGAGCAAGCGGATCGCCCATTCGATAGTCATGAAGACGCCGATTCAGTCCTTTCCCGCAGCTGCGTTGGCACCGATGACGTCAACGAACTTTCAAGCAACAGCGCTGTCCGAGCAGCAGCCTCTTGCGCGGATATTGCGGGGCGTACACCGTTACACTTCGCGGCCGCAGCAGGATCTGTGGGGTGCGTGCGACGTCTTGCCGAGGCTGGTGCTAATACGGCTGCCGCGTCCGAAATCGGTTGGCGGCCTCTTCACGAAGCGGTTAATGCATCGCAGCCAATGACAACCACGACGTTGCTCGAGCTTGGTGCACCGGTTGATGCGGCCGATCCCGACGGCACAACTGCGCTGCACTTGGCAGCACTACGGGTGGGTGCGGGTGTTGGTGGATGTCAATGCAAGTGGTGCCGTAGGCGACGTGGGCGTCAGTTGCGCACCATGCGATCGCTGCTCAACTGCCAAGCGTGCGATCCCAACGCAGCAAACCGGCATGGAATGCGTCCGGCTCACATCGCAGCTGCTTACGATTCTGCCATGGCAATGCGATTTCTGCGCTCGAGACATGCTGCACTCTGGGCCCGAGACTCTTTCGGAAGAAGTCCCATGGACGTCGCGAGGCTGGCCCGGGCGGGGAAGCCGTCGAAGGTGGTACGAATGTTGTTGTTGCTAGGGAGTCGTTCCCCCTCCATCGTGGACGAAACTGACGTAGCAGATGGGCGAGTGGATTAGAAGCGCCGTGGCACCCTGTGCTGATTCTGTGCGCGAGTGGTGTGTGAAGCTCCTGTGTCCCACCTGCGAGTCGTCGAATCTACGAACCCAAATGCACGCAGATTCCGGTAAATGCGTCACGATCTAATTTCTTTTTCCTTTCTAGAGTTGCTCCTTGGTGCACGCAATGGCAAAGATCATTTATAATAGATAGGGCTGAACGAACTGCTTGTGGGGGGAGAGGCAGCGGGCGCGGCGGGAGGAATCTTCTTGGGGGCTGAAGACCGAAGATCCCCCGCCAAGGCTCTCCCGCCTGTCCCTAGCACAACAGCAACCAACGCGGAAGCGTTGGAGATGGGCGGTCGCAGGATGGTGTCACGTGTCACAGGACGGAGTAGGAAGCGAGAAATCGCAAAACGACGAACGGCCTGCCGTGGTGCCACACTGTCCTTTGCTGCCCTGCCTGGCCTTGGCCCGCGCTGCGGTAGTCCGGGGCCGGGGCTCCGGGGCCGCAATGCTTGCGGCGATATGTGATATGTAGCTGTTGCACGGGCACGGGCAAAGACAACGAGCCTCAGCCGGAGATCATAAACCACATTTCATGATCTTGATCTCGGAACGGGCGCAAAGTGCACAATGGCATCGACAATGTCAAGAAGTGGCAAACACCGTCCATTCGCCACTCTGGGTACTAGAACTAGAAAGCACCAGCTGCAGGACTTCAATCAACTATAGCAAGCCCAGGCTGACACAAACACCTACAACCGACTTACTACCGCCGCCATGCTAGCTAGCTACGTTCTTTCTACGTTCCGCCGCTGCGCCACAGCCGCCGTACCCCAGGAGGCCGGCAGGGGCCTTGGAGCGCAGCTCAGGGGGGAGGTGAGGTTGAGGCATGGCCCTGGCCCCTCCTGCCTCTCCATCGCTGGCTCTCGAGCCCATGCCGATCGACTGGAGCTGACTGGGGGGTCCTGATCAAGGGGGCCCAGCCAGGGGGAGGAGGGGCTTGTCAGAGGGATGGGCTGGCCACGACAGGCCAGGGCGGGCGATTCAGGCGTGCCTGTGGGGAGAGGGATGGGTCAGCAAGGCAGTGTGCTCCTGGCAAGGCATCAGGCATGCCAGGAGAGTGGGTGGTTCCTCCCCCATGGCGGGGGAGGAGTGAAGAGAGGGGGGGGCTCGTGCCCGCCATGGGCGTGAACCAAGTATAAACTTAGTTGTGACTGGAACAATAGAAGATGCCTTGGGATGAAGGGTAGAAGAAGCCGGCCTTGGGTGTCAAGGTTTCATTTGTGAACCCCCGTCTCAATAGAAGATAACGTTCTGTACGAAAACATAACACCCTGGGTAAAAACAAAAAGGTCACCTGGTCCTCTTTCGACAGAACGCGAGCCTTCACAAGTCACAAGAAAACGGGGGAAGGAAGTGGATCCTAGGACGTGACGTAGCGTCACGCGCGGCGGGGGATTCCGCCGGGGGGGGGAGGGGGAAATGTCTGTCGTGGGGGAAGCCCAGAAAGGGAGAGGGAGTAAAGAGTACCGAATGGGGGGGGGGAAGCCAGGAGCCAAGAGACAAGAGAGGAAGCCTTTCTTGTGGAAATCTAAGGGCGATTCTTCCCCGAACCACAACAATAGTGGTCGAGGCTCTTTTCCTCTTCCTTTAGTCCGAATTGTGCCGCCCCACTCCTTCACCAGTCCGACCAGACCCCCCCCCCCCCCCCTCCGGCATGCACCGGTGACATTGTAGCATAACATTACCATTTTCCAGATGATGTCAATAAGCGTTGAAGTGAAACTGACGAGATGAACGAAGAGCAAACCCAAAGCGTTCCCTGTGAGCCAGGATCAGCTTACTTCCATTCCACTCCGACACTATCTGCCGCAGCACGAATGGCGTCGTTGAGCTTATTCAATGGTCCAAACATGCCACCACCCTTTTGCTGCCCCTTGAGATCTTCACGCAAGGAGCGGAGCCCATCACGGATGGGTAGCAAATCGTCGTCCAAAATCATTTCATTGATGGCGTCAACAGGTTCGACGACCTGATTTAGATATGCGCGCACAATGTCAAGCGCCTTGGCCGTGTCGCCCATCGCCGCGCAGCAGCAAGCAATGTTGTACTGCGCAATGAGCTTCTGCTGCTGGGTGGCAAATCGCTCCATCTTCATGCCGCGCGGGTTCGGGGGCGCCGTAGCTGATCCCACCATACCGGACGATTTCTCGCGCACATAGTCGAGTCCAGCGCCTGGCAACGTCTGAGCCAGCTCGAACATCCGGATCGCCCTCTCGTACTCGCCGGCCTTGTAGAGATCGAATCCACGCGCCTCGGCCTCATCATAGTTGGAGGGAATGGCGTTGGGCGCGGACTCGCTCGCTCGAATGGCACGCAGCATGAGCCGAGACACGTACCGCTTAGTGCTCACCGCCGTCACCCACGCCGACGCCGTGCTCACCAGGCTGCACGCGAGGATGAGAGTAAGCGTTCTCATCGTCATCGTCGCTGAGGAGGTCGCGCCACTCTCTCGCTTCATCCCACACACGAGCTCGCGAATAGCCTACTCACTCACTCAATATCAATAAGTGTTTCGTTCGAAACTGTAGTCTTGTAGAGCGTCTTAGTCTTAGGTCGCGTTCCGTCGAATATGGGACAGACTCGGGGGTGAGTCATCAAATGTCCATAGTTTACCATAAAATATTTAGTTTTAAACATTATGCAGACGGAGAACAAATACTACACTTAAAGAGGGTAAATACTACAATTAAACACTAGTGCAGCGCTTCACAGTGCCAGTGCCCCCTCCCCCCGATATCCGATATCACTCGGACACCTGGCTCGTGGCTTCACCTTCTGCATCCGCATCATCCTTTCCCTTGCATCATCGATGACTGCCTCCGGATCCGTAATTAATTAATTTCTTAATAGTCTCACCGCACACGCGGCCGTGCATCCTCTACTTTCTACTCACGTAGGAAACTTTCTACACCCCCGCTCCCTCGGCCCTTTCCCCCCGCCATCAGGCGACTCCCCCCGTGCACTACTAGGGGGATAGGGGAAAAGGGCTTAGATATGGTCGGTGGCCCGCGCCCCCCCCCGGTGATCCGTTCCCCCCTTCCTCCTCTGCCTACCGGGCTGGCGAGGTGTCGTTCCGTCAATTGTGGGACATCAGTCGAATTGAGCGATCGAATGTCCGCAGTTTAAAATTCGCATACTATTTTCCCGGGGGGGGGGGAGCCGTGTCGGCGCTTTTCATATATTTAAGATATTTGCCCGTGGCACCTGATTATGGGCACGGCGCGATGTGCAGTCCCCCCGCGGGGGTGCCGTGCGTGCGCATGCCAATGCGTACCCCTAAGGCCCACATTTACGTAAAGTAGCCATATAAGAGATGTTTCGTTGCGCAGCACGTGTGATGACTTGCAATCACATTGTGCACGCCGTGCGTGGGCACGGCGCGATGTGCATCGGCCCCCCCCGCGGGGGCGCCGTGCGTGCGCATAGCAACTTCCAGGAAGGTGCACGCCGTGCGTTCACTCTTTCCGCGGGGGAACTCTGGGCACCCGTGAGTGCGACAGGAGAGTACTTTGTCTACATCGCCAAGCGACTCGGTCAGCGCACCTACGAGGAGATCCGCACCCCAGCCTTCAGGTTCTGCGAACACATGGAGGAGGGCATGGGCGGTGCCATCCTGGCGATGCTCCTCGTCACAGCCTCCGGCATGGGCCGTGGATGTGGAGACTTCCGCGTGGATCTGGCCAAGGAACGCTACCCGTCGATGTGGGCACTCATCGAGCCATACATGGGCCGTTGGTGCAAGGCAACCCTCATGCTCGTCGGCGACTACTCCGACGAGTACGACAAGATCCCAGTCCCAAAGACCAGATACATTGGAGAGCAGGCCGCCCTCGCGTACCTCTGCATGGAATACATCATGGCGGCCGTTTATGTTGTACGAGACGATTGTAATCGGTCCTTCACCTGGGTATCCGAGGGTAGGGTTGAATGTAAGTGCGTAGACGATTCGCGCGTTGGCTCGGCGCAGGAGGCGGGTTAGTCGCGCGTACTTGTGAAGGTAGCGACATTCGGCGCCTAAGGCGCAAAATCCGCCCTTTGGTTGTTTCCCTGGGGGTCCGGCGCTCGCGCGCGGGAATGCGCAGATGATCGTGCACGCTCCGTTTTTCCACGCGCCCGGGTAATCGTGGGAGCGGTTACACGCCTTGCCCATGATGTTCATGGGGCATTTCCCGTTTGGGAAGCGTTTGCACAGCTCCGGTGCGTCCGGGTTCAAGGCCTCTTGGATGGTCTTTTTCGGGGGCGCTGTGCGCTTGCGCTCTTCACGCTCGAGGCGTGCGGCTTTTTCCTCCGCGCAGACACAGATGCGTAGCGGGGGATGGAAGGCCATGGCGTAGCCTTTGTTGTAGCCTTTGCAGCCCTTGGGCCCCGCGTGGATGCTGAGGTCCTTAATGTCGCCTCCAAGCTCGCGGCAGTTGCGTACTGCGTATTCGATGGGGTATGGGGCCCCGTTGACGGTGAGGAGGATTTTGCGCGGGAAGTCGAACGAGTTGAACGAGCCCTGTTTCGGGGTCAAGTGGTACACTTCTTTCTTACCTTGGGTCACTAGGACCCCTTCTTTGGTAATGATCTTGGTCCGCTCCTGGTTTCCTTGAATGAAGTAGAAGCCATGGTTCTCGACCGCCTTGGCGAGGGTGCTGATAGTGATGTGGTTTTTCAGCTCAAACTTGTAGTTGCGCACCACCAGGTGCGCCGAGACGTCTCTGAAGGCGCCGGCTATCGCCTTGTCCGATGCGCGTGGGAGGCTCTTGGTCTTCTCGTCGAGAGTTTGATATTTCACCGCTATCGGGCAGGGGATGCCTGCATTGTGCATTGCGGAAGTCCGCTACGTCCTTGTATTTTTCGCGAAACTGGTTGGCGCAATCCGCCGTTACGCAAATTTCCCACGGCCCGGAGGCGCTCTTAGACAAGAAGTCGGGCTCAAGGTCCACGCCTTCTAGCTTGTTGAGGTGCGCGACAATGGCCCCGAGGGTCTCCTCGTCCTTGGCTTTGTGGCCTTTTTCGTAGGCCGTGAATGAGATGATGATCTTCTGGTCTATGGGAAATTCCGCTTCCTCCTCGGGCATGGGCTCGAGGTCTTCGTCGAGGAGGGCCACCTGAGTGACCGGGGTGGGGAGTGTGGTTAGTCCCATGCGTGGTCTAGTCACTTCAGGGTCCGTGAGGTTTGTTGGATCCGTGATGGTGTCGCCCCTTTCCGAGGGTTTGGTGTGCTGGGTGTTTTGTGTTGGCTCTTGTTGGTGTTGGTGTTTGTTGTGCTGGGCCTCTTTGGCCAGTGTTGTGCGTGTCGTTCGCGCGACCGAGCCGCGGCTGCCCACCAGCCCGACGGCTTTGTTGAAGAGCTTTCCCTTCGTTCCATCTCTTGCGCTGCCCCTGACCCCCATCTTGGGGGTCCATTGCTGCTCCATGTTGTGACCTCTGTTGAGGTACGTCCTGTCCCCCTTGGGGTTTTGTGTGTGTTGGTGCCGGGCCGGCACCTCGCGCCGGAGCGCGAGGGCGGTACCGCGGCTGTGTAGGGTCCAGGCCCGGAGGCCTTCCCTGATGGAGCGTCCCACTGTGGTGGTGTGTTGGGTGTGGCTGTGGGGTGTGGAATGTGTGTGCTGCATGTTGTCACCCAGCATGCTGGCCTTGTTCTCTCTGTTCTCTGCGTAGCGCGGGCGTGGCCCGCTGGCTCCTGTGCCCACCTGGCTGGGAGGGTCGTCCTGGCGCGGTCGCTACGGCGACAGCGGCGTGTCCATGAGTCCTTCGTCCATCGCGGCGAGGGCGGCGGCAGCGAGAGCGGGCGGCGGCGCGCGCTCCATGACCCTATCAGTTTACTGATAGTTGGGAACTGTTCAATTGTAATTGTGAGCGCGTACCTTACACAAATATTCATGCCTACAGCCTTCAGATGGGCAAGAATACAACAACATTCGATGGTTCACACCGAGTATGTCGTCCATATTCATATATTCGTCGGAACGCGACCTTACCGTGTATTCGGCCTTGAGCTTAGCTCCGTTTCGCATGATCCCCGGGGACGTATACGTGTGATAAGTGATATACAATGCACAAAACACCACACAACAAATTTGAGTAGGCCACAACGAGCAAAGTTTGTGCGCCAAGGGTTGTCATTGCATGCCTCGCAATTCACAAAAGCAACGACATGAACAAGTCGAAAGTCGAAAGTCACAACGCCTAGATTAACCTTTGAATTTGCCGCATGACGGCATACTTTCACAGTGCACAGCCGTCGGGCTCACCCACACCCGCACAGCCCGCAAAGTCGTTACGGTCCACTCGTTCCACTTGCTAGAAAATGTCTGAGAGGACTTTGCGTGAGCATGATGAGTCGCCTGGGCCCCATGAGTCCAGTCAAGCCGGCATCACTGTTTGACGGTGGAAAATTCACATCACCTCTTTCGGGCCAAAGACTATGGGTGTTGGTGGCCCTCCGATGTTGCGGGCAACGGACCGATATTGAGTGTGCAATTTGGCCGGAGATTCAACTCCTTTGCACGCAGCAAGAGCCTCGTGCCATTCATCGAAGTCTGACCGACTCTTTGCGACGAAACGCCATGTGGTGACGGGAGCGTGGATGGGACCCGAGGCCATGACGTTACGACACGCGTTCTTGCTCCAAGCATCCACCCGTTGGAGGAGCGACATGTTCGCCTCAGCCGCCAGTGGTATTGGCGGCGATGCCCCCCACGTCCCTAGGGCGAAACCTGGAGTAAGGAAAGATAGACGGCGTGCCGGCGTGCTCAGCAACAGCACGTTGTGCCCTTCAGCGTCGCACTCAATTGATAGCGTAGCGCCTTCCAAGGGAATGCTGCCCTTCAGTGCCTTGTCCTCCGTGTTGTAGTACACAAGAAAATGGGTTAGGGGCCCACCTGGCTTGGATTGCACCTGCAGCAGCTCAAAATGACGTTCTTTGAAGGTTCGATTCCCGAGCGGCCCTAGACTCGCCCCTTGCTTCAGGAGCAGTCCACTTTTCACAATCATCTCGCTAGCGACAATTTCACCACGCAACTCCTTGATAGGGGTATATGGCGCTAGGGCAGTTGGCGCCACTTCGTCTTGCCTATTGAAAGTCGTCCCGCTCTGCTTAAGATCGCCACAAGATTGACAATCGGAAGAGCAGAGTGTTCTTGAAGGAGATGCGGTGGAAGGGGCCACGCCTTCGATATCCGCCAGCAGGTCACCATTGGCTGCAGCCTTCACATTGCGGGACCAGATTCCAAGGGCGTGTTGCTTGAGGCGCTTGGACCGGACTCGCCAAAGCATCGCAAGAACTTGCTTCCTGGCGGTAAACGCCGCGTGCATAGCAATGCTCACTTCAAGGCGGGCACGGCATGCATCAGCCCGCGTGTTTTGAAGGGTCACCGCTGTCTCAACGAGCCTCTCCTCAACAGTACAGCGAGTGTGCTCCTCGGCATGCAACTCAGCTTTGAGTGTGGATGTCCGTGCCGCATATCTCTCACGAACATCAACAAGTCGAGAAGTTGCCTCGGCAAGCCTGGATTCTACACCCAGACGATATTCGAGCTCGCCCTGAAGATTGGACTGTAATTCAGCCAGCCGCTTCTCCACCTCGAATCGCCTCATCTGTTCAACACGAAGTTCAGTTTGCAATGTTCTTCGAATCTCATCCAACTGCCTCTCCGCATTCAAGCGTTCCTGCTCTTCATAGATAAGTTCGCCTTGAAGGATCGATGCACAGGTGGCAATACCCGCATTTACGCTGGCCAGCTGGGATCCTGCCGCACACTCGAGGAACGAGCACAGCTCGGGCGAAAGCGACAACACCTCATCCTCAAGCAATTCTATGAGGAAGCGAAGCAGCTGCTGGCCACGTTTCTATGGACAAGTAGTGACCAAATCTGATTAGTCCAGGGCAGCGAATGAGAGGCGAGCATCAGCATCACAACGCCAACCTGCGCACCTTGAGGAAAAATTCGTTCTCATTCTTGAGGAGCTGCTTCGGGGGCATCTGCGGTACTGCCTGCCTTCCATATGTCTCACAGAGCTTTGAGTACAGCTGATCAAAGTCCTTGTAGCGCCGCCGGATCGAGAACACCGCGGGGCCTTTGCGTACTTCAAAGACGAAATAGGTGATGGGCTGCGAGCCGGGTGGACGACACGGGCGTCTCGCTCATGTCGGGGGGGAGGTGTGCGCACAGTTGTTAGAGGGTTACTCAGACGTACAGCGGCGCACCTTGCAGCCAGTTGACTCTGCTGCCCACACTTCCGTCTTGAGGACCGCAACGACGATGCCGGCGACCATGCAATCTGTTGAGAAAGCGGGCTGGAGCATCGGTGGTACGTGTCCCCCATCGTCCGCCGGCTGCTCGAGCGTACTCATCGTGCCCTTCCCTCGCCCCCGCCTCCCCCCTGTAAGGCGCAGCAGGTAAGGTCCGAGGGCCAAGTTTCACAGATATGAGTCACAGGTATGTGTCGTGTAAGAGTACCGTTGTGAATTGTAGAAGGTAGCTGTGTAGAGCAACTTGTTAGCTAGCAGCTAGCAGCTAGCACGCTAGCACTAGCACGCCTAGCCACACATACTTTACGACCACCTCTGGGTCGCCTCCGCGTGCGAGCGCCCTGCGCGCCTTGTATTCCGCGTGATACAATGCCTTTGCCTGCGCCTTGGCGTAGCGCGCCGCCAGGTGTCGTTCCGTCAATTGTGGGGCATCAGTCGAATTGAGCGATCAAATGTCCACAGTTATACAACAATATTTAAAATTAAACGAAAGACTAGGGGGCGCCGTGTGTAGGCATAACAACTTTTTTCTCGCAGGGTATGATGACTTGCTTGCACCAATGTGCACGCCGTGCATGGGCACCATCGGTTCCCACGCGGAGACGCCGTGCGTGCGCATGCCAACATTTCCCCCTGCGTTTCATCTAAGGCCGACAACTACGTAAACGTGCAGTTTAAGAGATATTTCTCACGGAGCACGTGTGATGACTTGCAATCACATTGTGCACGCCGTGCATGGTCACGGCGCGATGTGCATCGGTCCCCCCGCGGGGACGCCGTGCGTGCGCATAGCAACTTCCATGAAGGTGCACGCCGTGCGTTCACTCTTTCCGCGGGGGAACTCTGGGCGCGGAGGACGGGCGGGAACCCTGGTGGCACCCCCCTGGGACCGTGGGGTTATTACAGTGCGGCCTCGACGGTGGTGGAGGAGGAGAGGAAGGAGGCGAAGATGGTGGAGGAGACGGTGGAAGAGACGGCGGCGTCGAAGGCGGCGTCGTGGGCGGAGGCGGAGGAGGCGGGAGCGAGGGAGGCGAGCCGGCAGGTTCAAGTACCGCGCCAGTGCCCGGTAAGCCGGTAAGCACCACCTGCTCGACATGCTGAATGGCGGCACCGTCGTCCGTCGTGGGGAGGGGGCAATGGGGGCGGAGAAACGGAGAAAAGGCGAGGAGCGAGGAGGGCGTGGGCGTGGTCGTGCGCACAATGGCTCAATAAAGAGTAAACTTAGTAGTAAATAGTAACAGTAAACCCAAACCCAAACAAAAATAGAAAAACTAGAAACTAGCTAACCAATTACCTAGATATCTCAATTATCTTAGGTAACTGGCTAGACTTCGGCATTATCTCGAAGTAAGTACTTAGCTGCAGGCACTATCTTTAAGTAGGTGTAGGTACTTAGTTAGCAATGAGTCACTATCTACTTCGAAGTACTTAGTGCTCACAAGACCCTGTTCCACGCCTTACTTTCTGGGGGTGAGGCGGGGGTAGATGAGGCTGGGAGGACACAGGGAGATGTTGTTATATTATTACAGTCAAGCCTGTTTGTTGTAAAGCTCGTATTTTATATTATATCTTAATTTAAATACATAAACCGCCCGTACCCGTATACTCTACGGGATGCAAAAATAAAATTTTCGCACATGGTCCTCTTTCGACGGAACGAGGAACGACGGAACGCGACCTTCCGTGATATTTGAGATTTCTTTTTTCATGCATCTTTCTACTTCTACTTACCACCTTATCCTTATCGGGGGGTAGGTTTTGGTATTGGTATTTGAGATTGTGAAATCGGTCAGGGTTTTGACCAGACTGCTGTCGGCCGTACCCTCGGGGGCGGTCGAGAGGATACCTGAAGTTTAAGATGAGAGGCATGGAACTCGGCAGCGCAGACCATGAATGCGGTGGTGCTCACACTCTTTCACGACCGCCCTGACCGTCGACGTTTTACATCAGAGAACGCCGTGTGTAGCTATTCCTTGCCTGTCTTCCTACGACTGGACGTCCAAGAAGCGGAGGTTTGGAGATTTGGTGGGCGGTCCCGTAAGCTCGCAAAACGTAAGACTAGTACTTACTTCCTTGGCACGCACTACGGAGAAGGTGTGCGCTTTCAGAAGGACCCACCGCGCTCGGAAACGCCGACGAGTGCTTCGCCCCCCCCCCCCCCCCCCACGCCCCTCCCATAACGCCCCTCCCCCTCCCCCCCCCCCGTGGTGAGCGAGATGGGCGTGCTGCAGGCTGTCCTCGCTGCCTTGATGCTCGATACGGGCAACGCCCTCGGACTCGCAGGTCAGACTACGCCCTCCTGCCGTCCCCCCCCCCGCGCGCGCTCGCGCCCATGCCCAGTGTGTGGCGCCACTCCTCTGCGCCCTGTTTGCACACTCGAGCCATGCAAGATCTCCTCTGAATCTCCGTCCTGCATCGCGACTGTGCTCTCCGAAAAGAGATGCAAAAGCTCATGTGCATCCCAACCCCCGTATTCCAGACGTTACGCCACGACAACTTGGTCTGCTCAAGAGCACATCAACTCGTTCCGTTGGCACTGATGCTGGATCATGGCGCGACGATTTTGAGGGCACGACCCTCGATCGATCGTCATGGAATGTCGAGGTCAACTGTAACGGCGGCGGAAACGGCGAGGCCCAGTGCTACGTTGATTCCGCCGAAAATCTGTACGTGGCGAACGGGAAGCTTCACATTGTCGCGACACGCGCTGCATCTGGTCAGATTTCCTCAGCCAGACTCACAACACAAGGCAAGTTCGAGGTCGCCTACGGGATCTGGGAAGCCAGGCTTCGTATCCCGGGCGTTAAGGGCACATGGCCCGCCTTTTGGACTCTCGGAGCTGACATTGGCCAGATCGGATGGCCCGCGTGTGGCGAAATAGATATAATGGAGAACTTCCAACGAGGAGGCGAGAATGACAACACTCTCTACTCTACAGCACACTCTCTCAAGCACTCGTGGGGAACGAATACAGCTCTACCGGGCGGCTCGTCGCCTACCCTCGACCTGAGTATGTTTCACACTGTCCGTCTGGAGTGGGCGCCCGACTCGCTCTCCTTCTTTGTCAATGGGGTACAGACATGGCGCCTCAACAGGCCCAACGGCGCGACAAACTACGACTGGCCCTATGCCAAGCCCCATTTTGCGCTCCTCAACCTGGCTATTGGCGGTAATGGAGTTGGCTTTGCGATGCCTCCCGTGGATGCGTACCCAATCCGCTATGAAATTGACTACGTATCCATCACGCCGCTGCCTCCACTGCCACCTCACCTGCCGCCTCTTCCGCCAGTGCCTCCCAAGCCGCCATCATTGCCTTGGCCCATTCGTTGTGGTGTCGCCACATGCGATGCTCTAGTCTGGGCAACAATGGCAGGCGGATACGCATGTGGCGCGCGAATTGAGTGGCTCCAGGGCACCGAGCCCGGCTCTCCTCAGCATGACGAGTACACGGCCTGCAAGCAAGTGGCCGTTGATGAATACCCAATCGCATGCGGCGGGTGCGATCCGCGCTTACTTGTGCAGTTGCACCCGCCTTCTCCCAAAGTGGCTCCGCCACCGCTCTCGCCTAAGGCACCATCGCCTTCACCACCTCCGCAATGTGGGGTTCCTACGTGCACGGCTTCTGTTTGGTCCACTGACGCAGAGGGGTTCACGTGCGGGGATCGAATCATTTGGGTGATGGGCCAACCAGGGGCGACGGAGTCGTCGGCTTGCGAGCAAGTGGGACGTGTCGAATTTCCAAACGAGTGCGGCGGCTGCGACCCGACGCAGGGTGCTGCCCCCCCCCCGTCACCATCGCCACCGCCTCCTCCCTGCGGTGTCTCCACCTGTACAACTTCCGTGTGGGCTACGCTTGCAGAAGGCTTCACATGCGGTGACCGCATTGTGTGGGTGAAGAACAATCTGGGAGAAACTGAGACCATAGCTTGCGAGCGAGTCGCCCGGGTCGAGTTCCCAAACGAGTGCGGCGGTTGCGACCCAACGCAAATTATCTCAGCGCCCCGGCCATTGCCACCTTCACCGAGTGTGCCATCGCCATCACCATCTCCTTTTGGACCACCTCCTTCTAGCCCACCTCCACCATTGCCATCACCATCTCCTTTTGGACCACCTCCTTCTAGCCCACCTCCACCATTGCCAGCGCCGCCTAGTTCGCCCCAGCCACAAACACCTCCGTCCACCCCGGCCCCGTCACCGCCGCCTCTACCAAGCGCACCCTTCCCAGTGCCACCGGCACCGCAACAGCCCACGCGCTGTGGTATGAGCACTTGCAATAGTTCGGTCTGGGCGACTTTCGCAGACGGTTTCACGTGCGGCGACAGAATCCTGTGGGTGATGGGCCAACCGGGGGCGACGGAGTCGTCAGCGTGCGAGCAAGTGGGACGCGTCGAATATCCCGATCAGTGTGGTGGCTGCGACCCGACTCAGGACAATGCTCTCTCTCCGTCTCCATCGCCACCGCCTCCTCCCTGTGGCGTCTCCACCTGCACGAGTACCGTGTGGGCTACGCTTGCAGGAGGCTTCACATGTGGCGACAGAATAGCGTGGGTGATTAATACTCACGGGGAATCCGAGGCTACAGCTTGCGAGCGTGTCGGTCGGATCGAGTTCCCGAACGAGTGCGGCGGCTGTGACCCTATGCATGGAGCACAGCATCATGGATCGCCATCTCCTCCACCGAGCGCGCCAGCCCCGCCCCCGCCGTGTGGCGTCAGCTCTTGCACCGACTCCGTGTGGGCCACCCTCGCCAACGGCTTCACGTGCGGAGACCGAATCACATGGCTGCAAGACGTGGAGAAGCTTGATGAAGATCAAGCGTGTCGACAGGTTGCGAGCAAAGAGTTTCCCGATCAATGCGGCGGTTGCGATCCTCGTCCAACGCAGCGCAGCAGCTCTGCATCGGGCGGTGGTTCCGGTTCTGGATGCGCGTGACTCGACACGTCCCGGGAATGAGGCCAATTCCTTCTCCCCATTGTTCGACTGTTGATCGCCAGTGGGTGTTGGCGACCCCGTCCGAGAGCTAGCTGTCTTGATCCAGAGCCGATGGGGTACATTTGTCCCATTGCAGAGCATCACAGTGGCAGGGATGCAAATACTGCAGGCTGGAGCATCATGAAGGCCCTCGATCCGCCTCTGGGTGTGTGGGTGTCATTAAGCGGCTCTTCCGACGTGGTCAACGACAACGAGCAATTAGGTAGAATAGTGGCGTGGCGTGGACAATCTGAAAGGTGTTTTGCATGGAACCCCGGATCACCACGAAAGCAATTGCCCGCTTCTTCCTCAAACTCAATGGCTCGAGGTCCATGCGCTCAGCATTACGGCAGCGTAGCGCGCGTATGCGTTTGCCCTCTTATGTCTTCTGGCTGCAATCTTCGATCGGCACACGGTAACACGGTAACGCATCTTTAACGACTCCAGTATGGATCGGTGTGTGCGCGCTCGCACGCACGCGCTTTTGTCCACTGGTTTGACCGTGGGAGATGTTGCGTTCTGTCCAATGCTCTATTATTTGCTTTGTGGTGGTGGTGGTGGTGGTTGTGGTGGTGTTGTAGTAGTTCGTAGTAGGTGTAGCGTCTATAGCTATAGCAGTAGCGGCGCAGAGAGCAGCAACGCAGCAACCGCCAGCACTAGCAGTAGTAGTTCGTATAGGCTGCCGCTTCATGGATAAGCCCCATTTCTATGGCGTAAAATAAATGTAAATGTAAATGATTTTACATTTTAGGGCGGTTGTGACGAGTCGCGTAGGGGAGTGGTCCGTGAGGTCGTTGATTGGCTCGAATATACTCTCTAGTGTTGTGCAGGTCCCTAGATGGGTAGAGGATTCCGTGGTTTGTTTGCAAAGGCGGCATAGGGGGTCTCTGTCCGGGAAGCGGTTGTATGTTCCTATCCGCACTTATCTTATGATTGGTCGCCATGGAGGGGGGCCTCGCGCCGCCCCCACTCTCTCGACTCCCCTCATGGGGGGCGAGAACCAGCTCCACCCCCCTGCGCTGCCTCTTGGTAGGGCCAGGTCAGAATTTCGTTTGAAACCCGCCCAAATTTCTTCGGATATTTCGCTCAGATTTCGCGTTCACTGCCCCAAATTTCGCAAATATTTTGCGAGGCGCGAGCGCTCCCGCGCTCGCGCGCTAGCCTGACCTAGCTACCTATACATAGCCATATAGCATATTGCATATAGCCCCGCCGCCGCTGCTATCTGTATTTGGCTACATGAATGGGCTTTTCAAAGGCTTTTCACTTTTCACCTAGATAGAGCGAGGATTGACACTCATTGACTCTCGTTTGCGCAACGTTAATTATAAAAGTACTTGCACAGTGACACACATCACACACGTACACTCTACTAACGTCTAACGTATTACTCACTCCTTACTCAAGGTCACTGGTGTGATTATACCGCAACATCAACCCACATTGAATCTGATCGGCCAAGGCACTCATTTGTCCATCGCCAAACATACACTTCAATAACGAAAACACACGCTCACACGACGCAGAATTAGGAGACAATGCAAAAGCGATGCGCGCAGCCGTTGCCCATGTCGGAATGTGAGTGTGATTTGCCCTCCACCACTCTCCACTCTAAGACGGTCTTGGTGTACTCGGAGATATTGCCACGGTCGGCGATGCGGAATGCACGGGCTGATGCCAAGTATGCGGGCAGCTCGTGGACAAGTAGGTTGCCACAATTGAGGTGAGCATACATGGGGAGAGTCTCGAGTTTCCGAACATACGCCGTATCCACATTCGCACAGGCAAACGAGGGGTCAAACGCACGGAGCAGGGCTAACGCTTGGTGTTGCGCTTTACAATGATATGGGCCCCTCTCTCTCCCGCCTCCCGCCCTTACTACTTACTACCCCCCCCGCCCCCGCCCCCGCCCTTCTCCCTAGGTATAGGAGCCCCCAAATTTTGCGAGGGCGTTGCAGGAGCCCCCCAAATTTTGCGAAATTTCGCCCCGAAATCTGTGAGTAAACCCACCCCCAAACTTTGAAAAAAAATTCCGAAATCCTGACCTGGCCCTACCTCTTGGCATGTAGGGGGGACTCACCCAGACTGCCCAGACTCTCCCTGAGAGTCGGGCACAGATCGCACGCCCTGGCCCGCGTTGGCCCGCTTCTCGCTCTGACCAACCCCTCCTCCCCCTGGGCCCCCCTGATCAGGAGCCCCCAGCCAGCTCCAGTCGACCGGCAGGGGCTCGAGAGCCAGCGAGGGAGAAGCAGGAGGGGCCAGGGCCATGCCCCAGCCTCACCTGCCCCCTGAGCTGTGCTCCCAGGCCCCTGCAGGCCTCCTGGGGACCGCCTGAAGATTAATTAATTTGTTAATAGTCTCACCGCACACGCGGCCGTGCATCCTCTACTTTCTACTCACGTAAAAAAAACATTTGAAGATTCTGGGCTATACACCTACCGTCTGCAGGACTATCCATCTCTATTTCCATCGCCCTTATCTTCCCTGCCTCCACCTCCTCCCCTGCCCCCCTTCTTTCCTTTTTCTCCGGTTTCCGGGGTCCGGCCTCGGTGCACTACCTGAGTGAGGCCTGGTTTGGAGTGTGGGGTCCGGGCAGGCTGGCCTTTTGGTTTTTATATCTGTCGTGTGTCCCTTCCTCCCGGCCGTGTTTTGGTGGTTCCAGAAGAGGCGGCAGGCGTACGAAGGGGCGGGGGAGCGGAGGACAAGAGACGGCCAGGGGCATGGCCTCGCCGGGGGAGGCGACGGTGAGTGAGGAGCCGGAGCTCGGCGTCTAACGATTGGGCTAATGATTCGGACACTGGCACCCAGGAGAACGACCGGGGTCCAGTGGAGGCGGTGGCGGTCCATACTCGCCACCAGTTTCGTATTTTGCGCAGCATGCGCGCCGGACGAACGTCGAGGGTAGGCTGCCGTGTTGTCTCAATCCACGGTCGCCATTCAGCGGAGAGGAAGGCGTGCTCAACGCACGGCGGAGGGCTAGCAGACGTGGGGTCGACGGCAGCGACGACGGAGGACGTATCGCCGCGACGATGCGCTAGCGGTGCTGGTGGGTGCCCCGGCGGCGATGCCCTGCGTGCGAGGGCGACTAGGGTGGCGGCGGAGGCGTCGCCACGGTGCGTGGCAGACCGGCAGTAGTCGAGGAGCACCGGCATCCATTGGGACGCCATCGCCCCCGCTATCCCGACGTACGTGCGGCTGCGCAACCAACGCGCCGCGGTGGGGAGTCATAGGCAGGTTAGCCATGGCCGGCTCTCTACCAGGGACCATGCAAGTCGGCTGGAGGGGGGGGAGAGTAGGGGAGAGGTAGAGCCCTGTGGCTTTAGTATGTCCGGTGCCGTGCTGCCACGGATGGACATACTGCGTAGCTTCGACGCCGCCCAATAGCATTTTCGCATAATGGTGCATCTTGGGATTCTCTACCGCCAGGAAAGGGGCTCGTGCGTTGAGGCGACGGCGAAATTGGGCAGCTGCGGCAGCGGTGCGACGAATGCGACGAATCGGACGAAGGCGACGAGGGGCTCGGTGAGCGGTGGCGCCGGTGGCGATGGCTCTTACGGCCCTTGGGGGCTTTCGGGGGTTTCGGGGGAGGCCGAGGCGACAACGTGGGTGGTTGTGGCGCTTCGGTTTGTGCTAGCCCTCCTCCCCCAGGTTTGGAGGCGGTGGATACAGCCCGTGAAGCGGGGGCACCCTTCTCGATCGCCTCGGTGACCGCGGCGAGCTGCTTGGTGAACTGCGCTGCCATGGATTGGATCATTTCCATGCAGCGCAGCTCCACCGCGCTCAGCCCTGGAGAGGCGGCGGACATCGGCGGCGGAACGTTGGCGAAGGGGGCAAATGAGTGGACGGGCACCCTGCGGGCATCTGGGAGGCTTCCATCCCGGGAGGAGAGGGGCGACTGGGGTACGACCGAGGCGATCGGCATGTAGCCGGTGCGCTCGGTATAGGGCTCGTATCCACCCTCTGAGTCGGAGGGTGGGGGTGGGGCACCGCCCTCGTCTTCAGGCGGGGGCGGGTAGTGCGGCAAAGCCAAAGCGGGCAAAGTTTCAGTGGGAGCGGGCATTGGCCCGCTCCTCACTGCACCGGAGGGCGACGGGGGCGAGGATGGAGGCGCGGCGCCGAGCTCGGAAGGGTCCGGGGGAGCGGTGGCTGCGGCCTCGGCGTGCGAGAGGACGAGGGGTTCGGCATCGGTGGGAAGCAGAGCGGGTAGCGGGCCCGACTCTGTGGATTTGGGGCTCTGGAGCTCCTGTGGCGGGTCCGGCGCGGGACGCGACGACTCGGATTCTTCACCTGACGGATTGGAGGTTACGGATGGAACAGGAGGGACCGAACGGGACGGAAGGTAGGCGGCGGAAGGCACGGCCTTTCGGCCATTGGCGGGCGGGACGGGCAGACCATCTTCCATGGTTGGAGGATGGATGGCGGGCAGTGGCGAGGGCGAGCGCGAAGACGGAGCGGACATAGTGGATCGCGAGAGTGAGTGGGTGAGTGAGTGGATTTGGTTGGTGTTGTAAGATTGCTTGTTACGACTGAGCGAGAGCGAGAGCGAGAACGAGGGAGCGAGGAGCGACTGGGGCGAGGGACGAGGGCGACAGAGGCCGACAGGGTACCAATCCGACGAGCCCGACAACAATCCGAGACACGCACACTTGACTTTCACCCAACATTCCTCCACACTAACGTATCTTTCTCCACTTGGGCGGGGAAGACACAGAAGGAAGGAAACAAGGAAGAGAAAGCCGACAAGAGAGCGACGATGCGACGGAAGAGCCGACGGCGAACGGCGGTTACCGCGAACGAGTAGGTAGAAAGTAAGGAGGGAATCTACGTGCGTAAACCGAAAGGGGCGAGAGGGTAGGCTTCGCGCGGGGGGGGAAAAGTCCGCAGCGACGAACGCCTACGACGAGGGCGAGAGCGAGCGCGGGGGAACGACAGCAAGGAGGGACCAAAGGCAGGGCGCAAGGCCAAAGGTGCAAAGGAGCGAAACAGAAGCGAGACAGGCCACAAAGGGGCGCAACGGCAAGGAGCGAGGGGCGAGTTACGAATGAAGAGTTCTACAAATTACGAGTAAAACTCCGCGGCAACAAGAACGACTGGGCTCGAAGACGCCTACGGTCGGAAGTCGATCGCGGATGCGACATGGCCCCTCCTGCCTCTCCCTCGCGGGCGCTGGCTCTCGCGCCCCTGCAGGTCGACTGGAGCTGGCTGGGGGGCCCTAAACAGGGGGGCCCAGGGGGAGGAGGGGCTGGTCAGAGGGATGGGCTGGCCACGACAGGCCAGGGCGGGCGAATCAGGCGTGCCTGTGGGGAGAGGGATGGGTCAGCATGGCAGTGTGCTCCTGGCAGGCCATCAGGCGTGCCAGGAGAGTGGGTGGTTCCTCCCCCATGGCAGGGGAGGAGTGGAGAGAGAGGGGGGCTCGTGCCCCCCCATGGGCGAACTAAGTATAAACTTAGTTCGAGATATTGAAATGAATGTTCGACCGCTCAAGTATTTTGTATTTTCATTCGACAAGTATTAGTGTAGTTGCAATCGAGAATGCTTTGTGTGCATTAAATGGTACGCGGTATGAGGAGCACTGGCAGCATACTAGCCCATCCAACATCATAGTCTAGTGATTACACTTCACGATGAGCAAGCGTGGCCCACAAGAATCAGCCCGAGTGTTTGATGAGGAAGCCGAGATTGTACGAACGTTGTAAACGATGATACAAGGACGACGGGTCTTGATGAACCGCTCCGGATATCAAGTGTTACCAACTCGTGAGTGAGAAGGTGACGCGCATAGTCGTGTTGCACTCCGTCGCAATGAATGCTCAAGCAGCATGATCATATGGAGCAGACATGCACGTAGCGTGCAACCCAACCCTGACAACTTCACCATGAACACCATATAGCCATGTGCGAGCCCACTGCACTCGGTTGCTCTCAAAACCTTCCAGTGATAAATTGTGAGCGAATAATCGCTAGTGATAGCATGGCGGGCTACGGCGAGCGCGCCTTACCAACCGTATCCGGGACCTGGGCGTAGGCATCCTCGATTGCCATACTCGGAACTAGGGAAGAGTGGCTGTCTGACCGTTCGTCTTGAAGAGTTTTCAGTGAAACTGAGGGTGAGCGCAGCTCCATCTCAGGTGTGAAGGGCGCACGCATCTGTCGCCAAGTGAGCGCGTCGAGCTCTCCCTCGTTATCGTCCCCTTCAATCCTACTCCAACCCAAGATGTGCGCGTTGGGTAATTTAGGCTCGATTGCTGCTGCGATGGCCTCTCTCCGCCTTCGTCTTACGGCAAACCTGTTACACACGAAAGAGAGTGGTGCGAGATGGAGAGGGTGATGTTTATTACCGGGCTGAAGCGCGGCCTACAACGGTTAAGGTGCGCGTCGCCGAAGCCAAACCGCCCCCGCTTACAAGAGGCATCCACGTAGCCTTTAGAGCATCGAAGCCAAGATAGCTCAGTGGGAGCTCGTGTGCAGTCAAGGAAAATTTGAGGGAATTCCATCACCCACCTTGATCCTATCGCGTGGATTATTAGGCCAAAGATCATCACCGCCAGCATGCTGTAAATTTGATAAGCCGGTTCCTCCTTTTCATCGTCGACGGGGACGGCTGGCTCCTTGTCGACGCGCGCAGGCCGCCGACCAACAAGGGATTCAGTTGTGACGATGGCAGCGTACGATATGGAGATGGCGACTGGCACAACCGTGATGAGGACCGCTGTGGCTATTCCGCCAGGAATCCGAAACGGCCTGTTAACCTTTGGCTGTTGCACGCGTAAAGCAACAAAAGACCACATAAAGAGGAGGATGGAAGGAACAGAGAGAAGCATTGAGAACTCCACGAGGATGGTATATGGTGCCCAGACGAGCAGGGCTGCGATTAGAGCGTTGAAAATGATGTACAGTGGCGCCACACCAGTCTACGGATAGCATGTGAGGGACTTAGATGGGGCAGCATGGGCTTAACACTGCTGTCATGGGTGACGCTCGTCGCGGGCACCAAGCGGCATCGGACGGAGGCCTACCTGAGAAGTGGAAAGGAGATAGTTCAGCACCACATCCGTGCCGCGCCCGCCCTGCTTCGAACGTGTTGCCAGAGCCTCAAGGTCCTTTTCGTAGTGCTCGTTGATGAGGAAGAAGAGCGACCGCTCAGCCGTGAGCGCGGCGGCGTTGTATAGCCCTATCAAGCACACATTGGCACCGACCTGGCAAGCACGATCGGTCTCGGGTGATGAGACAGTCTGCGTGAAAATCACCGCGGGTTGGGTTCTTGGAAGATGGGCGATGCTCACTTGAAAGCCGTAGTCAAGCCAAGTGCCTGCGAGACGCCTTGCGAGCACATTGAAGTAGCCGGCTGTGTAGTGAGAAGGCACGTCATCGAGAGAGAGAGCGACTGCGAGCGGAAGAGTGTTGAGCAAGAGCACCTGGCAAGAATACATGCGCACGAGGCAGCGGGTGTAAGTACTTGTCTGGTGTCACAAGTTGCTATTCAGTTGAGCTAGTCCGCTCATGGGAGACGCCTCCGAGCTCACCGCAGGGAAAAGAATCGCAATGGAGACGAGGAAGGTGCGTCGCGGGTTGTCGAGCTCTCCGGCCAAGGTGCCCAACGAGAAAAACCCGCAGTAAAGCCACAAGATCCACGAGACGAGCAATGATGAGTCAAGCTCTCCTGAGGGGGTCGATGCCCATGAGCCTCGTGAGCGAGCAAGCACACGAATGCAGACTGAACAAAACCAAGTGCGCACATTGTCTGCATCGACGAGGTGCCTGGTCGGTGGAAGCTACAAGGGGACTTCACGGCAAAGATGGAGCAGGGGCTGGCACCCATCGCGTCGGATCGGCTTGATGTTGACTACAGGCGCACGCACCCTCAGAGACCAAGCAACGCCTGGGCTCCAGCTTTGGCATGCCCATAAACACGAACACAAGAGTTGGGGCCAGGGAGACGAAAGCAAGCAGTGTGTTGAACTTGACCATAACGTCGGTTCCGAGCAAATTTATCGCCTGGACGGTTGTCGGATAGGCACATTATTGGACGCGTTGGGAGAGCACAACAGCCAAACACGTCACATTTGAGCGACCGAGGATAGAGCAACAGCAGCGACACACGGGCAGGTGCGACGCATCCTGCGAATGTGCGCCGCACCGTCACAAACACTACAATGGAGACAGAGAGCATGCCTTGCGAGGTCTCGCTCATCGGGACCATGGTGTTGACATAGTTTGACACGAGCACCGGGTAGATGGCCGCGTCGACCACGTAGATCACCCAGACCCAGTACGCGTGATGTGAGCCTAGCACCTGGCCGCACGCCTCGCGCACCCATACAACGTACCCTCCATCCTCAGGGAAGGCCGTCGAGAGCTCAGCCACAATGAGCGCGATTGGCAACGAGTAGACGAACGGGACGATGCCGAGCATGATGAAGACGTAGAGAGGGGGGCCGGCCATCAGCATCGCCTCGTTCCCATAGATCCCGCCGTGCACCCAGAAGAAGCCCACCACTACCATGCCCCACACGCCGATCTTCTTGCCCTCGCCGCCGCTGCCGCCGCCGCCGCCCGCCATGCCTCCCGGCTCACTCTAGTGCGATAGCAGAGAGAGAGAGAGAGAGAGAGAGAGAGAGAGAGAGAGAGAGAGAGAGAGAGAGAGAGAGAGAGAGAGAGAGAGAGAGAGAGAGAGAGAGAGAGAGAGAGAGAGAGAGAGAGCCGCTGATCTCTCTGAATGGTCTGCCTCTCCGGCTCGCGCGCTCTCTCCCTCGGGCTCTCTACCTCGCTGTCGCCCTCGCTCTCTCCCGCGCGCGTGTGCTTGTTCTCCCTCTCGTTCTCCCTCTGTCTCCTGGTCTCCCCCGTCGCCCTCTGCCCTCCCCCGCCAACCCTCGCCCCTTGAGAGAAGCGCGAGAGAGAGGAAGAGAGAAAGGAGAGAGAGAAGGGGAAAGAGGGCAATAGGAGAGAGAGATGGGCGAGAGAGAGAGAGAGAGAGGCGAGGCGAGGGCGGCGGGCGAGCGGTGGCACCCCCACTATTTTGCAGGTCTACTTCAGCTAGATCTCTCTCTTCTATGTTTTCTATCCTCGGCTGTCCTTTCCCTCTCTCGCACCGCACCCTACGCTATTCCCATGAACTCTGAGTTCACTCTCTGTTGGAAGAAACAAGGAAGTGGGGAGAGGAGAGAGAGAGGGAAGACGAGTGCGAGTGCAATCAGTGGAGAAGATGAAGATGTGAGGCAGTGAAGAAGATGAAGATGAGGCAGAGAGCGCCGGGACATCGAGAAGAAGAAGAAGAAGGATGAGGAGAGAGAGAGAGAGAGAGAGAGAGAGGGCGGGGGGGGGGCGGGGAGGGGGGCGGGCGGGGCGCAGGTTGCATCCCTGCAGACCCACCACTTTACTACAAAACACTCTCGCGCCGCGCGGCCCCTCTCTCTCCCCCTCCTCCTCCTCCGGCTTGATCTCCCTTACTTACTTCTTTCTCCTGTTCCTCTTTCTCTCTCGCGAGGCGGCGGCGGCGGTCTTCCCCCCCCCTCGCTCTCCTCCTGATGGAACGGCACACCCACACTCCCTAGAATAACTCTCTTGCACTCCCTTCTTCAAAAGGGGGAGACGATCATCGTGAGGGACACACACATTCTCATGAGAAAGGTTGAGAGGGGGGACACAGGAGAGAGGGGGGGGGGGGGGGGGGGAGAAGATGATGGTGGGCGAGGGGAGGAGGAGGCGAGAGGGGTTGGATTGATGAAGGGTGCTGAGGCGAATCAAGGGAAAGAAGCTTTCGTTACGTCAAAAAGGGGTTGAGAGGGGTGTGTGTGTGCCTCTGTCGTTCCCGCCTCGCGCCTCTCCCTACGTTTCTCGGGGTGTGTACTTTTTACAATAATCGGATCGTAGTGTACAGCTACTTTACTTTAGAAGACTCTGTTGCCCCCCCCCCCGCCCTTCTCTCTCTCCGCAGCTTTCGACGTAACGAGATGGACATGTCGCTCGACTCGCTGGTGGACGAGCCTCTCGGCGAGGCGCCCGAACTGGAGGAGGTTGCACAGGCGCTCGAGAAGGCGTTGAGAGAGAGAGACAACGCCATCGTTGCACAGCAAGTGCTCGACGATGCGCAGGCCTGCCGGGCAGCGCCGGAGCAAGGCACTGCGGATCGAGCATTAACTCCGCAAGACAGTGTGGTGGAGGATGACTCCTCGGCCAGAGGACAACCAGGAGACTGCGAGCAGGGGCAACAAGAGGACAGTATGGCGGCTGATCAGTGCCCCATCCTCAGACGAGCCGAGGGGGGTCACAGAAGCAATGCGGTCACACAAGCGGCGGGGATGACCGAGACCCCATATCCTTCAAGCGCGGTGGGAGTGGACCCTTGTGACCTGGAATGGTGTGGGGTAGAAGAGCGAATACGACAAGAGTGTGATGGTAGAATGCGTGGTGCTATTCTTCGCACGTTCTGGGAGCGACGGGCCCGTCCTGAGCACCAGCTCAAGCGATGGCAGGCTCTCGAGCACGACGTGCGAATTTGGGCCCTGCAGTTCGGTTTCAATGCAGTGCAATGGGACGCCGAATTAATCCGGCTGTCCCTTCCGAATGAGATCTCAGTGATAAGCGAATGCTCGTCTCCACCGTCTCTAGAAAGGTCGCCGGCTGCGATCGATCCAGGAGAAGACGATGCGGAGGCAGAGGCGGCAGCCAGATTTTTGCGTGAAACAGCCGCACAACGGCAGCAATCTCGAAAGCACACACTGTCAAGCCCCCAATCTTCATCGTCGACCCGGGTCTCTTGTTCTCCGAACCGGCTCAGCACCACCAACCTTAGGCCTCCAAAAGCGGATTGTGGATGTGAACGTCGCCGCTCCGGCGCATTAAAGTCGCCCAAAAATTGGCGTAATGTCAGTTGCGACCCCCAGTTTCATGCAAGGAAGGAGGCCACTGTGCCGCTACACCGAGAAGAAGCTCACAGGCACCGCAGCACATCCAATGCAAGCGCCGACGCAGCGTTTGACAAGCACTTGTCTCTAAAAAAACTCGAGAGCAGCCCATACGCTACAACCCTGCCCATTCCACGTTTGTCACCCCGACCCAAGTCTCGAAGTGTGCGGGAAGGGAAAGGGACCCCTGGGACAAGAGTAGGCGATTCAAGGGGGTCCAACCGGAGGGCGCCGCTCGTTGCGACGCTCCATGCGAGGTAATGACAAGAACCATGGTCTTCTCATCCACATCACAGAAGAACGACGTCGAGATGTCGAGTGGTGGCAACGATGCGCAGTGTGAAGTGGTGGCGAAAAGGTGGCTCCCTCTCACGTTTTCACGTGGCGGGAGCTCCCGCTGTCATGATCAGCCACCCGCAACGACCCTGTGCATGAACGGTGTGGATAATAATAAAATATCTAAGTATTAGTACCGCCACTGCCATAAGTGTCGAACGTGGGACGGACTCGATTGAGCCATCAAATGTCCATAGGCTTTTTTTTTTTGCAAACATCGGGTGTCGTGTTATCCCTGGTCGCCAAGGTGTCGTTCCGTCAATTATGGGACATCAATCGAATGGAGCCATCAAATGTCCATAGTTATTTATACAACAATAATCACATATGATGACCCTATTGTCGGTGTTTAACATCTACGGCGCGCGCTTTCAGGGGTTGGGCTAATTTTGGCATTCAGTCCCTTGCCCATGGCTCGCGTCGCAGGGTGCAATAATCACAGCCGTGTAACATCCCAACCTTCATCCTTCCAGTGTTTTTTTCCTGACAAACCAGGTGCACGCCGTGCGTGCGTATGGCGCGATGTGCATCGGTTCCCCCGTGGGGACCGTGCGTGCGCATACCAACTTGTTTCTCTGCGGTTCCTCTGTGGCCTGTGGTACCCGAGCCACACAATTGCGTAAACATGCAACATAAGAGAGATCTCTCACGGGACACGTGTGATGAGTTGCAATCACCCATGTGCACGCCGTGCATGCGCACGGTGCGATGTGCATCGGTTCCTCCCTGTCGCATTCATCTTAGATGATGCGATTTCCAGGCTCTTGTTTCCAGGTCCTTCGCAGAGCGGCCACACGGTGAAGCTCAGGTACATCTAGGTTGGTAGGGTTCGTCCCTAGCGACCTAGAATTCGAGTTCTCGTTTCGTTCTTTCTAGCCTGTTTGTCAGGTCTAGATTCCAGGTTTCCTCCTTTCGGGCAATCTCGACCCAAAGGAGCCAGGTCGCCTGTCGCTCGCTGCGCGCTTGTCTCAGGCTCTCGGGGTGCCTTCAGGATGCTTATTTAGCTTCTTGCAAGGCTTGTCGTTTCTTGTTGGGTTCCGGTTATTTCTTGGGACTTGCTAACTTTCGTTGTCGTTCAGGCCTGTTCTTCGTAGGTTCTGCTTGGCCTGGTTAGGGTTTCGTTGTCTTCCGGCGTTTGGCGTTCGCGTTGGCGTTCGGAATCTTCCTCTCACATTCCCTAGGTCCGCTACCCTTGGCTTGTAGGTCCTTGCTTCTTTCTTCTCGGTCAAGGTTTTGGCGAGCGAGTCGGTTGCTCTATCCGCTCGAGATTTGAGGTTTAATTTGCCATCTCCCCTTGGAGATCGGTGTAGGTTCGCTTCTTAGGTGAGGGAATCTTTCCCCTTGATGCAAGTTACATGCAAGCCTTGGCCCCTTTGGTGTTTCTTCCCCTTGGTTGCTACTCAGGGTTGTTCGTTAGAAGCGTCTAGAAGGTTCACGCTCAACGGCAAGATTTCCTCTGTCGTGAAGACATCTCGTTGCGATCTGTATCCAAAGTGATCGCCGTGGTCGCGCGACATGACGCTCCCCTTCGGACTCTCCGCTACGTGGGAAGTTACAACGGAGACACGCTCCGGCCGTCGCTGCGGAGTCTCTCTCTCTCTCGCTCTCTCTCCGTCTCTCGCGACGTGTTTGAGTTATCGGTGATTTGGGGTCGCGGTTGCTTGATAATTTGCTTGGTTTGGGTAGACTACAGCACATGGACTCAAAAAAATCTGAGGGCGCAGAACCACACAAACTAACCCAAACGGAGCGAAACCTAACCACACCTAGACGGACGCGGCCAGGCGTCGGCACCAGGGCAATTCAGCAACGCGCAGACATGCGACAGAGAGAGAGAGGGGTCGGCACAACGAGGGCAGACCTCGCTGGGGAGCTACGACCGAGGGACGAGAGAAGATAGAAGACAGTCATGGAACCTTTGATGACATCGAGAGAAAGTAAGAGAAGAGGCGGTATACCAATCGACGAGACCTTGAGGCTTAAGATAGCCCACAGGTTAGAAGTAAAAACTTGTCATCGTATGAAATACGACAGGGGGCCAGCATGGCTGCTGTGGGTGGTGTGGCCGGGGCCACGGGCCGTGTGGCGCGATGGGAATCGCGCTCACCTGCTCGGCCTCCGCGGGAGGACGCGGTCGCTTCGCCTGCGACTGCTCCATGGACACTGGAGGGGCGCCCGCGGCGGGGTGCCCGAAGGAGAGAGGGGGCGCGTCGGCGTGCTCCATGTCAACTGACTATAAAGTTAGTTGCGTTCCGAGATCATAAAATGTGGTTTATGATCTCCGGCTGAGGCTCGTTGTTGCAGCCTCTCATTGCTGTCATCATTCATCAAAACGAATGTGCGACTACCATTCGACAATCGAAAGGGATAGTGTTAAAGCCAAACTTGCGAATGCACCCTTTGACGTGGCCAATGAGTTTCATTGTCATTGTCTCCGAAACCTGATGATCTTGGCCTGAGGCACTATCGCGTGTTTGTTTGTTTGACTACGTCCATTTGTAAGTCGTCTATTTCCTTCGCTGGCGGGCGGTCAGCTGAGGCAACAAATTACATTCTTCTCGATTGTAATGTTTGCAATTCTTCGATTATTATTGTAAACGGACTATGGACATTTGATGGCTCAACTTGAGTCTGTCCCATATTCGACGGAACGTGGCCATTTAGAGATATTTTACTTGTATTTATTATTTGTGGTGAACTACACTAATCTTAAAAAAAACCTTTTAATAGTCTCGCCCCGCGCGTGGCCTTGGGATCAGCTACAGTAGCCACGCCCATTTCCCTTCCTCTCCCACACTTCCCGCCTTGCGGCCAGTTTATGAGGAGATTGAATCGTCTCCGGCATGCGGAGTGGTTTGCACGCCCTGACCCCGTAATTTACAGGGATCGTGGTGTTGTTCACGTTAAGGATGAGCTTACGAGGAAAGTTCCCATCCAAGAAGGATCCTTGGCCCGCCGAGACATACAGATGCCAACGAGTGGAGTAGGCCGCCTTGGACACAAATGTGCCCGCACCGCCCTCAAGCTTCATGCGCTCTCGGTTCCCCTTGAGGAATGTGAGGCCTACCTTTTCGACCGCTTTAACGAGAACGCTGAGGTTGATTTGTTTGGCTTGCGCGAGGCCATCAGCTTCAACTACAATGTGGGCCGCCACATCTTGGAGGGCGTTGTAGAGGGACTTGCGAGAGGCAGATCCCCCCTTGTTGAGTTTCTCCTCCAAGGTTCCGATCTTCACGCGGACGGTGATGTCTGTTTGAGTGATGCGGAGGGTGGTGAGCTCGCCATAGCGGTCTTTGAATTGCTGTGCGCAGTCCTCATTGACCGCCACGTGCCACGGGCCTTTGATGGAACGAGCCCAAAAGTCTGGTTCAGGGTCAACTCCCTCTAGCTCGAGGAGTAGCTCGACGATCGCGGCATATGCCGCCGCGTCTTGAAAGGCATAGTCCCCTTCTTGATGGAAGGAGAGGTCGAAGTTTGCATCAGTGTCTCCCATTTCTTGTTCATCATCTGACAGGATCACCTTTATCCGGATCAGAGGGTAGGGGGGTTTGGGGTGAGCGTGCGAACGGTGACATTTTGTGGCATGTGCTGTCCTTCTCCTTGGTTCCCTCCCTTGTGTAGGTCCGGGGGTGTCTCGCCATGGTGTGCGTTTGTGTGCCAGTCCTCTGGAGTTGTGCGTATCTGTTGTTGTATGAGGAGTGTGCCCATAAGGGCCACCCGGTCTCGGGCCGCGCCGCCAAGGCGGCGCGGCCTTCTCCAGGGTGAGTGAGGCCTCTGCCATAAGGCATGCCTGTTGGAGGGTTGGCGTGTCTCGTCTGGTGTAGGCCGGGTGGGGTCCACAGCCTGCTGTCTCCCATGGGGGGGACCAGCAAGGCTGCTGAGGGTGGCGTGGCCGAGGCCACGGGCCGTGTGGCGCGACGCGAGTCGCACGCACCTGCCCGGCCTCCGCGGGCGGACGCGGTCGCTTCGCCAGCGACTGCTCCATGGGTACTGGGGGGGCGCCCTCAGCGGGGGGCCCGAAGGAGAGGGGAGTCGCGGCGGCGCGCTCCATTGCGACCAAGTATAAACTTAGTTGAACTACACTAATCTTATGATTGGTCGCCATGGAGGGGGGCCTCGCGCCCCCCCCACTCTCTCGACTCCCCTCATGGGGGGCGAGAACCATCCACCCCCCTGCGCTGCCTCTTGGCATGCAGGGGGGACTCACTCAGACTGCCCAGACTCTCCCAGAGAGCTGGGCACAGATCGCACGCCCTGGCCCGCGTTGGCCTGCTTGTCGCTCTGACCAACCCCTCCTCCCCCTGGGCCCCCCTGATCAGGACCCCCCAGCCAGCTCCAGTCGACCGGCAGGGGCGCGAGAGACAGCGAGGGAGAGGCAGGAGGGGCCAGGGCCATGCCCCAGCCTCACCTGCCCCCTGAGCTGTGCTCCCAGGCCCCCTGCAGGCCTCCTGGGGACCTGAAGAGGGGCCGCAGGCGCGCGCCATGGCCAGAGCCGCAGGGAAGAGAGGAGGAAGAGGGAAGAGAGAGGGGAGGGGGGAGTGGCAGCTCTCCCCTCCGGTGTTTACATGTCTTCTCGTCCTGTTTAGGTAAGAGAAGACGGGGGCGCCAGAACCAGGAGGGAAGGGCCGCGGCTCGCCGCGGCCACTCGCCCCGGCGAGGAGTGATTAGCGCTTCTGGGCTCCCTTTCACGAGTGCCCCCCCCCCCCCCCCCCCGGCGTTGTTTTTACCCGAAAGGGGTTTTCCCCCAGCGTGGACTCGAGGAGAGGACGTGCTGGGGTGCGCGGGGTCGGTGCGTGCACTGGGGGGAGGACAAATATCGAGGGGAGGGGGCAGTACCCCCACCCCCCGGTAGCACTCGGACACCTGGCTCGTCAGGCATGGCGAGATTCCGGGACGGAAAAGTTGTGTCCGATTAGCTAGTGGGGTTGGCTAGGATATAACATTAATTATTTTACTATTGCTGTGGTGAACTACAGCCCACCATCACCGCACAACCACCAACCCAACATCGCACCCCAACGGTCAATTTGAGTCAACTGTCAAGAGGATGTACAATAATCGATAATACGCGCGACAACACAACACCGAATGCATCAGACATACACATGCACGTGCTTGGCAAACAAAGTGCAACGTGAAAGTGAGGACGGAGAAAGAGAAGAATGATCAAACAGAAGCACTTCAAGAATCTTCAACGAACGATGACCTTGCCAGCCCTGCGCTTACCATACTTTTGTGCGCACATTCGAACGACGCATCCTTTCTTGATTGAAGTCTCTCCAGTTGTCCGACTTGCACTTCAGCTGGAGCTAGAACACCAATGGTTTGTACCGATCCTCTCCCTGGTCTGCCACACAGTTTCCTTTTCTTTGTGCGCACATTCGAACGACGCATCCTTTCTTGATTGAAGTCTCTCCGCTTGTCCGACTTGCACTTCAGCTAGAGCTAGAACACCAATTGTTTGTACCGATCCTCTCCCTGGTCTGCCACACTGTTTCCCTCTAGGGTACCATAGGCGCAGCTATCTATCTCTGCAATGGGCATATCTATTTCTCACCCACGCGCACTTTTGTCCCCCCCCCCAAGGATCCTGAGCGCCATGCTCGGTTTGCGTACTTTTAGAGAGGCCCTACTGGCGCCCTCACAAGCACTTCAACCAGAGATGTAGCTCAACTCGGCTTACTTAAAGGCGTGAGGCTCACCCGACCAGGAAGCGTCCATGCTCACCTGTACTTTCGTCGTGGGCACTAAGATTGTTCCATTTGATGAGCTGAATGGAAGAAAGCCCTTGCATGCGCAAGACGATGCTAAATGGTCCATCTAGAATCGGCGGCCACCCTTGCCCTTGCCAAATCGGTCAGCTGCAGGGCGCCGCGCGATGCTGACTTGAAGGACGCTGTTTGGGTAACGCCCGGGATCGCCAAATGGCTTGCCTGAGAACCACTCGATCGCCGCTTGTGCTGTGGCGACCTCATCGTACGAGATGGTGCCGTCGCCCTTAAGCTGACCTGTCGCTTTGTCCTTGTAAAGATGGATGGTGGGCTCGCCTTGGTTATACGATTTCTTGGACTTCTTGATGGCGCCGATGCTTCCAAAGAAATCAGCAATCTCCCTCTTGCTGGCCGAAGAGGGCAAGCCCTGTACGTAGATTGTGTTCTCCCACGAGATGGATCCGTCCTCAAGGACCCGGTCGCCGCGCGCTGCGCCTCCTGCTCCATCCATCTTGCCGGATACTCCCCAGGGTGTGGTCCATGTGCGCGAGCGGTCATCCAGCCGCACACCCATTGACTCCAGAGCGTTTCGGTGCTGATCGGCAGCGTCGAAGTCGCGCATATTCTTGGCGTTGTTGCGTTGCTCAATCAGTGCCATGATCTCCTGTTCTGTAGGACGCCCCCCACCTCTGCCATCATCTCCACCGCCACCGTCGCGCCTGCCATCCCCATAGCCGCCGCCGCCGCCGCCTGGCCCCATACGGCTGTACTGGTCATCGCGTGGGCCTCCGCCTCCGTAGCCGTCGTCCCGTCCACCCCCATTGAAGTCTCGCCCACCTTTCCCATAAGGAGGACCACGGTCATCGCCACGACCAAACCCACCGCGGCCGCGGCCACCATCGCGATCGTGAAAACCTTGCCCGTACCCCTTGCCTCGGTCATCCGGGAAACCACCGCCTCGGCTGCCAAAGCCGCCACCCCGACCGCGGCCGTAAGGCGGTGGCTCTCCACGGTACTCATCGTATTCATAGTCACGCTGCCGATCTCGGTCGTCACGCCTCTCAAACCGGTCGTCGCGACGACGGTCGTCGTCACGGCGACGCTCGTCATCCCGACGGCGCTCGTCGTCGTACCGCCGCTCGTCGTCGCGGCCCCGCTCGTACGACATGATGGCCGCCCAGCGAGCCTCTGGCGGCTTCTCGTGGGGGGGCACTGCCCGACGAGGGGGCGCGCGTTTTCTCCGGCTAAATTCCTCCCCCTAGCTCTACAGTATGGGTGCACCCATACTCAAAAGTCAAACGCTTCTAAAGCTTTCTTGCCCCTACCGGGCTCCGCCCGGAGGTTTCTTATTTGAGGTTTCTTAGGGGCGGGGTGGGGTCGGGTGCGGGTTTCTTATTTCTTGCGGAGACAAAAGTCAAAAGTCGAGTGCGCGGGCCAACCCCAACCCCAACCCTTCCGCCCTGAAGCGGGGGGGGGGGGGGGGATGACTGGATGACCGGATTCGACCGGATGCCGGATGACCGGATTCGACCCGCTGTCTCGCCATCCTGCAAGCAGGACCGCAAACCACTGAGCCACGCGACTCGGACGCGTAAACTCGTCTAAGTGTCTAAGTGCCAAACAGTTTGCCAAACACCAAACACAAGAGGTTGCAACCTCAGGTTATTTTTGGTTGTTTTTTCACAAATGCCCCGTGAACCCGTGAAATGTATATAAAAAAGGAACAATATCCCCCTCCCCCCCCCCCCCCTTCCCCCCTCCCCCCCTCGTGAGGTATTGTGGGACTGTGGTGAATAGGATATAAAAAATTTCAGGACCCCCTCCCTCCGTACCCCGCCCCCCCCCCTTTGGATTCGAGGACATCCAGCTGCTTAGAAGCTTTTGCATGGATGGGGGGACGGCGCCTTGCGCGTGCAGGGCCGATGTGGCTCTGAAAAAGTTTTGGGGCGAGGAGGTGATGCCACCACGACGGCGAACACTCGGTGGTGAGCACGCACGGCTCCTCCCATGTTCGTGATGATGATGGTGTGCTGCTCTCGCTCTGCGGTCGCATCCCTGTCGTGAGCGTGAGAGCGGTGGCGGCGGATCGTGCAGCAGCGTGGGAGAAACGCGACGCTCGGTCGGTCGGGGTTGGGGTTGAAGGGAGGGGTGGCGGTGGCGGCTGGGCCTGGCATGGAGCGGTGGCGAGAGTAGCAAGGACAGAGGGAGGGAGGGAGGGAGCGCGACACGGGCCGCCCCTCGTCCCGCCGTGCCCCCCCCCCCGCACATATGTTTTTTTCACTGCTGTTTTTCTCTTTTTTTATCGACGGCATAAAACATACTGCATACTGATTTTGCTGTTTTATTTCTAAGTTTGACTGTGTTTCACATGTAGGTGAAGCACGCGTTCCGGTGCTTCGGCCCGGCAGTAAAGAGTTAACTTTTTAGCCCAAAATTTCGGTGGTCTCGGTCGAAATTTATTTTTGTGTCGCACTTGTAGTAAGTAGTAAGTGACCCCTGGTGTGCTGTCTATAGTCTAAAGTACTATAATAAAACAATTGAGCGTTAGTACCACTACTCCCACTAGCCCGGTACTATCACGACACCCCTCAGCGCACTTGCCCGCTATCACAGAGTGCCGTCATCTGCCAACACAACCCATTGGTCCTTACCGATAGAATCGGCTTTACCGATAACTTTGTCTGCCAGATTCCTTTTCATCAAGTCATCAGCCTCTTTCATCATGTGCACCACCTTCTGGACTCTTCTCTACATTATCATCTGCAGTCGATGCACATCGAGTTCTTAGGGTTCCCGAGTCATTTGCACATCGACTTCTAGACCTCGCCTTCATCTTGGGGATCTCAGCTCACTCTAGATCGACTTAGTGCACCTAAGGAATCTCACCTTCATCAACACTCACGACGCTTCATCGGCTCATACTAAGGCAATACTCGCCGATTCCCTAAATCCTTGATTCCTTCTTTGTTCCCTCGCACGCCTGCCTGTTTGTCTCAGAGTATTATCCAAAGAACCGTGGTGGGGTATATGTAAGGTTCGTGCGTGCGTGATTGTTGTAGAATCACCGTGCCCCAGGGGTATCTTCGTGAGTTCCCCAGTGCCCCCAGGTGTCCCAGGTTCTGACCCCCTCACCCCTGTACCACTGTCTCTCTCACTGTCTGTCATGACCCTCCTGCTTTTTGTTGCCGCCCTGGCTGCTTCCTGGCATCCAGCGCGATACCCGCACGCCTTGAAGTGATGGCACAGACACATACACATATGCACCCCTTCAAATCTCCCCCCTCGCAAACCCCCGGCTCCCATTATAACTCCCCACAAGTTACAATGAGGGAAAACCCATTGAGGCGGACCGGTCGACGCCGGCCGACTCTCCGGGGAAAACACCGGGGGGGGGGGGGGGGGACCTCTCGTCGAGAAGTGGAACGGCCCTTACAGCTCGCGCCGCGAGCAGTCCTCGAAGAAATAAATGACTGCGCCCCCCGATACCTGCCACAGGGACGTCTTGAGCCACTCCCTTCTTCTCGCCCCTCTTGTCGCCAGCCGCCCCCCTTCGCCCGTTTGCTAACGCAAACGGGGCCCGTTTCTTACCGCACTTCATCGGGGGGGGCGCAAATTCCCCCCTCTCCCTCTCTCCATTCTCCTCCGCCCCTCTCCCTGCGGCGCGTCGCCATGCGGCGCGCCACGGCCTGCTCTCAGAGGGCCTTTGGGGGCTCCCAGAGGGCCAGCAAGGGCAGCTCAGGGGGCAGTGGAGGCTGGGGCTCAGCCTCTGGCCCCCCCTGCCTCTCCCACGCTTGCCACGCTGGCCATTGGAGCCTCCCAGTGGCCTCTGTATGCCTGGCGACCAGGGGAGGGGGGGGAGTCAGCTCGAGGGCAGGCCCATGCTGGGCGTGGGAGTGCGAGTCTCGGCCCGCGCCCACTAGGGGTCTGGGCCAGAGTGTTGATTGCCCAGCCCCTGCCAAAGGGCAGGGGCTGGGATTGATTGTACGGGCCCACCCCGGGGGGTGTCCGCGATGGAGAGATGGGGGCGCGAGGCCCCCATTGACCCCCACTTATAAAAGTAGGTTTGATAGTCTAAAGTACTACGTGCGCGCCCAATTCCTCGCGCCGGCGCAATCCCTTCGCCGTGTGTCCTTCGCCCTCTGGGGGGGCCGTGGAAGCTGGGAAATGGCTCGAGGAGAGGCTAGAGGCTCGAGGCCTACTGGGAGACAGCCTCCCAGCTGCGCAGATCCGCACTCGCCGCGCGACGGCCCGCCTGGTGGAGCTGGAGCGTCTGGCGGCGACGACGTCGATGATGTCGCCAGCGTCCTTCGCACCCCTGGCGGGGCGGGCGCGGCGCCCGCGCAGCGCGAGCGGCGCTATGCGGGGCCGTCCATATCATATGCAGGCCCCCAGCGCGCCACGGCGGCGGAGGGCGTCAGGGAGAGGGCCTGTAAGGCCGTTGTGTGCTGGTACCACCCCGACACCGATCGCTCGGTGTTATGCTCCAAGGCCCAATGGGCCGCGGAGTTTGGGGTGGACCGGCGGCGCATGGACCTCTGGGAGAAGAGGCTCGGCGCCGAGGACCTCGAGCGCATACGGCGTGGCGTCATTCCCCTGCCGGCCAGAGCTCCGGGGCCACAGGGAGAGGAGCGCTCGTACGCTCGTGCGCCCGAGCAAGCGGCCGACCGTGCAGCAGCCCTCGGCTCCAAGCATGGATACGACTTGAGCATTGTGGATGGGATCAGGGCTGCCTTGCGGTTGCAACTGGGCCTGCATGCATGTAATAGTGTAATAGTAACGGTTGGTCTACATCTCCCATACCCATATTATACTCGTCGGCGCGCCACTACTCGCCCAGCGCAGTTTCTGCTGTTGTGTGATCGCATGGGGTATAGGTATAGGGGGCTGACTACGGCTCACCATTGAGCATCCTGCTCCCTTATGTCCACCACCAAGCCCAGTAGACTGACCATGCACTTCGATGGCCCAATCTGACTCATTTATGAGGCATAGAACCTGGAAGGACACCCCTACCAGGAATCGGACCCCCCCTCCCCGTGGGCCGTTCCGATGAGGGCACGTGCACTCTCACAGGGCGTCGTAAATGATGGAACCCCATGATATTTTTGTACCTCTTGCCTGCAGGGCATCCCCATGGGCCCAGATCAAGTTTTGGGGGGGCTCTAGAGACAAAAAATACCATTAGGGGAGGGGGAAGGACATGCCAGTAGAGGAATTGGCCGCCCACGTAGTATGTAGAGTCTACAAATCTGACTTCTTGGCTAAGAACTTCTGAGAGGCGGGGCACACGTCCCCTCCTCTCTCCTCTTCCTCTCTGCGTGTGCTTGAATCTTGAACCGGGGCCGCCGGCCGCAATGGTTGCCGCTCTGTGCCCGAGTGCCCTAGTTCTCTTCTGCTGTACGGCTTGTCCAGCAAGAGCAGGCCTACACCCTCTCTGCTCTGTCGGTCCGTCAGGTCCTACCAATGGCGAGACTCCCTCTTGGCCGCGCCCGAAGCTCCGTGTCAAGGCAATGCCTCCACCACCTGTACACCGGCGCGAGTCCAACCAAAGGAGGCAGACCGCAGACATCGCGGAGTACACAGCGGATGGTTTGCGGCTTAAGGAGCGCGTTGCGCTTGAGCTTGTGGACGATTCCCGCTTGCGCACACTCGTCGTCCGATCGGCTGAGCCTGCACTGGTATTCTTCTCTAATGGTTCCGGAGAATGCCTGCTCGCCGAGGCTTTGCTCGAGCGAAGCGGAGCAGAACGGCAGAGGCAAGTGCGCTACCGCGAGAGCGATCAACTCAGAATTATGAAGGCCCCTATCGCAACATGTGGCCGCTTATTTGCCTGGACCCGATCTCAAGGACAGCCTCTGTCATTTGGGAGATTTCCAGCGTGCGTACTTTTTGTGAGGGGCTCACCAGTTTCCACCCTTTTTGGGTCGTTCACACAGCAGGAGCTTGCTAGATTCCTAGAGGATGGATTCAGCAAGGTGTCTTAGGATTTGCTAGTTTGTGACGCGTACATCAGAATATGATATTGTGCGAGCTCGTAGTATGAGTTTGAGACCCCACTTCTATCTATATATAGTATATATCTACATCTGACATCTGGGCTCTAAGAAGGGCGTGAGCCATCAATGGCGGAGCCGAGTTGGGGCCGTTTGCCACCAAAAGTCCTTTTAATATTCTCGCCTCGCGCGTGGCCATGTGCTTCAGCTATGCTACCACGCTGGCACTCCTGCCTTTCCCCACTCAAACCTGCCTTGCAGCTTGCAGACACAGACGCGCGCCCCTCGGCGGCGACTCCGGCGAAGAGGAGCCCCTCTTTGGAGGCCAAGTGGGCGTTGATGGACGCGCGCCCCTTTGCGGCGACTCCGGCGCAGGGGAACTCCTCTTTGGAGGCCAAGTGGGCGGTGATGGACTCGCTGCACCTCTGCGAGACAAGTCACAAGTCGTCAGATTGGGACGCGCTCACGCGCTCACCACCGCCCGTGGCCGGTGAGTCCATGGCCGCAGTCGACGACCGCGAGGCCACGCCGTTGTGGCCATAGGAGTTTGCTCGCGAGATCGGGCTCGCCGCGCGCCTGCAGAGTCACTTCCCCGAACTCGACTTCGAGTTTGTCTCGCAGCGCGGCGGCCACAAAATCTTCGCTCGCGCCTTCGGCTCCGGTCGTCATGTCGAGTTCAGGTGTCGTTCCGTCAATTGTGGGTCATCAGTCGAATTGAGCGATCGAATATCCACAGTTGTATAGAGCAGTATTTTAAAACTAAATGCAGACTAGCATAACAACTTTTTCTCTCTGCTTCCCCCCGCGGTGCGTGTTCCCCCCGGGGGGACGCCGCGTTAGCGCTATTCCCCTGCGTCTCCTCTAAGATCGACAACTACATAAACACTCGATTTGAGAGATATTTCGCACGGATGACAATCACATCGGTGCACGCCGTGCATGGGCACGGCTTGATGTGCATCGGTCCCCTGACGGATTGGAGGTTACGGATGGAACAGGAGGGACCGAACGGGACGGAAGGTAGGCGGCGGAAGGCACGGCCTTTCGGCCATTGATTGGCGGGCGGGACGGGCAGACCATCTTCCATGGTTGGAGGATGGATGGCGGGCAGTGGCGAGGGCGAGCGCGAAGACGGAGCGGACATAGTGGATCGCGAGGGTGGGTGGGTGAGTGAGTGGATTTGGTTGGTGTTGTAAGATTGCTTGTTACGACTGAGCGAGAGCGAGAGCGAGAACGAGGGAGCGAGGAGCGACTGGGGCGAGGGACGAGGGCGACAGAGGCCGACAGGGTACCAATCCGACGAGTCCGACAACAATCCGAGACACGCACACTTGACTTTCACCCAACATTCCTCCACACTAACGTATCTTTCTCCACTTGGGCGGGGAAGACACAGAAGGAAGGAAACAAGGAAGAGAAAGCCGACAAGAGAGCGACGATGCGACGGAAGAGCCGACGGCGAACGGCGGTTACCGCGAACGAGTAGGTAGAAAGTAAGGAGGGAATCTACGTGCGTAAACCGAAAGGGGGGAGAGGGTAGGCTTCGCGCGGGGGGAAAAGTCCGCAGCGACGAACGCCTACGACGAGGGCGAGAGCGAGCGCGGGGGAACGACAGCAAGGAGGGACCAAAGGCAGGGCAAGGCCCAAGGTGCAAAGGAGCGAAACAGGAGCGAGACAGGCCACAAAGGGGCGCAACGGCAAGGAGCGAGGGGCGAGTTACGAATGAAGAGTTCTACAAATTACGAGTAAAACTCCGCGGCAACAAGAACGACTGGGCTCGAAGACGCCTACGGTCGGAAGTGCCGATCGCGGATGCGACACCCCCCTGCTAGAATCGAGCGTCCTCGCGAGGTAGAGGTGAGCGAAACAGATGGGGACAGAAAGCAAGACAAGGCAAATAAGCAATTAGGGTGAGCCACACCCGTCCGGACTGGGAGGTGAAGAATCGGCGGTCGGCACGGCAGTCCGCAAGACCGCAGGATTCAGTATAATAGTCCCCTCTCTTCTCTCTTTTACGAGAGTTTTACCTGAGGGTTTAGGCGGTGTGGCGACGCCCAACTATTACACGGCTGGCCCTATTACAAACGCTTGGAAGAGTCAAGTCAGTGCTTTGCAAGTGTTCCGTGAGAAAGACGAGGGCTCGCGGACAGACAGCAAGAGAGCTCCGCGCGGGGGAAACCGTTCGGCGACCGCGGGGGGGGAAATTCGGCGACCGCGGGGGGGCAATTCGGCGACCGCGGGGGGAAATTCGGCGACCGCGGAGGAGCGGCAGAGATAAAGAAAACGAGCGTAGAACCAACGAAACGAGGGCGAGACGGTCAGAACTCGCCGGAGGTGACAACCAAGTCTACTAGAGAGCGGAGCGCTGTCGGCATCCGAACGAGGGCCTCAGAGCGGCAGCGAACAAAGGCCGATGTCCAAAGGGCTTCGGGCGGTAGCGCGTCGGAGCGGTACCACGGGGTCGAGAGCGAAGCTGTGAAAGCATACCACCACTCCCCGAGCACAAACCACGCTCGATGAGGACGGGGCACGAGATGGGGTGGAGGATCCACTGCATGGGGATGCAGAGCGGGCAGAGGCTCCGAAGCTCCCACATGGGCGACATGCACGTCGCGTGGGAGTGAACGGAGGCGAGACGAGCGTCGTGGATGGGTATCAAGGGCGACTTCGGGGCCGGTCCGATGCATGTCCGTGAGACCGTGCGCGCGCGAGGTCCCGGTGAAGGCGGGAGAAGGCTGTAGTCGGGCCCGCTTTGATGTCTGTGAACTGGTAGCGGTTGTCAGTGGATGTGCGTTGTCGTAGTCAGTGACGAGGTCGGCACAGCGGCGTAACAGTTCTGTTAGGGGCTCCCAGGTGGCCGCGGATCGCGGATAACCGCGCCACTTGACGAGGTAATGGCGAGCTTGTCCCTGGCCTTTGCGATCGAGTAGAGCTTCTACTAAGTGTTCATCAGATTGAAGGGGGTCATCATCCGTGAGCGTGTAGTAGGGTGGGGCACCGCCCTCGTCTTCAGGCGGGGGCCCGGCGGGATCTTGGCTTCAATCTCCGTAGCCCGTCGGGGAGGTGCTATTGCAAATGTCGCTACCATTGGGTGGTGATCCGATGCCGCTATGCCCGTGAAAACTTTTAGATCTATATATGCCTTATGCCATCTCCACGTGGAGTAATATCCAGCGGCGTAAACTCGATCTATCCTAGTGTGTGTTTGATGTCCGCATCTTGTGTATTGGGCCTTGAGGCCCGGATTGACTAGCACGTGTACATCGGTGAGTCCGTGCGTGGCGAGCGCCCTCGCCAGGGCTTTACCTCCCGTGTTGGCGTAGGGGGCCGCTCCCGCGCTGGAACGGGTGTCCCTGTTTACGCTTTCTACACAGTTAAAGTCGCCCGCTAATACGATGTGGGGAAGTATTTCCGCCGCCGCGTGTAACATTTTGATTTCTTCCTTGCGTTTACTAGGCTGCGCGTTTAAGTATATAGAGGATAAGGATATTGTTTCATGTCCGATTTTAGCTTTAACCACTATCAGTCTCCCCGGGATAACTACCGACCAAGATTCTACTACTACGTCGCTTCTGTCCTTTCTCATGGCTACCGCCACTCCGCTCCCGGGGTCACCCCTGGGCGCGGGAGATTGAAACCAGTCCCAACCTAGGGACTGGGCCAGGTTGCGCACCCTTAGGTGCCAACCATCGCTGTAGTAATAGTAATGCAGTTCTTGCGCGTAACGAATGTGGATTCCTCCTAATCTCGCTTGCGCTAGAGTCGATGCTAACTTGTGCTTAGCTCCATTCAAATTGTATGTTGCAATCTTAACTTCGTTACTACTCACCATGGCGGTATAAGCAGCTGACACCGTTTACACAGTACCCTGGATACGCTTTATTAGGTTTGAGATTGCATTTTACCATACAAATTTGCTTACCCGTCTTGGGATCTTTCGCCCAACATCCTGGGATGTCGTGGCTAGATGAGCATTGAACGATTTGCCGCCCTTTCAGGCGGTTGTTCTTGCATTCGCCGGCCATGAAACGACGGCATGGCGCCGCCGCCTCGAGCCCCATCATGGCTCGATAATCCATGGCGTTGCTTATTGCACGTTGCTTGCTTCTTGCGTTGTTCCGCTTTCGCCTTGTCTTGCTCGCAAGTACATTGGCGGAAGCTCACTTGGTTCTTACGCAAAAACGATATGGCCCATGGTTTGTCGTAGCCTTTGCAACCTCCCGGGGTGCCGTGTATAGCAATCTCGCCCTCAGGGGTTACGCATTCAACCAAAGAGCGGACCGCGTAGTCCAAATTGAAATTCTCCCCGTCGTCGAGGGTCACGTGGATGTTCCTAGGGAAGCGATGCCCTAGGGCGGATGTGTCCGTGTAGACATAGAAGTGCCAAATCGGACGCTTGCCCGATTCCACTTTGGTGATTCCCTCAAGGGTCGTCTTGGCGCGCTGTTGATTGCCCCTCAGCACGTGGAAACCTTCGCGCTCCAGCGCGCTAGCCAGGTGTCGAGTCTTAGTCTTGTATGCTTTGACCGGGTCAAAGATACGAAGGACGATGTATGTGGCTACCTCCTTTAGAGAGGATCGGATCGCGCTTGACTTGCGGGGGGCTGGGTCGGCTAGTGCCCCATAGGTGATCACGAATTCGTGTGCGACGCCCGATAGGGTAGCTTGAATTTTGTCGCCGTATGCGGCCTTGAACTGATCGTGTGCGTCATCATCGACATAAAAAATCCAAGGCCCCTTGCGACCTTTGTCCATCCAATCCGGGGTGGCGTCCAAGCCCTCTAGCTTGGAAAGAAGGAACTTCATGTAGGTTGCCATGTCCTCGCTCTTGATGTCCTTCTTGTCGTCGGCTTGCTGCGCTAGCTGTATGTAGAAGGGAGTGTCCTCCGGTTCTTCTTCCTCATCTTGATCATGAGGGGGTGAGGCGAATTGCGTTGCTATGGGAGGATTCGGTTTTGGGTCCGACTGCGGGTCCGCTCGCTTGCGCGAGGGTAGCGTGGGTTGTTGGGTGGGTTGAGGTGGGGCTTGCTGCTTCTGTGCTGGCTGCTGTGCCATGGGTCCAGCCGCTTCGGCGTACGATCTCTGGTTGGTGTTCTTTGAGAGGTTGGAGGCCGAAAAGGCCCCCAAGATTGATTGTTGTGTGAAGTGCCCGCCCACGAGGGGTGCACTGATGGTAGGAGTTGCCACCATGGGGGTGACAGCAGTGCTGTCACCCACCATGGGGAGTCCTTGTTGGGGTGGCAAGGCGGCAGTGGCAGGAGGCAGGGTCAGAGACTGGCCCTGTTGATCAGCAGGGAACAGGACTCTGCCTGTTCCCTGCTTCTGGTGGTGTTGGGGAGGCGAGGGCGGGAGGATCATGTCGACGTCACTGTCTGTGAGGGGGGTGGCCTGCGAGCGCTTTGGCTCCGGCGGCTTGGGGCGGCCCCGGTGGGGCGTTGTGGCGGCGGGGGGCTGGGAGGTGGGAGCGGTCGGCGCGCGCTCCATCGCTGAAACTATAATAATAGTTTTTCTCTCTCTCACTCCTTCTAACTCCTCTCCCTCTCCCTTTCTCCCTCTTTTCTCCCTCGCTCTGCGCGCGCTTTATCACTATTCACAATTCGTGGATGTGTCTTTTTACCTTCTACTAAGTAATCAACTGGAGGTCGGGACTTGCTTTTCCTGCAATTGGGGAGCTCACGGGGGACGGAAGAAGAGGAGAGGGAGGGTTGCCGGGGCCACCAGGGCAGCTCTGCCTCTGTGAGGGCGGAGAGGCAGCTGCGCTCGCTGTTGGTGGTGTATAGTGGGGCACGTGTGTCAACTGCTCACCGTGCCAGCGCAACCGGCTCGCTCATGCAGGCGAGAGGAAGGAGATCTGTGGCCACAGCGCAGCGCTTCGAGATGAGCCGCAGAAAGGTTGCGGTGCACAAGCAGCAGCGCAGCCTGATGGACGACGAGCATCATGAAGCGATCAGGGCGGCGTGTGAGGCCAGCATGCTTGTCAATTGCACCAATCCCCAGCATTGTGTGCACTGGCTCGCCAAAGGTCTGAGCCAGAAGGTGGCACAAGAGAAAGCGCAGCTCACCACCATGGTCAACCAGGCCGCGGCGGCTGCGCGGCGGGCATGCAAGCGAGAGGTTCTGGCCGAATGTCAAAGTCCGCGGTACATATTGTATTGGCTCATTCGTGGGTTCAGCGTGCAGGAGGCAAGCGACATAATCCGACAGGCCTCGCCAGAGTGTAAGATCAAGGAGGCACACCTTCCAACTTCTCATATCGTCACGAGTCGCATCGCAAGGGTTCCTGGCTCAATCGTGGCTGGGATCAAGAAAAGCTGTGATGCACGGCTTAAGCCAAAGAAAAGGAAGCTAGTTCCTGGCTCAACCGTGGCTGGGATCAAGAAAAGCTGTGATGCACGGCTTAAGCCAAAGAAAAGGAAGCTGGTGGCCGCCAAAAAGGCTACACTGAGACAAATTCTTCCAAATGTCTCCAACCGCAACAACCCTCAAAACAAGGCTTACTGGCTCGCACGAGATTGTAGTACGCAAGAAGCGTGCTACCTAGCGCGGCTTGTCACGCAGCGGAATAGAATGAAGGCAGCCTTGAAGCGTTCTTGAAGCGGGAGAGTTTATCATTCAAGCCGAAAGCGATGGTGAGTAAGCTACTCATGCTGGGTGGACGGTAAAAATTGTAGGCCCTGCCGCATAGCTCTCCCCAACCTCTCTCATTTTGCTGCAGGCTTCTTCTCGCCGAAATCGCACATCGCACCATTTCCCGGCGAATGAAAACCAAGATTTGCTCGTGCTGGCAGGTGGCTTCCCTGGAGTTTTGGGCCATTGCGCTACAATCAAAAGATGTAGCGCCCCCACCCCCAACAATAGTGCAGTTAACAGTTAAAATCATCGTTCTACTACGACGAATGACCGTCCTACTCATCGCTCATGGCCACATCGCCCTCGCTCGCTAGACCAAAAAAAATCATGAAGGGGACCACGAGCGCTTACAGGATGCGCCCTCTAAAAATAATACTACTAAACCTTTTAATATTCTCGCCTCAGCACAGAAGCGTTCATTTACCCCTTTCCCTGCTAGCACCTTCCGGTGTCACCTGGAGCTTACTTGACACTTCACATATGTGGAAGCACACACGTATATCCACGAGCGGGTCAGCCCGCAGTCGGTTCCGGACGAGCTATACACTCCGCTAAAATGGGGACGAGCGTACGACGGGCCGGCTGAAACAGCGTACCCGATCCCGCAAGAGTACACATTTAAAGACACGCATAAAACGCTAGAAGACATTAATGTCAGGTCCAAACACCGGAAACCGGTAACACATAAATCGAACCCATTAGTTCAGCGGCGGCGAGGGCTGGATACACAGAACTTGACCGGTAGCTTCCTCTCCACCTTGCTCCCAGCGGCATCGATGCCGATAGCAAAGCGGGATATTCATCCAGTGAGAGAGGTAGTAACGAAACCTACAAATTACGACCTGACGAGGCACAAGACACCACAAAGAACGTAGACATTCGCTCTTCGGTTGCGATTGCCCCTCTCCATGCACGTGTGCCCACCAACACTGCTAGCGTATCGTGAGTGGTGCAGGGGGACGTTCGTGTAAAAAAGTCGGTACGCTGAAGCCCTCAGCCAGTTGTCTTAGCCCTCAAACACTAGTATATTGCGTCTCCAAATTCTTTTCGTGGCAGAATAGCAGTGCGCCATCTGATTTATGAGTCGTAGATTGCGTGAGGGCTTCATGACCGCCATGTGATCTCCTCCGGTCCGCTGCCTTCCGCCCGAGCATAGCAAGAACACTGCCGACAAGAAAGCAGAGCAATAGCACCGCGGGCAAAAATCCGTTGTCACCCGACAACATTGTTGAAATGAGATCCGCTCCTGCGTCAATTCGACGCTGTGGTGCGTGGTGGAATGAGTGCGTTTGGACGGGAATCGTGTGTATCAAGGTGTCAGTTGTAACATGCTGCTCAATGTTGCTCTTGCTCGGCACTCCGTTCTCGAGAGCAGAAGAAAAGGACGAGCTCTCACGACCTTGTATCGTCTCAACGGAGGAAATGGACTCGCGGCTTTGTAGCGCCTCTTCACCCATAGTGCCCAGTGCTGGCCTGCCTCTGTGGCGCACTATCCAAGTACTCTCCGAGGCAACCCAACTGTAACCTGACGCATCCTCATGCTGAAGCCGCATACGAATGCCGGGCCGCGTATCGGATTGCTGCGAAGCAGTTTCAAGGGGTTCAATACTGTGACATGAAGCATTGAAAGTCTCGTGCTCAGGCGAATCGGCAGACTCGCACGCAGTGCGGTGCCACTCGAGCCTGGCGTGCGTGGCATTCACGATCCGTAGGGTGCCAATCCCAAACGAGGACTCGCGAAATGCGGACCATTCAGGCTGAGGCTGCTCGTAGTCGAAGGACGCACCCTCACGGTTGCCGCCGCAACCCAAATTCAGGTGCACGGCGCCCATTTCATTTGCCACCATATCGGCTACCGGATGGGTCCTTTCATACGAGTGAACGTGCCCAGAGAGGACCACGTCGGTTCCAGCCGCGTGAAGAAGCGGTTCTAAATCACGCCGCTGCGGCTCACCCTCGCCAAGATGAGCGGCATTGGAGCTATACCTGCGTCAAGCGCAAGGAAGTGGCACATGAGAGGACTGATGAGGAGAGGGGCAACTCTTAAGGGCAATCGGCTAGCAAAGCTTCCTGCCTAACTTGGTAAAGGGCGAGTGAGGCCTCCTGAGCCGCGGCGCAGGCTCTCCTCACCAAGGAACATGTATCAAGGCGATGATCCACGGTGTGGCCTTTCTATCAACACGAGCAAGGTCGCGCTCAAGCCATCGCCGCTGCAGAGAGCCATCCGCTGTATCAGCGTATGAGCAGAGACCTATCACGTGCGCTGGCCCAATGTCGCGCGACCACCAGAGCGGTGAGCTTGAGCGTGAGGAAAGATGAGGCGTCGGCCATCTCGCCATGTATGACACCCAACCCTCACCATAATCGAACTCGTGGTTACCGCCGACTGAGAGCACTGGAAACTGTGCGGCTAAAGGTTCGATCATACGACCGAAGGAGTCCCAACGACTGAACCAGCCATCGGCGTAGGAAAGGTCTCCCGGAAGCAGAATCGATGCGCCAAGTCCATCTCGTCTACTCGCCTCCTCCAGGGCGCTCCTCATAGCAGCTACATTGGCTGCGGACACCTCTGTCTGACCTAGATCGGCAATTAGACCAAATGTATAAGGGTACACGGACGCCTTTGTTGCCTGCGTGCCCTCGACTCGGTTCTCGTTCCTATGCTTTGTATGCGACGTGGTCGCAGCGTCGGGTGGCGCGACAAACGAGAAGTTGCGCGAGTCTCCATTGACACGATACGCGTACTGCTGCCCGGCCTTGAGGCTACCGATGACGACCGTGTGAATCACCGGAGAGGTATAGTAGAACGAAGGATTGCGATAATCAAGCATACCCAAAGCCGGCACCTTAGTTCCGTTTTTGTAGCCCGAACCGTGTACTTTTGCGCCTTCTGCAACGGGCACTCCGAGTGACGTCACATCTGGAAGTGCCCATGCTGTTGTGTTGGCTAAGGCTTTCAGGGCCTCTGCGCTGGTTCCGGGGATACCCATCGGTGGCTCGAGCAGATACGACGTAAGGTAAAGGAGCTGTGAATAGGAGCTGCAAGTGCCGCGTGCCTTCCGAGCAGCATGGGGCGATGCGACCGGCCAATAGACCACCTCTGGCTCAACCTTGTCTGATGCACTTACCCAGCTGGCGATGACCTCGCCGGGACCGCCCAGTCCGAGGTGGACCTGAGGCGATCGGGGCAAAATATGAGGCACGATCAGCCACACGAGGTACTGGACTTCCGGAGGGGGAGGTGTGGGGGGGGGGAGGGGGAGGGAGAGGGAGATGGAAAGGGAAAGGGAGAGGGAGAGGGGGGGGGGGAGAAGAGAGTGAGAGCAGCGGCCACCCATTCGCGCCAACGAGACATCGGAGGTTGTGGTTGGGTGGGTGGTGGGGTGGGGGGAAGGGCGAAGGGGGAGAGGCGCGGGCATGCCTGCTCAGAGCACACGGTTTCATTGCAGTGGCTGGTGTCATACGAGGCGGGTGAGACGTGCCTCCACCTGTACGTCCCGCGCCCGCTGACGCGCACGCCAACGGAGGGCGCGACCATCCGGGCGGCGCCTCCTCGCAGCAGGACTAGAGGGGTGGGGGTGGGGGTGAGGGGACAGGCGTGGGGCGGGAGGCGCGAGAGGGAGGTCGTGCACGAGGACAGCGGAGAGAAGCCGCCGGAAGAGAGAAGAAACTGAGAGGACCTCCCCCTTCCCCCTCTTTCGCTCCCGACCGCGAGGGAGGGGGGAGAGAGAGAGATGTGGATCGAGAGCACTTAGAAGAAGGAAGGAAGGAAGGGAGAGGGAGAGAGAGAGGGAGTCGGTGTCCCCAAAGCTACGGGATTCCTTTACTTACCCTACTTTACCAAAGGAAAGCCCTCCGTGCGCGCGCCCCTCCCCCTCGTGGCCGTCGGCCGTCGGCCCACCCGAGCTTCCACCTCTTCACCTCGCACTCTCCGCAGTCCGCCCCCGTCGCGACGACTTTAAGTGTACTCCTAGTTGCCAAGCGAGCTAGTGTATCGACCACGGGCTGAGGAGCCCCCCCCCCTCCCCCCCCGCCCCTCCCCTTTGTTGCCGTCGGCCGTTGGAAGTTGGAAGCGCCCTGCTCGTCTCGACTAATGATAATGAAATCCAACTTAGAGTTAAGACCGCTATTACCACTAGTCACTAGCCTGGTACAAACCCGACAACCAGTCACACATGCATGCACGCCTAAGCCTTAGCTTGATTTTGATGTTGGATGTTGGGTCATGGTGTCATGGTGCATCTTTTCATGGTAATTGATGTGAGTTGAGGGGAGGGCCGTGCACACGTGCACACGTTGGTACCAACGCCACATCAACATCAAGCTTAGGCGTGCAAGTGCAAGCATGTGTGATGGGTTGTTGGGTTTGTACCGGGCTAGTGACTAGTGACTAGTGACTAGTGGCAGTAGCGGTATGAACTCTAAATTAGATTTCATTATCATATTAGTCGAGACGAGCGACAGCGACTAAGGGGAGGGGCTGCGGAGGGGGGGCTGAGCGGCTGAGCCCGTGGTCGATGGCTCAACTATCATTAAAGAGATGCAGGTGCAGGGTGACTGAACGGCAAGAGAGAAGAGTCCGAGCGCGACGAGATGAGAGATGAGAGAAGAGGGCCCTGCCGCGCCGCAGGGCGCCCCGCCCGCCACCCGCGGCTCGCCACCTTTACACAGAGTCTCTCTCTCTCTTCTTTACCCCACCCCCTCTCGTCTCCCATCGCTCTCGTTCCACTGCGCTCTCTCTCTCGCCTCTCGCCTCTCTCTTGCTGGGGGTAAAGGCGATACAATGGGATGAGGGGGGAGGAGGCGAGGGGGGGAGGCGGGGGGGGGGGCGGGGGGGGCGGTTGGTTGACGAACCGCGAGGTTGGACGGACGGCGCGGCGCGGGGGGCGGCGGCGCGGGGGGGGGGCGGCGGCGGCGGCGGCGCGGGGGGCGGAGGGGGAGCCCTTCTTTTCCCCCGTCTGTCGTTCCTCGCAAGCAAGCTTTCTCCTCCCTCTGCCTCGCCCACCCACCCCCACCCCCACCCCTTTCCTCTCTAGCTTCTCTTCTCTTCTCTCTCTTCTCTCTGTTCTCCCTCGTCTCTCTCCTCTCCCTCGTCTCTCTCGTCCGTGGCGCCTTCTCTCGGCTCTCTTCTCGGCTCCCCTGCTCGCCCCCCCCCCCCCCCCCAACCACCTCGTCTCTCCACAGCACCGCGCCCTCGGCCCTTGCCTCTCTCCCCTATGAGCATCAGTGCTCTTGTAGACGACGATAACGACGCAGACCTGTGCGGGCTCAACCCGTGGGCCGCGCTGATACAAGACTCACTCGACGATGTGATCGATGCGCACCGGTCCAAGTGGGAGCTGCTGAAGGAGCTCGCCGACGAGGCGACTGGCGATACTACCGCCCAGTTCTCTGCCTCGTGCTTCTCGACCGAAGCACGGGAGCAGGCGGCAAAGAAGCTCATCTCCAACCATCTCGCCGTCCTCAAGGACATCACCAACGCCAGCCCGAGCACGCAGAAGGAGCTGGTGCGCGTGCCGCGGTCGGAGGGCGTCTACGTTGACATGTTCTTGCTCGAGGTCGCCCGCCGCCTGCTCGGCAAGCGGCCTGACGACGTGGACGCGGCGGCAGCAGATAAGTACATTGAGGTAAGACTGGATCGTGTAAACGAGAAGATGAACAAGGCATGGAAGACAGCGGCGCAGTACCTCAATGGGCGCACCCAGGCGCTCCCGGAGCAGAAGAAGGGGCGCAACCCCGACATGAGCTTCGAGGCGGCGCAGGCTTTCCTGTCAGTGTGCAACGAGGTGGGCGAGCCCAATCCGAAATGGTTCGCCCTTCGCGGTATGATCAATGCCGGGAGCGCGGATGATGACACCACCACGTACGGGATCGCGGCGAGGCATCCCAGAGAGGTGCGTATGGAGGCCGCACGAAGACTCGTGAACAACCACCAAAACGTATTAATCGACATCACCAATCCAGCTCCTGAGACCCAGCACGAGCTTAAGCGAGTTCCCGTGCAGTATCGTCCCTATGTTGACGCGTTTCTCCGTGAGATGTGCCGCCGGCTCTATGGCCACCGGGCCGGGCCCGAGGCGGACATACTCTTCAAGATCACAGAGGAGACACTGGAGCCGAGTGAGAAGGAAAAGCTTGCCATTTGGGGAGCAGCCGCCAAGTACTTGAAGGGGCGTGTGCAGTCGAACCCCGACCAGAAACCAGGGCGCACACCGGACATGAGCCCCACCGTAGCCTCTGCATTCCTTGAGGTGGCGGAGGAAATAGGTATGGGTAGGCCTCTCGAAGTACAGCAAGAAAAGTCCTGCTAAAGGCGCGGCGCGGCCACCTCGTCACGCAGCCGAGCGCCGACCTGGACTATAGCGTACCCCCGGTAAGCCACGGGCTGTCCTAAGCACACCTTGTGCGCACCAATTGCGGGAGGTAGACCCCATACTCTTGCCAGTGTGCTCTTCTCACACATGCTATGAGTTGCCCCTGCCCACTTTAAACCAGTTGAAGTAACGACTGTGCGGCGCACGACCATCGATTATGTCCTCAGTTTTTCATGTAGCCCTATTTTTGTGTGTTCATTGTTGTCGAACCTCGTCGTTTAGTATTCTTATTGGCAGGATCGGTCGCATGTCCGAGGTCTGTACTATTCAAAAAAAATTCCTTAATTATCTCTCCACGCGCGCGGCCCTACACATTTATCTCGTAGCCACGCCCGCTTCCCTTACCACTCCGCCCACCTCCCTTGCGGCTTGTCCCCTCGTGCTCCACTTAGGGGCTCAGTGTACTGGGACGGAGCGCACCCTATGCCTCTGTTTTCCATGGGTTGACTCACTTCTCATTTTCACCCCACGCTTGTGGCTTGTGGGCCACAAGTACCTACAACTCAGTGCCCTGCCTTGGGCCCTCGTTCAACACTTGAGTCCCTCTCCCACTCCCCCTTCCCACCACAACCAACCCAAGCAGCACAAGCCCCCAACCCCCCTCGCCTTCTGCCGTCTGTTTCAAGCGCACCAAACAAAAGTTACAACCCAGGACCCAGGACCCATGTTGACAAACTTCTCGTTTCCACCCCACTCTTGTGGGCCACAAGTACCTACAACTCAGTGCCCTGCCTTAGGCCCTCTTTCAACACTTGACTCCCTCTCAGCACACTGCCTCTTCCAATACTACAACCAACCCAAGAAGCACAAGCGCCCCACCGCCCTCTGTCTCGAGGCCATCAAAAATTCAACTCAGAGCAAGAGGGAGGACATGTCTTGAGGTGTCGTCGCTGCCCATGCCTAGCGCAAGGGTATAGTGCCCCCACTCAGCCATCTCCTTCCCCACAGCTCCTCTATGATGAGTTGCTCCTCACCCTCCCATTATTAGGCCCCCTTGGCTGCGAGACCCAAACAAGATCCTGCGTGGGGGGCTGTCTGAGTGTGCAGGGAGGGGCGCTCCGGCTAGCATAGGTAGAAAGCTAGTGAAGAGCTGGGTGGCATAAGGGGGGAAGAGAGTGCTTGCGCTTGCCGCGGCAGGGAGTCCTGTCTTGAGTGAGCGCTAGTCCCGTCCCCTTGCCGCGACCCATAAAAGTTTGTGAAGAATAAAATGAACTTAACTTAGTTAGTTGCTCACATTAGGTAGTAAACGCGTCACAAGCAAGGCTCAAGGGCACGTGCTTCTTGTGCACATAGTATTCACGGCAGAAGACAAACGTGGGTGTCCACAAAGACAAGCAGCGCAATGCGCAAGACTGTACGAATCACGCACAGTCGTTATCACGCTGACTTTTAGGCGAATTAGGTTGCGCACGGCGTCACACCACCTCTCGGACCACACATATCCGCATCGGTGGCAAAAACGGCCAAGAGAGTCGTACATACATACCCGCATTGGCCTTGGCCGTCATGCATCGCAAGGGACCGCATGGCGTATCGTATCTACAAAGGGACAAGACCTAGGAAGCGTAGCGACGTAGCGCTTCCGGCTTTGCGCTCAATCGACAAAGCTGTCAATCGGGGAGCTCTTCCTTAGCTGCCATAGACAACCGCCGCGAATGGAGCGTATTCGAGGCCATGGTCGCCGTCGCGAAGGTTCAGTTGCGACAGCAAGTAATCCGCCTCGGCCTCGGGGATGCACGCACGGATGTCAGCGGCAGTGAGCACCTCCTTACCACCGGCGACCGTTTGGAAAGCAGCGAGTAAAGTATCTTTCGTGTCCTTATCCTTGTACTGTTGCAGGATGAAGGTCGTGAAGGCGTTGAGGTCCATGGCGAGATTCTCATCGCCCGCCGGCTTTGCGAGCCGCTCGAACGCCACCGTCTCCTCATCCTCTGTCAACTCGAAGTCCATCGCCTTGATGGCGGCGGTGAACTCAAGCTTGTTGAGAAGACCATCTCCTGACTTGTCGAAGTGCGTGAAGACCTTGCGGATCTCCTCGTACTGTTCGGGGGTGATTTCGGCTTGCGCGCGTGCGAGCTGTCCCTCTACGAAAGAGCGTTTGTCGCGGAGCACCTTGTCGAGCAAGTCTGTCTGTGTCTTAAGCGACATGACCGTCTGGCGTGTGTAGGGGTTGTCGAGCTCGGCCGCCTCCATCAGCTTGTCCGAGAGCTCCTGGGCTGGCAAGAGCTGCGCCGCGCGCTTCTCGCGCGCCGCTGGAGACATGTGCTCGTCGAGTGCGGCAAGCATCTGCTTGCCGCGTGCGATTGCCTCCGTGTCGTCGGGCTTGATGGAAATGGCTGGGACAAGCTCGTCGTACTTAGCGCGCTCGGCCTTGACGAATTCCAGCACGGCATCCGCGGCAGCAGCGAAGTCCTTCTTCTGCTTGTCAAGTTCCTTTTGGCGCTCGAGAGCAGCACAAACCGATGTGTGGCGCGAATCTAGCGCAGCCTGGCACAGTGACATCATCTGCTCCAGGTCGCCCAGTTCGAAGCGCGCGTACGGGTTCTTCTTGATGCCCATAGCGTTCATCTCTCCAGCATATGAGGAAACAGACTCGAGCTCCTTGGAAACCTCAGTCAACGAGGCGCGGAATCCATCGATCTCCGCAACTTGCTGCTCTGCCTCCGAGACGGTGTCGACGACAAAAATCTCGGTGAGGACGTCGATGCGCTCCTCCATACTCTGGTGCAGCGCCTCAGCTTTCTTGGCGAATTCGAGTCGCATGTTGTCCATCATCTGTTGGCGCTCAAGCTCCTCGCGCAAGACCTTCTCCTTCTCAACACCGAGGTCCTCGAGGTCCTTCATGCGGTGCTTAATCACGCCGGTACGGTTAGTGAGCGAAAATTGGCGCATCGGGGGGCAGCCGAGCTCCATGATCTTATCCATGAGCTTGTCCAGCTCCGGCACCGTCTTCCTACGACCGGCCAGCTCCTCCTCGTAAGCAGCAAGCATATTGAGCTTGGCCTGAACGGCAGCCACTGAATCCATCTTGCCATCGATGAGAGCCACCACCTTGCCGCGTGGAAGCCGGGCCTTCTCGGTAGTCCCGGCCGACTCGTCGATCGGACGCATGTCGAGGAGCGTGGGTTTCTCCACTATAGGCTCCGCTGGGGACGCCTCCCCGGCGGCCGTCGCCTCTCCCTGCGCCGTCGCCGATGGCGACATAACAGCAGTGCTCTCACTCTTGCCGAGGAGGGAGCCAACGAACCCAAAGAAAGACGGCTGGCGGGCGCGCTTGGCCTCCTCGAGCTTGGCGGCTTCCTCCTGGCTCAGAGTATCGGAGCCAGCTGCCTGGGTTTCCGCGCCGGCGTCGCCGGTGGACTCCCGCCTCGCCAGGGCCTCATCGGTAGACGGCTGCGCCTCTACGGGAGATGGCTGTACGGATAGTTCCTTGCCTAGCCAGGTCTCCTTGCTGGAGAGCCAATCCTCAAGCTTGCCCGCCTTTGAGTGCAGCAGCTTGATGTAGTACTCGACTTTCTTCAAGTTCTTGAGCTTGCTGCGCAGGTTGGTCTCATAGGCCTCCTCCGCCAGGGTGAGTTCCTCCCACCAGCGCTGCAACGCTGCAATGGTGGCATCCTCGGCCGGCGTGAAGGTGCGGCCAAGAGTCGCAAGGCGTGAAGAAATGCTCGAGAAAAGCGCCTCGAGGTCGAGCAGTTCCTGCTGCTTCGACGGCTTTTCCACGCGGCCATACTCCATGACGTGCTTGCGCATCTCTACCTCGAGTTCCGCCTGGGAATTGCAGTTGGGCTCGGTGCCGAAGAAGGCGATCTTGTTTTTGATCCACTCCGCCAAGGCTTCGGTAGCCAACAAGTACTGCGACTGCAGATCGGCGTATGCCTGCTCACGCTGGACAACCTTCGTGATCCTCTCAGCGGCGATCTTCTTGCGCTTGTTGGCCGCAAAAGCTTTCCAAAAGAAAGAAACGTACGTCATGACTGACTTCTCGTCAGGACGCATAGCCACCATATCTGCGGCATCGAGGAGTTTCGGGATGCCCAGGTGCTTTTCAGCTAGGTCGAAGGCGTGATTTAGGTTTTCCACCTTGCTCTTGGGGTTGAGCTTCTGGTACTGCACAAGGTCGGGCCTGTAGGCCTGGATCAAGCAATTGAAGGCCAGTCCATCCTGCCAGGACGTGTGGAAGTTGTTGACGACGACGGAGCCCTTGGACACCTCGCCGACCTTGGTCTTAGCCCATAGGAGCAGGCCCTCCTTGGCTGTCTTGTCGCCCTCGGATATCTCCTGCACGTTGTAGCGCAGAATGAGGGACCAAACCATACCAAGGATGAGCATCATATTCTCCTCAATGATGTTCTCGGCGGAGTACTCGTTGCGGATACCCACCTCATGAAGGAACGAGTTAATGTACCTGTGGGGAGGCGGGCACGTGAGCACCTGGTGCCTGGTGCGTGCTGGCCAAGAGCTGGTGCACATTGCGTTGCACACTTGAGTGGAATATTGATGTTCTCGACCTTTTGGAACTTGGACACGGGCTTCTGGTTGAACTTGCCCAGCTCATCCTCCGAGATCACCTCCACAAGTTTGAGGAGCTTGATGCCGTCGCCAAAGTCGGTCTTGAGGTCCTTGACCTCCATGCCCACCTTCTTGAGGTGGAGGTTCACCCATGCAGTGAATGACTTGATCTGCATCTTCTGGCGCGCTGCGTCGCCATCAACGGAGCGTGACAGTCCATCCGTCACATTCTCATTGCTCATATTGCACCTGCTCGCGCGAGAGCGGCGCGGCGGTTGGAGAGAGAGGAAGAGGAGAGCAATAGGGGGATGGCCGGTTGCGGCCGCGTAGCAGCGAGAGGCGAAAGCGACGTGGGCTGGGAGGTGGCGGGCGCGGACGAGTAGGCTCGAGGGGCACGGGATGCCGCGTTGCGTCGGGCTGGGTGGCGCGACGCGAGGCTCACCAGTGGGGTTTCTGTGGCTAGGTTGTGGGGAGAGCGGAGAGCGAGAACGGCCGCTGCGTGGGAAGGGGGGATGGGGCGGCGGGGGGGGGAGGAGAGAGAGAGAGTGAGAGAGAGAGCAAGCGCGGCGAGGGAGAGAGGGCCCGGGGACCGAGCGTGGAGGGGGAAAGAGGAGAGTGGGAGGGCGGAAGAGAAAAGTGGAGGCGGGGGCCTGGGGGGGCTGGCCGGAGAGATGAGCTGGAAGGAGAGGGAGGGAGGGAGAGAGAGAGAGGGGGGGGGAGAGGGAGAGAGAGAGAAGAGGGGGGGGGGGGCGTTTGGGAAGAGATTCGGGGGCCGCTTACCGCTGAGAGCGGAAGCCGAGCACACCGCGCGGCGGCGTTACTCTCCGCCTCCCACCCAACCCCCCCCTCTCTCCCCACCCCCTCTTTCTCTTGACTTTCCCCGCTCCCCCTTCTCCCGCCCAACCCCCTCCCCCCTTCCCCCCTCTCCCCTCCCCCTGGTGGTCTCGACTCCCCCCCTCCTTCCCCCTCTCCCCCCCCCCTGGATGGCTGCTTCTAATACTTTACTCTCTCCTCCTTCTCTCTGTCGACGGGTAGGCCCGCGATGGGGAAAAGAAGAGGAGGAGGGAGAGTGGGGAAAGAAGAGATGAGAGAGAGAGAGAGAGAGAGAGGGAGAGAGCAGGGGGTTGGGATGGGGGGAGCTTGCATTTTCGGCCCCCCCCCCTTCTTCCCCTCCCCCCCCCTCTGGTACGCGCGCGCCCCCTCCCTCCCTCCCTTCCTCCCCCCCCCCCTCTCTCTCTCGTTCCTTCTCCCCCTCCCTCCACGGCTGTTCTCGCGGCAGGTGGGAAGAAGACACTCCCTCCCGACCCACTCACTCAAAGGAACGCTCGCGGGGCGCTCCCTACAGAGGAGGAGAGGTCGTCAGGTGAAACGCCCAGCGAGACGAGCGCGCCAAGACTGGCGGCGCGAAGCGGCGCCTCTCTCCCGCTCTCCTTTGACGGACGGTTATCGCAGGTTTCCAGAGGGTACTGCCCCCTCGTCCTTCGTCGTTCGAGATTCGGTGCTTATACATGCCGATAGGAATCCGTTTCTAAGTACATACTGGATGCATCCCCCCTCCCCACCTTCTCCCCCGCCCCGCCCGCCTGTGTCCCGCCTCTCTCGCCGCCCACCTCCTCACCCCCCAAAACAATCGACCTCCACATATTTTTTTTCTGTTTTTAAGTGCCGCGCCACATTCTCCCTCGAGCACGCCCGGCGCCAGCCCACCCTCCCCTCGGTATCCAGAAGCCCCTCCCACCGCCTCGAGCGCCAACGCCAGAGGGCAAACGCCTCGCCCCGACGACGCCGCGCCGGCCGCCATGAAACAGCAGCAGCAACAGCCGCCGCACTGGCGGAGCGAACCCGAGTTCCAGGACGGGCCCTCGTACTCGTGCTGCGGCGCACCCTGCCTCCACAGCCAGATCTGGCTCTGGCGAATGCTAATCGTCATGCCGCCGCTCTATGCCGTGTGGTACCTCCTCGCGCTCATCTTCCTGGCAGGCTTCAGTGCCCTGCCTGTGAGTGGGCTCGAGCCCTTCAAGCACGAGCGGTTCCTGCTCATGCCCAACGCGACAGAGTCCAACGCCGCCGTCGCGCTCGCGTACGTGGTCGGACGCTACGACGATGGCAGCGCAGAATACCGCCCGCTAGTCGCATGGATATGCATGGTCCTGGCCCACAACCTGGTCGCGCCATGGTTCGTATACATCGGCGCGCATGATCCTGAGCGGGTAGTGGATTATTGTATCATCCTGCAGATTGTCCACCTCATCCTTACAACTGGGATCACGGGTGACATCCCGCGCACTCCAGTATGGTGGGTCACCTCCGCCATCTCGTTTTTGGTGCAGAGTCAATTGTCTACTTTCCTTATCTTCCGCATGGGCGTGGGGCGGGCCGTTTGGGTGCGACGCGTCGCAAGGGGGCCTCTTGGAGCGCGTAATGCGATGCCAATCGCGGTATCTGCGGACGACCCTCAGCCGTTCAAATTTGTTGGCGATGAACCTGTGGACAAGGCGAGCATGGTGGCGTTGCCACCAATGCCATCTAGAAGAGACATTGCGTCGGGATCGTACGCCTCGGCCAGCGTGCCGTGAGCCTTGTGACTCGTAGAAGACCAGCCACCCGTCCGCACAATCACTAGCACTTCATGCCACACGCAAGTGCCGAATGCTCCTCGCGTGTAGGGATCGGGACTTCTCTATCTTGACGTGCTACTTACCATTCATTCGTGTACATGTGGGTCTTATGCCGTGCATGCGGAATCTCTGGGCTGCAGCAGAGTGCATGACTACTGTGCTTGCATTGTGGTTCCATGTCAGTATCTTCCCTCGTGCATTGGGTTGGCTGTCGTCAGGTGGAATCTATATGTGATAGCCCCTAGCTAGCTACAGACTGCAGGCTCTAGTATTTACTCGGGGGCGGTGGTCAAATGACCTACACTCTACCGGGAGCCGTCAGCTTATCGCTGCGAACGGCTCGCCCACGACTTATCATCGATTTTCCTTTTGACCAGAACGAATCGGGCAAAATAAAAGACCGGTTGTGCAACGCGCCTGTCGCCTGTGGGTTGTTAGCATACAGCATACACATACGCGTGCTGCAATGCGCGGCTGATGCGCGCCCATTTGCAAGAGGCTGCTTGCAGGTGGACGACCACGCGCGGCCGACAAACGCCGCAACCGTGCGGTGGAAGTTGGGAAGGACGAAGGACTCCAAGAGCGGACCCCTTGACCCTCCGAGGACGAGGACATGAGCAGTTATGATATGCGCTTGCGCTTGCGCTTGCAGTTTGCACACTTGCCACTTGTGCGTCATGAGTCATGAGCGACAACGAATGCCTTTCAGCACGTCCGCGCCCCAGCCCGCAGCCCGCCCGCCCGCCCCTTACCCTTGTGCATGGCCCGTCGTAGTGCACACGGGCCCGCCCCATCCCCCGAAACCGAGGCGGCTTGCCTTCATTTGGTCTCCTTTCCCTTTCCCTCAGGGTTTCTTCCCCTCCCGTGGGGACTCTGGCTGAGCAACATCAAATACAAAAAAGCTCGGTCCTAGGATACCGGGCCTAGCTCACCATGAGGGCGCTCCTGTGAGCAAGGGGATGCATGGTTACTAGTGCGTGCCCCCCTCGATGAAAATTCCAGCGGCCTCCTCGTCACGCATGACGTGGACCTCTCCTCACACTTGTCTTGAAAGGATCGTCTTCAATGAGTGCATTGGATGTATACCGCACTCCTCGTGTGTCAGCTTGAACTTCTTTTCGATGTCGTAAAAGCTGTGGTACGGGTCAATGTACCCCTGCTTCTTTTCGAGCATGAGGTAATGCCTACCGGTCTTATCAATGGCGTAGGGATACGGAAAGTCGTTCGCTCCTACAGGCGATACGAATGCGACGATCTCGTCGACGACCTCAAATTCGAACACTTCGATGCCCACGAAGACGTACTTGAGGTCGCCGATGTAGAAGAGCAAAGAGTTCCCTGCTTCATTGAGCTTGTTCACTCTGTCGTACCCTCCTGACAATACAGTCAATGGGCAGAGGTGGCTGATGCCAACAAACACATCCTCGCACACGAACGCGTGATGCGAGGCTTCGCCGTGTACATCGACCAAGTGCCTACCGTCATCGCGCTGTGCAACGGACGCGACAAAGCCCACGCCGCCATTGTCACGGGTCGCGTACTTTTGGACACCGGGTTCAGGGGCGAGAATCCTTCGCCAGTGCTCTTCGAACTCGTGTATACCTGGGTCTCCCGTCTCAGGTGTGGGAGAGCCATGGTAAAGGAGAGACAAGGCAAGGTCTCTATGTGTCATTTATGAGCACGAAACGAAAAAAGCTTCCGTGAGCGCCTTTCACTTTGTTCCGTGATAACCAATCAGTCGTCAGATCTGCAGGTACCACTACGACACGTGTATTCACCACAGCACTCCGAGTTATTTTGGCACACCGACCCTGGCTCGCGGCATGGCGTCTCACACACTCCCTCGTCATTGCACTCAAGTCCTTCACAGCACTCGTCGCCATAACTGCACCCCCCCCTTTTCTCGACACACGGTGTGACGGTACGGCACTTTTGGTCGGAACACACGAGATCGTGACAACAGTCTCCATCGTTTGCACACTCTCCATCCACATCCTTGCATCTGTCTGGCTGCTTCTTCGTGAGTACCAACGCCACGACGGTGGCGGCGACCACGGTGGCGACGACCACCGCGAGGGCAATCAAAAGTCGTTTTGACGGCCCCGCCGGAGAGCAACCCCCCCCCTCGCTCGTCAGATATTTTTTGGGCCGGGCGTGCGAAGAGAGAGAGAGAGGCATGCCGCTCCCACTGGTGACCGTCGTCCCATGGGTCGGCTATGAGAGCTACGAGCGGCTCGTGCCCAACGGCCGCGTCAACGGCAAGGACACGGGGCACAAGGTCAACAACCCGACGCACGCCGCCTTCCGATTCGCCTTCCGCGACGAAGGCAGGGCGTGGACCACCTCTCTCTGCCTCGCGGACACGGACAGCGACGGGCAGAGCAACGGGATGGAGCTGGGGGACCCCTGCTGCGTGTGGAGCGTCGGTGTGGACGAGGGCGAGCTGCTCGGCTTCTCTACCGACGACATCTCGCTCGCGGGGGACGAGTCGTCGAGGACCTCGAGGAGCATGCCTGTCTGCGCGCCGCCGCCGCTCGCGGTGGGTACGACCCCTCTCTCGGCCCCCGTGTCCTCGCCCCCTATCTCCGCGCCCTCGCCCCCTTCCTCCCCCGCGTCCTCGCCCCCTTCCTCCGCGTCCCCGCCCACCCTGCCGCTGCTCGCCCACGGTGTGCTCATGTCCGTCGCGTGGGGCGTGCTCCTCCCCTCGGGCGCCTTTTTCTCGCTCGCTTGGCGCTCCCGGCTCACCGGCGGCCGCTGGCTCCGTGTGCATCGCGTGGTGCAGGTGTGTTTCTCCCTCCTCGCGCCCCCCATCGGCCCTCCCTCCCACCCAAAAAGGGAGGAAACCCCAACAACGCACTCCCCCCCCGATCTCTCAGGGAAGCGGCCTTGCGGTGGCCGCCGCCGGCGTCGCGCTCGCCGTCGCGTGGGTGCCCCGAGGGCGCCACTTCTCGCACCCCCATCACACGCTCGGGATCGTCGCCTTCGCCCTCGCCCTGCTGCAGCCGCTCAACGCGCTCGTGCGCGGCACGCCCGGCGCCCGCACCGCACGCCGCGCCGTGTGGCGGGTCGCGCACAAGGGGACGGGCTACGCCGTGCTCGGCGTGGGCGTCTACCAGGCCCTCTCGGGGCGCGCCCTCATGCCGAGCCAAGGCGACGCCGTTCTCGTCGCGTACGGGGTGCTCCTGGGCCTCTCCTTCGGGGTGCTCGCGGGGGGGCTCATGGTAGGGTGAGAGTCCCCACGGGAGGGGATTTTTTTTGTACCGGCGCATCGCGTATTTGGAAACGAGGGGTACCAAATGAAGGCAAACGACCTCGAAGACAAAGGAATAATAGGATGAAGGGGCCGCGTGCGGCAAGTGTGAAGTAGTATGTAGTTTGGGTATAGGTAAAAAAAATCTTCTTAAAAATCCCCGCTACATGTGCGGCGTGAGGCAGTGTGCTAGTGAACCTCCCTACTACCCAAACCTAACCCCTGTCAACCCCCTCCCCCTTCCCCATTTCTCTCTTTAGCGGAGAAGCTGGTTCCGGGGAGGCCGCGCGCGCTGCTTCGGCCAGGAGTTGGAGAGAAGGGGAAGGGGGCCGGAGACCGTGTCAACTCCTTCGCTCCGGCTCAGCTTGTATCAACTTTTCTTATATCTCATAGAATTAACTTTGGGTATAGGTATGGGGTATATAGGCATAGGCGATGGCGTGAGTGCGAGCAACGTGACCGTGAGTGCGATGAGTCCCCCGTAGCCATAGCCAGCAGCATTCTGCAGCCAAAGCCAAAATCTCCGTATGCCAGATATAGTAGTAATATATATTTTGCCTTTTTGCTGGTACAACGGCACGGGCCTCCAGGTGCGGCGAAGGGCCGCCCGCGGCAGGGTGGCTATAGGTATAGGCCAAGGCTATATATACACGGTTCGGGTGCAAGATCACACCTGTCCTTCGAGATGTCAATGTCGAGTAAGGCGACAGAGGGGTCCTTGGGCACCCTGCTCCACTACCCAGGGGTTGCGGCTGGAGCGATTCCATGAGTAAGACGTAAGACTTACCAGCTTTTCCTTCACTTGTTGGGAAAGGGCAGAGGCGACTGCACACGGCCTTACCGTCGTCGAACCTCGGCATCAAAATCAAATACGCGCTTGCACCAATAAAGTGGGCCATGAACCTGTGTGATCACCTGGCCACGCTTTCCCGCACATCCACGCAACCCATTGTTTGGAATCGTTGGGATCTCGGGATGGTTAGGCATCAGTGTCCCAGCCGTGGCAACCTGCCTCACAAGTTGCGTTGGCCATCATCGGCATTTGGATCGGGGCCTAGCCAGAAACGTTCCTCAAGAGGCGGATTCCATCCGTCGTACGTGATGCGGATGACTGTATGCAAGGGCATCTCAAGACGCGGCGCTTGGGCACGAGTCATGCCCATAAGGTAGCAATAGACGAGGCGCAGCACGGCCTGGTGCGAGACGATAAGGAGAGGCTCGTGGTACGATTCAAGTTCGTGAACCTGAAAAAATGATGATTGGGTCATGCAAGACCAAGCCATGTGAGCAACGGTGCCAACTTGCGAACAACGATTCGAAATCGAGGGAGGTACTATGATGCGGGTTTGTAATAGAAGCACAGTCTACCATGCTCACCAGCGGGTCGAGGCGCGAGAGAAGGTCGAGGTAAGACTCGCCCCTTGGATACCTGTAGCCAATCTTATCCATTGCGCGCATTTTGGCCTCATCGGGAAAGGTCGCCTTGATCTCATCATACGTCATTCCCTCATACTCACCTGCGAAAATCTCGTCAAGATTACGATAGACGCGCGGCGCCATCTGTTGCCACACCTGCATGAGTGCCAGAAGTTGCCAAGTGAAGTGGGCGAGGAAAAAGATCGGCACGCATCTGCCACTTGTCTACCCCGGCCTCTCAGCAATGGAAGCCACGCCTCCAACATCAATCCACGGCGAAGGACGACAGCACGGACCGCGAACCCACAACTGGCCGCAGCCCAAGCCACTTTGGACCGTGAAGCACCGCAACCCCTAAATGTGCACATACCTGTTCGCCTTCCGACGCGCCGCACTCGTCGCCGAGTGTCAGGCTTGACATGAGACCCTGGCGGTCGCGGAAGGATCCCGATCGAAAGAAGGAACCGAAGGCGTACGAGCCAGAGAGGGAGGAGTTGGCTGAACGAGTAGGGGAGGCTAGCTGTGCGTCGGCGCCGTCGTCGTGCGGCAGGTTGGGAGGGTTCTGTGGCTTGCCTGAACCACACAAGGATAAGGAGGGCAATTTCATCGATGATTGACGCCCATCGTAGGGCTTTTGGAATCACGCACTCGTTGTGCCTTGGGCTCTGGGCGCGCACCAATGTCAGCATCAGAGATGATCGGGTGGGGAATGTGGCTGGCAGTGAGGATGGTCCGCTGTAGGGACGACGTCCATAGACGTGCCTTTGTAAGCGAGTCCTGCTTGCCCGCCTGCTGGTAGCAGATGTTCGGTGTGACCCATTTGCCGAGTCTGTATGCGTACTCCTCACCGGCGGGCGACAGCGGTGGGTTGCCGCCGATCTTTCCGAGCACGTTGTACGTGGACTGCCCGTGGCGAGAGAGGTAAATTGTATGAGGTGCCGGATGTATGACGGTCAAAAATTGCGCGATGCGCATACGCAAGTATCCGTGCATGCGATTCGTCACCACCTGCAGCCACCAGCACGTGGAGTGATGATGAGGGGTCTTCTATGGCGTATGACGTGGGGCGATGATAAGGGTCTTCTTTTACGTAGGATCATGACGCATGCGCACCGCCCGAGGGCTGGCTCGTGTGTGTAGAGCCACAGCCACCTCCCACTCTCCCATTTCGTCAAATGGCCCGGCCCGGCATCTCGGCATCCGCCCAGGCCGCGCTGCGGCGCAGCCTGGACGTGTACTCCGTGCGATGACGCGGACGAATCAATGCGACCTCAGCCGCCTCTGCTAGGCACACCTGCTCGCCGTAGTTGATCAGCTTGATGTATGAGAGGTCGTCCTCTGAGCCATCCTCTTGGAGCGACACGTATACCCGCGCAAACTCGTTCACCCGCTTGAAAAAGGCGCGGACCACGCGAGGAGGGATTTCCTCCGCCTCGTCGATCGAGATGCCCGCCATCGTCGCGGCCCAGTCGTGATCAGAGTTGTTGGAACCCATGCGCCGACGCGGTGGAGTTGGAATGGACGCCGCAGGGATTGGAACTGGCGGCGCACTGGTCCACGGCCGGCCTTTGCCCTCCGGCGCCACGCTCGCGGAGCCCGCTTGAGCGCCGGCTCCAGCTGCCTGATTGCCTTGAGCTGTGGCGGAGAGCGCCTGAACTGTGTGGCGCATGTGATCGGCCGCACGCTCTCCTGCCGCGAGCCTCTGCTCATGCCGAAATTTGGCGCGCAAGTTGCGCTCCAGCAGCTTTGGCGAATTGACGATGACCTCGATGAAAATCAACTTCGCCGCCAGATTGCGGTCGCGCCCTGCGCAGTTGTGGGTGGGATGAGCATGGCGCGAAGAGAGAGTGACCTGTTTCAGAGAGAATCGCTTGGCGCCACCAGCCGCCCGGGTGGGGACGTGAGAAGTGCGCCTCGCCACATGACCAAGCCCTGGATGCCATTTAGATGGCGATGGGAGAGCTCCCATGCGCTGGACGCATCCGAGGCTATACTCACCGAGTGTGTCGGCAGCCCACCGACGCCGCTCCTTCGATGTCCCCGCCCACTTCTCGTAAAACGTACGCATGCCGTCGGAAGTGAATATGATGGCAACCTTGCCAGAGTCCACATTCTTTTGACGGCGGTCAGTCTCGTCGACGAGGAGCTGCTCTTCCGTGTTCTTGATCTCCTCGCGGGCAGCCTCCATTGCCACCTCAGCCGCGCGTGCCTGCGCCGTCTGAGGGTTACGCGGCACGGACATGTTGCCACCTGCAACTTTAGCAGTGCTGGTGGAGTCCAGGAAGGCCTTCAGGTCGCGTGTGAGCGCGTCTGCAGAGGCCTCGATGCGCGACTCTGTCGTCGCATCGGTGCACTCCACGCCGGGCTCGCCACAAGTTTCGCAGCCCATATACCTGCGGCGTCGCACAGCGCAGGACCTATCACAGCCCCTCCCTCGTCTCTCCCCCACTCCATGCAGTGCGCCCGCATCACCTTTTGCTTGCGTTCAAGGTGCGTTGCGTGCTTAGCCAGGCAGCGCGTGCGACGCGGTCGGGCACAGCTCACTCTGCCACATCGAACAGCTTGACCTCCGCCCCGTGGAAGAAGTAGAGGTACTTGGAGAGTCTCTGCGCGATGAAACACTTTCCTCTCTCTGGAAGCCCGACGATGACGAGCACGTGCCGCACGCCGAGAAGCCCGGCCAGAGCGGCGGTGGGCGGAGGCACAGCAGTGGGCAGCGGGTTCTCTGAGGTTGGCTTGAGCAGGTGAGCCTGCGACTTGACGTACACGTCGACCTGCTCCTTGGAGGGGCTGGGGTTCCCCTCGAAGCTCGCCATGCGCGCCGCCGCGGGAGTGTGAGTGGGAGAGGGAGGAGGGGGAAGGGGGCGGCGAGCGGCGAGCGGCGAGGGGGAAGGCGGGGAAGTCAAGAGGAGCTGCGAGGTAGAGAAAGGCGAAGGGAGGGGGGGCGGGAGGGCCATCGGAGGAGGAGAAGAGAGAGAGAGAGACTTTCTTTGAAGAGGAACCAATCTGTGAGAGAGAGGGAGCTTGTCTTTTGCCAGAGAGAGAGAGAGAGAGAATTTTGGGAGGGGGGGGGCCGTGTGTGGCGCGGCGGGCGACGCGGGGGGAGGATAGATACTGACAGGGAGAGACAATAACGCCTCGGGTCCATTCACGAGGGAGAGAGAGGGAGAGGTAGAGAGAGAGAGGGAGAGAGAGAGGGAGAGAGAGAGAGAGAGGGAGAGTGAGAGAGAGAGGAGGAGGAGGACAGACATTGATAGAGAGCGAGGAGGTGCCCGGAGATCTCCCATAATGTACCCAGGAAAAAGGGAGAGAAAAAGACGCGTCGTCGGGGTATCCCTGCAGTGTGGAGGTGAGACGAAGTGGGGGGAAAGCTCACTTGTAGAGAGAGAGTAGAGAACAATGCTCTCTGGGGTCGTGCGTAGAGTCCCTCCCTCTCCTCCTTCTTCCCCCCCCCCCTCCTTTCCTTTCATTCGCGCTGGCTGGGGATGGATTCTGCGGGCGGTTGCGCCACCCCCAATGGTCTCGTGGTCTAATCTTCTCCTTCCTCTCTCAAACCTTCAGTCTGATCCACCGACGCCACACGGCGCTCGTCTGCCGACGAAAACGCGCATGAAATCTGAGATCTCTCTCTCGATTCGTGCCAGTTCTCTCCGGCTGCAGCCCCCCATGGAGACCGCGAACAACGATAATTAAAAGAACCGCGCGTAGGAGGAGTTCATTCGCTCATTGGCTCGGGGTGGGCATCCACATGCATCACACTCGTGAGGGGGGCGAGGGGCCCCGGGCGGCTGGTCCCCCCCTCGACCCCCGAGACCCTCCGACCCCAACGACGGTGTTGGTTGTTGCATGACCAGTGCTCCTAGAGCTTAGAACACGCAACAGACCAACCCACAACAGCAACAGCAACAGCGCATGCCACTTGCCAAGCACGCCACTCCCTCACTCCCCCTCCTAGATGGGAAATACGGTGCAGGGGCCTGCATATACAGGCAAATACATATGTATTTGGCCGGTGTATTTGGCCTCCGGCCAAATACATTTCTAGGGCGGTCAAACAGGGCTTTTTAAGTACTAATATTGGGGGGGGGTCGACATTTTTGACCGTGAGCGGAAAGCCCCGGCGAAAGCGCCTCGGAGGGTCTCCCCGCCTTTTCAGAATCCTCGTCCGAAAAGACGGTGCGAAGTCCCGTCGGACCCCCCCCCCCTTGCACACGCTCTGGCGGCTCACACGAGCCGAACTAGACGTCGCTCCCACTGAGAGATGTGTTTCTTTATTCTAAAAGGTGCGTACACACCTCTTAAATTAGGGGTCCGACGCCCCATATTGCCTATAAAGCAAATTTCAAACCCTGGTGCCCCAGCGATGACGTCCGCGCATGCACATACGCACCACACACAGCTCGCACACGGCTCATTCGGCTGTCACAGGATGCTCCTTGACTGTCCCGACCCTCGCCCCGCAGGATTCGCCCGGGCTCGCGATTGACGAGGAGCTGGAGCACCAGGACGCCATGGCGCTCGATGCTGCTCGCTGGTCGACAAAAATTTGCTGGCCGCTGGCGGGACAGGTGCGCTGCCGATCGCGCCCGCTCTGGCGCAGATCGACCAGGCCCATACCTACAATTCCTTTGCCGCCCCAAACGTCAGGTTCCCGACTCGTATTTCGACGCTGTGAGGCAGGGAGAACACCTGCCGCCAATGCTCAACCAGAGCATCGGCGGCAGGTGTTCTCTCTATGTTTTCGTCGGCTCCTCGGATTTTCACGTGCATCATAGGGCTGGTAGCAATCTAGAAATGTAATTTAAGCTAGCCTGCAGCGTGATCTGCGACGGCGCGACGCGCGCGGCCGAACAGTACTGTAGAATTGATAGCTTTTTGTTTGACGTCTAAAGGGAGAAGTTTTCTCCGCACGGAGGGCTCGAAAATTGGGCAGAAGGGCGAATTTCGAGCTCTTGACCGCCCGTTCTTTTGGCTACTAGTAGATTCAATATGTAATCTAGCCAAGCAGCGGCCTGAAAGCTTCAGGCGTGATGGTTGCGATCGATTTCTGTGGGCAATCGTGTCGTGAATCACGATTGGACACCGGCTGCTTTGCGCTCATCACGAGCCAACTTTTAGAATTTTTTGTACACACGGATGACCTCCAAGGCCATTCACGTTCGGAGACACACAAGTCGTGTCCGCCAAGCACGGGCCAGTCAATAGTTTGCCCGTTTTTATGGCACAACATCCCAACATGGAGCACAAAAAGTAGTTTTGTTTTCGCATTGACGTGCTGAATTGACGGACAGCCTCGTGTCTTCGAGCGTCTCACGTTCGATTTCGAGAGACAACCCCTCCCTTTCTTTCGATGATTCGACAGTCTCATATGGTAAGACTGGTTGGCTACCGAAACATTGGCATTTGGGCATGCTGATGGTCATGTATTGTGCTCATATGTGTCTTGGACTGGTGAAATGAAGACTAAAATAAGAATTACTAAGGTTATAATTTGGCAAAACTATAATCAATTTGATCTTTTTCTCCTGCGGCGGCGCGCGATGGCGGCCGCAGCGATGGTCGCTGGCCTCGCCAGTGGCCTCGCAAGCGGCCTGTGGCCGCTCTGGCGAGGGTCTGCGCGGCCAGGAGGCCAGCAGACACCACCTCCCACCATGCTGAGGCGGTGCCGCGCGTGATGGGGCAGCCCATCATGCGCAGCACCGTCATTTTGACGGCTCGCGGCCTGCCGCGCACTGCATGCGCGCGAGGGGCTGGCAGTAGATGCCAGCAGGGGCGAGGTGGAGGGCGCAGGCGACGCCGTGCGCCCGCGCAGGGTTTTGTACTGCCTGCCCGGGGGTAACCGTGCCCGGGGAACGCAGGCGCGCGTCGCACAGCGCGACCTGTGGTGCACTTTTGTGGTCGACGTCGATTTCGCACGAGCGCAAAAACGTTTTTGGGTCTGTGTGTTGAATGGCGTCGAAAATTTGCATATTTCTCATTAGATTCTGCCTAATATACCCATTTCCAGTAGCATATCCTAAGATCTCGCTATGAAACCTCAATCTTGACTTAGTGAATTTTCACCCTTAGAAGTTAAAAGCCCTGTTTGACCGCCCTAACATTTCAAATACATTCGAGGCCTACACCCCCGGACGCGCTTCAAATACAGGCAAATACATATGTATTTGGTCTCTGGCCAAATACGGTAAATACGTATTTCCCATCTAGGCTCCCTCTCCCCAGACGCATCCTGCGACCTGCGACGCGCGGGTGCCCTCCCGCAAGCTCTGTCGCCGTGCGTTCCGTCGTGCGTTCTGCGCCGTGTTGTGGCCGTGCAACGTGCGGACGACCTGCGACCAAGGAAGCACGCCACTCCCACTCCGCCCTCCGCCTCCGACCGACGCCTCGGATGCACGCATGCACGCCACTCCGCCTCAGAGGCCTCCGACGCACGCCACACGCCACTCCGCCTCAGACGCCTCGTGCGATGTGCGACGTGCGATGCTGGCGCACGGCTTCGTCAGGCGCGCCGCTCTTGTGGGACTCTCGACGCTCTGCCACCGGCGAACAGCGAGCCTGCGAGCCCGCTTATACCTATATATACGTACAGCGTATACAGCATACAACGTGAACGACAGTGTAGCAGCCTACATACATGTTGTATGTGTGTATGTGTGTATGTTGTATATGTTGTATGATACATTGTATGTTATTGTGTCATTGTGGAGATGTACTGTCCGCAGTGACGCAGTGACCAGGGCAGTGTCCACGAATCGAATAAGTCAGGCTCATGGGACATGGGACATGGACATATGGACATGGGTCATGGGACTCCATCCTCCATCCTCCATCCTCCATCCCCTCAGCAACCCACAACCCACGCGTCACGCGTCCGGCGTCCGGCGTCCGGGTGGTAGCATTGTTGAGTCATTTTCTCTCCCTTCCCTATCGTTATTGTTGTGGGACTTGGGTCTATCAACTTGTGGGACTTGGGTAGCGGGTGTTGATGACGGGAAGGACTCGGGACTCGGGCGGCATTGTTGGTGCAGTGCGACCAGGGTCAAGGTCCGCGAGCGGCGGCGAGGGCGGGTTTGGCGGTGCAGAGGGAGGTGTTGGTCCAGAGGAATGGGTTGAGTCAGTCTCTTGTGGATGGTCTTTCTAGAGACTACAGCCGAGACCACACACGAGGTAAGGAGGGCGGCAGGAGGGGCTGCCCCGAGGGTGCGAGAGGTCACTCACCTCAGAGATTCGATCGATCGCAGACTTCGATTCACGACGGCAATGTACTGAATTTGGCCATCAAGCAGCGCCCACTCCGAGGGCGCGGCCGGCGCGCTGGGATGTCGCTGCCGGCGGCGTGGCGTCGGGCGGTGCGCGAGCTGCGGCAGATGCTGCGACCCGAGTCGTACCTGCGTGGTGCGGCTTTGCAGGAGCGGCTGGACACGCTACGCCTCTATTTGCTTACGGAGGCGCAGCGCACCTGGCCCGACATCCAGGTGAAGAGCATGGAGGATGTGGAGCAGTGCGCGCCGCGGATGCATCAGCAGCAGCAGGCGGTCCAGTCGAACGTGAGCCGGCAGATCTTGAAGATGCTCACGGCTTGGCGCAACGAGCAGCCTCCGCCGCTCTCACCCGCGCTCCACCTCGACAACGACACGCCCGACGACCTGGCCGCCTCGTTGCGCGAGCTGCGGCAGGCAGTTGTCGAGCAATATAATGCTGACATGCGAAACGCGCAGCGTCACGCGTTCGGCTTCAGCGTGCGCGTAGCGCCGTCTGGCGCGAGACGCTTGAGCGCGGATGCGGGGCATGGCGTCTTCATCGATGGAATGGCGCGGATGGGGTCGGTGCTTGCGCTCTACCCAGGCGTGATATTCTACCCTTCCGACATCATTCGGCTCCCGACGGGTACTAATCGGTTCAAGGGGAACGAGCACCTGATCCTGCGCTACGACAGGACATTGTTGGATGCCTCGCCTCCCTCTTTTGCCCTCGTGCCTGGTGCTGCTAAGAGCTGCCCACTTGCTGTTGGTCATCGTGTCAATCATCCTCCGCCTGGTTCCGACGCCAACGTTCTTGCGTGTGCTTTTGACCTGAGTATCAAGGAGGTGCCGAGTGAGCTCCATGAGCTCTTGCCAAACGTGCGGTTTCAGCAGGTCGAGTGGGATCTCCTCCGAAAAGGCGACGAAGTCGACCGTGCCAGAGCGATCGAAGGGACCAAAGGGCGTGGGGGTCTCATGGCCGCGCTCGATCAGATGGTTAGGTGTGCTTTTTTAATTGAGCGGCCCTACTGTGCGCTGAAACTCAAGCAGTCGTGCTGCGAGGAGTTTCGGGTAGCCTTGGAAACGCGACTGTGAGACAAGCCCGGCATGCCGAGCTCCATAGATCCTTCCAAGCAGTGAATTTCTCAATGTTTTAGAAATGGAGTGCTGCCGAGACCTGTCATCCCTCGGCCAACGTCCATCGATGCCACCGATGTCGCCACTCAGGTTCTCAATTTCGGAAATGGGAGCGGCCGAGGCGCAAGAGGACCGGCCGTTGCGTATGCTTGCCCTCGTGGCGTCCCGTGACATCGAGGACGAGGAGGTGAGGTTGGGGCATCCTTATGCCTTGCTGCACTCGATGTGTTGAGGTTGCAGGCTAAGTAGATCCCCTTTCGCCCGTCACACACACTTGCAATTTTGGTACGTGGATACCGACGTACTGCCTTCTTCACCATCAGGTGTTCCTCAACTACAGATTGAACCCAGCCACGAAGGCGACGTGGCCTAGTTGGTACGTACCGTACGCAAAAGAGGAGGCAGAACGAAGATGGTCGTGACTTGTCAAATACTCGTGAATGCGCTAAAAGTGGGAATCTTTTCGTGGAACGTGTAGGTGTTGGAGCTTGCTCGACCGTCTAGTGGAAGGCCTAGAGGAGCGTCCGTTCTTTGTTCGCACTCAGAGTACGAGTACTCCTCTCGCCGCATGGCTCAACCGCTGCGGCTCTAAGCTCTACTAAATCCCAACGCATCCGCAGCTTCGTGCCAGCGATGCAAAGCTCGCCTTCCTAGAGGATAGCGACTTGCCCCACAACCGCAGAATTCCAATGCTGGCAACGCAGGCGCCTGCGCGCTTCAGCCGAGGTGGGCGTTCTACTTCTTATGAGGCTATAAGAAAGACGCGACGTCGTGCTAACCCTGTAGCAAATCAACCTTCTGGGACACATGATTGGTGACAACGGTGGCGGCGACGGCGACGACGGCATGAAGCGTTAAGCTTAAAGCTAGCTTCGAGACACACAGCTAGAACAACGACGCACCGAACTACACGCTGCACTGAGATGAATTGTTCAGTCCCAACCACACAATTTACACTCATTCTGACTCAACACTTGGCACCGCATCCGGACTGATGGATGCGACACACTTGCGCTTGTGGTCACTCCCTGCTTGTTGCGCGCACAGTCCATAGGCTCCCAACGATAAGCATGGGCCTGGCCCTCTCGAAGGCGCCGAAGGCCTTCAGCAGTTAGCTTGGTGGGAGAGGACGGCAATGGGGCGCGCTCCATGACTATTGTTTTGACCATAGTTAATGATGTGCTCAAAACCCTTGTGACCCACGACCCATATCCATTTACTACGCAGCATTTCCACCCCTCTTGCGAAGGTTGCTCGCTTTTTTGGCGTGACTATGAAAAATACGTAGAAGGGTCTCGAGCCCCACGTAGACGATGACACCGCATCTCGCGCGATCTTGTGGCGGCGAGCCCTGGAGACCGCAGTGTGGTGCCTCGTTCCGTTGGCTCGCAACTAGCAGAGCGCCATGTCACAGGCACCTCGGGGTCGGGGAAATCGACGGGAAAAAGAAAACATTCGAGAAGGTTGGAGCAGCCGGGGGGGCTCGTGCCCCGCCCAAGGGCGACCTAAGTATAAACTTAGTTGCTTAGTTGTCACGAGGTGCGAGGGGGGTGGAATTGCTGCGCGAAAAAAAAAGCTCTTGAAGATGCCTACAAATACTGTTGCTGCTCCCTTCCTCCGGGCAGCCGGAGACGACGCCCATGCCCCACGCCCCAGACCCCATTCCCTTTTCCGCCCCCCCCCCCCCCCTCCAAGTTCTTTTATTTCGGTATCGGGGAGGTCGGCCCATGTGCACTACGTTGGGGCTGCGCGGGGGGGGGGGGTCTAGGACGGGCTAGTGGCGGCGCGTCTGATGTCTGATGTATGCATGTTCGTACGTCCCTCTTGTCTTCCGGTTGTCTGAGTCGTGCCGGGCTTGGTTGTGGCACGAGTGTGTGAGAGCCCTGCCCTAGAGCGCTAGAGCATCCCTCATGGGGTTCGTCCTTTCCATGCTTCTTTCGAGTCCTTGGCCATTGCCCTTGGTCCTTGGTGCGTCTATCTAAATCTAACCTTGATAGTCTCGTTCTATTTCATGTGCGGTGTCTTGAACCTACTCTTATAGTAGGGGTCATGGGGAGGCGCCTCGTGCCATCCCCCTCAGGCACTAAGCACTAACGCCCCATCGGGGGGGGGGGGCTTGCCCGTCACCAGTCACCCTCACGCCCTGCCTTCTGGCATGGGCTGAGCGCTGAGCCAATCAACACAACGAGACCATAAATGACCCTCCCCGAGCGCGCACCGCCACCCGCTCTCCCACGCCGTCGGCAGCCCAACCTGCCGTTGCATTATCGGGCCGGAATCAAATGCCCAATGCTGCTGAGATATTAAGGAACCGATGAACCGATCCTCTAATTCTTTACGGGTAGAGCGCGAGCGCGCTGACTGAGGGGGGGAGAGGAGGGTCGAATCGCACCGTTTCCATGTCTTGGCGTAGACTTTCGTGGCGGCAGGTGGCAGTGGCAGGTGGCCCCCTAGACCCCCCTAGAGCCTAGAGGTTTTTATTGGGCATCACGTCACGGCCGACGGCCAGCGGTCAGGAACTCAAAAAATAATGCAGTCCGCCCCTAGCAGTCCGGCCGTTATCAGTTATTAATATTAATTAATCGTTAAATAGCCCCTGCTTGACCGCCCTAAATAAAGGCTCAAGTCAACGTGCTAGTGGGAGTAGCGAGTAGCGGTAGCGGCACTGCGGCACTAATGCTCAAATGCTGACTCATCACTCATTTGTTGTTATTAGTTATTACTACTATTAGCTATTAGCAGTTGAAGTTGAAGTTGAAGTTGTCGTGTTCGTGTGGACAGTGGACTGACCATTTTGCATTTTGTATTTTGTCCGGGTCCCACTAGTTGTGGGAGAGTGTGGCGCGCTAGAGCGCTAGACAGTCACAAATTAGAAGGAAATACTTATTTTTCACGAATTTGTCGAGTCGCGATCGCGATCACCATTTGATGTTGATGTTGATGTTGTGTGTGGCACCCTTGAGCGTCGTCGCGCGCGCTCGTGTCTCGTGTAATGGAGATTGAGCAGGTGGCCTCTCGGCGGGGGTACCACGTCAGAACTTATAGCGTCGTATGACATCTTGTTAGCTAGCATCCCTACCTACATACACCGGACGAGCCATGCACCTACCGTGCACATCCCCATCTCGGGGTCTGTCGGTCGATCGGGGCTCCGTTGCCGTTGCCGGCGAAGGGCTTCTTCGGTCCCTCAACACTAAGGTTATACTCACACCACTTGGAAACTCTGACGTATTGTCGTATTGTCTCCCCCCTCTCCCCCCCTCGGCTCTCGCCGACCGGGCGTCGTCGGAGAGATGCCGCTGTTCCTCCTCAGCGTCGCAGGGGCATGCGGAGCTCTCACGCCGATTCCATCGGTTCTCAACGAGTTCTGGCGTGGTGGCGGTCGGGCTGGCACACTCAATCTGATTCGACGCTCCACTGCCTCGGCGCTCGGCCAGGCCTTAGCCGACGGCCTCGAGCTCCTTGAGGTCGAGTTCCCGCCGCTCATCGAGCGCAAGACGCAGTTCGACGACTTCAGCAATGTGGAAGAGCTGGACGCGAATCGTGACTTTGGGGTGCAGCTCGCTCTCGAGCCTGAGATCGTCTCTGTGGCTCCTGCTGACCAGCTCTGGCTCGTTTTTGCCGACGATGCCGAGGCCCAGCTGGCTCGTGAGGCCTGGCCTGGCCAGCGCTACGCGAGCGCCACGCAGACCTCGATTGCCGGAGCGATACGCATGGCAGGGTGTGAGCCTCTACGCCCGCTCGGCTCGTCGGCTGCTGATGCTGCAGGCAACCTAGCGGCTATGCTTGGCTTTGGCTCGAAGCGGGCACCAGCTCAAGCACCGCCTTCAGCTCCGGCAGCCCTGCAATTGGTAGTGCAACCTGGGAACGGTGGGCCGATGGAAGACTGGCTGAACTTGGAGATATTGCGGGAACCCGGCGTTCCGATGATTTGCCTTAACGGAGCGCTCGACAAGGTAACCTCGGGATATTATTCCGATCTATTGAACCCGAGGTTGGGTGAATGTGCATCTCGCTTCTTCTCCCAGTATGTGCTGGCCCTCCTCCCGTATTAGCGCCCTACCCATCCAAGAAAAAGAAAACAGCTCTCTGAGCATGCCGCCCATAACACCTCGCTGCCAACACCATCTCGACGTAGGTTTGAGCCCGTATACTATTGCAAGCCGATCGGGGCAGGCCGTGGTTGGCTGTTTAGAGTCTACCCAGAGCCATGGCAGCTCTACAAGCAAACGTGAGACCATGGCACCCCACCTCGTTGAAAGACAAACATGCGCGATTTGAAGGCCTGACTCTGATACAACCACCTATCCCCTACTACTCGCGACGCACATGTACGGAATCCATTCAATTCGCCCTAGATTCGCTCAATCCTATTTCTATCTACCCCTCACTCCACGCAGACGCGAGGACCTTGAGCTTGTCGAGACATATTCTTTGCGGCCTTCACCGCAAACGTGTGTAGACCGGCTGAAGTTTTCTAGCTGAAGCATGGCACCGAGAGCATTTCGGCATGAGGCAGCAATCCCAGTGTGGTCTCTCGGCGTTCTCCGCCTCGATAATCATGCAAATTTCCCGTACTTCTTGCCCTTGCGCTTGCCCTCCTTCTTGTGCAATGAGCTGGTATGAGGTGTACGAAATACTTCAGGCTTGGAGAGTAGCATGCTGTACTCCACCATGATCCTTGGATTCTAAAGATTTCCTATGACAAGCAATCACATATTGTGTTCCACTTGTTCGAGGTCTTGAGAAAGCAAAGGCACGTACCGGCCGTGCTCTACCACCTACCCCTGCCGCCGCACAGCCTAGGCTTCTAGGCTTAAGGTCGCGTTCCGTCGAATATGGGACGGACTCGATCGGAGCCATCGAATATCCACAGTTTTCTTTATATTTAAGCAACTAACTTTATACTTGGTTCACCCATGGGGGGAACGAGCCCCCGCCCTCTCTGCACTCCTCCCCTCAACTAAGTTTATACTTGGTACTTGGCTAAGAGCGGAGCGCGCCGACGCGGGCTCTTCGCTCTTCTCTCCTCCCTGGGCTTGAAATGCGCGGCGCGATGTGAGCTAGTCCTGCCAAAATTTGCCCAACCAACTAGTCCTGCCAATTTGCGGTCTGAAAGCGCGCGGCGCGATGTGTTTGCCGTAGATATTTAGAGAATTTACAGCGGATGTGATTGCTCCACGCGCTCTGATATCCATTGTATTATAGCCACATTACGGGTAAATAAACTTTTCGCACACACCCTAAGGCTCTGAGCCACTCCGTCGCGAGCAGCACCGGCGGCTAGCGCGGCGCTTTGGCCCTCCTCCCCACCGGGAGTCGGGTGAATGAAATTCTGGACTGGGTCGGGCAACCCCATTTGGGTGTCTGGACGGGGAACGAACGGCGAACGAAGGGCTGTGGGGCGGCGAGGCGCTCCTAGCGGCCCTAGTGTGATGGGTTGTAAGAGATTGTTAGACCTACAAAGAACTCTTCCCTCAGGGAGGGAGCCTAGGCTGCTTGAGTGCAGCGACGCAGCGAACAACGACGGACAAAGAGCCTGAGAACAACAGGTTACACCGACTCACGAACACACCGGAATCATTCACCCAAACAAAGCAAATTATCAAGCAACCGCGACCCCAAATCACCGATAACTCAAACACGTCGCGAGAGACGGAGAGAGAGAGCGAGAGAGAGAGAGACTCCGCAGCGACGGCCGGAGCGTGTCTCCGTTGTAACTTCCCACGTAGCGGAGAGTCCGAAGGGGAGCGTCATGTCGCGCGACCACGGCGATCACTTTGGATACAGATCGCAACGAGATATCTTCACGACAGAGGAAATCTTGCCGTTGAGCGTGAACCTTCTAGACGCTTCTAACGAACAACCCTGAGTAGCAACCAAGGGGAAGAAACACCAAAGGGGCCAAGGGCTTGCATGTAACTTGCATCAAGGGGAAAGATTCCCTCACCTAGGAAGCGAACCTACACCGGTCTCCAAGGGGAGATGGCAAATTAAACCTCAAATCTCGAGCGGATAGAGCAACCGACTTGCTCGCCAAAACCTTGACCGAGAAGAAAGAAGCAAGGACCTACAAGCCAAGGGTAGCGGACCTAGGGAATGTGAGAGGAAATTTCCGAACGCCAACGCCAAACGCCGAACGCGGGAAGGCAACGAAACCCTAACCAGGCCAAGCAGAACCTACGAAGAACAGGCCTGGACAACAACGAAAGTCAGCAGGTCCCAAGAAAGAACCGGAACCCAACAAGAAACAACAAGCCTTGCAAGAAGCTAAACAAGCCTTCACAAGGTAACTCGAGAGCCTGAGACAAGCGCGCAGCGAGCAACAGGCGACCTGGCTCCTTTAGGTAAAGATTACCCGAAAGGAGGAAACCTGGAATCTAGACCTGACAAACAGGCTAGAAGGAACGAAACGAGAACTCGAATTCTAGATCGCTAGGGACGAACCCTACCAACCTAGGTGTACCTGAGCTTCACCGTGTGGCCGCACGGCGAAGGACCTGGAAACAAGAGCCTGGAAATCGCATCATCTAGGATGAATGCGACACCCCCGACTAAGATCGAGACGTCTCCCGATGTCGAGCGGTGAACCTGGAAACAGAGACCTGGAACCTGGAACTTGGGCTGACCAGAGGTCAGAATCGGAACAAGAAGCAACGGAACATAGCGAGCGAAACGTGGAGACAAGAACACCCTTTGGATCCAAAGCGAGCACGAAATCGGCGGCTTAGCGCGGCGGCCTCTTTCGTACGCACTGCCCCACCCACTTCTCCCTTTTACAGGAGCTTTGCTCGGGTGTTGCGCCGGGTGTAGAGCGCAGGCAGCACGCGTTCATCACCTCCATGATTCGCTCTTGAACTCGGAGCCCTAGCCGAGGCGTGGGGCTAGCCTAGAGGGACGGGTCCCTTACCCAAGACATGGGATCAACGAGAATGGAGCCTGGATCGAGTGCGCGAAGACGGCGCATCGAGAACGAGAGGAAGAGGAGTATCCCTGGCCGACGAAGAAGTTGCTTCCGGGGACTCAACATCTTCTGGACAAGTCTCTTCGACGGAGCGATCATAATCATCAAGCAAATCAGAACAACGACGGAGCAACTCGGAACGAGGCTCCCAGGTGGCTTCTCGAATAGAATAGCCACGCCACTTCACGAGGTACTCGATAGAATCGCCATGGCTACGACGATCGAGCAACTTTTCAACGATGTACTCGTCGTCAGCCAGCGGCTCTTCATCAACGAAAGTATGATACGGCCGGAGGTTCGAGATATGCACCTCCTCCTTGACTAACCGGTTCTCCAAATCACGGAGTCGGTACCTAGTGTCGGACAGAGCCTCTACGACGCGGTAGGGACCCGAGTAGATGAATTGCAACTTGTTGGCATGGCCTGGTAATCGCATGCAGACGCGATCCCCAGGTTCGAAACGCGCTGGTCTTTGAGACTTGATGGTAGCGTCACGGACTGACTCAGCCTGAGCGGCTAGGGTAGCCTCGAGAGCGCTGGACCAAGAGAGGCGGAGGCTCGCATTGAGCCTGGATGCGTACGAGCGAACGTCGGCGGACGCCGCCTCGAGAGCAGTTGGCGAAACAGACTTCGGATCAGAGAGTTGAGCGGGCAGACGCAGCTCACGCCCAAAGATCAAAGACGCTGGAGACCGGGAGGTAACACGACCGGAAGAAGCCCTCAACGAGAGGAGTAGGAACGGCAAATGGTCGACCCAATGACCGCCACCCTCGTTCGAGGCGCGCATCAAACGAATGAGCGTTTGCTGAGCGCGTTCGACGAAGCCTACACCCTCATGTCGGTACGGCTCTGTACTCGACAAATCAGTCCCGGTGAGCTCCAGAATACGCGAAACAAGAACCGAACATAGATTCGAACCGGCGTCGGTCCGAAGCTGCCTAGGGACTCCATAACGCGTCACAATCAAGCGGATAAACATGTCCAAGGCCACCTCCGACGAAGGATCCCCATTCGAAGGCTCAGCCTCAATCCATCGAGTGAGCGAGTCGATGAAGACGACCAGCTTGTCGTAACCCGAGACTCCAGGCACGAAGTTGTGAGTGGGAGCCAGTGAGAGCACGTCGCAGTAGACCACATCAAAGGGGTAGGTACCCACGGAGAGACCGGAGGGCGACGCTAGAGCCCTAGGTAGCGGCTTGGCGAGGGTGCACTCGTGGCATTCCCGGACGTAGGATGCAACGTCGGAAGACATGCCCGGCCAGTATACCCGAGTACGAAGAAGACCGGACATACGAGAAACTCCAAGGTGACCGGAGCGATCGTGGTAGGCAAAAAGGTAGCGAGACCGCAACGAGGGCGGAACATAGAGCACTAGCGAGTCCGGGTCGGTGGAGTCAGGAACGGTGCGATAGTAGACGAGCCCATCGTGAACGACGAAACGGCGAAACATCTTGGATGGCTGAGCGGGAGCGGGAGCGGGAGCGACAGGACTGGAACACGAATCATCTTCGACAATGGGGCCTGAGGCGGCGGCTGGCGGAGGCGACCCTTGGCCTGATGGCTCGTGGTTGGCCGTCTCTCCTGAGCCCAGGAGTGGCTCTACGAACGGATCTTCCGCCAGGGCCGCTTTCATCTCTTCGGAAGTCGGCGTACGCGGGGCCAAATAACTGGACTGGATGGCGGGCCCGGAATCGGAGGCTCGACGACGAGATCGATCCAAAGCTTGAAGCCCTCGCGCCGTAGCTACGGAGCGCGTGATGGCAGCCACCGGATGAGACCGTTCATGCTCGGCTAGAGACTCTGAGCTAGGCTCACGTACCGCTAGCGGCGCTGGGCCGGCGAGTGGTTCATCTTCGTGTTCCGGCTCCAGGGATGCTAGCCGGGACAGCCCGTCAGCATCCTGATGAACAGCTCCTGGTTTATGTTCGACATCGAACCGGTACTCAGCCAACTTGAGAGCCCACCGAGTCAGCCGAGAGGCTGGCCCACCGGCTACTTGATCCTTCATGGTATGCAGCCATCGCAGCGCAGAGTGGTCAACGACTAACTTGAACCGACGCCCCCAAAGGTAGGGTCGCCAATTTCGGATTGATTCCAGGGCAGCCAAGAGCTCAATCTCGGTCACCGTCCAATGGCGTTCGGCCGAGGTGAGACTGCGAGCGTAATACCCAACGACTCGTTCACGGTTATCGTCTCCTAGCTGCGAGAGGATGCCGGCGATACCCAACTTGCTAGCCCCATCGGTCTTGACGATGAAGGGCCGATCATCCCTGGGTGGAGTCAAGACGGGCTCCGAAGTGATCGCTGTCTTGAGCTCTTGGATAGCTCGGCGACACTCCTCGGACTGGGACTCCTTTGCCACGTCGCAGCCCTTCCGCGTGAGGGCAGTGAGAGGAGCAGCCTTAGCGGCGAATTGGCGAATGAATCGACGATAGTAGGAGCAAAGGCCGAGGAAAGATCGAACCGCTTCCAAGGAGTTGATGGATGACGGGTCGATGTCGGCGACAGCTGCGACCTTCTTCGGGTCCATCTTGAGACCTTCCCTCGAGACAACGTGACCGAGGTACTCCGTAGAGGTGGCAAAGAAGACACACTTGGACATCTTGCAGGTCAGACCGGCCCACTCTAGCCGTTCGAGAACGAGGTCTAGCCGGTGAAGCATTTGCTCGAACGAAGCCTGTGCCCTGGCCTCTTCGGAAGGACCCACGCCCGTTGACCAGATGCCCACATCATCGAGGTAAGGCATGCAGATCTCCCACGCTAGCGCACCGAGAACGATGTCCATCAAGCGGCACATGTAGGAGGGACCTGATTGGATGCCGAACGGTAGAAAGTTGAACTCGTATTTGCCGCGATGGGTAGTGAAAGCGGTGATATGTTTGTGCGATTCTTTGATCGGGATGCCCCAAAAACCAGAGGCTAAATCGAGAGTACATAAGAAGAGAGAACTGAGCGGCCCTTGGCCGGACGCTAGCCTATCGATAGCCTCCACAATGAGGGGTAGAGGGCTATCCTCGACGCGTAGCTTGGCGTTCGTGTCGCGGTAGTCCACGCAGAATCGAACGGAGCCATCTTTCTTGCTGACCAGGACTACTCGGGAAGCCCAAGCCGAATTTGACTTGCGAATAATGCCGGCGGCTTCCATCTTGGCTACCTCCTCTTCTATGATGAGCTCGCCTGCGCGGCCCACTCTAGACGGAGCGTGCCGGTGAGGAACAGCGCCGGGGTTGAGTGGCAACTCCACCTCGAGAACGTGCGTATGGTTTGGAGCCCCCGGGTGCAACGCGAAAGCTTTGATGCGCCGGGCCAAGAGTTGGCGTACTTCTTCTCGTTGATCGTCGGAAAGAAGCCGGTCTGGATCGATGGTGGCTGAGTCGAGTAGAGATCGTTGCTCCTCGCTCAGCGCGGTGACAGGGTCACCATCCCCCTCGCTTCCAGTCGGAGTCCAGCCCCGGTGCAACTTGAAACGCACCTGGAGCGAAGCTATCGGATGCAGAGACGGCAGGGTCAGCGCATTGACCCCGGTGTGGACGATCGTCACCGCGATGCGATGATCTTCCGTGGGCGTGACCACCGTGGGCATTACGAGAGGAGACGAATCGAGAGCCTCGCGATTTGGTAGGCGGTCGACCAGCATCGCGCAGTCCGAATGATCTCGGAGAGCTAGCGGAACCCTGACCCAGATGGTTGCGCGGTGGAAGGCAGGAATCGTCACCGCTTGCTCCGTGTAGAGAAGATATTCGGACGAGGTAGACGCCGGAGCTTTGGCCGCAAACTCGTCGGCAGACTCAAAGAGAGGTGTATAGAGTGGCTGTCTAGCATCAGCAGCAGCCTCACCCTCCGATCCGGCCGGGATCTCTCGTGTTGCCGTCGACCTCTCCAGAAAGTCGACAGTCAGCGGCTGACCGGGTGACATCGAGATAGCTCCGACGAAGCCGGCGTCCGCGACTGGGGGCGGCGCCGTGGAAACTCTGACTACACATTCGGAAAGGACTCTTGAAGAGTCTTCTGAATCGCCAGAGGCCGGACGGAGGCGGAGGCTTCCTTCCGAGCTCGCGGCGTCGAGAGAAATGGTAGCGGAGTGGGCGGCCAAAAAATCGTTCCCGAGCAGAAGCATCGCGTTTCCTTCGATGACCGCGAACGAATGACGGAAGAGGCGACCGGACAAGGAGAAGACGAGGCTAGCCCGGCCCCTAGTGATGAGAGGAAGGCCGTCCGGCCCATGTAGGTTGGGGACGGTAGCGTCCGATACGCGTTCGACGCAAGCGTCTTCAGGTAGTCGATCGAGAAGAGCAGTGGTGATTACTGACGGGCCCGCTCCAGTGTCAGCCAGGGTGCTGTTCACCGTGAGGGCAACGTCCGGGAGAACGAACCCTTGAGCTGCGCGGTCGCCATCGGCACGGCAGACCACGAGATCGCGGACATAGAGGCAGTGACGAGGGTAGAGCGGCGGCGGAGTGTCCGCGATAGATTCCACCGGAAGTGAGGTTCCGGCTCCGGGTGACAGGGTGGTTGGATTGGAGGCTAGCCTGGACGGAGAAGATTCATCGACGTGGGGCACTCGCTCGATAGCGGCGGCCACCGTCTGCGGCACGAATGGTATCGAGGAGCGTGGGGATGCCTTTGCTGAACTAGAGGGGTTAGGCACGCCACCATAGCCTAGCCCTCGACGGTCCGTCGGATGCCGAGGTTGATCCATTTGGCGTGACCATTCCTTCTCCAGGGACTTCTGCAAGTCTGTCTTCGGAAGCTTCGACAACTCGGAAAATCCGGCCGCACTGAGGCCCCTAGCGGTAGCCCCATCGCAATACAGTGCCCGTGGAGTATCCTCTCCTTCGGCGGCGTCGGAGGGCTTGGTCTCGAGGGTCTGCATGCTCCGGTGTTCTGGCATCTCGGGCGTGTCATCTTCTCCCGAGTCGGGCCCGACATCCCAGGTTTCGAGTGGCCTTTCGGCTACGAACGAATTGGTCAGTTCGGCCACTCCCTCGTCGCCAGCCGTGAAGGAGGCGCTCGGAGATAGTGCATTGATGCCTTGAGAGCCCAGTCGAGACAAGATGGGAGGTTCCGACGGCTCCGCAGCTGCCGCTTGCTCAGCGATTTCTTGGGCGATGGAAGGCGTGACATCCTGCCACCGATGGACCCCCGAAATTACATCACGGTCGAAGACCTGCCACTTGCTGCGGCGCTTCTTCACCGTGTTTGGAGGGCCTGGCGTTGTAGAGCGGTCCTCTATGGGCCACTCCCACGGCAGGAAGCGGTCTCCTTCCGCCTCGGCCTCGTCTTGCGATACGTTTGTTTCCGAGTCCTCCTGATGAAGCAGGCGAGAAGCATCGGCAACGGGGCCTGCGTCCGGGATCACGACAACCGAATCAGACACTGGCGAACCGCTGGGAGGCGTGAGGTGAGAGCTAGAAGCTGCTTCGCCTCTCCCCTCCATGAAACGAGCCAGAGCCGTCCTCGGCTCAGCCAGCTCGAAACCGGTCGAGCAAAGCGAAGGGCGTTCTCTCAAGCTGGCAGCTGCTTGGGAAATTGCCCAGTCCACCGTGAAGTCGAGCGAACGCGACGCCTTGGCTTCGCGCGCATAACGGCGCAAGACCGGCATCCACTGGGCCGCCATTGCACCGGCAATGCCCACATAGGTGCGGCTGCGAAGGGCGCCACGGTGGGGCGACGGCGATAGATCCGCCATAGCGGATAGACGTCCCTCGACAATCTTCGAAGGCTGCAAGGACGGGAGTGAAGCCGTCAGGTACAGGCCAGTTGCTTTTTGATGGCCCGTGCCGTGCTGCCACGGCTGCACAAACTGCCGCGGTCGCAACCCCCCGACTAAGGCAGAGGCTTCCGCGTGCATTCGAGGATTTTCGACGGCAACGAAAGGCGCGTCGGCGCTTGCCATGGCGAGGAAGACTCTAGCGGCGGATTCGAGAGCCTGGCGTCGTCCCGGCTCCCGATCGAGCCACTGGCAACTCACCGCCGACAAATACGTGCACGGCGGATGCGCAACCACGAGGTCCCAACCGAGGTTTTGAATGTGAAGAGCATCTCCGCAGAAGTGGGGAATGTAGTCGATCTCCGACGGTCGTAGATCGCACGTCGCGACGTGCGCTCCGGCGAGTAGGAACATCGAAGACACGACCCCGCTAGCTTCACCGACGACTAGAACGCGGGGTGGAGGAATCCCCTCGGCCGGGTCAAGTGTCGACTCCGGCTTCCGAGATAGCCGTTCGGCGGGGGCTTCAGCCGGCGAGGCGGCTCCCACCGTCGAGAGCACCGGCGGCTAGCGCGGCGCTTTGGCCCTCCTCCCCACCGGGAGTCGGGTGAATGAAATTCTGGACTGGGTCGGGCAACCCCATTTGGGTGTCTGGACGGGGAACGAACGGCGAACGAAGGGCTGTGGGGCGGCGAGGCGCTCCTAGCGGCCCTAGTGTGATGGGTTGTAAGAGATTGTTAGACCTACAAAGAACTCTTCCCTCAGGGAGGGAGCCTAGGCTGCTTGAGTGCAGCGACGCAGCGAACAACGACGGACAAAGAGCCTGAGAACAACAGGTTACACCGACTCACGAACACACCGGAATCATTCACCCAAACAAAGCAAATTATCAAGCAACCGCGACCCCAAATCACCGATAACTCAAACACGTCGCGAGAGACGGAGAGAGAGAGCGAGAGAGAGAGAGACTCCGCAGCGACGGCCGGAGCGTGTCTCCGTTGTAACTTCCCACGTAGCGGAGAGTCCGAAGGGGAGCGTCATGTCGCGCGACCACGGCGATCACTTTGGATACAGATCGCAACGAGATATCTTCACGACAGAGGAAATCTTGCCGTTGAGCGTGAACCTTCTAGACGCTTCTAACGAACAACCCTGAGTAGCAACCAAGGGGAAGAAACACCAAAGGGGCCAAGGGCTTGCATGTAACTTGCATCAAGGGGAAAGATTCCCTCACCTAGGAAGCGAACCTACACCGGTCTCCAAGGGGAGATGGCAAATTAAACCTCAAATCTCGAGCGGATAGAGCAACCGACTTGCTCGCCAAAACCTTGACCGAGAAGAAAGAAGCAAGGACCTACAAGCCAAGGGTAGCGGACCTAGGGAATGTGAGAGGAAATTTCCGAACGCCAACGCCAAACGCCGAACGCGGGAAGGCAACGAAACCCTAACCAGGCCAAGCAGAACCTACGAAGAACAGGCCTGGACAACAACGAAAGTCAGCAGGTCCCAAGAAAGAACCGGAACCCAACAAGAAACAACAAGCCTTGCAAGAAGCTAAACAAGCCTTCACAAGGTAACTCGAGAGCCTGAGACAAGCGCGCAGCGAGCAACAGGCGACCTGGCTCCTTTAGGTAAAGATTACCCGAAAGGAGGAAACCTGGAATCTAGACCTGACAAACAGGCTAGAAGGAACGAAACGAGAACTCGAATTCTAGATCGCTAGGGACGAACCCTACCAACCTAGGTGTACCTGAGCTTCACCGTGTGGCCGCACGGCGAAGGACCTGGAAACAAGAGCCTGGAAATCGCATCATCTAGGATGAATGCGACAAAAAATCGACAATAGGGTATGTGAATATTGCTGTATAAATGACTATGGACATTTGATGGCTCCATTCGATTGATGTCCCATAATTGACGGAAGGAACGACACCTCATACCTCATCCCATGGCGCTCAATGGGCACCAAGGGCCAAGGGCCCTGGTGCATGCGCGCGAGCGCAAGTGCGCACTCCGCCTCGAGCTCAGGTGCACTGTCCATTGGACGGAGGAGGGACATGGGCACGAGAGGAGAGAGGCGAAGAAGAGAAGGGGGGGCGCGGGGTAAGGCGAGAAGCGCTCAATCACCATCACCCACAGCATAGAAAAGCATTCAATCATCATCAGCCTACACGTGGGAACGCGTTCAATCGCCATCACCCACAGCATAGAAAAAGCGTTCAATCACCATCAGTCTACACGTGGAACGCGTTCAATCGTCACCAGGAGGGCGTGCAGATGAAGGAGTCTGCTTCATGACATACAAGCAGCTCTTCGTGGACATCACTCGGCACCATATGGTCCCTCGACACACACTCGTGCCTCGTGAGAAAGTGGCGGATGTGGCCATCAAGTACAATGTCGTCAACCCATCTCAATGGCCCCAGATGCTCCTCAAAGATCCCATGGCTCAGTTTTGTGATTTCCGACCAGGGGATATTCTGTAAAAGCAGACCCAACCCACTCGAATCACCGTCACAATCTGTTGTGCACTGCGCGATGCACTTGCCATTGATAAGCTTCACATTGCTTCCCGTATCCCGTACAGACTCCAACGTCATCCACCGACGTCTGACCAATCGCCAGTGGGCCTACAGCGAGCCACGGAAGCTTGGTGTAATACGTCATGGGGGGCTCTATTCTGATTTAATATACACAATTTTTGCTGTAATAAACCGACATCACCTGCCACCATGTTGAAGTGCTCCTGTGGGGATAATTGAACGCTTTTGGTCTTACGGCGGGGAGGGGAAGAAGACAGGGGGCGTGCGGGGTACAGGGGGGGAAGAAGAGAATGGGTACAGCGGCGGGGGGGGGTCTTGTCCTTAAAATTTTTATATTTATATTTATTTCATGGGAGCATTTGTCAAAAAAATAACCAAACCTGAGGTTGCAGCCTCTGAGCAGGGGGGGCTCGCGAGTCGCCCAGGCATGGCGGGGGGGAAAGGGCCAAGGGAGTGGGGCGATAGAACACATGCGTGGAAATAGTGGTTCCAGAGTCGCGTGCGCGGCGAGAATGTCAAGAATTTTAGTTTTGGGAAGAGAATAAGCACATTTGCATGTGGGGCGAGAGGCTGACTGTTGTGTTTGCGGGCCTATCCGTGCGCACCCATGGTCCACCCTCTACTAGCCCTGGTTGACCCGCCTTGGTTGACCCGGGTGGGAGGAGGGGATGTCGTCGGCATTCAGCCTAGCAAAACACAATGAAACAAGCGCAACCAGAGCATGCGCCCCGGAACCACTCCTCACTCATACCTGGCGCTGTGCCGCAAGCTGCAAGGATGCGTGCTCTTGTTTCATGTCGTAATGCACATAAGCGTATGCACCTTCATTGCACCAACATGTCATGACTGCTCGTCAGCTGTCAAAGAAATCGCGCAAGTGCATCTCTTGCTCTGATTTCCAACGCCCACCCAAAAATGACGCGCTCTGGTCTCGCTTCCGTTTCTCCCTGGTCCTCTCTTTCAAATCCTTTGGTTGATTGTCTCTCGCCTTGCCCTTCCCCTGACCATCTCCCCTCGCCGCGGCCGCCGCCTTGGCTTTCGCCGCCGCAGCTGCGGCAGCAGCCTTGACGGCAATGCGGTCATGCGAGGGCACGGAGGGTGTGCTTTCTGCACCCATCGAAACAGATGCAGGAGCTGGCGCAGGAGGTCGGTCGTCAAACACATCATGCTCAAAATCGTCTCGTGGAGCTGCGAGGAAAGATGGAACAGCAGCCTGGTCGAGCACGTCATCGACGGCGGGGAGCAAACCGCCAGACTCGACCTCGTTCGCATCCTCCGCATCCTGTGCCTCTGCGCTGCTCCCTGGCCGCGCTGCTACCTCCGCCTCCGAGTCGTCATCGTCATCGTCATCAACATCGCTCACTGCGGAGAGGCCCAGAGGAAGCTTGAGTGCACGAGTGGGCGCGGACTCGCTCTGAGAGAGCTCGGACTCCTCATTCACCTCGGCGTCTTCCCCCTCGCTGTCTTCGTAACCCACGAGCATGCAGACGAGAGCAAAGTAGCGAGAGGCCGGGGAAGGGGAAGAGGCCGCCGCCGCCCCAGGCCGTCCGTCGCGTCGGCGGCTAGGCGGCGCCCCTCGGGCGTGCCCTCCCCCCCCACCGGTCAGGCGAGGATAACTGCAGGAACACACGTCCTTACAAAAAAACAACTCTCAAGTGCGGTAGAGTGCTTTACTTGGAAGTCCCGCGCCCCTTCTGCTCCCTTCCTTCTCTTCTCTAATGTCGGCATCTTCTTTTATATATCCCCACCCCTCTCGACGCCCCGTTTCGCGTGCGGCGGCCGCTTGCCGCCTCTTTCCATCGTCAGTGTGTGGCCCCCTCCTTGTGTCGCCAAGACCTCTAAGAGAAGAGATTCTTGGAACTCCCCAGGAGTCAATATTTTTGGTAAATACCCTCTCCTTCTTCTTAAACTGATCGGGGATATGAGTGGAGGAAGAGAATGAAGAAGGAAGGTCAGAGATGTACACAGGAGAGAGAGAGAGAGAGAGCGCTGATCCTTCTCACTCCTCTCGCGCCCTTTCCCACAAACACTTTACATAGAGTACTCCTACTTTTACTGTGTGTTCTCTCTTCCCTCCTCGGCTCCACTACTACTCCTACCCCTCTCTTCCCCGCCCTCTCTCTCTTCCTCTCTCGCGCTCTCTCCCTCTCTCTCTTGAGGGGGTCTCGTTATTACAGGAGATGATGATCTCTCTTTCGTCTCTCCCCCTCCCTACCCACTACTCGGGGCCCCTTTCATACAAGAATACAACACTACTACCATCGGGAGAACAAGACGGACTCCATTCGCCCGCCCGCCACCTCTCTCTTACTCTTTCCCCCTCCTCTTCTCTCTCTCTTCCACTCCGAACGTTCAAGACGCTTTGCAGGCGCAAACCTCATCAACCCCCCCTCCCCCTCCCCCCCCCCCCCCCCGGCCCCTCCTCTCTCCCTCTCCCCACTCTCGCTCAGGGCGTCCCTCCCACAGACTCCCTCCCTCTCTGCCTTCCCTCCTGACCCTCTAGGCTCCCAAGCGAGCCGACTGCGGCGGCCGCGCGTGCCAGTGGCCTCTGAGCCCGTAGGGCCGATGTCGGTCGAGGCAGTCAGCTCGTCCGCCGAGCTGTCCATCGCATGCCACACTGAAGCCACGCCAGCAGAGCCCAAGCCATGCACAGGCCGCCACAGTCGGCAGCCGTCTGGGGGAAAGCCCTCGAGCTCGAGCGAGGTCTTCGACTGCAACATCTGCCTTGACACTGCGCTCGAACCGGTCATCACCATGTGCGGCCACCTCTACTGCTGGCCATGCATCTACCGTTGGCTGCAGCTCCACCAAAATGAGCTCTCGTTTTGCCCAATCTGCAAGGCCGACATCAGCCCGGAGAGGATGATACCAATATATGGGCGAGGCCAGGTCACGATTGATCCCAGGTGCGCATGGATCAGTCCGCTGCCCTCCGAAGCGAGCGAGGTAGCTGCCCCACAGAGCTCGCGCCTAGGGCAGTGTTCAAGGGCAGTCTTCATCTTTAGATGACCTTGCTAATCATTATGGTTTGTGTCCCTAACGCTCGCAGAACAAAAGATCTGGAGAAAGAGGCGATCCCTCAACGACCCCAGGGACAATGGGGAAGGTCACGCCCGTCACCAAACCAGATCCCGCCCATTCCCCACTCTTTCAACACGACGAGAAGGCCACGGGCGTACTCGCCAGCGGCACAAACGAATGTTCATAGCAATGCTAGCCTCAGCTTCTTGCCTGGGGTACTGGGCTTCCAGTTTGGCCAGCCTTCGCTCGGGGATGACGCTACGGACCAGTTATCCCCCGAACAGGTTCAGCAAGCCTTTCTCTCGCGCTTGCTCCTCCTCCTCGGCTCCTTCGTCATCCTCTGCCTTCTCCTCTTCTAACACTCACTCATGTTTGGGACAGCCATAGTCTGAGCCCTCGGCACTTCTGCCAATTGCTCCTCATGCGCTGATGTCAATTGTCGGGCAGCGGTCAGCACACACGCTCATACGACAACCATCTTGCATGTTTGCGCTCGGAGTCCGGCTTCATTCTTCTTGCTATATTGTTGCATCTGAACTCTGCTGATGAGGCCTCAGTTGGCCTTCCAACTAAGCAACTGCATTCTGGATCGCTCTGCAAGTGGGCAACACGATGGGCTCGGGTGCCTTCATGTTGACTTTCCATGCCGGCGTCGCGATTCACATCTTCATCAGTCACATTCGATCTCCAAAACATTATGGCAAGCGACAACTTGTTCGTGCACCCAGCGTATGGATAAGGTTGGTCGTCAATGTCATGGGCTTGCTATTGTAAGTCTTGTTGGCTACTCTTGAAGCTCCGTCAGCGTCTTCACTGTTGACTTGTATACATCCGTCTCGTTCAATAACGGGGGTGCGAGCATGGACTTGATAGGGCGAGCGTTCGGTACAGTAGCATCGTCCAGCAGCGCAACTTATTTTGTCCCATCTCCACGCCAAAATTTTACTACATCATTCTTGGTATGTATCTTGTATGCTCCATTTGACACGGTATGGTCACAAGGCTTAATCAAGCCATCGACGCAGCTCGCGCAGCGTGGCATTCACATTATGGATGTACTGCATCAACCATGGCTGATGTCCATTGAACCTCAGTTCCACCGTTGAACGCTGTTATGACGAGCTGAGAGATCCCGCTCTCAAGCGGAGATGGTGTGCTAGTTGATTGCTTGGTTGCCTTTCGTCTTTCCCACAATCCCAGCCCCGATGCCTCAGCCTATGGCATTCTGTCGGCAGCATGGACTGATTTGGTGTGTTGTAAGGACAGCAAGCGCGATGTATCTCAGGGGTGTGCGGTGTGCGGCTAGGGGTAGGGGTAGGCATCTTTGTCCGGCCGGATATTTGTCTTGGATGATATTTTGTACTTTGGGGGGGGCTGCCCAAATGGATATATCTGGGATACTTACTCTTACTCTTACTATATATTTTGGGGGGGGGTCGAACACGAGATGACTACAGGCTCATAGGCAGATGGCCGTTCGATCGGGCCGGCAGCTGACGCGGTCGTGGAAGGATCGTTGTTTGTTGCTTGCGGGAAGATGTCTGAAAGGTCATAGTAAGAGTCGGGTCTGACAGTGTCTGCCATCGAACGCTACGAGCGATGAGGTGGAGGCCGTGCACGCTGCTTCGGCCAGGAGTCGGAGAGAAGGGGGCGGGAGACTGTGGCTTCTCCTTTGTTCTAGCTTTGCTCGGGGCTCCATTTCTTGCATCTCATGTGATCCTTCTTTGATCCACGTTGTAGTTACTACTAGCTACTAGACAAGTTTGCTATCCTAATTGATGTTTCGTATGTCCAGACCTCTCGCCGCCTGCGAGAGGTCTTCCGATGTTTCTAGGTTGAAATCTTTATCCACTTTGTAAAGAAGGTTTATCATCTTCCGGATATGTTTGTTGCTGGGGGCGTGCAGCCCAATCTTCTCTCGTTGTTGCTTTAGCCTTTGAAAGAAACCGACCTTCGCCGTTACTAATAGGTGGTATCTCGTAAGAATGGCTCTTTGGATCGATTTAGCGGACCTACCATCCGCGTTACCATACCGAATGTTGTAAAAGTCCGTAAGGATATATATACCTCCACGCCAGGATACCTAAGTATCCCGAGGAGGGGTGAGGTCTGTCTACTTGGTTACAAAAGAGACGTTGGGCCGCTTCGTAGCCCGGCCTATGATTAATCCCTAAAAGTCCTTCTATGAATTCGAAGATGGGTTCCGTCGCAATGCACGTGGCTAGATCGGATAAAGGTACCCAGCTTTCTAGGACCAGTCCTAGAAACTAGGACGGACTTTGCTAGGTGAGAGCATGAGCATACCATGTTATTTTGTCCCAAACCTTGGCTTTTGAGTTACCACATGCATGTCCTCATTAAATGTTCCAGGTGTACCTAGGCACCATTCCCTCAGCAACACCAAGTTTTGTGACGCGTTTACGGGTCACCTGGTCGGAATTGCTACTTGTCCTAGAAACGGGAGAAACGGCTGATACCACCCAATGGGGAGCTCTTCTACCCATGGTCCCCAGGAGATGAAATGTTGCTTTGACTGCCCTCTTTGAGACCTTCAGTGACCACCAAGCTTGGTTTTGTCATCTAAGTGTCCAATCCGCCAGCCTACTGCTCCAAAAGGTCTAAAATAAAACTCCTCTGGTGCGAGCAGACGCCCGAGTGCAGCACCGCATGCTGAATGTGGTAGCAAAAGTAAGCAAAGACAAGCTCCGCAGAGTTGGTCATGGGGAGAGCTAAGGTTGAATGGGATGTGGAGATGGTTTGCTTCAGGTGATGGGATGTCTCATAAGCTCACCATAGGCTATAATGGAGGCATGATCGGCAGAGTCCTAGAAATCGAAGAATTTTCTAGGACGTGGTCCTAGTTTCTAGGACGGAATTTTTTGTCCGAGATGGGAGGAACTCTCGACTCTCGGGGGCTATACTGCAAAAGCGGCATGTCGGATCGTCTGCAAATCTGTTCGCCGTGGCTATTCTCCTATGTAGAATGTGTTTGAAGTGCATATACGAGTCCCTTGGGGTTAAAAAGTTGTACTTGTACAGCTGCGATATTTGTTCCCATTTTCCGGAGAGGACCGGTAATCTTTTTTTCCATTTCAACGTGGATTTCTGCTTCTTAGTTTTCCTCGTTGCGAGGAACGCTTTAGTCAGCGCCCTGACATTAATATCTTCTAGCGTTTTATGCGTGTCTCTAAACATGTACTCTTGTGGAATAGGGTACGCCGTTTCTTCCGCCGGCCCGTCGTATGCACGTCCCCATTTCAGCGGAGTGTATAGCTCGTCAGGTACGGACTGCGGGCTGACCCGCTCGTGGATATGGGGTTCTCCCATAACATTGAGTTTGGCACTACGTGATAGTCGCCATTCCGGCGCAGATAGTGCTTTTGTTCTTTATCCACTAGAATTTCCCCTAGATCGTGCGCGTCCGGGTCTTCCTGGGGGGCTAACTCGTGCTCCTCCGGAGCAGGGAGAGAAGACACCGCTTTCTTTCTCAGAAGATCTATATAGCCAGTAGTGGCGTCTGCCATTCTTGATCTAGACCACTCGGCTATCTTTTCCCATGTTGTATTCCCGCCCATCTGAAGGCTGTAGGCATGAATATTCGTGTAAGGTACGCGCTCACAATTACAATTGAACAGTTCCACCATGGGGAGTCCTTGTTGTACTGGCAAGCCAGTGGGGGCAGGCGGCAGAGCCAGAGACTGGCTCTGCTGGTCTGCAGGGAACAGGGCTCTCCCTGTTCCCTGCTTCTGAGCCTGGTGGGGAGGCGAGGGAGGCAGGATCATGTCGACGTCGCTGTCGGTTAGGGGGGCGGCCTGTGAGCGCTTCGGCTCCGGCGGCTTGGGGCGGCCCCTGTGGGGCGTCGTGACGGCAGAGGGCTGGGGATCAGGAGCGGTCGGCGCGCGCTCCATCGCTCGAACTATAACAATAGTTTTTCCCACGACTTCAAAAAGGGGCCTATCGATATGTAGTTGCCTCTATGGCGTATCCAACGCTCTCCTTCTGGTAGGTACGCCGCGCATTCTTCCGTGGTGTACACGTCCCCCGTGTCCGGGTATGATAGAAATGAGAAATGGTGGAAGGTGAATCGTATAACTGTTTGGTTCTTAACCGCTCTGTATGAACCACGACCCAGGCCCGCGGCATTCAACCCCCCCCCCCCCCCCGGCCCTGGGCGCGCGCGCGCGCGCGGCGCGCCGGCGGCGGCGCGCTGGCGCTGGTATCTGGTATCAACGGCCGTGAAGCGTGAAGCGGAGGTGTTAATCGCAACACCTCTTTTGAAGAGAGGTGTTAATCAGGGATTAATACCAGCCGATTTTGGTGTTAATCCTGAGTGATTAACACCTGATTAACATTAAATTAAGGCCCTGCCTACTTTGTAGTTTGCAAACAGTTTGCTGCTTGCTGCTCACCATACATTACTTACACCAAGCAAAGAAAAGACCCGCTCACACGAGGCAGAATTCGGAGTAATCACAAGGACAACACGGGCTGCTCGAGAGGCTCGAGACCATGCTGGCAAAGACCTCTCCGATGGCCGAGGGGGGCGAGGCGAGGGCTCTGCCCTGAGAGGGTGCCCTGCACGTCCTCGCGTCCTCGCCTTCTGCCAAGCAAGACCCATCTCGATCTCGGCCGCTTCCTCCTCGAGGCTCGAGGGGCTGGCCCATGATGGGTTGCACGCGGGCGTCATCCGGCATCCGGCTGCGGGCTTGCAAATTTCGCTCCCGCGTGACCCAAATTTCGGTCAAAAATTTTTTTCGATGATGGACCCAAATTTTATTTAAAAATATTTCTCGAAATTCTCGCCGGAGCCAACCCGCTGGTCATGGAACAGCTTCGTAACTGATTAATTAAAGATAGACTAGCAATAGTCTACTATTCTAGAGAAATAGGAGAGGCAGGCCGACTGAGACCCGCCTCGCAGCGAGATAATCCTTGTGCTTGTTCTGGGTGGCGATGGCGCTGCTCTGCCTCCTCGGCGGCGCACTCGGCGCGGTGCACGGGCTGCGAGCGCGGCCGCTCATGATGTCGGCGGACGTGTCACGCCTATCTGCCGTCGCACCGATCTTCGACTGGGTTGCCTCGCACGGCGGCGACGTCTCGCGGGTGAGGGTGAGCGAGACATCAGCAATGGGCCTTGGCCTCGAGGCCGCCAAGCCCACACGGCGAGGAGACGTACTGCTCTCCGTACCAGAGAGCCTTGCGATCACAGCCGAGTCCGCGCTTCGCTCCGAAATTCTCGGCCCGTACCTCGCCGAATTTGAGCCGGAGTTGGCCGACTATTCCTTCATCGCCGTGGCCCTGCTGAATGAGGAGCGACTCGGTGACCAATCTCCCCTTTCGCTGTGGCTGTCGTCAGCGAGCCGCTCAATCACGGACGACCTGCCTCTCCTTTGGGACAAGGATGCACAGGCCGAGCTGGAACAGTCGACCGCAGCTCCATTCGCCGAGCGGCGAGCCTCGGCGCAAGCTGATTTCGCGTGGCTGCAGGAGAACGTTTTTGATCAAGCACCAATGGTCTTCCCATCATCTGTTTTCTCGGAGTCGCAATTCCTCCGAGCACTTTCGGAAGCGATATCGCGTTCAGTGTATGTCCAGCCGGATTCGAGCGACGAACCCGCGCGTCTGGCACTGATGCCGTTGCTCGAGTTGACCAACCATGCTGCAGAGCCCTCTGCAACAGTCAGCTTTTGCTCTGCATCGCCTGGTTTCCTTGGCCGTGGTGAATCGCCGGCCACCGTCCAGCTGCTCGCGGTCGGAGATGTTGCTGAAGGGCAGCCTGTCTACACAAAGTATGCTGATGCTACTCAGGGCGAGCTTCTCGTCGACTACGGCTTCATTTCGGAACCGGTGAGACCTTATTTTGAGCTCAAGCAATAGCTGCATTCATGCCTATGCACACTAACGTAGCTCAAAACGTTTGACATGTTTGCCGACTGACCGTTTGCATAAGCACACGTGATCTTCTGCTCATCTGTGCTCAGTGCCGCCTGCTTTTGCGCATAGATCCCCGCGGAGACATCGCTCACCTTCGAGCTCATTTCTGACGATCTCAACTTGTACGAGAAGGAAGCTATCCTTGAGGGTGCGGGTCTCGCTGCCTCGCAATCTTTCATCCTGACGGAAAGTCAGCCCCTGCCAGACGAGCTTATGGCATATTTGCGCCTCATTCACCTCGGGCCTCCCACCACGCCTTCCGATGCCTTCTTGTTGGAGGCTCTCTTCGCTGATTCTCTTTGGCGCGAGCATCTCCCTTTGCCAATATCTCGCCAAAACGAGGCGGCAGCGCTGACCGTGGGATTTGAGGCTGCCACCGAGGCGCTTCTTCGCCTTCGTGGGAGTGTTCAAGAGGATCTCGCTACTCTCGCCGAAGCTCCCCGTGAGTCGCGGGCGTACCGGCTTGCAGCTGTGAGATACGCAGAACGCCGCGCTCTTGAGGCGGCCACATCTGCCTTTCGCGTGCAAATGGGTTCGCTCGATAGCCTTGAGTACTACCAAGAGCGGCGCTTGCGTATGCTTAACTTGACTCCCATCGAAACTGAGGAGGAGCTTGAGGCACTTAAGGCAGCAGGGCGAGCCATGACCTCAGACGGCTACGACTGGTGATCGTGTGAGTATGTTCTAGGCGTGGCAATGCGACGATCAGTGATCAACTTACACACATGAACATGGCACGCCTCCAAGCTGTTTTAATATCTGTGCTACTAATGTGTTTCGCATAGCCAATGCACACAATAATCCCTCCTTCCCACCCGCCCCTTCCGCCTGGCGCAGCCAGTTCTCATTGCTCGTGCCGATGACCCATGACCCCCCCTTCTGCGCATCCTCCCGTGGCAGCTGAGAAAAAACGGCGCGGATGCGCATAATGTATATCCACTCGCGCTTGCGCACCACCCCGAAGCCAGGCTAGCTGCACGCCCGTGGCGGTGGCGCGCCAGGGGCGCTATACGCGTGGCGGCCACATGGGGCTGCGGTGGCGCGGGGAGGAGCTAGGGAATTTTTTTTAAACAATCTCGCCTCGCACGTGGCACTGATATAAAGCTATCGTAGCCACGCCCATTCTCCTTCCTCACCCTCATTTCCCGCCTTGCGGCAACTCCCCTCGTGCTCTACTTAGGGGCTCGGGTCATGCGGGCGGATGTGGACTTGAACGTGCTTGCATGGTGGCAGGCGCGAGAGCATAAGTGGCCTGCCTTGTGCAAGATGGCTAAGCAGTACTTGGCTGCGCCTGCCTCATCTGCCGGCGTCGAACGTGTGTTTTCAGCGGCCGGAGCAATGCATGGTGACCTCCGTAAGGCTGTGAAGGATTCGACGCTCGAGCACTCGCTTATGGCAGCGTACAACACGGATTGAATGTTGAATAATACTACTAAGAATATTGGAAGAATGTAAGTCTCGACGTCTAGACGTCTAGCTAGACTTGTGACTTGTTGTGTATAAGTCTATGTGGATGGGCTTATGAGCTGTAGCAATACACAATTGTTGTCATTCCCGCTACCTTATCTATGGTTAGTTATGGTGGGCCGCGCGCAGCGCGAAGCTCCGACGCCGTTGGTGTAGTAGTTAACTGTGAAGGAGACTTGCTCAGCCCTAGTTACCTGCGAGTTAATAGTAGTTACTTGCGAGTTGGGGGCAGTTAGTTAACTACTAGTGCTATTTAGGAGGTAGCTAACAACCGCTAACTGAGTTAACTAGTTAACTGCTTCTCCTAGTCCCTAGCCTTGCTAGCGTGATATACTTGGACAAGCACGATGTCGATTGTGGTACAAATCCAATCGCCAAATTCAAACTGAATCGACCCACACCCGACATGTTATCGTATGATTACACGTGCAATTCCATGGCGGCCGCGGGCCAATGTCGTGACGTGACGACTGAGTGGAATAACGAAACCTGGCAGAACATAAACCTTGACAAGCACAACGTTGAATGCGAACAGGACGAAGTCATCACGCAATTCCAGCTGAACCGACGAAGTAGCACCCAGGACAAGTTGAGGTACATGTACAGGTGCTGCAAAATGAGCGCGTGACAATGACGCCAGCCACTCCATCACGTCTCAGGTGACAACGGACGCTTCCTTTTTCCTATCAGAGCATGAATGACATCTTGCTTGGGGATTCCTTTCGCTCATAGGATGAATACTAGACTATTTTAATGTTGTCATTGACGTGACTAGCGTGAGATCACGGGATTGAGCGCTTCTCGCCTTTGCAACACTGTAACGATGTCCCTCGCGATAAAATTGCAGGCTGCTCACCAAGGGTCAGAGGGTCAGGAAATCGATGGGATGCATGCGTTTGCAGCCACAGACGAGACTTCAAGTTTCGACAGGTTTTTATATCATCATCACATCCCGAATATACTGCTTCACTTTCACTTGGGGTTCATCTGCTGCAAGATACCTAATAGATTTGATACTACTGATAATTTTGTCGAACTCAGTCTTATTACCAACGTTAATTATTTCTCTTGCAATTAACATCTCGATTATAAGAGCTAGCTTACTGATGCAAAGTCCCAGATTCTCAGTAGATCCGCCGTTTTTGTATACCATTCTTCGCGCAAGTTCGTCGTGAGGAGGCATTTTAGTATGTGTAGTACATGAAAATAATATTCGACCCCCCTTGGGTCTAACGCAGGCTGATGGTGATTGAACGCTTTTCCATGCGGTGGGGGTGATGGCGATTGAACGCGTTCCCACGTGTAGGCTGATGGTGATTGAACGCTTTTCTATGCTGTGGGTGATGGTGATTGAACGCGTTCCCACGTGTAGGCTGATGGTGATTGAACGCTTTTCTATGCTGTGGGTGATGGTGATTGAGCGCTTCTCGCCTACGTGTAACGTGTTAACACCCTTAACATTAACTTAACATGTTAACATGCACCCTTCTGACAACTACCACTATCAGCCTAGGCAGCTGTGGTCCACTACCATTACCAGCCTAAGTAGCTGTGAGCCGCTACCAGGTTGAAACATGTTTGGTTGCTTCGGTGGGTGTTCACAGCCTTAACAGCTAGCCGCACAGCCGCGAGGTATTGAGCGCCGCGTGTACGCGGCGCGAGGAAAATTGTCAGTGTTTTTCACAGTGTTCACTTGGGGGTCAAGGGAGTAGTAGGTAGTTGACTATGTTCAAACGGTCAAAAAGTTTGAGTTGCGTTCGCGTTCGACTACTTTTGTACCAACTAAGTTTTTACTTAGTTCGCCCATGGGGGGGCACGAGCCCCCCTCTCTCTCCACTCCTACCCTGCCATGGGGGAGGAACCACCCACTCTCCTGGCACGCCTGATGGCTTGCCAGGAGCACACAGCCCTGCTGACCCATTCCTCTCCCCACAGGCCCGCCTGACTCGCCCGCCCTGGCCCGTCGTGGCCTGCCCATCCCTCTGACCAGCCCCTCCTCCCCCTGGGCCCCCCTGATCAGGACCCCCCAGCCAGCTCCAGTCGACTGGCAGGGGCTCGAGAGCCAGCGAGGGAGAGGCAGGAGGGGCCAGGGCCATGCCCCAGCCTCACCTGCCCCCTGAGCTGCGCTCCGAGGCCCCTGCCGGCCTCCTGGGGACCTGAAGAGGGGCCGCAGGCGCGCGCCATGGGCCCCCGCCGCAGGGAAGAGAGGAGGAAAAGGGAAGAGGGAGGGGACGGGGGAGCGGCAGCCCTCCCCTCCGGCAGAAACGTGTCTTCTCGCCCCGTTTGGGTAAGAGAAGACGGGGGCGCCAGAGCCAGGAGGGAAGGGCCGCGGCTCGCCGCGGCCACTCGCTTCGGCGAGGAGAGATTAGCGCTCCTGGGCCCCTATTCACGAGTGCCCCCCCCCCCCTGCGTTGCTTTTACCCGAAAGGGGTTTCCCCCCAGCGTGGACTCGAGGAGAGGACGCGCTGGGGTGCGCGGGGTCGGTGCGTGCACTGGCACTGGGGGGAGGACAAATATCGAGGGGAGGGGGCAGTGCCCCCACCCCCCGGTATCACTCGGACACCTGGCTCGTCAGGCATGGCGGGATTCCGGGACGGAAAAGTTGTGTCCAATTAGCTAGTGGGGTTGGCTAGGATATAACATTAATTATTATTATTATTACTATTTTTGTACCACCTACTTGTAGTTTGAGCTCCTAAAAAGAAAAAATCAACTTGCCCCGGACTTTATTCATATGTAGGAGGTGCTGACCTCCGACGACCGTGAGGACGGCGCGGGCGGGTACGAACGGCCGGCATGGGCGCGCCGTGCCTCTTTGAGTGGGCGCCCGTGCTGGCGGCGCTGCATGCGCCACGCTGGTCAGTCGGTGCTGTCCGTTCGTCGACTCGCACCCTTGCTTCTCCGTGGATGTCCATCGAAGACAACAGCGCGAGCCAAGAGCCTGACATGAACCTGCTATCAAGACGGATCGAGTCCCTGCGAAACTCCGCCGTCCACACTCTAGTGTACAAGCACCCGCTCCTACCACGGCAGCGCATCAAGGTCACAGTCAGCCCGGAATTTGCGGCTGTTTGCAGTGCAAACAAGACCATCGGTGTACTTTCCAGGCAGACTTCAACAGATGGCATCAGTCAAGGTGTCCTGTCGCATGGGGTTGAGGCAACGGTGGAGTCTGTGGATGGCAGCACTGTCGGGCTTGTAGGAGGATCTCTCATTGCGTTATGCGATGACTCCGACGTAGACTCGGGCGTTCATAGTGATGACATCCATGAGCACGTGGTTCGTAAACTCAATTTGGTACGCCTTGCGCTGGCTTCCAAACTCATCTCACAACGTGCATGCATATGTATTGAGAAAATGCAGGACTGATCACCCAAAGCCTGCTAAATGCGTTCCTGGTTGATGCCACGATTGCCGTCCGAGGGCTAATATTGTCGCGCCCATATGCCTGCATAGAGTTTTGCCGACGAACTTAGTTCGAGCGTGTCAACATCACGTGCAGCAACAATGGCTTCGAGAGAATTGGGGACTCTCGTCTCAACTTTGTTCATGTTGGCCGAGCTGACCATATTTCATCTACCGCTAGAACGGCTGCGGCATGAACTCGGAGCTATGCCGCCCGTGGAGTGTGCCAGCGAGCGGGCCCTGTGGGTCGTGGCACTGCTGAATCCAACCAAGATGTTACCCGATCTCCCTGATGGTCGTCCACTTGCCACCGATGTGCGTGCAAACATCCTCACTGCGGACAAGCCTATCGAGCGCATCAGTATCGCCAGGGCCGCCCTCATCGACGCCATCTACAAGATTCAAGGAGGCCAGTGGCCCCAAAACACATACTATCACTGAATTAAATTATCTGACGGGTGCTCGGCGCACACCATTGAATACGTGTTCAGCTCCTCTTGGGCTCCCTCCCTTTTCCACATTGGCTCATTCAATAGTCAACGCGAAAGAACGTCACGCATCATTTGGCACCATTGGCCATCTGATGCTGGGGCCTATTTGCTGTACTCGACTGCGTTTATTGTATCTTTTTGTAGCATATCTCGGCCGCTGATGACCTTTTGCGGATGAGTTTCTAGCATTTCACCGCTTCTCACGCTCCATTACAATGCTCGTCATTCTTCGCAAGTTTAGGTAGCGTACACCGTATAGATGCAACGTCCGGTTGCTGCTCTCCCTTAATCCTGGGCCCACCCCTGCTTAATCAATATGAGTCGCTTGAGAAGCGGAATGTCCAAAACTATCAGTAAACTGATAGGGTCATATGGATCGCTCGCCGCCTCCCTCTGCCCGCCGCCGCCGCCCTCGCCGCGATCGACGAAGTATTGATGGACACGCCGCTGTCGCCGAAGCGACCGCGCCAGGAAGACCCTGTCGGAGCGAAGCTCGTTTCCTCTTTGGGACTTTGGGAATGAGTCACGAAGACGACGGCAGACGAGGAGGGGAGCGACGCGCGCTCCATGACCCTATCTTTTTAAAGATAGTTGATATATGCGAGTCCAGAGGCAAACACGGGCCGAAAACTCTATTGTGGCATCGTATTAAGTGGAACCGGTGTCCGCTTGGTGCTCTAGGCGCTAGGACTCGGTGTTGGTGTGCACCTCATCACGTTCCTAATGGGGACTATGAATGCAAGCGACGGTTGCGCTGTTGAAGGTAGTTGCACATTGCACAGGAAGGAGACGGCAAGCAGGCCGAAACGCACACATGCACACGCATGCGGGAAATTGATGTGCCATACGGTTGTCTCAGAGTATCTTGACGCCCTGACTTATGCCACATTTTGCTTTCATGTCTTCCGAAAGAGAATCGGAAATGGAAGCACCCAGGGAGATTGCACATGTGCAAATTAGACGGGGAAATGGAAGTGAAATTGGTGGTCACAATATGTGAAATGACATGTGGCGCTGCTCAAAGTCTCCAGCATTGACGCTACAGTCATGAACTTCCTTTCCGCTCTGTCAACATCACGTCAGGAGTTCAGTATCGCAATTCCAAACAAGCTATCTCGCTTCCCGAGGTGTAGAAAGCAGTCGTCTAATGTCCTCCGCGAAAAACCGTGCGAATCCAGCTGTGGCAAAGGCGAGACTCATCCCGATATTGAACGTTCGTAGGCCAGCAGTCGTGCCTGCAAGGCGCGCTCCTGCCGCTAAGTACCCAAAGTAGCCAGAAAGGCTAAACATTGCCCCGCTCCCGATGAGTTTACACTCCATGCAGTCCTCGACTTGTGCGAGTCGCTCCGCGGAAGTCGTGTCCCCTGCTCGGCGCCAAGGCACCACCATCTCTCGAGTTGTGGGGGCCGAATGGGGCCGGCTAGAAAGAACTCGTAGAGCAGCCGCGCACGCCCGCGGAGTCCCAAACAAAGAGTTCTAAAAGGGGTGTATCGAGAAGTTATGTCCTACTATCTACTACTAATACTAGTCGTAATTGTTGAATGCGGGACATACATAACAGTCGACAGCAGACGGACTTTAACTCTTTACTGCCGGGACCACAATAGCCAAAGAGCTTCTTCGTTCTGTACATTTTCATGGAGAACTAAGTTTATACTTGGTTCGCCCATGGCATGGCCCATGGGGGAGCACGAGCCCCCCCCCTCCTCCCCGCCCCTCTCTCCTCTCTCCACTCCTCCCCTGAGGCGGCTTGCCTTCATTTGGTCTCCTTGCCCTCAGGGTTTCTTCCCCTCCCGTGGGGACTCTCACCCTACCATGAGCCCCCCCGCGAGCACCCCGAAGGAGAGGCCCAGGAGCACCACGTACGCGACGAGAACGGCGTCGCCTTGGCTCGGCATGAGGGCGCGCCCCGAGAGGGCCTGGTAGACGCCCACGCCGAGCACGGCGTAGCCCGTCCCCTTGTGCGCGACCCGCCACACGGCGCGGCGTGTGGTGCGGGCGCCGGGCGTGCCGCGCACGAGCGCGTTGAGCGGCTGCAGCAGGGCGAGGGCGAAGGCGACGATCCCGAGCGTGTGATGGGGGTGCGAGAAGTGGCGCCCTCGGGGCACCGACGCGACGGCGAGCGCGACGCCGGCGGCGGCCACCGCAAGCCCGCTTCCCTGAGAGAGCGGGGGGGGGGAGTGCGGAGTGCGTTGTTGGGGTTTCCTACCTTTTTTGGTGGGAGGGAGGGCCGATGGGGGGCGCGAGGAGGGAGAAACACACCTGCACCACGCGATGCACATGAGCACACCGTGGGCGAGCAGCGGCAAGGCGGACGGGGACGCGGAGGAAGGGGGCGAGGACGAGGAGCGAGGGGGCGAGGACGCGGGGGAGCAAGGGGACGAGGGAGGGGTCGTACCCACCGCAAGCGGCGGCGGCGCGCAGACAGGCATGCTCCTCGAGGTCCTCGACGACTCGTCCCCCGCGAGCGAGATGTCGTCGGTCGTCGGTAGAGAAGCCGAGCAGCTCGCCCTCGGTAAGAGCAAGAGCCGTTCTTCTTGGTTGACGAGAGTCCCCCCCCCCCCCGGTGCTTTTCCCTGGTGAGTCGGCCGACGTATGTCGGTTCGCCTCACTAGCAGGTTTCCCCCCATTGTAACGTGTGGGGAGTTAGAATGGAGAATGGGAGCCGGGGGCCGGGGGCCGGGCGGGGTCTGCGAGGGGGGAGATTTGGAGATTTGAAGGGGTGCTGTAGGTGTATGTGTCTGTGGCATCAGCACGCGTCAAGGCGTAAGGGCAAGTGCGCTGAGGGCTGTCGTGATAGTACCGGGCTAGTGGGAGTAGTGGTACTAACGCTCAATTATTTTATATTTATATTTTATTATTAATTATTTATCACTTAAACTCAAACGCACCCTATCTTCAAAGCAACCGTCACATGCAGCACCTCCAAAGGTGCTTCGCCTTTTTAACAGATCGAGCGGCCATATGGCTTGCCGGGTGGGTGCACGGCTAGTGGCAGTAGCGGCACTATTTCTCAACAAATAATAATTAGGACCCCCACTAGGAGTATCTAAAGTACTATGGGCACAATAACCTTGTATCTTTTGGGGGCCCAGGTCGTTCTACGAAGTTTCGAGGACCCGTTCTCTCATCTCTCTGTCTCTCCCTCTCGCAATCGCCTCGTGTTGATTTCGGCGGAGCGTAGAGAGAATGACACCTCCCGTGCTGCTGCTCGTCGGCGCCGCAGGCGTGCTCTTCCCCTCGACAGCGCCGACGAGGGAGTACCCAGCGCAGCTGGGCCAGGCACAGTCGAGCCTCTTTGATCGGAGGGGCTTCTTCCACCAAGTTGGCTCTGCCGCCGCCGTGTGCGCACTGAGCGCTGCCTCGCCTTCGCTTGCGGTCTCCATCGACCCTGATAAGTATGGTGACAAGGAGCTCAAGATTGCGACGGTGAACAAGATCCGGCAGAATATCCGAAACGAATGCGCCAATGATTTCTCGCTCATTGTTCCGCTCTTCCAGCTCTCGCTCTCCGACGCCTTCTCGTACGACCCGGTCAAGGGCATTGGAGGCATCGACGGCTCCATCCTGCTCGAGATGGACCGCTCCTCATCCAAGGGTCTTGAGAAGGCCGCTGCAAAGGTGAGACAGTTGCACTCAGACCTTGCGCGGACAACTGAGATCACCTATGCAGACGTGGTGGCTTTCGCGGGAGCGGCTGCAATCGAGGCTGTTGGTGGACCCAAGATCAACGTGCAGCTTGGCCGTGATGAAGCCAAGGCGCCTGAGCCAGAGGGCACTCGCGCAGGGTTTAGCTGGGAGGCACCGACGTTGGACAGCTTCCGCGCGTTCACCGCCGGCGCCGGGCTGTCCAACGCCGAACTCGTGGCGCTCATCGGAACCTTGGGAACCCTCAAACTGGCATCGCAGCCTGAGGACAGCATTGATGATGAGGAGGACGATGACGTCGATGCCGCTGGACGTGCGGCGGCGGCAGAGGTGGGAGCTGGGTATGGCGACGCCATGTATGGTAAGGCGCGTGCATCCGGTCCCAAAGTCACCGATTCAGACTATTTTGCCAGACAAAAGCTGGCCGTCGATGTGCGCGTACAGCGCATTGGCACCCAGGCTTTTGACACCACATATTTCGTGGCGCTCCTAGACAAGAAGCGGGACACGCCTCTTTCGCAGCTTGAATCCGACGTGCTGAAGGACCCCGCCCTCAAGAAGGTGGTCGAGGAGTTCGCCGGCTCGAAGCAAAAGTTCCGCGAAACGGTGCGCAAGACCTACCGCAAGTTACAGCTTCTTGGCGCATCGTACAAGGGTGCGTCTGGCTTCCTCGACTCTGATGACTAAGACGGGCACCTTGTCGAAATGCTGTGATGCGAATGTGGTGCGAAGCTACCTTGTGACCGCCTACGCTCTTTGAAGAACGTGCTTAAATTGTATGTGCCGCGGAGCGAGCCTCCTCTTTGGAGCAACTTCGGACGCCCACCAACGGATTTTCGCGCAAGCACACAATCTTGTGGCATGTTATGGGTGATCGCATGTATCTGCTTGCATTTTTTGCGAAGCTGGGCATCTTGTGGTGTTATTTCAGGGGCAGTGGGGATCCGTTGTAGACAACTCTTTCATGCTGCAGTGGGCGGTTCCTGAGGGCATTGATTGCATGCATTCAGCATTAGCATGAGTTAGAATTTACACACTATAGCCATATTGTTCCAAAAACGCCTAGAGATTCGGGGCCGCTAACGCCTAGGTTTGACACGGCACCATCTACGTACCACTACTATGACACCGTAACTAAGTTTATACTTGATTCGCCCATGGGGGGGCACGAACCCCCCCTCTCCCTCTCTCCACCTCTCCCAACTAATATTTTTCTTAGTTCAGTATGGAGGGGTGGAGGGGCGCCTCGCGCCCTCCCTCTCAGGCTCCAACTAACTCCCCGCTCCGGGGGGCATATCGGTCATCCCCACGCTCTGCCTTTTGCCTTTTGGCATGAGCTGGGCAATAACCTACTTTAATAAGTAGGGGTCAATGGGGGCCTCGCGCCCCCCTCTCTCCACCGCGGACCGCGGACACCCCCCGGGGGGGGGGGGGGCCGTACAATCAACCACATCTGGCAGGGGCTGGGCAATCATCACACTGGCCCATACCCCTACCTAGTGGGCGCGGGCCGTGATTCGCACTCCCACGCCCTGCGTGGGCGTGGGCCTGCCTAGGGCCTGGCGGAAATGTCTAGACATTCCTTTAGACATTTGGGCGGATTTCCCAACTAAGTTTATACTTGGTCGCCATGGAGCGCGCCGGCGCTCCCCTCCTCTCCTTCGGGCCCCCCGCCGCGGGAGCCCAACCAGTACCCATGGAGCAGTCGCAGGCGAAGCGACCGCGTCCGCCAGATGAGGCCGAGCAGGTGCGCGCGATCCCTATCGCGCCACACGGCCCGTGGCCCCGGCCACACCAGTCACAGCAGCCATGCTGGCCCCCCTCATGGAGGGCAGCAGTCTGTAGGCCCCACCGTAGACGAGCCAGACAATACACGCAGTACCTCCACTGGGCATGCCTCATGGCAGAGGCCTCTCTCACCCTGGTGATGGCCGCGCCGCCTTGGCGGCGCGGCCAGAGACCGGGTGGCCCTTATGGGCACCATCATCACCATACAGAACAAAGAGCAAATCAACATCTGCACAACCACAAACCACAACACCACATGCACCATGACAGCCCCCCAAGGAGAGAGCAAACAGCCTCCCAGTGCACATCAAAAGCTCACCCACGACCACCCACCGCGATGACCCCACGACAGGATCCACCATCGGATGAAGAACACGAGAACATTGACACTGACGCCAACTTCGACCTCTCCCTCCACCAGGAGGGGGACTACACATTCCAGGACGCGGCTGTGTACGCCGCCATTGTCGAGCTGCTCTTGGAGCTAGAAGGAGTAGATCCCGAGCCAGGTTTCTGGGCAAAGTCAATCAAGGGCCCTTGGCACGTAGCGGTCAACGAAGACTGCGCACAACAATTTCAAGAAAAATACGGAGAACGTACCACCCTTCGTGTGAACCAAGTTGACATCGCCGTACGCGTGAAAGTCGAGTCCCTAGAGGAGAAGCTCAACAAACGCGGTGCTACTTCGCGCAAGTCTCTATACACGGCCCTCCAAGACGTGGCCGCGCACCTTGTCGTCGAAGCCGACGGATTAGCTCAAGCGAAACAAGTAACCCTCAGTGCCCTCATCAAGGCGGTTGAAAAGGTGGGCCTCACATTCCTCAAAGGCAATCGCGAGCGTATGAAGCTCGAAGGAGGCGCAGGCACCCTGGTCTCCAAGGCCGCCTACACGACCCGCTGGCACCTCTACGTCTCGGCGGGCCAAGGAACCTTCCTTGACGGCAGCTTCCCGCGCAAGCTTCTCATTAACGTCGACGACGTGACGATCCCACTGAACTATGGGGTCAGGGCGTGCAAAGAACTCGCCATGCCCGAGACGATCCACTCCCCTCACAAGCTGATGATCCATGGCAGCCTCCGCGGCTGTAAAGGCTGGCGACTTGAGGCCGCGCATGGTCTCCCGGCGACACACCGCTTTTGCGTGTGCGAACAAGAAGCGGCAAAACGTCGGGAGCGCAACGAAACCTTCAAACTGAACCCACGCCCGAAAACGGCGCACGAGGCGCTGGGCAAAGGACCGCCGAAGACGTGCACGCGCTTTCTCCAAGGCCTATGCCTCAGGAACAAACGCGGCGTACGTTGCAACCTCTCGCACGACAACCCGGCCCTCAACGACATCGACAAACGCCGCTTAGAGGGCCGCATAGACATAGAGGAAACACTACACGCCATAAGGAGCATCGGCCCAGGCAAAAGTGCGGGCCCGGACGGGATCCCGGCGGAAGTTTATAAGGCACACGAAAAGATAGCCGCACGGATATTAACTCAACTTTATAACATGGCACTTGATAAGGGTACACTAGCGTACACGATGCGAGAAGGCGATATTATATTGCTATACAAAAAAGGAGATGCGCGCGATCCGCGAAACTATAGGCCCATTACGCTACTGCAAAGCGACTATAAAATACTCGCTAAAATTTTGACGAGCAGGCTGAGCAAAGTCATAGGCAAGATAATATCGGAAAACCAACTAGGATTCGTGCCGAGAAGACTCATCAGCGAAGCCACACACCTCCTCCAGCTCACTAGAGCGTACTTGGACGAAACCGGAGACCCCGGACTACTCCTAGCCCTTGATTGGGAGAAGGCCTTCGACAGAGTTAGCTGGGCCTTCTATCATCTCGCCCTCACTCTACTCAACTTCGGACCGGACTTCCAAACGCTAGCGAAAACGCTCACTAGCGAGGAAGCCCGACCTGTACGCACTATTAAAACTAACGGCGGACGAAGCTACCCCTTCACCGTGGGAAGTGGCATGCCGCAAGGATGCCCGCTCTCCCCACTCACCTTCCTTCTCGCTACGGAGGCGCTCACTCGCGCCATCAACGGAGATGAGGACATCAACGGCGTGGACTTAAACGGCTACAGCCTAAAGATAAGTCAATTCGCGGACGATACGGCACTGATAGCCCGGGACTACAAAAGCCTCCAAAGATGCACCTTCATAGATGCGTCGGTCGGACGGGCCCTAGCAAATGAAGCAGCCAAATCAGCGTGCCCACAATAGCGTGACATCGGGTCGAAATCAACCTTGGCGTTACGCCAAGATTCCAAATCCCATTTGGCACCCTCGGGATGACCGAGGTTGTCCGCAGGCCCCTTCGAGCCCTGTAGCCGATCTGCTGACCGGCCGCGCCTGCCGAGAGAGACGCCAACTCTGACTTTTCAGCCAGGGAAGCTTGCTGCGAGGCGGGTGTGGGCTGGGGCGGGGTCAGGTGCTGGGTATGGCACACCCAGGCCAAGGCCGGGCGGGGGGCTCGCGCTGCGCGCGCGCTGCTCGCACCTGGCTTCTGGCGCTCGTCTGCGCGCTGCGAAGGGGGGGGAGTGCGAGAACGACCTGGAGGCGAGCGCGGCGAGCGTGAAGGGGCACATCGCGGCAGGCAGCGTGGGGGGGGCTTACCTTTGGTGTTGGCCGCGCGAGTACACCCCTGTGGCAAGCTGGGCTGCCAGAGAGGAGTGGGGGAAGGGGGGGAGGGGAGCGCGCGCGGCGGGCCTCCGCGGCCGCTGCAGCGGCTAAGTCCCCGGTACCCGGGGAGATAGCCGCTGGAGCGAGCCCATATTGTCACCTTTCGGCACCAGAACCTCACACTGTGTGAGCTTTCTGGTTCACTGTCACTCTGCGGGACCTGCGGGCTGAGAAGGAGGAGAGGGATCAGGAAGAGCTTGAGGCTGCGGCCTTAGTGCAACAGAAGAAGAAAGCCCGAGTGGAACGTGCTAACGACGACACAGAGCGCGCCCGGGCTCGCTCGGCCGCATTTTCGATGTGTGAGTTTGCGTGCGGGTGCGACGTGCGACGTTGTCCCGTGTCCATGGTCGGGATGGAAGCGTTGTCCAAAGTGTGGACCGAAGCGTGGGTTGTGCAAGGTTAGGGAGTGTGTGGCGGCTCGCAGGGGCAGTACCTATGGAGATGAGGCGGGCTCCAGCGCTCAGCACGCGCAAGAGGCCGCGGAAGAGGTCGAGTCCGGTGTCCCCGATGTCTCGGAGTGATTGTGCTGGGAGAGGAGAGAGGAGCTCGCTGCCGTGAGGCGTGTGAGTGCGATTCGAGCACGGCTCCTGCGGGTGGTCAAGAATTGGCGATTTCTCTTTTGCTCGGCGCAGGGTGTGTGTGGACCATGCCCCTGATGCCTCTATGAGCCCCCTAGCACCTTCCAGCTCTTTTTCATAGGAGCTTATAAAAAACGTTGTTGAGTGAGAAGCCCTAGCCTCTACGATAGAACTCAACTCGTCCAACAGGAAGAAGCGGAGAGCAGGCGGGCGGGTCTGCCGTGAAGAGGCGGGCCTGCCCTCGATGGTGGAAAAGGCCGGTCCTCTGTTGCTCAAGGGCCTCTCTGCTTCTTCTTCATGGGCGCGCTCGCCGCCTCTCTGGCCCCGCGGCGCCCCAGCCGAGTACAGCCTTTCCTCAGCAACGGTGCTCCACCGGACTCTTGTGCGGGAGCTGCCCAGCGAGAGAAGCTCGAACGTGGTGCTCTCGCTGGCGGTCCATGCGCAAAATTTGCAGCTTCTGCCCTTCTGCGCCACGCTGCGCGCAGTTCTTCCCACCACGCGAGATGCAGAGGCGGTCCTCTTCGTCTCGCGCGAAGACTCTGCGGAGCGCGAGCGATTCTGCGCACATTTCGGCGTCTTCTGCATCACAGTGCCACCCAAGGGCAACGACGAGCTGAAGCATACCTTCGAGCGGTACGTCTACAAACTCGCTGTCGTCGAGAGCAAAGAGATCAATCCTGGCTGGAAAAACTACTTGTTTCTGGACGCCACCGACATCTACTTCCAAGTGGACCCCTTTGGGCCGCTGGCAGCAACATCCAATCACCCAACTCTCTTCCTGGCACGCGAGGAGCACTGGAAGACGTTGCGTGCGGACTTTTATCACCAGCGCTGGCTCGAGTGCCAGGGCGGTGGGAAATCGGTGTGGGAGCACGTCTCCGGCGCTGCCCCACTGCTGAATTCCGGCACCGTGGGCGTGACAACGCGTGAAGGCGCCCTCGCCTTTCTGCGACACTTCGTTTTCGTGCTCCTCAGAGTCAAAGACGAGATACGCAGCCAGCCAAGGTGGTGCTCGGCCGACCAGGGCGTCCTGAATCTAATCGCCTATTCGAATCACAGCGCGTATAGCCTGCGCAGGGCAGCGCCCATGTTGCAACAACAGCATTATTTGTCCATTGTCAATGATCGTCATCAGATTACGCTCATTGATGAGCACAGCGGGATGTGGTTGAACGTCATGGGCTGTGATGTGGAGGGTCGGCTGAGGCAATTGGACGATCCTGTCGACCGCTCGCGAAAGATTTACGCATACGCAAAGGCTTGTCCCGCGAGCACTCCAGCGGCGATTGTGCACCACTGGGCACGAGCGAATCTGCCACCATTGCCTAGGCATGCCTCTGCTCAAGCGATGTGTTTGGCTCTTTGCAATTCGACGATAGCCTGCACATCAAGGACTCCAGCCAACTGTCCTGGACTATTGGATCTTGCGATGTGAAAGGCGTAGCGTGAGCTGAAGCCTCAGGATATGCATCAAAGCTCATGCTTGCTCATGCCACCGCCATCATTTCTGCTATGACTAGTGGCCACGGGTGTTGGAAAAAATCTTGAAGATTCAGGGCTATCCGTCGCCGAGGATGCAGGGGAAAGGATGGCGAAGAAGGTGCAGTGCTGCACTGGTGTTTGAAGTTTGTTTTCGCAACCTACTTTTTAAAAGCAGGGGTCAATGGGGGCCTCGTGCCCCCCTCCCTCCATCGCAGACACCTCCTCGGTGGGCCTGCACAACCATCCTTAGCCCCTGCCTCTTACCTGCTGGCAGGGGCGGCTGAGCAATCAACACAACTGTCCAGACTCTCGCCGGGCGCGCGCCGCGCGCCGCAATCATTCGCCTGCACTGAACCCCATTGTATTGACCCCGCCCCTCACCACTGAGCCACATACCACCCGAGCTGCAAGGAAGGCACCTAGGGTCGGCGAGGCGAGCGAGGGAGAGGGAGAGGCAAGAGATGCTGCAGGGCACTGCCCCACCCACCCTCCACTGCCCCTGAGCTGCCCCAGCTAGCCCTCTGGGTGGACCCGAGGGACCGCCCAGAGGGGGGCCATGGCGCGCGCAACGCGCTGCAGGAGAGCGAAGAGAACCACAAGAAAAGAACAACAAAAAACCGACGCGATTCGACATACAACCGAGGCAATCCGCAATCCTCACGCTTGCTTGCGATATATGCGCGGGGCGGGCGACACCTCGTGCGACAGATGAATGCCGCAAAAGCGCGGCGTTGGTTGAAAAAAAAGACGCGAGAAGCGGGGGCTGAGACCCCCCAGGGGCACGAAGTGTCACATACGTAGACGTTTACATTTGTTTTGCCAGGTCTGCCACAGCCCACCCCTCGCACTTGGCCCGGCGTAGTGCACGCCCCCCCCCCCCTACCAAAGACAAAGGTAATGAAGGGGGTAGTGTAAAGGGTGTGAGTAGGGCGGTCAAACAGCAAACGGCTATTTTAACTTCTAAGGGTGAAAATTGACCAAGTCCAAGTCTAAGTAAGTCAATCAAGATTGAGGATTCATCACGAGATTTTTAGATATAGTGACCGGATCCTAGCTGGTAGCTGGGAAACAGCCGGGGCTTCTCCAAACACGGGAAACACAGCCTGTGTTTGGGTTTCGTAGAATACACAGCCAAACACACTCCCAAACACAGCGGACATATAAATAACATATAAATGCATGGTCCTCTTTCGTCTTTCGACGGAACTTAACCTTGAGAGTCGCCCACCTTAACCATTTTCAAAAAAATGTTCATGTCGGCGCAAGACATCACAGGGGGCAACTTTCCCCCAGTTGGAGCGACCTCTCCTCTAGATGTCTAGATGTCTAAGGTCTAAGGGTCAAGGGTCAAACCAAGACCCCATGCATAGAAATGGGTCTTGGTTTGAAAGACAAAGTGTTAGGGCGGTCAAACAGTGTTTTTTTATTAGGGGTGAAAAAATGACCATCTCAGAATTGAGGAAATTTGAGGATTTTTTTCGGGAGAAAGTTCCCAATACACCCAACTAGCACATATCCGGGGCCCATTAGGACCCGGACCCCCCCCTTGGGCCCCCACAACAAAACGTAATCGAAAACAGACAAAAGACGCTAAAATCGCAAAAGCTTGAAAAGCTCAACTTCGAACCGATGCCGGGCGCGCTGCGTGCCCGTTTTCGACGATCCATCCGGATGGGGGACCCCACCAGATACCAAATACGCATAGCCCACCCGGATGGTCACGCCAATCGGGCAGGCCGCGCGCCGAACCCTCGTCGAAATCACCCATCCGCCGACCGAGCCCATTGAACGTTGAGCCGTCGCCGAGGGAGGCCCGGAGAGCCCAACTTCGAACCGATGCCGGGCGCGCTGCGTGCCCGTTTTCGACGATCCATCCGGATGGGGACCCAATGTGAGCGGGAGCCACAGCCAACGAACTCACAGATGACTGTGAGTGGCAGTATGGCTCCCGCAAGAGCTCGCAATGGCGAGCCCGGTGATGCCGTGCCGCAAGCGATCAGCCAGCGGACTATTCGCGGACTGAGTGGCGCCGCCGCTTGGATCGGTGGGGTAGAGTCATTGCCACCGCCGCCGCCGCCGCCGCCGCCGCCGCCGCCGCCACCGCCACCCCCCCCACTGGCCCGTCGCCGCCGCCGCTTTTGCCAATGCTGAAAGGTTTGGCGGCGGACCGCCAAAGGCTCTCTGCCTCTGCTGCCCACCGGAGATCGACGGACGCCGCATCGGCTCCGCGGTCTATGGCTCTCCTTGACTTCATGTCAAGTATTGCCAAGACCTTGGAGTGCGCCTTGGCTGCGCGAGCTCCGCGTGCCAGGAGCGCTTTCGTCGCGCCGTCGCGCGTCATTGGCAGTATGGGTTGATTCCCAATACCGCCTGCCAAGCCCACCACCCAGCGGCAGAAGATGATTTCTGCTTTGGGTGGTGGGTTCCCGCCAGATGCGCTGTGAGGCGCTCTGGCAAGATCTTGGGCTTTTCTGCTCGCTGCAGAGTAGAGAGCTACGACGTGGCCCGTCCTGAGGCCGCCCACGGGTCTTGCCTCATCGATCAGCGCCGAATCTGGCACTGTCAGAGAGAGGAGGGCCGCGAGGGCAGCCTCAACGCGGAGGCTCGTCAGCCACGCGTGGACGGCCGCGTCGGTGAGCTGGTCCTGGTTCTCGATGCCGAGTTCGAGTGAGGGCAAATCCTGCGAGGGGCGGGTCGGGATGGTCGGGGCGGGGTCTGTGGCAGCCAGGTTAGCCGCGTGCGCGCGCTGTGAGGAGCTGGGTGGGCTGCGCGGGCCATGATGCCAGAGGGTCAGGGGGTGGTCGGACTGTCGGCAGCCCGACACGGCGCTGCATCGGGCGGGAATCAAATGCCGAATGTAGCTCAGATATAAAGGAACCGATCGATCCCCCCGCGGGCGCGACCGCCAAATCTTTACGGGTAGAGCGTGAGCGCGCGTGACGGAGGGGGGGAGAGGGGGGGAGAATCGCACCATTTCCTGGCTAAGATTTTCGTGGCGGCAGGTGGCCCCCCCTGAAGGTTTTTTATTGGGCCTTGCGCCACGGTCAAAAAACACAGCCCAACCCTTACTAATAGTTAAAAAGCCCCTGTTTGACCGCCCTAAAAGTGTGCACCCAGGCAACAAGTAATTGGATACACCCACACAAAGCTGTACTGATAGGAGTGCAGGCAAGATTCCACCACCCTACTACGATCGTCGGACTTTGGAATTGACTCCGCATACTTGTGGTTACGACTCACAGAAAAGCAGCGTAAACACGTGTCCACACGACGAATCGTGAGAATACCAATCGCCCCTCCGCCCTCCAATAACGTCCCGTTAGCGATTCCGCAGATTGTCCGCCTGGCCCACATGTACATGTCCGCCAAAACCGCACTTGGCGAGCCGACTCAGTACCTCTTTCAGCTCCCACATGAACGGCCTCCTACCACGGCAGCCATGTCCACTTGGGTGGCCCAAGCTTTGCGGCATTGCGGCATCTCAGCACCGAAAGGTTTCGCGTACCTCGGTCACTCTATCCGATCGGGGGCATCATCAGCGGCCGAGGCCATCAAGGTGCCACGGATTCGAGGCGACTGGCTGGGCGGCTGGGCGCCAGGCACCTCGACCAGGGCCAAACATTACATAGACCCGACGGTGGGCCCTTCCACGGAGGCCTTCGCCTTACTCGGCTGGCTACTAGATCATGAGTACCAAATTCATGACTAGTACTAATCCTTCTTTAATCGCAGCCGCGTACCTTGCTTCTCCGTGGTGTGAATGGCAAATACATCCATTCCGGGCTAGCTAGTCAGTGTGCGTAGTGTGAATGTTCGGTTTCACAGTAACCATCGTTCACAGCCGCTCAACTGTCCACGCGCCCGGCTTTCGCTCTCCCACCCTCCCGTCCCGTTCTAGCTGTGCGTGTGCGTGTAGGGATAAGATTATCACTACAAGGCAAATACATCCATTCCGGGCTAGCTAGTCAGTGTGCGTAGTGTGAATGATGAGGACGCGTGCGGCGCGAGGGGCCGTCGCCTCTCGCGCTCCCGCCTCGCCGCGCGTTTGCTCGTGCTCCCACTCGCCTCTCTCGCTCCCACTCGCCGCTCTCACCCGGTGGCATTCTGCGGGCGGCGGGCGGGCGGCACGCACCTTGAGCCGATGGTACGCTCGGCCGCGGAGGTGCGCGAGTGGGTGCGGCGCAAGGTGACGGCGATGGAGGGCTTTGCAGACCAGGTCCTGATTGACATGGTCTGCCGACGCGTGGCTGGCCAGCAGGCTGGCTTCGATCGCGCGTTGCTAGAGGCAGACCTGAGGCTGCTGATGGATGAGCGTGCTGCTGACTTTGCTCTCGCGCTCTCCGACTTCATCGGCACGCACGCAGCTGAGCTGGCCTGTGGCACTGATAAGACGCATGCCACACACGTCGCTGATGCTGCACAGATGCTCAGCGACATCGGGCTGGATACGACGCGTCCCAAAGAGGCGGTGCAATCGACTCTCACGAGTCCTCGCGCTGATACGCTTCATAGGACCGATGAAACGAATTCGGGGTGCGCCGCATCGAGCTCAACGTGTTGCAACGGGGTCGTGACAAATCTATGCAATCAAGACACTGATTGCCAAAGAGGCACAAGTTCAAGCGGTTCAAAGGCAACAGACCTACATTACCGGACTGGGCCATGTTACTTGAGTGGAGTGGAGGCGATCTCGAGGGGCTGCAGCAATGCGCGGGCGATCTCGAGCAGCTGCGTGCTGAACGGCACTCAGCATTTGGGCATTCCCGATGCAGCTCTGACTCGATTGCCACCCGTTGAATCGATTAGCGTCAACGAGGCCAGTCCTCCCGCAACTTCCCGCCACCTTGCAGCTGATGCACCAGTTTCAGTGTCAGACGCATGGTTGGAGGAGGCCATCCTTCCTCTATCCGTGAAGCCGTGCGCGACCACTTCTGGTGTTACCATTTTTGGTTCAGCTGTCTGTGCAGCAATTTCAGATTTCGAGCCCCCGGCTGCTACAGCGCACGCCACACTAGCTTGCCCCACCCTGTCGGCGGAGGACACGAGACAGCTGCATGAGTAAGTCGTTACACACGCCGCCATCGGAAGCCCCTTTCCCCGCGTTCGTGGCACTCCTATCAGTACAGCTTTGTGTGGGTGTATCCAATTACTTGTTGCCTGGGTACACACTTTGCCTTTCAAACCAAGCAGCAAGCCTTTGCCCCGTGCCCAGGTGGCTAGACGAAGCTGCGCGGCGGTTGTATGGCGAACGTCGGGCCCCAGAAATTGTCGCACGAGTTTCCCTGATCCTTGCGAATCGTCAGCTCTCCTCTACTGTATTCCAGGTACGTTAGTGGGCGTGTTCGATGAGACAATTGAGAGGATCAGGAGGGAGACATCGCGATGCAAGAGCCGGCTTTCGGTATTGTACGTGCTGGGCCCACATCCTCCAAAGGAGTGGCTGGTGCTGTGATTCAAATCATCGTACCGATCTTTATTCATAGTCGGAGCACAAACCGGATTCTCGGCCTGCTTTCCCAGCCACGGCGACCGTTCTAGGCTGCGCCTTTCTCGGCATTGTAGCACACAATTTTGCTTCGATTTGACCTTCGCCCTACCACATGCTCGATCTCCATCACACAGGCTGTAGAAGCATCAGCAGAACAAGGTGGATGGCCGCAATCCCTTGAGGAGGTTTCCATGGATAAGGCGCATGAAGCACGTCCTGAACGACGGGATGGTTCAGCGGAGCATATCTGCCGACTAGAAGGTCAATCCGGGGTATTCCGTGCCCTATCGCAACTGCCGGCGTCGCACCGCTCCCTCCTTGACGCACAGACCCTTGGCTTCATTGGCCAACTGTGGCGAGCACTCAAGGTGGATGAGCCCCACACGGCCGCCGCGCTCCTCGAGCCACCTCCATTGCAGTCCGAGCCCAACTCCCCTCCGGCCATGCCAAACCCTCCACTATACAACCTCTTCACCTCCAGCACTATGTCTCACGAAGTCACTAGAATCTGTGAGTCAGCTAACGGGTCTACAATGGCGCTTGATAACTATGGTGGTGCGCCGTCCGTTGGATGCGTGTGGGACATGGCGTCGGTGCGCTGCTGGATGGAGGAGCGAGTCTTGCGGTTGCAGGGTTTCGCAGATCAGGTGGTCGTCGACGCCATCTCCCGCCGACTTGAGGCGCACACGCCAGCGCACTCTCTCCCCAAGCACAGGCTCGGTAGCCAGTGGCCCTTGCGCAGTCGCGGAACCGTTGACAGAGCCACCGCTGAGATGGAGCTTCAGACCGCTGCCGCAGCCGCGGCAGCTGAGCTCGATGTGCCGTCTCTCATATCCTACGCTGCTCTCTTCCTTGAGTCTGGGGCCAATGCATTTGTGTACGATCTCGTTGACTTTTTGAGCTCGGCAGCGGCAGCAGCATCGCCGTCGGCCACCCCGTTTGGATTACAGGGTGACCTGAGCGGTGATGCCACAGCAAGATCGATGGCATCAGGCCTGCCGAAAGGCGTGGTTGAGTGGTGCGATCCATCGCGCATCAATGGAAGAGTATTTTTCGTCTCGAGTGTTGCCGATGGAGCGCTCGTTGTCACCCGCACTGCGGCGCGCGATGGGCGTGCATATTTCCTGCGTGCTGAAGCAGGCCATGTGGCTCGGCTCCCTCGCTTGCTCCCATGCACGCTCCATGACCTAAGAAACGTCTGGCGTGCTCCAAACGGCGCGCTCCTCCGATTGGGTGATGCGCTGGTGCTGCTGCACGCCTCAGGCACGATGTCTCCTGTTGTCGATGCCCCCCTACACACACGCGAGCTCGATGCCGCATGGCCGGAAGATGGCTCGCTCTCCCTTGCCGTTCTCGTTGCGACACCGTCCAAGCCTAGTTCTCCAGTTGTGTCGCCATCCTCACCCGACGTGGTCGAACTTCGCCGGTTCACGGCCATTACCGGTTGGCAGCGCATCTGCGAGGTGGATCCCAAGGCTGATCGGCTGACTCTCTCCTATGGAGGTCAACACTGCGGCTGGCGCGTTCGTGCAGGGGAGCACGGTCACGGGTCTGAATTTTTCGTCGCAGAACTCCGCCAAAATTCGCAGCCCAGGGCTGTGACGGAGGGCGCGGGCCAATGCCAAGCAATACAAATTTCTCCCGATGGCAGTGCGATCGCATATACGGCGACACACACACGGTTGCGAGACGCCACCGGAGGTCCAAGTGGTGCCTTTGGGGTCAATGCCATGCCTTCGTCGTTGTGGTGGGTTCCTTGGGATTCCGGTATGCCACCAGTGAAACTATCGCCGGTCGGCGCGTCCGTTCTCGCTTTCGGTTGGCCTCCGCCTGAAAGGGGTGGTCAAGCGGAGCCTGAAGAGAGGCCATCAAGCAGACGGCGCTTGGGCGAGGGCAGCGAGGTCAGTAGCAACAGCGAGGAGGATCGCGAGGCTTACACCTCTACAAGTCGCATGCGTGTGTGGATGACTGTGGTACGCGGGGGGCAAGCACGGACTTGGTTTGTCAACTTGGAAGGAATCATTCTCTCTCAGCTCGAGCTGCCAGTCGCGATTGGAGGCTCTCCCTCGTGGCTTCCAGATGGCCGATGCGTTCAGCTGACGGAGTCTATCGAGCGCCTCCCTAGTCTGTGGGACGGTACCGCACTTACTCCGTTGCCGCAACCCGATGGCGCGAACGGGGTCATTGCAGCGATGCTGCCTCTTCGGCGGCCTGACGGGTGTCCACTTCCTGCCGTCCTCTACTCGACCAGAGAGACGCAGCATGGTTCCCCTCTTGTAATACACGTTCTTTGTCCACGAGTAGATGGGGCGGTATTGGCATTGCACTCAGGCGCTCTCGAGCTACCAGCTGCAGGATGCGCTGGGCTCTCCGACGGATTCGGGGCGTGCGGATTGGGCTGCACCGTCCAAGCATTACTGGCGTGCGGTTACCGTGTACTAGCCATCACGACGCGTAGTTTCAACGCAACGGGATACGCTCAGCACGCGCGCTCTGGCCGTAGCTGCGAGATAGACACCAACGACGGTGCCTCCGAGGCACGTCCACATCCAGTCGTCGACGTCTTGGCGGCAGCGGATCAACTTCGTGACAGCGCATCAGCAATCGGATTGCTGGCATCGGGGGATGGGGCGCATGTGGCATTGCGCGCGCTGTGTAGCTCCCACGGCTTCAACACAGCTGCACTTGCTGGTTGCTACGTGTGCCCAAGGCTGCGTGATCTTGAGTTGGGACGTATCGATGGATCGGACAGTGCAACTAGTACACACGCCCGACTAGATCAGCCACCAGCCTTGCTGCAAGAGATACGAGGAATGACCGCATCGTTGATCTTGTTTCACGGTTAGTATCTCATGAGCACACGCTACCTCTGCGCCACCATATGCATTGCGAAGTTATGCTGCCTGAAATATTTTGAGCGATGTGGGATCGCCAAACGCTTGTCATTGCCAGGCTACCAAGGACATGGCAACGATTCTCCGCAAAAGCACCTTGACCTGACTGCTCAGCCTTCGCGCCCTTAACAGAGCAAAACTCACACGTCTTAGTCCTCGGGCCCTTAACAATCAAACTCACACGTGTTGTCAAAACCTCTTCCGCAGGTGAACAAGACGCAGAATGCCCAGTCTCGCATTCACGCATGGTCTTCCACGCAGCGCGAGCAGCATCTCTCAATGCTTGCCTCGTGTGCTACCCTGGACAAGGCAACGATTTTCACACCGAAGTCGAGCTAAGGGACGTTGCAGAGCGGACATGCTCTTGGTTCCTAGAGCACATGCCAATTCATATTCATGGCACGAGGTCCTCGAGCTGAAGCTAGCATCCAAATCATTCCTCACTCTCTTCACTTCCCGTCAAATGTGTGCCATCTACTTTCTATGTGGGTGAGTGTTCATGTTGCGCTGGCCTGTGGACGTCGCGTTGCGCACATGCACCCTATCCCTATGTTGTTTGTATCTAAGTTGTCGGCTACATGCAACCGCCTGCGTATTTTGAGGCCGTTTACCTCCATTTGGTACCACCAAACTCACTATCTATGCACACAAATAAAAAACCTTTTAATATTCTTACCGCACTCGCGGCGAATGCAACCACTACCTACTACACGTAGTACGTAGCATACTTTCTACACCCCCACTCCCCCGGCCCTTCTCCCCCCGCCATCAAGCGGCTCCCCCTGTACACTACTAGGGGGATTGGGGTGAAGGGGTCCCGTGAGAAATCTCTCTTATATTGAATGTTTACGTAGTTGTATGCCTCGGGGTAAAATAGAGGAACCGCAGAGAGAAATAGTCGACATGCGCACGCACGGCGTCCCCCCGCGGGGAACCGATGCACATCGCGCCGTGCGCATGCACGGCGTGCACATGGGCGATTGCAACTCATCACACGCGCCCCGTTAGATATGTCTCTTATATTGCATGTTTATGTAATTGGAGGGAACCGCAGAGAAACCAATCGACATGCGCACGCACGGCGTCCCCGATGCACATCGGCACGCACGGCGTGCACCTGGTGTAATTGTGATATTGCACCCAGGGACTGAATGCCAAAATTAACCCAGCCTGAAAGCGCGCGCCGTAGGGTCATGTGTGAATATTGTTGTATAAATAACTATGGACATTTGACATTTGATGGCTCCATTCGATTGATGCCCCATGATTGACAGAACGTCAGCTTCCGCCAACCGAAAAATTGGTAAGTCCCGCTCCTGTTTACAGGATAAGTCGGGACTGGGGGGGGGGGGGCACGGGGCACCGGACCATGTCTAACCAAGCCCTTCACCCCTATCCCCCTAGTAGTGTACGGGGGGAGCCGCCTGATGGCGGGGGGAGAAGGGCCGGGGGGTTGGGGGTGTTAGAAAGTATGCTACGTACTACGTGTAGTAGGTAGTGGTTCCATTCGTCGCGATTGCGGTAAGAATATTAAAAAAAATTCATCCACGCGGAAGGTGAAGATGACTATGTAGGGGTGGCCATTCGTGCAGACGCCGTCGATGTTGTGTGCCACCTCGTTGACAACAACGTGATTTAAGAGTCGGACATACAAGCCATGCGCCGCATGGCGGTCGAAAGCGGCGCCCACCGTGTGACAGAGTTGATTGATATCTACCTCAACTGAGGGTCTTGGACCTCGGAGAAGGAAAAGAAGACGAATAAGATGAAGGTTTAAAGCGCTGCCTGACCTGTGAAGAAAGTTCTGAAAGTGTGCGGCGCGTGAACAAGAAGATATGTGCCTATTTTGGATATATAAAAGCTTGATATTTCAGTGAGAGTATTTTTGTACGACTATGGACATTCGATGGCTCAATCGAGTGATGTCCCATATTTGACGGAACGCGACCTGGGCGGGGTATGGCACCGCCCCCCACCCCACCCCCCCGGATATAAGCCGAACATCCGGGCGGCCAGGCATGGCGCGGAGTCTGGGACGGGAATGTTGTGCCCGATTGCTAGTGAGTTTGGCAAGGTCATAACATTTTTCTACATGTTACTACTAATTTTCTATACGCTTTACTATAGGCTATAGACTTATTCTTTGCTCATTCATCATTCATATTACACGCATAAGTGATGGGTCCTCAAGTGCTTTGCTTCGGATCTCAAGGTGAGAGGCAAAGAACTCCATGATGCACCTCATCTGCGCCGCTGATTCACCCATCGCTCCTCTTCCAGGTAGTTCCCGTAGAGTGACCGAGTCAGACAAGGGGCCACCAAAAGCTGTGCGCAAAGCATCAAATAGCTTGCGTGCTACAGCGGGTGCGGTTTCCCGGTCATCTTTCGCAATCGTCACAAGAATGGGTGTGGCTCTGGCGTTTGGACATACGGGTTCGAGCCCGGCAGCTACGGCCTCGTGTAGGCAATGGCCACAAACTGATACCACTCCACCAAGTCTTCTCCTCGAACTCAGCGCCAGGTCCAATGCTGCAGTTCCACCCTGTGCATAACCTAGGACGAAGACACGGTGTCGTGGCCATCCACACGCTTCGAGCTGATCGAGGAGATTTAGCAGTCTCATCCGGCTCTCGCGTTCTAGACTGAGAACTCTACGACGCTCACCATCCTGCGGCTGAATCAGCTCGCCAGTTGAGACATCAAATGAATCATGCCACTGGCTGCCATCGATCCCGAAAGGCAAGTCGATCGGAGCACGAAGAGCAAGAGCCGCCGTCTGGGGCAATTCCATCTTTGTCGCAAGCTTGGCGAACGACCTGGGGCTATCCCCGCGGCCATGCAGCAAAAGGAGGAGATTGGTTGCGCCCTGCGATGGCACAAAGATGCTGCCAGGAAACCCGCATGCACCGAGCACTGCAGCGGTCGGAGGCCTGAGCTCACAGCGCCAGACCCAACGTGAGGGCTGTCCTCGTGTATCCCGATGGTGCAGCTCGAGCAGCGCCGAGCCCAGCCCATCCATCGCCTGGCTCTGCTCAGCAGCCATGGCGCGCGACGGAAAGGCCGCCCTGCCGACGAGGCACTCCGCCACCCTCTGTGATTAATAACAACCCCAACTTCTGTGAATCCCACTCGGCTGGGACTGTTTCTTCTCCCTGCGTCCAGTGGATTTTTAATAGCCGGTGCTCTCTCCTAACCCATATGTTACTATGTTACGACTCTAACCAACCGGGCCTCAAAATCCCTCCTCTTCTAGACTGCGCCATGATTCATAATATACTCGAGGACGACCAACACACACCCTATACTAAAGAAGAATGCAAAAACTATCTACAGAGCAAAGAAAGAGACCTACATTTGATAATTATTTAAAGGCGAATGAATGTAGTATACGCTAAGGGCTAAGGACAAAAGACAAAAGAACAAGGCAAGAAGCGTTCATTTGTCCCCACCCCTGCTAGCATGAAGAACCTCCCCTTCCGTTGCTAGGTCTGTTTGCTGCCCGGACATTTGTGATCTCCCTATTGGTTTTGTGTTTTGTGTTGGGTGACGAAGACCTCTCTCGAAACTTCACAGATCAATGGCCACCGCCACCGCTATCAGAGTGCAGAGTGCAGAGTGCGGAGGTGTGGACAGCTTACTCACAGCAAGAGGAGACCCTTACTCCTTCTTGGGCGCGTCAGTGGTCTTGCTTCGCATTGCCTTCATCACAGACATATATATCCCCCTCCCCCCCCCCTCCCCCCCCTTCGTATTCCCGAGGACCGCTGCCCCGGGGCCGCGGGGGAGACCCCCCCCATCTTCCCGGCACGGTCCCTAGGTCCCCCTTCCTTGTTTCTTACCCACCCCGCCCTGTTTACTCCCTACTCCCTTGAGGGTTCCCGCGCCCCTCCCCCGTGTCTTCTTGTCTCTTCTCTCGCCACACCTTCCGTCCCGATGTCCGACGCTCGTGACCCTCTGCCCCGTGATGCTCCCGTGTGCTGCCCCATGTCATGTGCTGAGCCCCCGGTCGGCCCGCTAGCAGCAGCGCAGCAGCCCCGCCCCCTGTCCATACGTGCGCTCGTGCGCTCCGTACTCCGTACCCGACGTCTCCCGGTTCCTACCCGTCTCCCCCCACTCCCCTTGTCCATACAATTCCTTCTTATGATCCACAGCTCCACCCACACCACCGCAGCTGCCAACACTCTTAAAGGTTCAGCCTATACCACTGCTCAGCTTCTGCGCTACTACAAGCTACAAGCACAAGCCATCACCCTAGCCCCTAGACATTCACTTCCCGTTCGCTACCCCGTTCATTCCTTTGTCCTCGGTTTCAGTGGGTGGGTCCGCGTGCACTACAATGGGCCATGCGGAGAGAGGTAGGCAGGGGCAGGTCTTACACCACTTCCTACATCGCGACGTCGTGACGCCACACGCCTGGCACACAAGCACATGTGCCCTATCACCACTTACCTATATTAAGTGCAATGAACATAGCGCCAAGCCGCTACAACTTTGCGCCGATACCCAACGCAATCTACACAGGGAAAGAATCTCACCGCACATCTAATGGATGTATCCTATTCGGTGCACCTCGCTGCGCTATCAATATCGCAATAAGCACTACAAAGCGAGGTCTTGCACGACTTTGGTAGCGTCTGTCACAGCATCATTGTCAGCCTGGGCTGCCTTTCTCGCAGCCTTCTTTGCGGCCAGCTCTGCCTTCTTTGCCTCGGCGGCGGCCTTCTTCTCCTCTTTACTCAGCTTCTGTTTCAATTCAAACAATGGCTTCTCCGTTCTCACCGCAGGGACCTCACTAGCATCTGAGGGCGGGCCACCTTGCGGTCGCTCACTTGGTGGCTCATCACCGGGCTGATACTGATCTGGGAGCGTTGCCGGGATGTTGGCAGATCCCTTCCCCCACACCAGCGGCGCATCGCAGAGCATGCCCTCGGAAGAGACGCCACCAACCTGGGCCTTCTTCACTGGCTTTCCATCAACTGTAGCGCCAACTGGAGCAACCACCACTCTCTTCCCGGCTACAATCGAGGCGTTGGTGACAATATTGATGGGCTCCTCTGCGCCGATGTCGACGATGCACTTTCTCAACTTCTCACATTTCAGTGGCTCAACGTCAACGATGAGTCCGACGACAAGACCCGTCGCCATGTGGACTCAACCAAAGCCGAGCTGGCGCGCAGGGTCCTCGCGACGCCCGGGAGGGAGCGATGCGCGCCGGGAAATCACATTACAAGTAAGTGGTAAAAATAATACGCGCGTTCACTTTTTTAGGGGGGGTGAGTATGTAGTTGACGGGTGTTCATTGTCGCGCGCCTTGAGTTGGGTGTGTTCGCGGCACAGCCGCGAGGTGTTGAGCGCCGCGCGAGGAAAATTGTCAGTGTTTTCCACAGTGTTCACTTTGGGGGTCAAGGGAGTAGTAGGTAGTTGACTATGTTCAAACGGTCAAAAAGTTTGAGTTGCGTTCGCGTTCGACTATTTTTTGTACCACCTACTTGTACCACATGGCAACTAGAGAAGAGAGAAGAGTAGATACTTTAGAGGGAAGTGGAGGGAAGGAGGAAGACTTCACGAACGAAAAATCAGTCCTAGCACTCGTTAGACGTTAGAACTTATAGCGTCGTATGACATCTTGTTAGCTAGCATTCCTAGCCACATACACCGGACGAGCCATGCACACCCCCATCTCGGGGTACGAGTAGGGGCTCCCTTGCCGTCGAAGGGCTACGGTCCCGCAGCACTAAGGTTATACTTAACACAACAATAAAACTCTGACGCTCCCCCATCGCCAAAGGCGAAACAAACCCTCTGATTCTCCCAATCGTTGCCATTCCGAATCCATTCCCGAGAAAGGTACAAGCTTACCTTCGAGGCTGAAATGTGCTCAAGCGTCAAAGACATAGGCATAGGCCAGCAACAATTCAACTATCGTTAAACCGATAGGGTCATGGAGCGCGCGCCGCTCCCCTCCCCTCCTGCCGCCCCCCCCGCCGCGACGGACGATCGGGCCATGCTCGACGCCTCGCACCCGAAGCGCCCTCGAGAGGGCGCCCCACCGACCAAGGTGCGCGTGAGACGCGGCCCGGGCCGTCCCCTGACAGCCATACACCAACAAGGACACCATGCCCAGCATGGCCACCACAGCCCTCAACTCCCTCCAACCACTCAAGGCCTCCAGACAGCTGTGACAAGTCGGCTCAGAGCCGCATCCCATAGGGAAAGCCGCAAGGCTGGGCCCCTACAAAGCCGCGGCACTGACCTCGTGCGACAGCACGAGGCACAGGCCTGGCCAGACATCTCACCAACCCCAAGGGGGGAACAGTCAAGCTGGTGTAGCACAAGCCACACCAGGGGAACGAAATGGCAGACAACCCTTGAAAGAGACCACGAAAAGGGCCCTAGGACCCAACTCACAAACCCTCCATCATCGCGGGCGACGACGGGGGCAGCCGAGGCAAGCCCAGAGCAGTCCCACAGCCCAACTCACACACACACATACAACAAGAGAGACGCAAGCCCCTCTTTTTCCCCGGCAATTGTACGGGTGGTATACAATATTTTTTTGGATGATACTGATACGACGGCGCCACACTGGGAGGGGAGGGGTGGGCTCGTGGGCGCTTTTTGGGGGGTGGCTCCTCGCGTGATCGCGCGGCCTCGAAGAGCGCGATGCTTTCGCGGCCGCGGTGGAGTCTGCGCAGGCCGATGTCGTCGATGAGGCGGTCGACGGCGTCGTCGGCGGGGCGCCCCTGCTGACGGAGGCGGAGGTAGTGCATCGCGAGGTAGGCGGCGAGGGCCTCGACGCCGATGTACTTGGTTTTGGTGGCGCCCTGGGGCGCGTACTCGCCGACGAAGGAGAGCTTCGCCGCGGCCAAGCGTCCGAGGTAGGGCTCGAGGAGTGCCCACATGGCCGGCTGGTGCTCGCTGGCCCACTGGGGGAACGGGCTGTTGGGGTCGGCTTCGAGATGTTTTATCCGGGGGCCCGGATAGCTATCGGGGGCCGTTGGATCTTGGGGGGTAACATATATATACATGTGTATAGCTAGATGACAATGTGTGTGTGAAAGGCGAAAGGCGGCGTACGTACGTAGTTGGTTATGTGTGTTGCGTGTTGCGATGCGATTGAGTTTTTTTTGGTCTCCTAAGTAAGGGAAATGTGTTGCGGATGTACCTGCGGCTACTTTCGGGACGACAAATTGTGAGAAGTTACACGAGAAGTTTGGGTAGTCCGCTACAAGATTCCCGCAAGTTTGACCGAGAAGTTTGGGCAAGTTTTGCTAGAAGTATTGACCTGGCCCTAGTGAGGTGGGTGCCTTTGCTCAAATACTAGAACTAGAAGATTTTTTGTGCCGGGAGCGGCGCGCGGCGCATCGCGTATTTGGAAACGAGGGGTACCAAATGAAGGCAAACGACCTGTGTGTTTCAACATGTGAAGTGTCAAGTTGAGTCAAGTAACCTCCAGGTGACAACGAAAGGTGTTAGCAGGGATGGGGATAATTGAACGCTTTTGGTCTTATGAAGGTGACCGATAGGCCCCCCGGAGGGAAGTTGGAGCCTGAAGGGGAGGGCACGAGGAGACTCCCCCATGCGCATGCCATGTGAATTAAGTATTAACTTAGTTGTTAGTTGTTAAATGGGCGTTATAATCACTAAAACGCACCCTACCTTCAAAGCAACCGCGACATGCAGCACCTCCAAAGGTGCATCGCCTCTTAAGGGATACACACATACACACCCACTAGCACATATACATCCATATGCGTGACCCATTGCTTGCTGATTGCGGGACCCAGACTTCACCTTGCCCCACACACGTCAGGGTGCAGGGTGCAGCTTCTTAGTTAGGGAGGTCGAGCCGCCCTAGGCTACTAGGATACAGCATAGAGTCAAACTACGAATCGTGGTGTTAGCGCTAGTCCGACGACTGCCGCCCGCTAGACACGAGCCATGGCGTGCTTACGCTCGCTTACGCCAGGTCTCCTGGCTGTGCACATCGCATCAGCGATGGTGTCGAGGCTAGCACGCTGCCTCTCCTCCCACGGCAGCGTTACCGGGAACATGATTGACTAGTGGCCTCGCAGTGATTGACTAGTGGCCTCGCAGGCCCAACAATCTGCTCGGAGGCGTATGTTGTAATGCATAATGGACATCTCAAGGATCCTCGAGACAAGCTGTTGAATGGGGGGGACTCGAAAGTAACAAGATGGAAGGATGGTGCCGGAGTCCAGAGTCGAGGGATGGAGGCGAGGAGATGCGTTGTGACAAGTCCACTCCGCACAACAGGATTTAGGCGGTCAATGAGGCCGTGAGAGAATTAGGGGGGGGGGGGGCGGTGAGCTTGAAAGGGGCCACGCTGGTCGTCGACTTCGGCAAATAACCGACTTATCTTCCCAGGGAGACTTCTCATCACGACACGGTACGAGGGATACGAACCATTGGAATTTAGTATTGCGCCAAGGGCTCACAACCAACGGACCGTATGGTCAAGAGATTCATTTGTCCATGAGAAGCGAGCGACGCCTTGATTGGGTTTGCTGGAGAACACCCCATATGTACTTGAAATTCTGCCGGCGCTCTGCCCAAGCATGCACTTCGCCATTGCCGCATGGATCGATACCGCCCTGACCCTCAAAGGGGGCGTCATGACAGCCACGGTTCACGATCCCGCTCGCCATATCAACAAGGCTATAGTCCGTCGGATCCGCGCCGTTGTCAACCCATGCTTTGAGGGTGTCCAAGTACTTGGCACCGCGAACGTCGTAAGGCTGAACATCGTTCAACCAGTAGAAGAGCCCGGCGAACCATCGTAGCGACGGGTACTCCGGGCTACAAATTGCGTCTGGTGTCTTGCAGAAGTCAACATCCGGGAACAGAGATGTCTTACCACGCTTCGCCGCCTTCATACCAGCAAAATAGTTCAGCTTTCCAAAGTTGCATACCCCAGTCGTCTGTATAGCGCCTCGCCCCCACCAACAACATCCCTCGACATCCGTGCGAGCCTCACCCCCCACGATAAGGTCGGGAAGTGCACCGTTCTCGCAGCCTCCGTTGCAGCTCTTCCATGAACCTGCCTTCTGATTGGCTTTGTCCATGCAGCATTCACCATCCATAAAGCACGTATCTCCAGTCCCCTTGTCGATCGAGGCCTTGACGTAATCAATGTAAGTAGGCTTCTCCGTCAGAATCTCGGGCGGCACCTTGTCCGTGGACATGGTTGGTCCATACGCAATCTCGCCTCTCGCCATGGTGTCGAATGGTGGCGAGAAGCGAGTTGCTTGATCCCAATTGGTACCGGTGACGGGGCACCAGCCGCTGACATCCCATCGAGGAGCCTTCGGAAGGACGGAGCGTGGGGCGCAGAACAAAGGCGGTGGGGCGCCATACCATTGCGCGCTTGTGCTCGCAATTACTATCATGTCTGGATCAACCGGGCACTCCAAGTCTTCTGGGGGGATGACCTCTCCGGTTTCGGGATCAATGATCTCGGTACACTTGTAGTCTTGATAGCTTTGTCCGAGTTGACCGCATGCAGCAGTTGCAGGATAAATCTCACCGCCAGTGCCGCCACGTGCTTCCACCATGTCTAGGGCAGTTTGCGTGCTCCAGTTGTTCTCATCGCATGCGTCATACTGGATGGATTCTTGCATCGTTTGTGCAAGGAATGCAGCCAAGTTCGCAAGTCCATATACATGCGCACTGCCTCCCGAGGATGGGCCTGAGTAGAACGTACGCCCAGCAACGCCAACGTAGGACATCTTCTCCACCGCATCAATCATGTCTGCCCAAAAGTATTGCTCGCTGTTCTCCCAACAAGTTGACATGGGAGATTCGATGGTGCATGAAGCAGGAGCTGTTGTTTGCAGCTTCAAGAAGTTGTGTGTGATTGCTTTCAGCACAGCGACCATGGCTTCGGGAGTCTGAAGATTGCCTGACCCTTCGTGTGGTGAAAGCGGCGACGATGGCGAATGGCTAAGCGGCGGCGAGGGCGCTGTTGACGGCGGTAGCAAGGTGGATGATGGCGAGGGCGAGGGTGATGGCGGCGGCGAAGTGATCACTGGGGGCGAGGGCGATGACGACGAGGGTAGGGATGGTGGACTAGGAGGCGGAGTCGACAATGGAATTGCTTCGTTAAACGCTTTGTTTGCTGCAGCAAGCAGGACGCCGTTCCTATCGTCGGATGCTTCCCACCACATTATTCCCGCAAGGCCAAGCGACTTGGCGTACGTAGCCTTGATCGCGATGCTCTCCGGATCATCGTACGAGATGAAGCCTTCGTTTGGCTTCACTAGATATGGCACCTTGCTGACGTCGTTCCAGGACCGCGACCAGCCATTCATGTTGATGTAGCTTGCCTCCAAATCCCAGAACGAGAACATGCCCGGCTCCCAGGTACCTTGCAGCGCAGTGGCGGATGTACCGTACTCAAATGTCGCGTCCCCGCCCCAAGCACGTCCATACGCGGGGAGTCCAAGAACCAACTTGGAAGGTGGAACGTCTTGAAGCCACTGCTTGACGCCCCAGTCGATGTGGAAAAAGGGTGAACCCCCAGCCGCCTCGTAGGCTGGATCCGGGAAGAGTGGCGCGTTATGAGCGATGAGGTTGGCCCACGCTCCGTTGTAGTCATAGGTCATCAGGTTGACCGCGTCCAATATCTCGCCGAGCTCACGCCGTGGTGCAACCCCTGTAATGGTCGGCCCCATGCCCATTGCAATGGTGAGCTCCTTGTGGGCATTCGGAAAAGCGTTGTCCAAAGCCGTTCGCATCTCGCGCAGAAGCACGAGATAGTTCTGCCAGTCTGATGGGTCCACCTGATTGGTCGACTCGCCGCAGCATATAGGATACTCCCAGTCGATATCGATGCCGTCGAACTCTGTACTCCGCAAGAGGTCCACGGACGACTGAATGAGGGTGGCACGGGAGGCAGCCGTCTTCGCACACCCAGAAAAGAAGGTGCTCTTTGTCCACCCACCAAGTGAGAAAGCGAGCTTTAGGTGTGGATGGCGCTCACGTAGAATACGGAAAGCGCCGATGCCTCCGCGCTGGTTTTCGGGAGTTTCCCATGACATGCCAAGATCGGGGTATACGATCTGGTAATCTGACCACTCGTCGAGAGAGTGCACCTGACAATCGGACTTTACGTCAAAAAATGCGTAATGGACATGGGTGATCGAATCAAACTTCATGTCGGCTGGAAAGAAGTTGCGACCGTAAATGGCCCAATTCGCATAGTATTGCACTACTCGCGGTGCTGACGGGCTCGAGACAGGTGTTGGTAGCGGGGGAGTAGCCGTAGGTGACGGCCGGGGCTCATTCATCGTTGGTGGTGAGGGTGATGGGGACGTGGCCCGAGGCGGTGGAGAAGAGAATAGGCCACTCGGTGGCGGAGACGATCCGCCTGCGCCGATGTCCCCGCCGCATTCAGGCGTTGCTCCACAGAGAACACCGGGAGACGCAGGGCACCACGCATCTGCATAGCAATACGTCCCATCTGGGCAGCCGTTGTCGGGCGGATGCACCTTCCAGCAAGGGGTACATACATCTACGTTCGAGCCACACCAGCCAATGTACGGGGGTTGAAAGTTGGGGGGTGGGGAACTGCTTGGTGGCGAGCCGACAAGCGGTGCAGGTGACGGACTCGTCGACGTCGGTGGCGAAGGCTTGGGGTAGTTTGCGAGAACGGGCGGTGGCGACAGACTTTGTGGCGATGCGAGAGGCTGCGGCGACGGGCTCGGCACGGTAGCTAGAGGTGGCAGAGATGAGGACGGCGAGGTTGCCAGAGGCGGCGGTGACGGGCTCGGCGAGGACATGAGCATAGGGGGTGATTGGGCTGGTGGTGGCGTTGTCCCCATGCATTCAGGGGTTGTACCACAAAAGACGCCGGGATGGCCCGGGCAGTAGGCGGATGCGTAGCAATAAGCACTCTCGGGACAGCCGTTTCCGGGCGGGTGTACCGCCCAGCATGGTGTACACGCATCGACGCCCGTGCCTTGACACCATCCGATGTATGGAGGGTGGTTGGCCAGTGGCGGTGGCGATGCACCACCAAGCGGCGACGACGAGGGCGGAGGAGGTGACTCGATCGAGGAAGTTGGCGATGGCTCAGGCGACGGCGGAGGTGATGAGGCGGTGGAAATATCACAAGTGAACTTCTCCGGAGCGAGTTTGCAAGCAGGTCCGCCTGTCGCTCCACAATCTGTGCAGTGAGCACAGAGCCGAACACTGTACGAAGTCGAATCCGTCGAGACAACCGCATAGTGAGATTCGCAAACGGAAGGATCCTGGCGACGAGCTGCATCACTGTTGCACCACTCCGCAGGCTCGAGAGCTCGGACATCTGTTTTGCCCGCGAGAACGCTAAGACAATCAAGTGGAGGCGGCGATGGCGACTTGGGCGATAGAACAGAAGGGCTGGGTGAAACGAGCGAGGGTGATGGCGATGGCGATGGTGATGGCGACGATGCCATTGGTGGCGGTGGGCTTGGTGTCTGAGTGAAAAGGCAATTTTCGGATGGCGTTCCGCCGCCACACGAGCTGCAATCGCACGAGCACTCGGAGAGCAGCACACCGGCCGGAAAATTTGGATCTGGCATCGAGCAAGAGGCTGACGCATCGCATGCTCCGCACCATGCCGCACAAGCATCTGTGAAGGATTGGCATTCCTCGATTTCCTCAGTGCACACGAAGCCGGACTGCGGTCCGCACGCACTGGGAGCGCTGCCACCGCACTCGGGCGTCTCGCCGCACTGGATGGGGTAGTTGCAGTAGCTCGATCCCCAGCAGGCTCGTCCATCCGGGCAGTCTGCGCTCGTCGCACAAGGGATGCAGTCGCCTCCCGTGTAAGGATTGCTGCACCAGTATGGCTTGTCGCTTTCTCCCGATCCCGACCCCGATGCGCCGTCCGAGCCAGCCGACGAGTCTGTAGAAGCCGTTGGGCCTGGAATGGAGCACCCGACGTCGCCCACGTATCCAGTTGGCTTGATCTCCACGTCGGCGCAGTTCCAGAAGACCTCCGGGTAGGCATCATTTGAGTTGGCCGTGATGTAGGTCCACTGGAGCACGCACCGCTCGCACTCAATGCCCTCGGGCACCTTCAGCACGATCACGAAGTCTGCGCGGCTAGATGCTCGTTCCATGACGTAGCGGTCGGTGTTAGCGTCTGGTGGACTGCACGCGCCACCGCTATTGCAGCATGAGCCGTGCGGCCATGCAGTGTTCGGGGAAGACGCCGTAGGGTCTGGATGACCAGCACTAGTTGAGCACTTGAAAGCACCGCCAACAGCGTTGTAGTTGATTATCTGGTCGTAGTCGGGCGTCGAGGGGTCGATCTCGAGGATGTGCTCGTTGAGAAGCTCTTGTGTGATTGCGATGGACTTGTCGGTTCCACCATCCACTGGTACAGCAAGGCGAAACTCAAACCACCCAGCATGGTACGCTGTGATGAGGACGCTTACCTCCATCAGCCCACCGCTCACGAAGGTTCCACGAGGCTACGAAGGCAAGGTGCAGCAGTCGTTGTTAGCAGAGATCATCCCGATCGTGCAGGACCAATCCGACGCAGAGCACGAGGAGGGCAGCCTACGCACATTGGTTGGTCCATAAGAGCCTCCGGCCATGAAGTGGTTCTCAAGCGATCCGCCGCACAAGTCATGAGAATTTGGAGCGGCGTGTGCTGGGTTGCGTCCGCCCCCATTAAGGCTCTGTGCGTTTCCGTAGCCTGCCGCATAGTTACTCCCCGCGGCACCCATCCAGGTCGTCCACTCATTCCCTGGGATGGGTGCGCCCCGGTTCTGTCGTGGTGAGGGGCAGGTGAGCAGCCCGTGTGCGGCCGTGCCCTCGAGGAGGAGGAGCTGGAGGAGCGAGGCGAGGGCGCATCGGAGGTGACGCATGAGTCAGGAGTGGACGCGAGAGACCGGCGGGCGGCACGGTGGTGTGCGGTGGAGGGCTGCAGAGGGGGAGGGAGAGAGGGGGCTCAGATCGCTCGCTCTCTCTCTCTCTCTCTCTCTCTCTCTCTCTCTCTCTCTCTCTCTCTCTCTCTCTCTCTCTCTCTCTCTCTCTCTCTCTCTCTCTCTCTCTCTTCCCCCCCCCCCTCTCACTCCCCCCCCCCCCCTCTTTTCCCATGTAGTTGACGACTCTTTTCTTTGTCCTCTCCGGTGTTTCTGGCCTTCCAGTCTGGCCGCCCTCCCCCCCCCTCTCCTGAGAGCGAGGAGAGAGAGAGAGGGGGGGCCGACTCTCTCCGGCGAAACAGCGGGCGAGCGGAAGATTAAAGGAAGCGCCTACTGCCCGAGGGTGACCTATGGAATCGTCAAGATGAGAAGAAGAGAGAGGAGAAGGGAGAGAGAGAGAAGAGCATGGGAGGGAGAGGAACAAAAACCGAGAGAGGGCGCACGAGAAGTTGGATGTGAGAGCAGGGAGTAGAGAGGGTGACGGGAGCAGAGAGAAGAGAGACGAGAGCGACGGGACGAGAGAAGGGGGCGCGCGAGAAGAGGAGAGAAGAGAGAAGAGGGAGGAGAGAGAGAGGCACGAGGGCGGAGAAGTGAGCGCGGGGGCGGACCGTTGGGAGCAGCGGCGCCCGCCGGAGGGTCCGAGAGAGAGGGCCGACAGGTCCTTCTTCGGCGGTCGGTGGCCTTCAGGTGGAGAGAGAGAGAGTGGGACGGATGGGGGGGGGGGGGGGGGGGGGGGCGTGGGACGCTGAGAGGCTAGAGGTTGGGAGGGAGAAGACGGCTGTCTTCCCCCTACTCTTCATTCACCCCATATACGTGACTACGTACGAATCCGAGTGGTGAGGGTTTCATAGGCGCTCCAAGGAGATGGCGGGCATGGCTTCATGCTTGCATCCCTTCGCAGGCGACGTGAGCGGCACTCCCTTCCTGTGGCGCCGGCGTGGCGGGGCCGAGCGCTACACGCGTGCGGGCTCCTCGTTACATCCAAAGAAATATATACGGTGTGAGGTGCGGGAGAGAGGCGAGCCACTCACGAGAATTTTATTCTCGTGTTTGCGTGAAAGATCAGAACCACTTGTAGATGAATGTAGGGATGGCGATGGCGGCCGTTGCTGATTGATTGCCTCATTGCCTGCCTGCCAGAGGCCAGAGGTCAGCGCGGCCGCCACGGCCATTTCTGGCGATGCCCACATGTGACATGTGAGAAAGTTGATCCTACCATCTGTGCGGGACCGTTGGATGCGATGGATTCACGAACGCCTCGGCTCGTGACTCGTGCATGCCCCATGCCCCATGGCCCCCCCCTCCCCCCTCCCACTCGTCACTGTGACGAAAGGGGGGGGGGGGGGCAGCCACCGCTCCCAGCTGCGCCCGCCTTTCGGCTCTCGCGAGCTTTGACGTTACTCTCCTCGGCTCTGCCATTGCTACTCCCTGAAAGAGAAGGGGGCGTCGGCTGCAAACTATGGTGACGGCCTCCCTGTATTACTGAGCGAGCGATCTCCTCATCTCGTCACATCTCGTCGGGCCCTCGGGCCATCTCGTTACATCTCGTCGGGCCTTCACTCAGGCCATCTCGGATCGGTACTCATACTCAGAGTAGTGCCTTCCTCTGTTGAGCGGGTATAGGTTGAGCGGTTGAGCCCGTCTTTCTATCTAATCATTTTTTTCTGGCCCGCCTCCCGCCAAACAACCTTCATCCTCTCCGTCGCCCCTCAAATGTGTGGCAACATTCGATTCGTCATGGCTGCACGAAGGCGCGGGTGCAACGGCTAGAGGTGGTCTAGGATATCCACAAATTCTCGCCCAAATATCACATTTCCCTCAAAAATATCCAAGAAATATCCAAGCGCCAGCCCAAATATCCCAAAATATCTCAAAACGACTAAGTGCTCCTCGCACTTGTACCAATTCGCCGCCTGCCGCCACCTGCCACACCCCCGCGGGCAGATCAAACACCACGCAAACAGTTGCTGAGGAGGGGGTGGGGAGCCGCTCTCAGCTTGTCCGTGTTCAAGGAACTCTCTCACAACAAGCAACAAAAGTGGGTCTCACGCGTCGTCACCCTTTTGGCTGTCGCCCTAGCGCTTTGGTTGCGTGCTTCTTTTGGAGGTGGCCACGGTCCCGTCCATCTGGATCTACCCTTTTCGTGTCCTCTCTTCTGTGGACCCTGTCTACTCTTTCCCACTCCCTCTCTATTCTCCACTTCTCCGCGCTTTTGTGTCCACTGTTGTCCCCCTCCCGCCCTGGTGTTTCTCCCGCTTTTCTGCCATTCCAATCCTCTTGTTGCTCTTTCAACTCTTGCTAGTTCATCTCCGCTCGATGCCTTTGCTCATCGATTTGCTGCCTATCCTCCCATCCTCAGTGCCGAGCCCGGGGCTGAGCGTGCCTCGTCGCCGCCCGCCGTCATTGTCGCTAGCTCAAATGCTAACCTAGTGTAAGGTGCTGCCTCCGTTGTGATCAACATGCCGTCATCCGCTAAGGAGCAAGGAAGAAAGAGGATGCAGCAACAGGCGTGGAAATAAAGGTAGAAAGATCAACGTCGTCTTCTGCTTTGCGGGTTGGCTCGGTTTGTGAGGTTTGCTAAGAGGCGATGCGGTGTGAAGTGGAGTTGTCTACAACAATCACCAAATTGGTACGCGGGCCCTAAGCGCCCTTGTCGATGTTGATGTCGGTGTATGCCAACAACTGCAGGCCCCCCACACGGAAACCCCCCTAGTCATCATCAGGTTCGATGGGTGGCACAATCGCCGCGGATGCAACGCTATCCTCAGGATCCAAGCGTTGCAGTTGAACTCCAGTGGCTGCGCGCCCCTGTTCAGGAATAGCAGCGATACTCTGACGAACAGCGGTGCCCTTTTGCGTTATAAAGAGCACTTGGTCATCCGTGCGCGCCTGGGTCAGCGCGACTAGTTCGTCAGAGTCATTCTTGAATTTGATGGCTATCATGCCTCGTCCACCACGCCCCTTAGGTGGGAATGCGTCCACACACACTCGCTTGCCGTAGCCTCCTCGCGTGACCGCCAAGAGCATCTCACCCCCGTCCTCTACCAAAGCTTCTGCCGCACCGCCAACCTGGTCCGAACCTCTTACAAGTGCCTGTGCCTCAGGGTCCTTCTCACCCGGTCGTCGCACAATGTCCATATCGGCAATCGCGTCACCTGGCCTCAACGCGATGGACTTGACGCCACGTGAAGCACGGCCCGACGCCCGCAGCTGCTTGGCATCTGTTTGGAAGCGAAGCGCTTGACCAAGACGTGAACAGAGCAGGACCGAGTCGTGCTCCGTGCACACGCCCGCGTGAGTCAGCTTGTCGTCCTGGCTCAAAGAAACCGCGATGAGACCGCGCGCAGTAATACGTTCGAAGGCGGCGAGTGGCGTCTTCTTGATCAGGCCGTTCCTAGTGAGAAGCACGAGGAAGGTGTCGTCCGAGAAATCAGAAACCGGAAGCAACTTGGCGATGGTCTCATCCGGATCAATTGGAAGCAGCTGCTGAAGGAGTACACCACGCGCCGTGCGAGAGGCCACCGGCACGCGAAACGCCTCAAGCGCATACGCAATCCCACGCTGCAAGGCGTTGCAAGAAGGAGATGGATGGAAGGTCACACGGTCAGGCTACTTGGTGTGGGCTGCAGTAGCATCGTTTCTATTCGTCATGTTCATAGAGCTCTGACTATGTATTGTGAGGGTTGTCTGCAGATGTGCGCGTTGCAAGAAGAGCACAGGTGGGCGTGGCGTATCACCTGAGAGATACAGAGTATGGTGTCGTGCGTGTCGCAGGCAAAGATTCGAGCAACCGCATCCCCATCTCCAAGGTTGGCCATGCCAGCTTTGCCGCGTGTGCCCCGCCTTTGAGCCTCAAACTCATTGATGGGCATCCGCTTGACGAAGCCGCGAGCGGACTGTGGGGAGATGGGGTGGGGAGGAGGAGGGGGGCGGGACAGAATTATGGGGTCGTCAGTGGGTGAGACAGGAAGTCCACACAGTTTGGACTGACCCATCGGGCATCACTGGATATACAACACTTGGCTAGCGAGCTCTAACCGTCGAGCACGAAAAGCACGGCCACCACGTGTTACTGCGCACCTGGACGATCACACAGGCCTCTTTTGGTGTGAGATCCATGTCGGAGAGCTCCTCGTACTCCACTTCGATAGATGAGCGTCGAGGTGTCGCATGCGCCGTCTTGAGTTGGGTCAGCTCCTCTGAAATGTAGGCCTCCACATTGGCGCGCTCACTCAAGAGCGCGGAGAGGCGTACAACGTCGGCCTCTAGCTCCGCCTCCTCCGCCTCGAGCTTGTCTTGCTCAAGCGCCGTCAGACGGCGCAGCTGCATCGAGAGGATGGCCTCCGCTTGGTCAGCTGATAGCCCAAATTTGGCAGACTGAAGTAACTCTTTGGCATCGGTGGACGATTGCGCGCCACGAATGGTTACAATGACGTCGTCTAGATTCATGCACGCCAGCAACATCCCTCGCACGATGTGCAGACGAGTCTGGAGCAGAGGATAGAGGTAACCGATCAGTGCCCAAACATTTGTCTCGTGAATGATAAGCTCGGATCGCGGCAAGATGGATCTATGCGGTTCTCGGGGTGGACAATGGTGCGAGGCGCGGTGCGATCACTTCCACGTACAAACGGACATGCTGGTAGTGCCAGGGTCGTGCGAGAAGCACACCTCAGCCTTGCGCAACAAGAACTGGGTACGGCGACGAACGCACTCAACCCGAAAATCTAGGAAGGAGCTGAGAGCGCCGCGTAACGTGAGGCGCTCGGGCATTTGCCCGAGGCCACTGACGGCCATCCAGTTAGCCGCAAAGTTCTTTTGGAGCGCCGTCTTCTTGTATAGCTGATTGAGCACAACTAGAGGATCGGCGTCACGACGAATCTGCGACGAGTGCGTTGAGGTGGCCGGTCATTAAGGGAAAGATGGTGCGCTTTTGGCAGTAGCCATTCGTTGGATCGCGGCGCAAGGTTCGACGCTGCACGTCGATGTCGTTCCGACACGGTGAGCAGCCTGGCATTTGGGGTAGTCTAGATAGAGTTGCGCACCTCGAAAACTACCCGCACTCCTTTGAGCGATGATTCATCCCGGATATCGGAGATGCCTACGAGCTGTTTTGCGTTCACCATCGAGGCAATTTTCTCCAGCAGCGCGTTCTTGGCAGTGCCGTATGGGAGCTCAGTGACCACGATGCCTTGACGTGAAGAACGACCGCGGGAGGCGGGGAGTGCCTCTATCGACGTCTTTGCACGGGTGACCACTGAGCCTTGCCCTGTTTCATACATGGACTTCGCACCGGAATTGCCCATGATAATGCCGCCCGTGGGGAAATCAGGCCCCGGCAAGAGCTGCAATAGACGCTCATCGGAAACATTGGGGTCCGCAATGAGAGCTTGCATGGCATCGATCAGTTCGCCCAAATTGTGCGGGGGTATATTCGTTGCCATACCCACTGCAATGCCCGACGCGCCATTGAGGAGCAGCATGGGTACTCGCGCGGGCAGCACTACGGGCTCCACCTCGGACGCGTCAAAATTGTCCGTGAAATCTACGGTTTCATATCCGATATCCGACAACAGCGCGTCGCGAGCAAGAGGGGCCAGCCGGCACTCGGTGTACCGCATTGCAGCTGGTGGGTCCGGGTCGATGGAGCCAAAGTTTCCGTGCCCGTCAATGAGCGGGGCGCTCAATGAGAAGTCTTGTGCCATCCTCACGAGCGCGTCGTAGACAGACTGGTCGCCGTGGGGATGGTACTTTCCAAGCACCTCGCCCACGACCTTCGCGCACTTGCGATGCTGACCTTCCGGCGACAGGTTGAGTTCATGCATCGCATAGAGGATCCGGCGGTGGACTGGCTTGAGACCGTCGCGCAGGTCGGGCAGCGCCCGCGCCATGATGACAGACATGGCGTACGCCATGTACGAGTCGGCCATCTCCTTGTGGAGCACGGCCGGAATCACGTTGCTCTCGTCGTCCTCAGCGAGTGTGAGCGTGGAGCCTGGCGGTGGAGGCACGCCCTCGGCGCCCTCGGCCGCACGATAGTTGCAGAGCGCTCCTCGGTCTTTGTGCTGCCGTGGTGTGAGCGGCACGTGGGGTACGAGCGATAGGACGAGCAGAGTGAGCGGCATCATGCTCGTCGACCCAAGCGCAAGCGGATGCGAACCGTCGAGCCGCCGATGGAGATGGGCGATGGAGTGGCGCGAGGGAGGCGAGCGAGGGCTCCGATGGGTGGACGACCACGCGGGAGCCGATGCGCCCGAGAGGGAAGGGAGAGAGAGAGAGAATGGGAGAAGGGGGAGGAGAGGAGGGAGAGAGGAGGGAGAGAGCAACGCTCTACTCTTACTTTAGAAATGCCTATTCTAGTGCGCGACGCACGGTGTAGGAGTAAAGTACTACTACACTGTACGCGTCGGCTCAGGTGTCGTTCCGTCAATAGTGGGACATCAGTCGAATTGAGCGATCAAATGTCCACAGTTGTATTGTAGTTGTTTAACATTAGATCTTGTTAAAATTATAAGAGAGAGACGCCGTCAAAGCTTCTTCGCTAATCACATCGGTGCACGCCGTGCATGGGCACGGCGCGATGTGCATCGGTCCCCCCGCGGATACGCCGTGCGTGCGCATGTCAACCCGTTCCATATGTGTAGCCCCTGCGGCCCACAACTACGTAAACTGGCCATATACGAGATGTTTCGTTACGCAGCGCCTGTGATGACTTGCAATCACATGTGCACGCCGTGCGTGGGCACGGCGCGATGTGCACCGGCGCCCCCCCCGCGGGGGCGCCGTGCGTGCGCCTAGCAACTTCCAGGAAGGTGCACGCCGTGCGTTCACTCTTTTCGCGGGGGAACTCGGGGCGTGGAGGACGGGCGGAACCCCCCGTGGGACCGGTTGATTATTACCGTATATGACGAGAACATTAACGTAAACGGCTGGTCTGGTCTTCGGATATCTCTCTCTCTCTCTCCCGCTCCCCGGAGGGGTTCCCCCCTCTCATCGGCCTACCAGAGTGAGAAGGCTCCTACTGGCTGTCTCCCTCCTCCTTCCTGCTCTTCCTCCTGCCCTGCCCTTCCTGCCCTTCCTCCTGCCCTGCCCTTCCTGCCCTTCCTCCTGCCCTTCCTCCTGCCCTTCCTCCTGCCCTTCCTCCTGCCCCTTCCTCACCTACTACCCAACGTTTCCTCTTCTTCTTTGCTCGTCCATCGAAATGCTCATGCAGACACCGGTCACCACAAGCGCTGCATCGCCAGGCGCTCACTCCAACCAGTTTCAACTCGAAGAGCGCTCCCAGACTTCCACCAAGCGCAAATGCACCCAGGAGGGAACCGACTCCAGTGTCGAGCCCGCGGTCAAGCGAACTCTCACGCCGTACACCCAGAGTGCACACATCGTCGCTCTCGACGTTCTGATCAAGAGCGCCATCCTACTCGACGACCCTGACCATGACATGGAACTGGTGTTCGAGGCCAAAAAGCAGGAATTGCTCCAACGTTTCCCCATGGCTCACCCCAGGGTACAGCGGTTCCTCTCGCTCATCCAGAAAGCACCCCCCCACTCTTGTCCAATCTTCAACCAACTTCAATTCATCGTCGCAGCAGTCGAATGCCAGCCAGATGTGCGCTTCCACTCAAGTAGCCTCCCGCTGCTCATGGAAGCTATTCTGATGGTCATGCTTTCAAATATACTCGGCAACTGCCCCCCATCGTCTCGCTTGCGCCCCATGTGGCATTGGACTGGGCAATCTTCGAAAGTGAACATTTTGAGCGTCGGCCTTCTTGAACAGGAGAGCATTGCAAGCCTCTTCCGACAGCTGGGCGTAGACCTCGTCGAAGGGTGAGGGACTGAAGTGCGCGGCGCGCGCAAAGGTAACATAGAGACGTAACTCGATCAAATGTCCACAGTTGTATTGTAGTTGTTTAACATTAGGGTGTGTGCGAAAAGTTTTTTTCACCCGTGATGACAATAATACAATGGATATCAGAGCACGTGGAGCAATAACATCCGCTGTAAATTCTCTACTACCCAATGCCGGGGGTCTGTGCTCAGGTGTTTGGAGAAAGGGACGTCTGTAGTGTGAACTGGTGTTTTGTGTCCGCTTAGCGTTTTCGCACATAACGTTAACAAGATCTAATGTTAAACAACTACAATACAACTGTGGACATTTGATCGCTCACTATTGACGGAACGACACCTTTGGTGAGTCCAACTCTCTCCCTGTGCGCACTCACGAAATACTTTCGTTACACGTCTTTAGAGGCGAGCACCATGCCGATCTACCGTATCAGGAGCAAAAATGTATACGATGTTATTGGGCTTAAAAAGGCGATACAAATATTTCTTCTTGTGTCTTTGGTTATCATCTCCTTATCATTCGCCTTGACCGTGGCATTCTCGCAGCATTCAGACTTGGACTTCGCCATAAAGACTGGAATCGGGCTGTCAGTGGGCGTCGCACTGACCTTTCTTGTCTTCTTTACGTTGTGGAAAACGAAACAATGGCGTTTTAGCCGGCCGAAGGGTAAGGTCCTCAGCTCAAAAGGGTAGAATGAAGAAGATGAAAACTCAGCACGCGTAGCTGGGTATAATAGACCAAAAAGAAAACAAATAATATTGAGCCTTGAATTGGGTAGTAGAGAATTTACAGCGGATGTGATTGCTCCACGTGCTCTGATATCCATTGTATTATTGTCATCACGGGTGAAAAAAACTTTTCGCACACACCCTAAAATTATAAGAGAGACGCCGTCAAAGCTTCTTCGCTAATCACATCGGTGCACGCCGTGCATGGGCACGGCGCGATGTGCATCGGTCCCCCCGCGGATACGCCGTGCGTGCGCATGTCAACCCGTTCCATGCGTGTAGCCCCTGCGGCCCACAACCAGAAAAGGGTTTCGGCAGGCGCACGCCGTCCACACTTTGCCAAGATGCGTGTGCCTCGAGCTCCGCGGCGCATGGTTCCTCCCGGCATCGGAGGCAGACGCAGCGCGCAAGCACAGGGGGGATGCCGGGAGGGGGTGGGGGGGGAGCCTTTCTCCAAGCACCTGAGCACAGACACTGTGGTCTATTTCCGTGACACACTCCTTGGTACCCAGCGAGCAGCATTTGCATGCACGCTAGTTCATATTATTGTCATCAAGGGTGAAAAAAACCTGTCGCACACACCCTAAGCCCGCTGCCGCGTATACAATAAAAGACCAACTAACGTCTGAGAACGCTCAAGTGGACGCAAAACACTAGTTCACTCCCCCATTCTGCTTCCATTCCACTGCCGGAGATTATAATAAAACGATATTCACACCCTCGTGTAAACCACTTCACACCCTGAGCAAACACCCTCTTCATGCCCTTTTCAAGCCTTGCACACACGAGTGCGCGGCTTGCCGTACGTCTTTTTGCAATCGCGGCAGAGGCCGTTCCACTGGCTTAGCTGATCTTTCGCGTGCACCTTCATGGTCTCGTTGTCGCGGAGTTCCTGGAAGTTGCTATGCGCACGCACGGCGCCCCGCGGGGGGGGAAGTCGATGTGCATACGCACGGCGTGCACAATGATTGCAAGCAATCACACGTGCTGCGCAAACGAAACATCTCGTATATGGCTACTTTACGTTAATGTGGGCCTTAGGGGAAAAAGTTTCAATGCGCACGCACGGCGCCCTCGCGAGGGGGGAAGTCGATGCGCATACGCACGGCGTGCACAGTGATTGCAAGTAATCACATGTGCTGCGTAAACGAAACATCTCGTATACGGCGACTTTACGTTAATGTGGGCCTTAGAGGAAAAAGTTTCTATGCACATCTCGTATACGGCGATTAGCTTTGTTTTGTACCACTATTGTTAATAACTAAAAAGAAAACAGATATGTTGAAAAACCACCTGGTCCTCTTTTGACGGAACGCGACTTTCTTGGCCGCCATCGCGTCGCGAGGTCACCTTTAAACATAGTTTGAGACTTGTAGTCAGATGATCATGTTCATGTAGAAAAAATCTGAAGATTCTGGGTTACACGCCTACTATCCTAAGGTACCCCTTGCACTGTCCTGACAACGCCCTTCTCTTCCCTCCCTCCATCTCCTCCCCTGCCCCCCTTCGTTCCTTTTTCTTCAGAGTGTCCTGTGTCCGGGGTCCGGCCCTGGTGCTGGTGATGGTGCACTACCAAGGGCCCAGTTCAGAGCATGGGCATGGGTTCTGGGCAGGCCTTATGTACGTCTTATTTGTTGCGCGTGATCGTATGGGTAGGCGTGGGTGTCCCTAAGTTTCGCTTGAGGGATTTGGCCTCGCTACTGCTACTGCGTTGTGTGTCTAGCGTGTCTTGCTCGTGTCTAATGTAGCTCGGGCTTGTGTGTGCTGTGTGTTTCGGGTTACTCCACGATGTACGATGTGCGCCACCCTCAGCTTAGTGGCAAGCTCGAGGAGTTCCGCGCTGGGGGTCAGTTCTTCGTTTGAGTTTACTGTGTATAGTGGATGTATATCGTTCATGTCAATTCAATCCTCTTTTTATTCATCGCCTGTCTGCCCATACCCGCTTGGGCGGTTCTAGCCGAATCGGTTGTGTTGGCAAAGAGGAGTGTGATCATGTATCATGTTCATGTGTCATCATCATGTACATGTATCATGTTTCATGTGGTAGTCAGTGGCGGGTCACTGCCACTGTCAGCCGCTAGGAGAGCTGGCCTGTCCATGTGGCATGTGGCTACGCCTATCTGCTCCGCCTTCTACTACCTGCACCTACTCTAGTTTGCCTTGCCTCTTGCGCCTTGGTGAGGGGTAAGGCTAAGGCCGCAGCCGCTATCTGCGCACCGCTATAAACGCCAATGGAATACAGCAAGTTGAACGCTTCCAGCAAGCGCATTTCCTCCACAATGAATAATGAAAGTACACATCTTGGTAAGCAGCGTCGCGCGTCCGTGACCTCATCTTCCCCACTGGCGCCTCCCCATCCCCAAGCTCAGTGTCACGAGACACCAATGCGCAAGGACTGCACAAGAGCAAGAGCTGCAATAACTGGTCTTTTGATTAGGGAGATTGAGCGGTCGGAACTCTTGTATACATGTAAATGAAATTTCGTGAGCGATAGAACGGGAGAGTATGAGAGTGCCGCTCTCATCCTGGTTCCTCAAGCATAACACGGTGGTTGAGCTTGGCGCGGAGTACCTCGGCGTGTTGGCATGATTCCTACACCAATGGTTAGCAAGCACAGGCAAGGTGCAAGGTGTATGTGTGCCAAGGCGCGAACACCACACCGCCCTAGACAGATGGTGCGCACATTGCAAAGTGATCTCGGGAGTTGACTTCAAAAGATGTGGGTAATAGTCAGCAAATCCGATTCCAGAAGAATAGGAGCAACTGAGAACAGTGCGTTGATTCCAAAGGCCGTCCATGTGTCCCGGAAAAGCCTGGCAACCGCCACGATTTCGCCCGAAGCTCATCCTAGCCAACTTCCACACGACCTACTCTGCGTGCGGCCGCCTGCTGGTGTGCGATTGGCGTAGAGTCGATTGACCTTGCCGCATTGGTGCAACTGTCAACGCTCCACATCGAATCTTGTTCAAATTGAGCCGAAGCCTGTGGATGGATGGGATTGGCAACGAACTTGGAGATGCTGGCGTTTGGGATAGCCCTACAGCCATGCCACTTCGATGGGTCTTTGATGTACTGTGCCTGCCGCACCTGATGTCTGTCGCTATATTAGCGAACCAATCGCACAGGAGCGCGAACGCAACGATGGAGTCGATGGCAACCGTCAGGGTCACTTCAACGTATGAAGTGAAGCAAGCGTAGAAGGCCAACTGCACAACGCGGTAGGAATCGGCCCACGTGACGAAGAAGTGGCGCATCTTGCAGAGAACAAATGGCCCTGCTTGTCCAAACACAAAGAGCTGCGCACGAGCCTACAGAAAGATCGGGGCACTATGTGCATGAGGTCAGGTGCTTCTTGTCTGGTTCGCAGTACTACGCGTGGGAGGGAATGCATCCGTGGATGTAAGCGCCTGCCGCTACGGAAGAGCGAGACGAGCACTGCTGTGAATGAACTTTACCTCAGAAGCGAGCAGAAGCTCTTCTATGCAGAAGACCTGTCTGGCCGATGTTGGAAGCAGCCCATCGGATCCACCCAGCACGATTATCAACAGCCAGCTGAGCACCTTGTACCATTGAGCGCACTGCAGCCACACGTATAGGAGCGACCACTTGTGAGAGATGCCAGCTGGATGCGGGTTGCCCGCCTCATCGGCGCCGTCCGCTGCATCTCCTGCCGAATCTACAGCACTCTCGGTCACGTCCCAAACGCTCTGGACCACAGACTTAATGAGCTCCGAGAGGTGTGCAGGCAGCCATGCGAGCGCGCCTTGCAATGCGGGCACGTGTTGCTGCACAAAGGATCGCCTTGGGGAAACCAGCAAGGGTGGCCCGGTCCCATTTTGGTATACATCCCACCAGTGAGTGAGTAGCCATGTCCACGTCAGCAGACAGGAGACGAGCAACGGTAATAGAAGCAGGAGGAAGTGGCAATGGCGCAACAGGAGCTGCTGGTCAGTCGAGGCGACGCGCAGCAGGTCACGCCACGGGAGGGTGGCGGCGGCATCTCTCTCGACAATGCGGTATTCGGCGAGGCAGATGGGACATGAGACAGACAGCGTGGACGACGGGCGGCGCGCGAGCGACTGAAGGCAGTACGTCTCAAGGCAGCCCTTATGGACATACTGATTGGTGCCAACGCACTCACACGGTGCGATCATCCCGTGCTCACTCGCCTCGTCCTCTAGGCAGATCCAGCAGCGGTGCTCGTCGGCACCGCTCGGGGCGGGCGACGAGCTCATCGCGCAGCGGGAGGAGGGACGACAGGCGAAGAGGGGGAGGGAGTGGGGAGCAAGCGAGGAGCGGAGCGTGGAGGGGCCAGGGCACGCGTGTGCCGCGCGGGTGATGAGAGAGGGGGGGGCCGCGAGCGGCGGGCCTCTCTCCCTGTGTTCCATTCCATCCCTCTCCTCTCCCCTCTCCCACATCTCTTCGTCTCCGTCGTCGTCCCACTCTATTTCGAGTACTACTACTTCAAACTCTTCTCTCCATCCTTTTCTTGTCTTCTTCTAGAGTATCTCTCGTCTACAGTAGCTCTAGAGTTTGAAAGGATAGACGGACAGACGATGGATGGATAGATTGTGTTTAAACATAAACCACATGTTGTTGTAGAAACCTCAGTCCTACTCTGTGTGTGGCAACGTCGTCCTTGTCTAGAGTCACTGTATCGCCGTCACGAGCGCTAGACGCTAGACGCACGATGTCACCTTTGATCTACACAATGCTCAACCTACTTTTATAAGTGGGGGTCAATGGGGGCCTCGCGCCCCCCTCTCTCCATCGCGGACACCCCCCGGGGTGGGCCCGTACAATCAACCCCAGCCCCTGCCCTTTGGCAGGGGCTGGGCAATCAACACTCTGGCCCAGACCCCTAGTGGGCGCGGGCCGAGACTCGCACTCCCACGCCCAGCATGGGCCTGCCCTCGAGCTGACTCCCCCCCCTCCCCTGGTCGCCAGGCATACAGAGGCCACTGGGAGGCTCCAATGGCCAGCGTGGCAAGCGTGGGAGAGGCAGGGGGGGCCAGGGGCTGAGCCCCAGCCTCCACTGCCCCCTGAGCTGCCCTTGCTGGCCCTCTGGGAGCCCCCAAAGGCCCTCTGAGAGCAGGCCGTGGCGCGCCGCATGGCGACGCGCCGCAGGGAGAGGGGCGGAGGAGAATGGAGAGAGGGAGAGGGGGGAATTTGCGCCCCCCCGATGGAGTGCGGTAAGAAACGGGCCCCGTTTGCGTTAGCAAACGGGCGAAGGGGGGCGGCTGGCGACAGGAGGGGCGAGAAGAAGGGAGTGGCTCAAGACGTCCCTGTGGCAGGTATCGGGGGGCGCAGTCATTTATTTCTTCGAGGACTGCTCGCGGCGCGAGCTGTAAGGGCCGTCCTGCTTCACGACGAGAGGTCCCTCCCCCCCCCCCGGTGTTTTTCCCCGGAGAGTCGGCCGGCGTCGACCGGTCCGCCTCAATGGGTTTTCCCTCATTGTAACTTGTGGGGAGTTATAATGGGAGCCGGGGGTTTGCGAGGGGGGAGATTTGAAGGGATGCATATGTGTATGTGTCTGTGCCATCACTCCAAGGCGTGCGGGCAAGTGCGCTGAGGGGTGTCGTGATAGTACCGGGCTAGTGGGAGTAGTGGTACTAACGCTCAGTTGTTTTATTATTATTTGATCTACACAATGCTGCTATCTATTATTCACAGACCACCACACGGGTGGATCAAATGTCAAATGTCAAACAAATGTCAAATGAGAAGGTGAAGAGTGAAGAGGTGCAACTTGAGGTTCCCTTTTCCCTTTCCCTTTTCCAATTCTAATCATTAATTATAGGGCGGTCAAACACTATTCTTACTTATACGGGTGTAAAGCTAGGTGAGGATGAGAAGTGAGAAAGTTTGGATTGAGGAAATAGAGGGTTTTTGAGGGAACTCAAGAGTGACTCAACTGTGGGCGACTCAACTGCGTTACTGCGTTGGCGCGCTGTTGAGTCACTGTTGAGTTCGCAATCCAAAATACCGTTGAGGCGAACACGCCTTATTAACAATGGTGCATCCCAAGAAATCTCCCGCCACCCGGAAGGCGGAACCGCGGGGGAACTGTGTGAGCGGCGCCCTCGCGGGCCGGCCATGCCCACCCGTCCGTACACCGCGCGAGAGCTGGAGGCCTCCAGGCAGGCCTTGGTGCTGGCGCTGGAGGAGATGGATGAGAGGGCGCGCAAGAGGGCGCGCTTCGGGCCCGACGCCGCGCGAGACGACTTCTGGGAAGACGTCTTCTTGGCTCTGGCTACCGAGCCGCTCGCACGGACGATGCGCTCGCGCATCGGGCCGGAGCGGCTTTCCATTGCGAGGCTGGAACTGGAGGCGACAGCAGCTGGCGGCGGCGGCCACGTTGTAGTGCGCGACGTGTACGCACGCTTCGGCCCCATGAGGCTAGGATGACCTCTCGCTCAGAAACATCTCCGGCGAGGCTTGGATCGACGGGATGGCGCCGAGCCGCCGGATTTGGAAGCGAGCGGAGGCCCGCGACGGTGGGTGGGGGTTGGGGATCAGAAACAGGCTTGACAGACGGGACAGGAACAGGCGTATTGGGTACGGGGGCCGTGAAAGAGTCGTTGTTTGTTGCTGACGGGAAGATGTCTGAAAGGTCATGGTAGGAGTAGCTCTCAGTGTCTGTGTCTGCCATCGAGCGCTTCGAGCGGAGAGGTAGACTGAGGTTCAGAGGATTGCAACGCGTGGCGTCGGAGAGTAGAGACGAGGCTAGCTAGCGAGCTAGTGGGAGAGAGAGAGAATGAGAGTGAGAGCTTCTTAGGTCCAAGGTAGACACAAGGGGCTACAACGCGGGGACTCAAAAAGCTACTGATCCCCAGAGACACACAAACTAAACCAAACGGGGCGAAAACTAACCACACTTGGATGGACGGCCAAGCGTCGGCACCAAGGCAACTTAGCAGCGCACGGACATGCGACAGAGGGGGGCGGCACAACGACAACGAGGGCAGACCTCGCTAGGGGAGCTGCGACCGAGGTATAACAGAAGACAGACGACAATCGTGGAACGTTTGATGACATCAAGAGAAAGTAGGAGAAGAGGCGATATACCCATCAACGAGACCTTGAGACTTAAAATAGCTCACAGGCTAGAAGTAAAAGTCTGTCCTCGTATGGAATACGACACTCCCCGACTAAATTCGAGTTGTCTCGACGAGTTGCATGGAAGGAGAACAGAGTAGCCGAAATAGAAGAAATCCGGAATTAGAACTACAAGGCGAGAGAAATCAAAGAGGTGTCGTTCCGTCAATTGTGGGACATCAGTCGATTTGAGCGATCGAATGTCCACAGTTGTATATAGCAGTATTTTAAAATTAAATGCAGACAACTTTTTTTTTCTGCTTCCCGCGGTGCATGTCCCCCACGGAGTCCCCGCGGGGGGACCCGAGGCACACGCATCTGGCGATGTGTGATTGCCACTCATCATGCACACGGCGTGTGCCTGCCGAAACCCTCTTCTGCGCACCCGTGACGGCGTGTGGAAACTTCCATGCGCACGCACGGAGTCCCCGCAGGGGGCCCGAGGCACGCGCATCTGGCGAAGTGTGATTGCCACTCATCATGCACACGGCGAATGCCTGCCGAATCGTGCGGAAACACACCCATCTGGAGAAACTCCAGAGTCCTCTTCCCAGACGTCTTCCAACACCCCGGTCACTGTTGAGATGCCTCAAAAACCCCCGAATACAAATACACACCGAAGTACAGCGGTAGAAACCCCGGGCCCCGGAAAACACCCATCGAGCACATATTCGATGTCCTTTGAGCCTCAGTCCCCCCCCGGGAGCCCCCACAACGAAGCGTAACCCAAAAACCAAAAACGGCAAAATCGGCCTAAATACACTACTATCTCGGAGAGCCCAAATTCAAAACGACGCTGGCGCGCTGCGAGACCATTCTTGTTCCGGTGTCTGAAAGTCGCGTTCCGTCGAAAGAGGACCAGGCGGTATCACCGATGGTCTCTTGGTCTCTTGCCTCCCCCTTGTCCTCTTTTTACTTCCTAAGTCCAATGGGGCTTCTCTTCACGTAAGGAGAGGCGACGGCCCCCTCTCTTCTTTTCTCTTTCCTTTCCCGCTCACCCCCTCGCCTCCGCCACCGCCGTCTCTTTCCTCCTCCCTCGCCTCCGCCACCGCCGTCGAGTCCGCCTCCGTCTTCCCCGCCGTCTCCTCGTCTCCTCCTCCTCCCTCGCTAGCTACCGCCACCACGCATACGGCGCGGCGTACGATGAAACTAGTCCCATGGTGCACGTGCGCCGGTCAACGGTCAGCTGGCAAGCTGGCAAACTCTGGACTCAGCACAAGAAGGAGGCCGTCCTCTCACGCATCACGGACCTCGTCACCCAGAATGAGGCAAGGGACATCCGGGTCGCCTGCCAACAGAATAACGACATTGATACCATCCACATGATCAAGGCCGCGAAGGGCTTCTTCATCCACGCGGAAGGTGGTTGGATTGGAGGCTGGCCTGGACGGAGGACGGAGAAGATTCATATCGACGTATCTAGGATGAATGCGACATGCGGAGGCGGAGGGGGGGGGGGGGGGAACTACTGCGGAGTGGGGAGGAACTGCAGAGGGGAGTGAAATGCAGAAGGGGGGGGGAAGGAAGGGAATGCAGAGGGGCCCAGTTCTGTTACCTGCATTTCTTACCTTAGACGCATGAACAATTACCGTAGCCGTAGCGGTAAAAATAAAACTCAAATCCTCGAATTTCGAGATGAAAATCGGCGAACCTGGACTTGAGCCCAGGGAGAATCCGAATCTGCACGCCTTGGGCGACCTCGGCGAACGTAGAAGACGGTAGATAGCGAAGAAGGCTCGTACTCGTGCCGAAATATTCATGCCAAAAGGCCTGAATACAACACTGGACACTGGCCAGGTTTTCGCATATGACCTGCCTGCCCAAATTTCTTTCGGAAATTTCGGTGGGTTTGCACTGATTTGCTCGGACATGATTGCCCTAATTTTCGCGAATTTTTTGTTTTCGGAGGTTCGAGCGAGCCCCACCGGGTCGGCCGGTCGGCCACCCGGCCACCCGGCCGCCACCTAACCCACCGCCGTGTTTCACATCTAGGCCGCCACCGGCAACGAGCGAGGTGTTGGTGTTACGCGTTACGCGCGCGCGTGCCGTATAGTGTGCTAGTATGATCAATCGAGTATAGACTTCAGGCATGCAAACAACAGATAGTTAGGCAACACAACTAACGCTAACTCATCGAGAGCGCACACAGAAGCTAGAAACTAGAAACAACCAAAACGATCGCGCTCGTCAATATGTGGACAGTGTGGAAAGTTCTAACGTTCTAACTGGAGCCCCCGGGCCCCCGGGTCGTCACGGGCGCTCAGCGTGTGCTCTCTCGGTCGCCCCCGCGAGGCGCCCCCCCCCCCCCTCCCCCCCCCCTTCCCGCTTCCCCCCCCCTCGCCCCCGGGGGGCCGGCCTCTCCCCCCCCCCCCCCCCCCCCCCTCGCGCGGCTTGCTGTCCTCGTCGCGCGGATGGCCAAGCGGGCTAGGCACGGCTCCGAGCGGGCCACCACGCGCGCCGCGGCCTCGCGCCGTGGCTGCCTGGTGGCCAGCACGCGAGGCATCAAGGCGAGGCACAGGCACCTCCTCAGAGATCTCGCACGCCTCCTGCCGCACGGGCAGCCCCACTCTAAGGTGGACACTGATGAGGAAGGGCTTAGCACGATGCCCGCTCTCTGCGAGCAGAAGCACTGCTCCACCTCGCTCCTGCTCGACGCGCGAGACCCTCGCCGGCTCTACATGTGGGCGGCAGGCTGTCCTGACGGACCTACTGTCATGTTTCGGGTGATGAACGTCCACACGGTGGCAGAGCTCAAGCTCGATGCACGCCGGATCTTTGGCGCGCGCAACGTAGTCGTCTTCGATGAGGCATTCAATGAGGGTGCAGATCGCCGTGTGATGCGCGCATTACTGGCGCGCATCTTTTCAGTGCCTCGGCATTACGAAGGCTTGGACCCTCGTGCGGTCAGCCCCGCCACGACTCCAAGAGCCAGCCAGCAAGCCCCAGCCAGGCATACCATCAACTTTTCGTGGTTGGATGGCAGTATTTGGCTTCGCGTCTACCGGATCGAGGATCATGTCGCACGGCAGGGAGAATTGGACGTCGCCGAAATAGGTCCAAGATTAGTCCTGTCGCCCATACGTATTATCGCCTCTGGCTTCGGCGGTTCGGTGCTTCACTCCACATAGAATATGCATCGTTAGTTGAGCCTAATTTTTGCCATCATGGGACATAGCCATGTTACGGAAAAGACGCAGTAGTCCTCGTCAGTGTGCGCCTCTTCACCGAGCTGTTCATCCGGTGCGCACTCCCTGATCATCGCATAGCCCTGGCTATTCCGGATTTGCCGTGCGGGCACTAGTGTAGCGCATGGAATGACGATATCTTCCCATCTGAGATGCTGATTCCTGAGGCAATCTCTTTTCATGCATCACCATCGGACCATGCACTATCTCAGTCGCCTCGTTGCCAGCAACCCACACCGTTCGATGCATATTGTTATGCCCGCATGTTGTTACAGCTGCCTCCTTGCCTTGCACCCTCAGGCGCTTCTCCTGATCTGCTTCAGAGGTGTGGTGATCATCGCATTGCATCCACAGCACAGCTTGAAGGTGTGCGCACGATTGCTGTGATAGCGCCGGCGTGAACTTGCCATGCCAATGAGGAGCTCTTACAATTGATTGCGCGAGGCCCCAGGCGCTGCGCGAATCAAATCACCTTGGAGAACTGAGGCGAAAATAGCACCCTGCTCATGAAACAACATAGTAAACCGCACCTTTTTTCTTGTTGCCATTGCTAGATGAGTGTGCAAGCATTGACGCGCGTCCTTTACAAATGTTGCTCAGGAACTTGTTTCACCGCTTGCTACGCATGGACGGCCTGCCAATTTGACGAGTGCGTGGCGAGCGATGAACGTGGATTTGCTTGCACGATTTAATGAGGCCGGGTGGTCATGGATCTGTGTTCTTGTCTCGATGCATATTAGCTAGCCTTGAACTATTTCCGTGCTCAGAGAGTCCGAAAATCAAGTTGAAGTGTGCGGATGATGAGCTCCCTCCCCGTGGCTTGTGGGGGGCCGACAGCCCAAAAAACGAGTTGACGCAGTTGCCTTCAACACAATATGAAACGTAGAATAGCAACTAACTTCTAACTTTGTAGTCATCAGTTGCCATGGACCATGGAGCGCGCCGGCGCGCCCATCCTGCCTCCTTCGGGCCCCCTCCGAGGGCGGCCTCCCAGCTCCCACGGAGCAGTCGCGCCCACCGTCAGAGGCCGAGCAAGTGCGTGCGACTCGCGTCGCGCCACACGGCCCGTGGCCCCGGCCAAACCATGCCACAGCAGCGACGCATGCTGGTCCCCCCACCCATGGGGGACAGCAGTCTGCAGAGCGCAGAGCTCAACAGACCATGAGCGGGCTCAAAGGGCCACTCCTCCAACGGGCATGCCTGATGGCAGAGGCCCCTCCCGCCCTGGCGACCCCAGTATTTATATTTATGGATAATGTGCCTCTATTCATGACGATAGATGAAAGCGAATACACACATGAACATACCCCAATCCCAATATCGTCTCCGCAGCCTACCTTACGCAACCTCACTCAGCCTCAGCCTCAGTCTCTCAGCCTCTCAGCCTCTCCCTTGTGCCCGTGCTCTCCCTCAGCCCTAGCCTCTGCCTATTCCTCGCCAATCGCACAAGCCATGTCCGCTCCGACCTCGCGCTCGCGCTCTCGCCCAAGCCCGTCCTCCCCCGCCTTCCTCTGCTGACTGCTAAGGCTAAGGAGGTGGTCAAGCCCGCCATTTCATCACCCCCTCTGCTCCCGCCGCGCCTATCGGCGATCGGTCTCTTTCCGTATCTTCGCATATCGTGGTTTTCAGGCACCCCACCCAGCTCCTCACAGCGCGCGTACGCGGCTACCCTGGCTACGAGAGACCCCGCCAGAGGGTCAGGGGGTGGGGGGTGGTCGGGGATTGTCGGCAGCCTGAAACGGCGCTGCATCGGGCGGGAATCAAATCCCAAATGACAAATGCCAAATGCTGCTTAGATATTAATTTTAACTAAGGAACCGACGAAGAACGAAGAACGAAGAACCGATCCCCCCGCGGACGCGACCGCACATTATGCACATTCTTTACGGGTAGAGTGTGAGCGCACGTGCGCGTAACTGATTGGGTTCGAGGGGGGGCGAATCGCACCATTTCTCGGCGATGCTTTTCGTGGCGGCGGCAGGTGGCCCCTCTGGAGGAGCGGCAGACGGCACTATCTAGCACACTATAATAATTAGTCTATGCCGCGCCAGGCTCCAGTTACCCCATAGAGTAGATAGAGAGCGCATTCACGGAAATGTGAATAAGGGGCGTCAAGCAGCGGACGGCGGTGTTCATTGTCCCCCTGTGAAATTAGAGAAGAGAGCGAGGAAAACCACGAGAGAGAGAGAAGAGGAAAGAGAGCGCGTTCCCGCCTCTTCCCAAGCCTCTCACGGAGACCCGCGGGGCGGCCCATGGCCCATGGTGCGACCGAGGAGGCGGGCAATCTGCGTGCCAGCCTGCTCGAGAGGTACGCACCGATGCTCGAGCGCATGCTCGCGCGGCCGCAGCGCTCGCAAAGCGAGCAGATGACCCGGCTGCGACAGAGGATGAAGAACGCGCTTGAGCACCTGCAGACGCCGGCAACGTCTCTCGAGAGCCTCTGCTTGCTGGACAGCTTCCTCGAGGAGCTCGAGAGGAAGCTGTCAATCGCCCGCAATCGGAAGTATACCTCGGTCCTGCCACCACCAGACAATCCTGCGGCCGCCTCGCCTGGGTGTGCTGCTGCGCAGCCCGAGCTCGAGCGGGCATCCTCATGCGAGCCTTTGGCGCAGTCAGGACTTCCCAGTGACCCATCATCTGGGGCAGTGACGAGCGCGCCGATGCCTTCACTCCTCTCAGTCCTGGAGAGCTCGAAACGGCAGCGTATTTCTACTTTCGAGGATGAGGTCTTGAGCACGTTACGCAACATCATGTACACGCATGGGGACGCTGAACATCCTCTTGAGGACAGCACTCAAGAAGTTATGCGCCACTTGCGAGCTTGGCTCTCTGATTTGCTGCCCCTTGTAACGGTAGCAGCCAGGACTGCGGCCCACTCGCCGAGTATCGAAGGCGACGAAACCCCCCCCAAACAGAGTTCTTGCGAAGAGAGTCAGGTTGCTCAGTCCACCCTGAACTTGAGCCGCCTCACTTCCAACTTCCCGAAAGAGCGCTCACGGTATTCTGCGCTTCTTGCGTCTAGGAAGAACGTGGAGCGGAGTACGTCAGAGGAATCTGTGATGGAGCCTTCAGATGAAGCAGACCTTTTAGGCGAGCACGTGGAGCTAGAGACTGCGGAGTGTTTGGAGCAGAATGGAGCTAATGAAGGTTCTGTAGACTCGCTGCGACAGTCGGCAAGCATAGCACACGTCTATGAACAACGACAGGCTTTCGCAGACCTAAGGACAAGAGACATGGGCCTCAGCGAGTACGAGGAGTTTGTCCGCAGGCGAAGATCGTCGAGCCTGGGCACCATCGCATTTGCGCGATGGTGTTGCACGGCGTTCGGCCTGGGAGGAAGCAAAGCGCAAATCCGCACGCATGTGCCGGAGGTTTTCTCCTTCCTGGGGTGGCTTGCTCGCTGCAGGGTGGCCGAGATTGTAGAGGAAGCGAATCGAAACTTGCATGGGGGCAAGCTCGCGCCGCTGAAGAATAACACGCCCATTCACAAAGAGCAGTATACAAAGGCCTCCAACAATTTGGTGGGCATAACTGTAGGGCTTGATCGCCAATAGTATCATCCGTTGTTCATGATAATGTAATGATCACATTGGTGTTCGGCCGGCTCGCTCCTGGCATGAAGTTGTTCACGGCGGTGTAAATTCCATATGATTCGTCCGTCAGGCCAAATGCTGCTCAAGCGCTGCTCCTGTGGGATCTGAGGATGGCGAGCACAGTGGACTGACGCCCGCGCCAATGTTGTGGGTCGCTCTGGGCGGCTCGCCTCCATTGACGGCCGTTGCAGCACGGAGCAAAGCTACGTAGCCATCAGGAATACTGATTCAAAGAGTCAGTACGCTCGCATAAGGGACCAAAAGCAGCTCTTCCCTCAACACCAGCTAGTACGCATGTGGCACAACGGGGCATTTCGGTTCGAATGCGATAACAGTCTTTGGGAGTCTCCAGAGGGACCACATTAGGAAAGAACGTTGAGCGCAGTACGGCAGAGAAATCTGTGATGGGGCCTTCAGATTGAGCATGCCGACGAAACCTGAAGAGCGACATCTTGTTCCGAGCAAGCAAGGATGGTTTCACCTCAATGAGCTGGCACGGGAGCGCCAGGACGACTGAGACGAGCATGGAGCGCCCCCCCCCCCTCTCCTACAAGGGGATACCGAATGAAATGAGCTCACTCCCCACGATAGTGCGACACAAGACCTGGAAGGACCAATCCGCTCCTCGCTTGCTGCCCCATCCTCAAAGACCTAGCCAACGAGGCGTTTCAGAATTGACTAAATGCGAGTCTCGCGGCTACGAGCGATAGGTGAGCTGTTGGTCCGTTGCTCATATATGGCAGGCCGGTGCGTAGGCTTGTGGACGTTGTTTGGCGTCCGTTGTGTAAGCTGTCTTCACCGCAGCTGAATTTGTACCTAGTTCACATGGGTTAAAGCGGAAGGCACGCTTATCCACCCTCTCCAAACTCCCCCCAAATGGGGGAGGTGTTGTGGGGTAGGGGGAGAGCCACTCCACGGCGTCCACGGGCGGGTTTTGTCCATGTGTCGAACGTCATCCGGAGCGGGCGCCTTACGGCCACTCCGTCCGCGAGGCGCACCTGTGGCTAGCGCGGGCGCGCACGATTCATTCGGGGAGCCCGGAACGGCCTCATCGGGAGAATGGGGGAAGCCAATGTCGGGCATTTGAAATTGACGGGAGAGGGCACGGATCGGAGGTCGCGGGTGACGGAGGGCGCGAGAATGGGCACGGCGGACGAACTCGCACTCTGAACCAGGCCCAGCTGGTGCAGCGCACCTGCAGCCCGGGGCCGTACCCCGGATACCAAAGACAAAGGAATGACGGGGGGAAGGGGATGAGGTGGAGGGAAGGGAAATGAAGGGTGATGTCAGCGTAGATAGGGGGGTACCCTAGTACAGTAGGTGTGTAGCCCAGAATCTTCAGATGTTTTTTTTCTTACACACTGCACATTACACATTAGCACATGCTGATAGAGCAGCACGAAGCACCGCATCCGCCGTCGCCCGCGCGCATTGCGCCGTAGTCGGCCGTGTTTGGCGCCGACAACTACGCTAACGTCACCCGGCCGAATGGGCCGGAGTGCCCAACTTTCGAACGCGACCGGGCGCGCTGGGTGAGAGTTCTTGCTGAGGAGGAGGCTCGTAGGCTGCCCCGGTGCCAACGAGTCCGCGAACGCGATGCACTTGGTGACCGCCTCGGTAGATGGTAGATGGCACAGGAAGTCCTGCGGTGGCAGCGCAGCGCGCGAAGAGGGCTGTACATGGCAATGCTCGCCACGATTCCCGAGCGCGCGGGTGGGTAGTCTGCGGGGTTGGGAGGAAGCGTACCAATAGGCTGGATGAGGTTCTGTGCGTAGGAGCGCGTAGGGCCAAGCCGGTGTCATGCCCTCCTTAGGTTGGGGCTTTAAGTGGTGTGGGGTGGGGCTAGCGGCCCTGCGGCGTGGGCTGGTGAAGCAGGAATCGGCCGAGTGCGGTGGCATGAAACGCCGGTGAGACCGCCGACCGGTGTCCCCGGACCATTTAGTCCGAACACCAGCGACAAGTGGGAGCTGACCACCGCCGTGCTCTCGCTGGAGCGCGGCGAAGGTCGGCCTGTCAGGTGGGTCGGTCGTAGGCTGGGGTCAGGATTTCGAAAATTTCTTTCGAAATTTGGGGGGGGTTCGCCGGGGGAAATTTCGTTCGAAATTTCTCGAAATTTGGGGGGTCAGGGGACTAAAGATGCGATACCAAGGGGGGGGGGGGAGCGGGGGGGAGCGGGGGGGAGGGGGAGCGCGCGAACCCGTGGCGCGAAATCAGAGCGCTCCCCCTGCCCCTCCGGCCCCAGAGACCCCTCCTCCCCCCCCCTCCCCAGATGGAGCGGGAGCAGAGGCAGAGGCAGAGGCGCGCTGCCCACTCGCCGGGGGACACAACGGCAGCGCCATTCGTTGATTCGTTGTATGGACCTCGGCGCGCCTCCCAGTGTCGAGTGGGCACGTGGGCACAAGCACAAGTGCTGGCGCAAGCGAGGCCTGAAGCGAGCGAGGCCGAAGCGAGCGAGGCCGATGAGGAGGGGAGGGAGCCCCAAATTCTGCCTCGTGTGAGCGTGTCTTTCCCGTTTTGAAGTGCATGTTTGGTGATTGGTGACAACCAGATGCAGACCTATTCCGATCAGTTGGAGTGCGGCTCTTGATGTTACGTTACAACAAGCGCGAGTGAATAATGAGTGAGTGACACGTGAGTGAGTGAGTAGGGTCTAAGGCATTATTGATCATTATCTTATGATTCTCTTTGGTAAGGGTTGTTTGTAGGTTGGTTATAGAATACTATAGACTATCTATAGATAGCAATGGATAGATATAGATAGATATCAGGGCGGAGGATGCGTGGTGCGTGGACCAGCTAGCGGGTGCGCCGCGAAACGCGCGTGAGCCTATTAAAAATCTAGTGTCGCCACGCGAAATCTCAAAATTTCATCGAAATTTGGGGGTGTGGGCTCGAAATCTGAACGAAATCTCAAACGAAATTTGGGCGAGTTGAAAACGAAATCCTGACCCCAGCCTAGTCGGTCGCCATCGCTCTACCTCGGATTCGAGCGGGGAGAGAGACGAGTGGAAATCTTCCCCCGGCCCCACGATAAAAATTGTGGCCCTCCGGATCAACAAGAGTTTTTTTTACAACCCACTCTCCCCCACCTCTACCGCTAGCATTCGCATCCGCTATGCTCGTGTTCGCTCTAGCTCTCTGCATGCGAACTGCAAGTTCAATCTTTCTCTCTCCTCACATCCCTCCCATCTGAATTCTTGTGCTGTGACCCACTGCACGACCACCGGCACTGCTTTCTCTGCGGCATGCTCATGTGGTGTCCCGAGTCTCCTAGGCAAAGGAACACCACGGGACCACCAAGACGAACGTCGGGCACACGGATGATCACGTTGGTGACACGAAGCTGCGTCGAAAAATCCACTTCAGTTGCGCAGAAAGCACACGAAAAGACAGATGAGAAAACGGTGACATTCACACTGACCTTTCAAATGTGTGGATCCATTCCACGGCCCTGAGAGTTCACCACTAAAGATGCTCTTGTGGTGGTCAAGTGGCAAAACCGCGCAAATCAGTGCGGATTATGTGAGCACGAGTCCAACGCGTTGCGGAGAAGCACGAGTACGACAAAAACTGGGAGGTTCTCGGGGAGCTCGAGGCCAGACAGAGGGCCTTCTGTCAAATCAAGTCCCAGCGAGTTCAGTCAATTTTTGCAGAATGCAGCGGATGAAGAGGCCGGCCATCCTAGTGCATGTTTACATCGTAAGCTCCATGATTGCGTTCACGATATCACCGTCATTCATCTTAAGGGCCTTCACGGCCCGTGCCCGCGGAACACCCGCTTGGCTCATGACGAGCTCAACATCCTTCGGCTCCACGCCCGTTTCGTCAATCTCGCCATCGGCCTCAATCTCCTCAATTACTGGCTTCTGTGCCACCTTAGCCTGCGTATGTGGGATTGTGAACGCACGAGGTTATACTCTTCAACGGTGGAGGGTACGGTTCAAAGAATTCACAAAGCGCAGCTCTTGTCTTTCGTTAGCACATTCGATTGCAGGCCCACGGACAAAACGCGAAGCTGGACGCATTTGTCCATGGGTATGGCTATATCTGCTTACCATCTCTGGCTTGGCCATCACAGGCTCCTTGAACTGCTCAGCCGCCTGCTGCTGAGCCTGCGCACTAAGGTCCTCAATCTTTGCCTCGCCGAAGATGATGTATGTGTCCGAAGCGGGCGACTTGAAGACGTCCGGCTTGGCAATAACGAAGAGGATATTCTTGCTCTTCTTCACTGTCACCCTCATGATCCCGGGCACTGGCTTCATCCCGAGCTTCTGCATTGCCTTGCGCGACTTCTTCTCGCTGCGCGACTGCTTTACCCGAGCTGCGCCGGAATGGGACACCACGGAATTTCAGAGCCAAAGAAATGCAGGAGTAGTCACACCAAGACTGGGCTCAGGTCTTGTGCTGCGCCAGCAGGCCTGCACACCGGCATCGCCATCCCCACCCTCTGCTGCCTCGAGCTCGGGCATGTCGTCCTCGTCTGACTCGTCGTCATCGTCTGTGAGTGGGTCAGGGGTGAGAGATTACTCAGACAACCGCGCGACCAAGCACCATCCCTCGCCACACGCCCCACCAGCCAGAGAGGCCTTTCTGCATTGCCCAGCCAGAGCAGGCGGCCACCCACCCGAGTCGATGGTGGGATCCTCTTCCTCCTCCTTCGGCATGGTTTCTGGCCTGCGATGCGAGGCGCCGTACGATGAGTCTGCAAACCCTGAGCGCCACCCGCCACCACCCTTCCTCTGTCTCCCTTTCCCCCCTCCCCCTTCCCGCACACACACACCGCGGCTGGCCGCGCCGATGGAGCCCCCTCCCACCTAGCGCCACGAGTCCCGCACGGGCAGCGCTCTGCCAACTACAAAACGCGCGCCGCCTCTCTCTCTCGCTCTCCGGATCCCCTCCCCCGCGGTATTCCATTGCCCCCCCCCCCCCCCCCCACTTCTCCCCTCCCGCCCCCGGGGGGATCTCATCACGAGACAGTACCTCATCTTGAGAGAGAGAAATGAAGGCCGCGACGCTCGCCACCCTCCTCGCCCTCGCCCACACCGCCGCCGCGCTCTCGCTCACGGCGGCGCCGCGCGTGCCGGCAGTCGCGCTGCGACGTGGCACTGTCTTCCTCTCGGAGGAGACCAAGGCCTCTACCGAGAATCCGGCCGCCTCGGCTGAGCCCAACACGGAGAAGCCGTTGGAGTTCACGCCTCCACCCGCTGAGCCACAGCGCGAGTTCGACCTCTCGCAGTACAGCATCACACTCTCCATCTTTGCCATATTTGTCATTGTGAAGACGCTGTCCTTCCTTGGCATCATGGACTCCGATTAGACGTTCCCAATCATTGTACAAGACCCTGTGTTCGACTTAGCGTGAGGGAATTGTGTGTAGGGGAGGGGATGATTCTGGTGTCCACTTGGAGGTGAGGACCGCGGTAGTCTCCAGGAGCTGCCATAAGCTGCGGGTGTGCGCCGTAGGGGCAACGAACATATCCTGTTCCTGTTGTGGCACGCTTCTTGGCACGTGGCCTGTCGATCTGCGGGTCGCACCGTGTCAACATCAACGTTGAGCATTGGATCGCATTGTGACTTTCTGGAGTGATCTTTAACAGCATCTCTTCAGTGCATCTCGACATCGGCATCTGACGTGCCTGCTGCGAGACCGTGCTGTGTAGGGCTCGATATCGCTCCCACAGGCCTCGTCCACGAAGGCGGCAACATCGACTCTTGAATGTGTCCTCGCGCATAGGGGTGAATGGTGAAATGGGCTCCATGAAAGCGAAAGCGGGCTGCTGCTTGGTGAGCTTTCAGCTGTGACGTCATAGGGATGCTTCGGCGTGTGAATCATGGCGGTATGTGTTAATTGTGCAGCATGTGTACCGTGCACAAACCCCAGTGTCGTTTGCATCTCGTGGCCATCTCGTCCCCATCCCAACCAACCCGCCTTAGATGATGCCTTTTGCCTTGCTTTTGCTTCTTTGCATACACTCCTCCACACCTCAACAAACAACTTATTCCTTAATAGTCTCGGCTTGCGTGCGGCCCTGGGTTGTAACACACATTAGAATTATCGTTATCGTTATCGTTGGAAAAAAAACTTCTTCTTCTTTATATTAATATTAGCCCGGTCACTCACTATGGGGGTGCTGAGGGCACCAGCAATTATGGGTAAATGAAGGGCTAAATAAGCTCCCTATAGGTTCCGGTAGGATGGATCAGCAAAAAAAATTGGGGGTTCCCCGGCGAAATTTTCGAAAAATGCCGAATTTCAGGCCTTCGAAGACGGTGCGCGAAATACAGTCGGGCCCCCCTCCGGTATATTTTTAGTGAGGCCCTTCATGCGAGGCACAAACATGGAATGACGAGGAAAATTTTGACGCCAACTCACTGGGTCTACAAGGGGTGGTTCTTTGCACACTGGACCATAAGTCAAACTCATAATTTTGCACTTCAATGTGTACGAAAGTATCACAAAACTCAAGACGCTTACGTGAACCACTAGTCACCGAGGGCTAGAGCGGCTAATTTGGCACCGCGACCGGGCGGACGGCATGGTCTTTTCTTTCATCCATTTCAACTAGGACAGCAGAAAACGTTAAATCAAGATATGCTGCTCTAGTGGCCGAGCCAATTGCCCTCTCCAGCCTCGCCTGAGGTTGAGGGGCGGCTGGCAACCGAGGGGGTCTCCGAGTCTCCGAGGGGATTAGTTTTACCGCGCGACGACGCTTGAGTCTATAGAGTCTGTAGTAACGTACCCAAAAAGTTGATCTCACGTATTGCACTTTTGAACATGAATTAAATTAAACCTTTTAATAGTCTCACCGCACACGCGGCTGTGGACCCTCTACTTTCTACTCACGTAGGGAAATTTTCTACACCCCCACTCCCCCGGCTCTTCTCCCCCCGCCATAAGGCGACTCCCCCCGTGCACTACTAGGGGGATAGGGGTGAAGGGCTTAGATATGGTCCGGTGGCCCGCGCCTCCCCCCGGGCCCCGGTGATCATTCCCCCCCTTCCTCCTGTGTCTCCGAGTGGGCGGCGGTCTCAGCCCCGACTTATCCTGTAAACAGGTGCGGGACTTACCTATTTTCCGGTGAGCGGAGCTCTCGCTCCGCCCACCCCCTTCTCCGCGCTCTCTCTCCCCTCTCCTGCAGGCACGCGCGATGGCGCGCCTGCGGCAGGCCTGCAGCGGCTGCCCCTGGCGAGCCCTGGAGGCTCCTGGAGGCCAGCTCTGGGGGCAGAGGAGGCTGGGGCTGGGCCCTGGCCTCCCCTGCCTCTCCCTCGCTGGCGCTCCTGAGCCTCTGGGGCCCCCAATCTGCACCTGTCTGCCTGTCGACCAGGGGGGGAGGGGGGGTTGGAGCGATGGGCTGGCCACGACAGGCCAGGACGCGCGAGGCAGGCGAGCCTGCCAGGGAGAGAGTGGGTCAGTAGGGCAGTGGCCTCCTGGCAAGCCATCAGGCGTGCCAGGAGGATGGGTGGTTCCTCCCCCATGGCAGGGGAGGAGTGGAGAGAGGGGGGGGCTCGTGCCCCCCCATGTGTCAACCAAGTATAAACTTAGTTGCACTTTTGAACATGAAAATCTTCTCACGCGAACGATCTCATCGACAACTATGAAAACACAGGTGTGTCGTAGGAATCTAACCTACTCCATCCATTTCGGCACTGTGCATCGTTGAGGGGCGCATCACTTGATTGCATCGGTAGAATCGATCCTCGCTGGTGAACAATCAACTCTTGTAGACTAACTGCTCCAACTACCCAATGTTGACAAGTACAAATTCCTGGCCATGGCCTTGCCACTCCTTTGCACCGTCATGCAATTCAAGCCGACCAGAAGGGTTGCACTCTCGTCAATTGATTTTGCTACGCTTACGAGAGTCCGTACGTTTTGTTTTACCCTCATTTCCGGTCGCCTCAGGCCTTTGTTTGCTCTTCTTTGACTGCACCGGCCCGAGGCCACTGGCAAGCGCGGTGTACTTCGCGCAACATCCAACCAAGGCCTTCGCGTTGCCGTGCTTCTCGCGCACGGCCTCGATTGCAGAAGAAAGCTCAGCATGGGCCTGCCGCGCAAGCTTCTGCTGAGTGTCCTTTAGTGTGCGAACAAGAGTGGTTGCAAGACGTACAGGAGCCAACAGGTGCTTCGAGCGCAAGCCCTCTCGCGAAAGCAGGTTCTGGAGAGACGTTTGAATGGCAGCCACGTGCGGCACGAGTCTAGCGCATGCCTCGCCGATGGCAGCGCGCTGGCTCAGCAACGTGCATAGATGTGAACATGCCTCCGTGCATAAAAAGGCATCGCGAGCGTGTGCAACGCTAGAAACCATCAGCGGCGCGATGCTCCAGCCCAAGAGAGGGAACCGCTCGAGTAAAGCCACGATAAGCCGCCCATTGAGCCGACAATTCTTAGTATTGTAGAAATCGCCCAGATGCTTCTGAAGCAGCTCAAGCACGTGAGTGTTGAGACTACCCTCCCTGCCCTCTCCTGCAACGCTCGCTTTCGCTGCTTCCTCGGGCTTAAAGGCGCTTGACGCCAGCATGAGCTCACCATCGACAAGTTTGTGCTGCGTCATTGTGCGGATCAGGAGCATGATCGCGTCAGTGATGGCTGTGGCGAGAACAGGACCGCCACCGCGTGCGCGTGCAGCGAGTGCGAAGCAACCCTCCAAATCTTGCATCAAACGAGCCGGAGGTACAGTTTCAGCGGGCCATGGGGACCGGATAGAAACTTTGCACAACCGGTGCCGGAGCATCCCGGCGACACGCTCGAACATCGGTCGGAGGGTGGGCTGGGCGGCAGCATCGGAGAGGATGCGGAGCAGCGGCAGCGGCAACAGCAGCAACACCGCAGATGGAGCTGGTCGGCGTGCAAGAGTTTCGATGAGCTCGAGGACGCGCATTTTAAAATGCAACTGCTGTTCGCGCCTTTCCTTGGCCGCAGACTGCGCCTCAATTCGCTCGCGAACCATCGCTGCAAGCTTAGCATCGAGGCGAGCAATGTCTTCAGGGTCTTCTGGCATTTCGGCGTCACTATCTCCGTCGTCTGCAGCACTGGCAGCGGGTGCCGGGCGCAACCCTGCTGCTGTTTCTAGTGCAATCAATGCTCGCTCGTCCTCATCGTCATCGTCATCCTCGTCTTCGTCCTCTCCAGCATCATCACTGCCGTCGCACGGTGCGCACGCAGCCATGTCAGTAACTGGAATGTTATCTGCAAGATCTTCCTCATCCTCATCACTCTCTTCCTCGTCGTCCTCGTCGTCGTCATCATCATCGTCCTCCTCGTCGTCCTTGCCAAGAGGAGACCGCAGCACGTTTACCATGAGCTCGATCGCGCTTTCAGTGAGCTCTTCATTGAAAGGGCGGATTACCGAGCGAGCCATTTCGCGCAGCATGGCTGACGGCTGCACAAGCATGGACAACAAGATGTCTACGACGACCTCGACGACCGATGGAGGGCTCTCCTCGCTCTCGCTCCCATCCTCGGGTTCGCCTCCGACGTCCAGGGACGTCTTGCCCTTCTCACGGGTAAGTTTTCCGTTCGAAGCAGATTTGGCCCGCCCGCCGTTTGCATCGCCACTGGTTGATCCTGCTGGCAGTTCGCCTAAGCGCTGCCGAAGTTGTACGACGCAAGCCGGCAATTCGGAGATGGCCGATGCTGCAGCTGCAGGCTGTGAGAGAAGTTGCAAAGACAAGTGGTGGGCAAGTATTTCAATGGCCAAAAATTGCTTATGGACAACTCCTGCATCGCTCCCCTTGATGGCAGTGCGGCGCGAGCGAAGCTGTGCGATCAACTTCAACGCCTCGTTGCGAACAAGGGAGCTCGCCTCGCTCTCTGACTGCCATGCCTGAACCTTGGATGTCCCGGTTGACGGTGCCGGCTGAAGGATGACGCCGTGCGGCGCGAGCTCAGACCACCATGCTTGGCAAACTTCTAAGAGCTCAATCTCTGCGCCAGAGCCGACCTCGGAATGAGAGGCGGTATTGATTGCGCCTATCGCCTCTCCTAGAAGCGAAAAGAAGCGAGACGCGCACAATGTGCGCAGTGCATCCGATGGAATGGGCTCGGGCACGCCACCGACTGCCTCAAGCTTCGACTTCACCTTCGCGCTATCTGGGGAAGCACTGAAAAATGCGCAGCTGAATAGGAAGCGGAGCACGCGCAGCGGGGGGGTCGGAGGCGCGCGCCCGGCCGACGCATGACCCTGCGCTGCCTCGAGATTCGACGCGTCTCCCGCAGCAATTTGTGCCTTCTTCTCCTTCCTCGAGGGCCCGCCTTGAGAATCCACCTGCATGTCGTGTGTGGCCTTCGGGGGCGAGATAGATCCCTTTGCCAATGTGTATAGCTGCTCGATCGCCCATCGCCGGTTGCCCTCGAGAGCGTGAGCGCGCTCCTGTGGCAGCAAGATTAACGGAGGTGGATAATAGGGGTCAGAAAAACCAAGTAGAATGACATGCGTCGGTGTCCCCGAATATCCGTGGGATCCAGCACTCATTTCACCCAAGCCGGCAAAACCATGCAGGCGTTCTACCTGCTCCAAGACGAAGGCAGATTCGCCTTTGTCGGCAGACGTATCGGATAGCTCGGGATTTGCTTTTGAGACAAAGTAGTCTAGTAGAAACGTTGTGTACTCCTCTTCGCCCGATGGATCAAGTCCTTGTGCGACGAGCTGGCGCAAAGCTCGAGAAGCGTCGGCACGGTCCTGAGTCGAACAGTTGGATCAAGGAGGGGAGAGGGGTAAGCGAGTAGCATAGCAATCTTCAGGCTTCGGGTAATCAAGAGTGGAGGCGATTCGATTTGTGCGTGAAGGCGCACCTGTCCTGCACCTCGAGATGCCCTGGTGAGTAGCTGCGAGACGAGCGCAACTCTCAGTGGAGGGGCCGCACGGGCGCGTTCGACTAGCTTGGCCACTGTTGCGGAAGCCACTGGTCGGAGCATCCGATCGGGGCCCTCGAGGGCGTTGACAAGGCATCGTACGAGCGCAGGTGACAGGACCAGTGGCAGGTCGGCGCCGCCCAGTCGCGGGAGGCAGGCTTGGACGAGCGAGAATGCTAGGTATTTGCGCTCCAGGGTGGACGGGATGAGGCCCTCGTCGACGATCTCTTGCCAAAATCGGCGGAACAACGGATTGGCACGCGTCGGCCTGCGTTCCGGGGAGTGGCTTGAGGCAGTATCATCAGCTGCCACCTCCTCTGTGACCGCAGCAGCCTCGACGGCAGCCTTACGCTTAGCCTTGCCCTGCTTCGACGTGGACTTGCCATTTTGCCCCGCTGTTGTGTTGCCATCCGCCTTGGCGCCCTCCACATTGTCAATATTGGCGGCTTGGACAACCTCCACTAGCGACCCGTCATAAGGACACAACATGTCCAACAGCTCGTTCCAGACAATGTGCTGGCGCGGATGAGAGGTGCTTGACGCCTTGAGGGGCGGCAGGAGTTTTGAAAGGCTCGCAGCATGCACGATTGAGCCATCACGGACCTAATAAGCCATGGTGATAATAGGAAACTGGGATAGGGCTCGCTCACGTAGGGCTTTGTGTGCAAGGGTGCACGCTCGTCCTACGTGTCCTCACAACGCGCAGTCAGTTCAGTGGCGATGGAAGGAACGGGCTTCGCTGCAGCCTCAGCTATTTGAGCTCAAGATTGAACGCATCGAGAGGCTCGGCTTTTTATCGCTTGACCACTCTCAGTAGGCGCCCGATTTAGGTGCAATGGTCATCCTTGGCTGCAACGTGTATGGGAATCTGAAGAGGCTAGGTGCCGCTGTGCGTGCATCGCAATGAGGTGCGCTGGCATGGCGTGGGGCGGGTTCTTATGTGAATTTGGGCACACTCTCCTCCAATATCCAAGGGGACGGTTGGTGTGTGTGAAGATACGAGTGGGTGAGAGATGGCATTATGGCATATGAGAGCGCAGCACACCTCGCATTGAGGCAAGAGCTGTGCGCACACGTCGGCAGGAAGGCCGCGCGTGAGCGAGAGGGCAAGAAGAAGCGCGTGGGGCGTCCACTCAGCCATCGGCGCTTTGAGCAGTGGCTCGAGAGCCGGCCAGGCTGAACTTTGGATGTCAGCTGCGGAGAGGGAGCGCAGGAACTCGCAAATGATGTACGAGGCGGGCTCTTGTAAGAAGGCTTTGGCACTCAAGCATGAGAGAAGATACGACGACAGCTTCGACACCACGGTGGCGCGCCGCTTGGAGGGTAGACGCGGGACCCGGCCTGAGCGTACGAGTGCACCACACGCAAAGAGGCGGCCAAACAAGACATCACGCTCCTCGGACCCCTTGATAGCACCAGTCAGCTGCAACGTGCTCTCCATCTGAGGTGGGAAGCGTGCAAGAAGGTTGCAGGTGAGTCCTCTACGATGCCGCAAGCTGGCGGGCTGGCCGTGGACGCCGTCATTGGTGGAGAAGCAAGTGCAAACGCGGCATCTCGCAGGGCGGAGGATAGGGCGACGACGGGCAGTGGCAGCGGAGTGTGTAGATGTGGAGGGCAGGCAGCAGGCGAGCGTTGCCCGATCCTCCCTCCACGTCATGCCAAAGAATTCAGGGGGGTGGTAAGCGAGGTCTTCACCTGTTGCAACACCTCCTCCGGGGTGACTTCGTCGAATGCCCGGAGCACTTCGATCAGAGCCGCGCCAAACCCCTGGCGAGCGCCATCTCTGGGAGAGGCGAGGCCCCTCACCAGCCGGCGCACGGCGTACGCGAGGTCGGGGCAAAGTTCTCCCGCTGCGCTGCCGCCGAATTGGGTTTGCGCGGCGGTGAGCGCGTCGACGAGCGCGGCGGCCGCCTTGACTCTCCGCTTCACATTGAGCGCGGCGAGCTCCCAGAAGAAGCTGAGCACCTGCGCCGACATGCGCGGCGAGGCGGGGGAGGGGGGGCGACGCGGCGGACGGAGAGAAGAGGGAGAAAGAGAGGGGGGGGAAGAGGGGAGGAAAGAGAGAGAGAGAGAGAGAGAGAGAGAGAGAGAGAGAGAGAGAGAGAGAGGAAGGGAGAGAGAGAGGAAGGGAGAGAGAGGGAGGGAGGAGGGAGGGGAGAGGGAGAGAGGGAGAGAGGGAGGGAAAGAGCGGGGGGGGGGGGGGAGGCCCGGGGGGGGGGCTCGACGACGAGGACGGGGGAGGGGAGAGGGGGACGAGGGGGACGAGGGGGGAGGGGGGAGGGAGGAGGGCGAGAGGGGAGGATGCTGCTATGCCCCGAAACAGATGGCTAAGCCCGCCCGGCGGAGCGGCGGGCCCCCAGCAGCCCCGTTCTTACTTCTCCGCAGAGCCTTTGCCTCTCCTTGCTCCTCGCCGTCGATGGTGTGACGGTGTGACGGAGTGACCCATCACTGGCTCCAGCAAGACCGTCGCTCATATCGCCGTCACCGGAGCACCGGAGGCGTGTACTCCGGGGGTAGCCAACTCCTAGCATCTTTGTCCTTCCCACCGATATTTCCACACCCTACATGTGAAAGACAGAGACGGTGTCTTTCTTCGGGGATGAAAGATAGCCGTATAATACCGTCTTTCTAGAGGCCCCCAGGGAAAGACAGTGCGCCGCGCGCGGCGGCGCGCGCAGCGCGCGGCGGCGCGAAGCGGGGCGGCGCGAAGCGGGGCGGCGCGAAGCGGGGCGGCGCGAAGCGGGGCGGCGCGAAGCGGGGCGGCACGGCGGCACCGATGGCGCACGGCGACACGCGACACGGCAACGGCGCTATCCATAGGCTATAGTAAGGCTGTAAGGCTATAGGCGGCTATGGGCGCGGCATCGGCTCAATGGTTGGTGTTGGTACAACACATGATACCATTATACCATACTCATAATTGTGGTCACATGCGACTCGTACACCCACACACAGTACACACGTACACACTCACACACACGGCGCCCTAGCTAGGCACAGCGCACGGTACAAATATTCACACGCACGTAAACCACATCCCCTCACATCTCACACTACCTCACATAAGCAGCTTACCAATCACAGATTGGCTGGGCGTCCCTGCGTTCTCATCGGCAATCCAATCGTCCTCAGCATCACTATCCTCGTCGCTGTCCCACTTGAGACAGTATCGGGCTGCCATCCTGCATCTTGCATCCGCTCCTGCAAATGCATCGTCTCGTGGCAACAAACCAACTTGTCTGCGGTTTGTTTGATGATTCATGCGCGCCCGGTTCTCGTTGTGGATCTGACCAGGCACACCCATAATCGGAAAAAGATTATACCCGCCGCACCCACGAACTTAGACTCATCCCCACCGGCGCAATGGGGGGAAGGGTACAAAACCAACAGGAGACTAGAATACCCGCTAGCGGACGAATACACACTAGACGGCAAGACGCCGCTGGACGGCACCGGAGTAGAACATATAACCGAGGCCCTCCAGCGGAAAAAATGCAAACGCAAACACCTCACGGGGCCGACCAAATGGGAGGAAAAACTTCAAACTCCAGGTGATACATGGGCGCACCTCGCGAAGCTATACACCTCGCCAATGATAACGGCGCGAGACATGCACCTACATTTCAAACATATCACACATAGTAGGCGAGTGGGCACATATAACCGCTTTCCGGACAGAGACAACACGTGCCGCATATGTGGGGAAGCGGATGAATCCTCGATCCACCTAGGCGAGTGCACCAGGATAACTAACATCCTAGGCGAACTGAACAAAGTCGCACGCTTCTCACCTAAGGCAGAAAGAAGTAGAGAGGAAATCATTGTAGACAACCTATTCGTCTTCCCGAAAGGAGACGCCCCGAAAGCGATATGTATATTATACCTATTAGCGTGAAGATACATAATCACGGACTTCTATAGGATACATTACGACGGCTTAAACTTTTCGGAAGAATCAATACTGATAAGAACCATAGAGAGATACACCAAGTTAAGCAAAGCACTCCTATTCGCACAAGAAACCGATTCGGCGAGAACCGCCCAAGCGGGCATGGGTAGGGGTAGGCAACCCAAGAAAAGGATAGATATGAATGACTTGAGACCCATTTTCAATAGGAACGACAAAGGCGGACTTAGGCCCAGTGCGGAGTTAGTGGAACTAACCACTAAGCTGGGGATCGTACACGCCGTCGAGGAGATCAAGGAGCAAGACAACCAAAGCAATTGAAGCTTGCCGCCGCAAGGCTAGAGCAGCTTCGGCGAGATGGCGGGGCAAGATGACGGAGGAACCGCTAGCCCGGGCACGGGAGGCGGCTAACATTTGGAGCTCGCGCGTAGGGGCGCGGGCAGCTTCAGTAGACTTGGCGACGCTGAAGTTGGCTTCATGCGGGAGAGGGTCATGCCCCACCATGGCCCGCTGTAATTGCACCCGGTGGGTGACAAAGGCAGCGGACGGAGGCTCACCATCCGACACGAGCTGGTCGGAGCCAATCATGGGGATAGCAGCCGGAGTGATGGGTGGCATTGGCGCAGCCTCAGTGGTCGTGGGATCACTCGGGAACCCCTCGGGAACAGAAGCTGCAGCGGGCAGAGAAGGTTCCCTGAGAGGTTCCTCCTCTGCGGCCGAGGACGGAAACTTCGATTTCGTGCTTGTCGAGTCGAGCGGAGCCGGAGGGCTCTGAGCCACTCCGTCGCGAGCAGCACCGGCGGCTAGCGCGGCGCTTTGGCCCTCCTCCCCACCGGGAGTCGGGTGAATGAAATTCTGGACTGGGTCGGGCAACCCCATTTGGGTGTCTGGACGGGGAACGAACCGCGCGCCGAAATCTCGTGGATATCAGCCATCCGCCGAGCCCATTCGACGTTTGACGTCTCCGAGCGAGGCCGGGAGAGCCCAACTTCAAGCTGATGCCGGGCGCGCTGCGTGCCCGATTTCGACGATCCATCCGGATAGGGGGCCCCTCCAGACACCAAATGCACAGGGACCACCCACACAGCCACGCCAATCGTGCAGGCCGCGCGCCGAATCCTCGTCGCAGTCAGCCATTTGTAGATCCCTTTGAATGTTGACGTCTGACGTAGCCGAGGGAGCGCCGCCGCCGCCGCCGCCCCCACTTACTGGCCCGTCGCCGCCGCCGCTTTTGCCGATGTTTACTTAAGTCTGACTGGTGGACTGCCAGCGGCTCTCTGTCTCAGCTGCCCACCGGAGGTTGACTGACGCCGCGTCGGCTCCACGGTGTACAGCTCTACTTGACGTCTACGTCAAGTATTGCGAAGACCTTGGTGTGCTTCTTCGCTACTCGAGCTCCGCGTGCCCGGAGTGCTTTCGTTGCGCCGTCGCGCGTCATCAACAGTATAAATTAATTTTCAATGCCACCTGCCAAGGCCACCACCCAGCGGCAGACAATGATTTCTGCTCTGGGTGGTGGGTTCCCGCGAGATGCGCTATGAGGCGCTCTGGCAGGATCTTGGGCTTTCCTGCCCGCCGCAGCGTAGAGCGCCACGACGAGGCCCGTCCTGAGGCCACCCACCACCCACGGGTCTCGCCTCATCGAGCAATGCCGGATCTGGCACTGTCAGAGAGAGGATGGCCGCGTAGGCAGCCTCGACGCGGAGGCTCGTCAGCCACGCGTGGACGGCCGCGCCGGTGAGCTGAGCCTAGTTCTCGATGCCGAGTTCGAGAGAGGGACGGGTCGGGATGGTCGGGGTGGGGCCTCTGGTAGCCAGGTTAGCCGCGTGCGCGCGCTGTGATGTGCTGGGTGGGCTGCGCGGGCAATGATGCCAGAGGGTCAGGGGGTGGTCGGACTGTCGGCAGCCCGACACGACGCTGCATCGGGCGGGAATCAAATGCCCAATGTAGCTTAGATATCAAGGAACCGATCCCCCCGCGGGCGCGACGGCCCATTCTTTACGGGTAGAGCGTGAGCGCGCGTGACGGAGGGGGCGAGAGGGGGGGCGGATCGCACCATTTCTTGGCGAAGATTTTCGTAGCGTCAGGTAGCCCCCCCCGGAGCTTTTTTATTGGGCACCGCGCCACGGTCAAAAAATGCAGCCCAACCCTTACTAATAGTTAAAAAGCCCCTGTTTGACCGCCCTACCATTGCAGCTGGTGCCCTCCGCACCCCCATAGTGAGTGACCGGGCTAATTCCGGGACGGAAAAGTTGTGTCCAATTAGCTAGTGGCTAGTGGGGTTGGCTAGGATATAACATTAATGGTTATTTTATTCAATTCGCCTTTCGCCTTTCACTTTCCCGTCACCCTCCCTATCCGCGCCATCCATTTGGACCATCTGGATATCTGGACCTGCTGAACTCAAGCCCGGTGCTACATGTCTCTCTACCTACATGACCCCACCACCCTACGCTATTGCTTCTTCTTTTGTTGGTTTTTTGGTTCTACTCAGGTGCCGTGATGTTCTATTTTTTTTCGTTTTTCGTCCGCTCGGGGTGGGAGCGAGAGCTAGGGGGGTAGAGGCGCGTCGGTGGAGCGCGGCGTGTGACCGGAGTAAAGGCTCAGTGGCCTCGTGTCGCGGCTCCACGCAGCAGGATGGCGCCCAAGGTCGCGAAGGCGAAGAAGGCCTCGGGCGACAAGGCGCCCAAGTACTACCCTGCAGACGACATTCCGGTGAAGGAGCCGTCGGAGCGGGAGCTTAATTCGCGCGGCATCGCTAAGCTACGCAAGTCGATCACGCCAGGCACTGTCCTCATCCTGCTTGCCGGCCGCTTCCGTGGCCGCCGTGTCGTGTTCCTGCGCCAGCTTGCTTCGGGCCTACTGTTGGTGACTGGGCCTTACCAGGTCAACGGCATTCCGCTGCGTCGCGTCAACCAGGCTTACGTGATTGCCACGTCGACCAAGGTCGACGTGTCGAAGGTGGATACCAAGAAGGTGCGTGCTGCGCGGTATGCTCGCACATTGCAGGAGCTCGCTGAGTGGTCGCGCATAACAACACGCACCGGTAGCGATGTTGTGCGTGCTATCATGCGTGCACGTTTCTACGGCGGCTTGGGCTGCACTCCTCGTGATAGCATGCGCGTCTGTGTCCTATGATCTCAGCCCTGCGCTCTGGTCGCGGTGCATTCAAGTGTTTCCATTCTGGCTATCCTCTCTGTGCTTTTGATGTGCACCAATTGGGGGACCGTGCCTTACGTTCAGGACCGTGCCTTACATTCAGTTATGCCTCACTCCCGCGCAGTTCGATGATTCGTACTTCGGCAAGGCCAAGGCGGCCAAGAAGGGGAAGAAGAGCGGGGATGAGATGTTCGAGGAGGCGTCAAAGGCGCCTGTGACCTCGGAGGCGCGCAAGGCTGACCAGCTCTCTGTTGATGATGCCCTCATGGGTAGTCTGAAGTCCAACCCGCTGCTGCCAAAATATCTTAAGGCGCGCTTCTCGTTGTCTAAGGCTGACAAGCCTCACCTCATGAAGTTCTAAGTCCGTGCCATGATTGGGGTCATGGTCGGTGAGTGGTGGTGCACAGGCGGCAGATTGGGGGCTGCGCGCGACGGTGCGGCACCTGTTCTTTCGCGGCCATGCTCTCTAGGCATCATCGCCGGCGCTTGGGATATTGTGCTGGGTCTTCCCAAGCAAATTTGGAGCCCTCATGCTGCCGAGTGCAAGCGGTGTGGTGTGTGTGCTTAGTGTTACGTGTGTCTCGTGTGCACTGAATAATTCTTACGATTCCTCTTCAGTCCGCGGGGCACAACCCAACGTTGCACGTGGAACCTCTATGACTCACATCTTGTAGATGATCTCGCCTCTACCTTCCAAGGCACACAAGGTGTTGCGGGCATCACACATATCCCCATACAAAGCTGTGTTGCTGCACACGGGATAAACGCAAGGCGAGAAGCGTTCACTCAGCACCACTCACCATGTGGAAAAGCGTTCAATCGTCACCACCCAACATGTGGAAAAGCGTGCAATCGCAATCGTCACCACCCACCATGTGGAAAAGTCTTCAATCGTCAATCGGTCAATCGTCAGAGCTCAGAGCGGCCGGCGACAATGTAAATGTACAATGTCGCATTCGCGATGTCTCAGAGGCAAAAAGAAATAACAGTAAAGAAATACAGTAAAAAAGTAAAAAGAACAGAGGAAGAAAGAAGAAGGAGATTGAAAAAGAAGAGAAAAACCCAGAGTATATAGGGTGGTTCTCAGCCCTTCCCATCATCGGCCCTATGGCCTATGGCTACGTAAAGACGTAAATAAAGATTCGCGTGGCATAGTGGTTCAACCCACCGCCTCCACCAACCTTTTGCTCTGGGTCGCGAGTTCGAGTCGGGACGGAGCGCTCTGCAGTTCGAGCCCCGCTCCTTCTCCTCTCCGCTCCTCTCCGCTCTTCTTCTTACTACCATTAAATTCTGCGCTCTTCTTCTACCGTTAAATTCTGCACTTCTTCTACCGTTAAAATCCTGTCCTCCGCCTACTGTTAAAATTCCTGCTCCTGCCTCCCTACCATTAAAAATCCTGCCTCCGTCGTCTTGCCAAGACACTTCCTCTACCTTCCTGCCGGCTTCCTTGCCAGTTCCTTCCGCCCCGGTCTCTAAATCGGTTTCATTCACCGCTCACCGCATTAAGCATTAAGACCAAGCTTAGTTAGAGGGGAAACTCCTCGTCCAGTTCCCTTACCGCTAAAATCTCGTTCATCTCGTCGGGCCCTCGGGCCATCTCATTCATCCCGTCGGGCCATCAGGGCATCTCGTTCATCTCGTCGTCGGGCCATCAGGCCATCTCGTTCATCTCGCATCTCGTTACAATCCAAGCTGCGCAGATACACGATGCTCGCTAGAGGTCTCGTACCCCCGGATCTAGGTCCTCGACCGCACGCACCAATAAAGCCTCCCAAGGGAGAAAACCTAAACTCAAGTCCCCGCGAGAGCTTTGCGCCCCCGTCTTTACAATCAACGACAAAGGCAAACTAACGCTGGGCACAAACCTGTCCGCGGTAGCGCAAGCGCTCCGCATAGTGGATAGACTCGCCTAACCGCGCACAAAACAAAGCCGCGACCCACCCGCCTACCTGACCTGCGCCCTCAGACCCACCGCGACCTAACCGCCTACCTCACTGACTTAATAAGGAATCACGGAAACCGATAGCCCGATGGCGCAGGAGGAAGTAGAGGACAACCTATCGGGGATCGGAACACACCGTCTGCTACAGGAAACCCCAAACACCCAGCCCCTAGGTAGCGCACGAGGGACGAGCCGCAAGGCAGGGGGAGGGGAAATGAGAGTAGCGGGCGTGGCTGCACAGTAAGGGTGCGGAGTCGCGCGCGCGGCGAGAATATTAAGAATTTTTTTGTTTGGTCTTGTGGGTACAGGGCACCGTGCTCCTGAGTGCACTTACTAAGTGTGTCGGTTTCTCCCGATGCTGCGACCATGACCTGCATTTTTGAGATGCCACAAGATAAAAGCATTTTCGTGTTTTCGATTTATCCAGGCCATGGGCATCACTAACATGCACCACATAAAAATACTACTACTACCATGAAGATAAAGCCGCCACGTAGGCCCCATTGGTGTTTGTCCTCTGATTGGGGCCTGCAATGTTCGGCACTCTGCATGCCACGTCAAAAGCTTCGAAGGGACATGCATCCCTGAGTCAAATACGCACTAGGGAGATCATTGAACCTTGTCTTCTCCCACGATTATCACTGATCTCCCGACATCCATGACGTTCATTGAGTTTGCATGTCCTTAAGGCTCACCTTCAGTCTAGCTCTTGCGCTGACTGCGATCACCACGCAGAAGCTCAACGAGACGTTGGAGGGCAATGCGAGCAGTGCCTCTTGGTTCCTCACCCTCGGGTACCTATGGGTACGCATAGATGGAATGCTCAAGAAACGAAAGTCATTTTTTCCTCATCATCCAGAGAGGGCAGGCGATATGTTCACTCACTGGGGAGTCAGAGTGACCCAGAGATCTGGAGGGATCGATCACATCGCGCACGCGCTGCTTCAGCTCCTTGGACTCGGGGAAGCGTCCCTCCGTCTCACGAGACCAGATACATTGAGCACCGTTCTCTTGAGTATCAACTGTTACGGTGAACACACCTCCCTCATGATTAGGTAGGAGCCGAACCTAAGAGACGAGCTATGTGGGTGAGGCTCCGCCTGCATGATGGGCCGGCATGCAGCATGATTCAGTCGAAGTAGACTTCCTCATGTCTTTGGGGGGGACCCGCGCAGGCCACTATCCCTCTGATAAGACGATGTGGTTACATACCTCAGCAACCGTGCCATTGAACGTAGTGAGGAGCTCCTGAGCAGAAGGAAGGGGCTCGCAAACCTCAGATCAAGCCACTCGAAGACGTTTCGTGGTAACAGCAAGAACTGAAACTCATACGCACCTGCGACAGCCACGCACTTCGCAGCATCCAGTTGCAGCGTGTGCAGTACTCAATCGCCACAGAGGGTGTCTTGATCTCCGAGCGGTCCACGCGAGTACTCTGCATCGCTGGCGGCGTCGAGATACGGGCGACCATGTGAGTGCGAGAAAGGCGTGGCCCAACGTGTAACCCCGAGCAGCCCCAGTCCGAGCTCAGCAAGCTCCACAGGACAATCGCCTTGAACGTGCAGTCCATCTCTGTGCGCCTGGACGCGAACACTGCGACGCGCACACAGCTTGCGACAGCTTTGGTCTCTCTATTGTGCTTCTCTCTAGATACTCTAGAGGTGGAGGGTATCGCTCCAATTTTCCATTTTCAGCCCACTTCTACTGATAGGTAAAAGGAGTAGGGAGTATCATTACTACTAATTATATTGCTACCTCCGTTTCAAAATTGAGATGCCTCGCACCCTTTGGTAGGGCGGTCAAACACAATTTTAACTTCTAAGGGTGTAAAAATAAAAAAAGTCAAGATTGAGATTGAGGAAATACACCAAAGTAAAGAACAAAGAAAGCGGTAGAAACCCCGGAAAACGCCCATCTAGCACATATTCGAATATCATATTCATATTCGATGCTCTTCAACCTACTTTTATAAGTGGGGGACAATGGGGGCCTCGCGCCCCCCTCTCTCCATCGCGGACACCCCCCGGGGTGGGCCCGTACATTCAACCCCAGCCCCTGCTGCCCTCTGGCAGGGGCAGGGCACTCATCAAATCAGCCCAGACCCCTAGTGGGCGCGGGCCGCGAGCCGCACTCCCAGGCCCATGCTGGGCCTGCCCTCGAGCTGACTCCCACCCCATCCCTGGTCGCCAGGCATACAGGGGCCTCTGGGCGGCTCCCATGGCCAGCGAGGCGAGCGTGGGAGAGGCAGGGGGGGCCAGGGGCTGAGGGCTGAGCCCCAGCCTCCACGCCTCCACTGCCCCCTGAGCTGCCCTTGCTGGCCCTCTGGGAGCCCCCAAAGGACCTCTGAGAGCAGGCCATGGCGCGCCGCATGGCGACGCGCCGCAGGCAGAGAGGTGGAGGAGAATGGAGAGAGGGAGAGGGGGGGATTTGCACCCCCCCCCCGATGGAGTGCGGTTCGAAACAGGCCCCGTTTGCGTTAGCAAACGGGTAGGGGGCGGCCGGCGTCAGGCGGGAGAGAGAAGGGAGTGGCTCAAGATCGAGGAGAGTATCCTGAAGGTGGCACAGGCTACTCGAGTCGCAGTCATTTATTTCTCGAGAACTGCTCACGGCGCGAGCTGGTAAGGGCCGATCCTCTTTGTTGACGAGAGGTTCCTCCCCCCTGTCGTATTCCATACGAGGACAGACTTTTACTTTTAGCCGTGAGCTATTTTAACTCTCAAGGTCTCGTTGATGGGTATACCGCCTCTTCTCCTACTTTCGCTTGATGACATCAAACGTTCCACGATTGTCGTCCGTCTTCTGTTATACCTCGGTCGCAGCTCCCCCAGCGAGGTTTGCCCTCGTTGTTCCGTCCCCTCTGTCGCATGTCCGTGCGCTGCTAAGTTGCCTTGGTGCCGACGTTCGGTCGTCCGTCCAAGTGTGGTTAGTTTTCGCCCCGTTTGGTTTAGTTTGTGTGTCTCTGTTGATCAGCAACTTTTTGAGTCCCCGCGTTGTAGCCCCTTGTGTCTACCTTGGACCTAAGAAGCTCTCATTCTCATTCTCTCTCTCTTCCACTAGCTCGCTAGCTAGCCTCGTCTCTACTCTCCGACGCCGCGCGTCGCAATCCTCAGAACCTCCGTCTACCTCTTCGCTCGAAGCGCTCGATGGCAGACAATGACAACTACTCCTACCATGACCTCTCTGACATTTTCCCGCCCGCAACCAACAACGACTCTTTTACGGCCGCGTCAGCTGCTGGCTCGATCGAACGGCCCTCTGCCTACGAGCCTGTAGTCATCGCATGTTCGACACCCCCCCCCCCCGGTGCTTTTTCCCGGAGAGTCGCCCGTCGCCCGACGTAGGTCGGTGCGCCTCAATGGGGTTTCCCTCATTTTAAGTTGTGGGGAGTTAGAATGGGAGCCGGGGGCTTGCGAGGGGGGAGATTTGGAGGGGTGCATAGGTGTATGTATTTGTGCAAACAGCAAACAGCACGCGCCAAGGTGTACGGGCAGGTGCGCTGAGGGCTGTCGTGTTAGTACCGGGCTAGTGAGAGTAGTGGTACTAATGCTCAGTTAGATTATTATCATATCGATGCTCTTTGAAAGACTCTTTGGGCCCCATACCCATACCTGCCATACCCCCCGGGAGCTCCCACAACGAATCGTAACCCAAAATCGGCAAAACATGCCTACGTCCTATGTCGCATTCGTGATGTCTCAGGTCTCAGAAGCAAAGAGAAATATCGGTAAATAAAGAGAAAACAGTAAAAGTAAAAAGTAAACAGAACACAGAGGAAGAAAGAAAGAAGAAAGAAGAAGAGTGAAAGAAAGAAGAGAAAAACACCAGAGTATATAGGGTGGCGGTTCTCAGCACTCCCCACTGGCCCTATCTATGGCTACGTAAAGATGTAAATAAAGATTCGCGTGGCATATGGCATAGTAGTGGTTCAATCCACCGCCTTGTGCCTTGTCGCATTCTTCGCGAATCGACACTCGTTAGGCTTCTCTCTCTCTCTTCTCTCTTCTCTCTCATCGTTGGGCATTTATCGTTATCATTCTCTGCTTGCTCTCTCTCTCGTTCTCGGTCAAAAGCTTCGCGTGGACGCATAGGATCTTGGGTTGTGGAGCGCCCTCTCTCTCTCTGTCTCTCGAGGAGAAGGGAAGTTTCCCCACCTTTCTGCTCCTCCCAGGCGCCTCGTAAATAGGTTTAATTTGCTATCTCCCCCACGCTTCACGTTTCTTTACCTGCTTCTAGCTCAACCTACTTTTATAAGTGGGGGTCAATGGGGGCCTCGCGCCCCCCTCTCTCCATCGCGGACACCCCCAGGGTGGGCCCGTACAATCAACCTCAGCCCCTGCCTTCTGGCAGGGGCTGGACATTCAACAATCTGACCCAGACCCCCAGTGGGCGCGGGCTGCGAGCTGCACTCCCAGGCCCGCATGGGCCTGCTCTCGTACTCACTCCCCCCCCCCATCTTTGGTCGCCCGGCACCCGGCAGACTCCCCCCCCCATCCCTGGTCGCCCGGCAGACACGGGACTCTGGGCGGCACCCAGGGCCAGCGAGGCGAGCGAGGGAGAGGCAGGGGGGGCTAGGAGCTGAGCCCCAGCCTCCACTGCAAGCGGGCGTGGCTGCAAGATAGATGTGCAGTGCAAGGCCGAACGCGCGGCGAGACTATTAAGAAGTTTATTTTTGTCTGTAGGGCAGAAGGGTGAAGGGTGTACCCTGCTTCCGGGGGGTTAGAATTATACTACCCGAGTTGCACGGGTCCCGGCCAAAAAGCCAGAGTTGAGGGATCGGCCTCTCGGAATTCGGAACGCGATATTTACCTTAATAGTTAGTAGCATGTAGCATTCTTGCATTCGCGGCATGCCTTCAAGCTTAAAGAGTTTTTTTTTCTATTCGGGATTCGGGGGCATGTGGATGGGATCGATGTGATTAAGGATTTAGGGAGAGAATGGGGTGTGGTCACCGCTACTTTGACTGTTGCGGATAACATGACAGTCGCGCAATAGCCCATGTGTTAGGCTAGATCCAAGATAAAGACAAAGACGGAAGAAGATGAGATACCTAAATAGGCGGGGAGTGCTCATTGAAGCCGTTTGTGGGAGAAGTCGAAGCTCTCGCGCAGGCCAAATTGATGACAGGTAGATATAGAATGGCAAGATGTACGCGAGCACGCGCGAGACCAACAACAAGTCAGGCATTGAGCAATGCTACTACTAGCATCACATACGACCTCGTTTCTTATGACGAAAGCAGTTGCGGATAGCAGACAAGCGACGGAACTCGACTCTTGAATTGCAATGGCGGATTGCAGCTGCATGCGTAAGTTTACATCGTCTGTTACTAGCAGCACTTTCCAGTTGTACATCCACTGCTCAAGAAGGCTACTGTTGCTTTGGGGGACCCCTAGTCTTCTGCCTCCCTCTCAGCTTCCTCTCCGTCCTGGCTTGTGGTGTCCAAAGCACCAGGCTCAACAGAGCTCGCATCCACTCCAGCTTTGGTACTGGAAGCATCGGCAGGATCTCCCGGTTCGCCCTTCTGGTCCGCGGACGCATCAGGCGGGCTGAAGTGAGAGCGTGCATATGTGAAGATGTCGTTTGGCTGATCAGCAAGCAAAGCACACATGAAGTCATTAAGAACGTGGCTAACCTCGGTGTTGTTCTCGAGCCATCGCTCATTCGCCTCTTTGAGTTCCGCTTCTCTATCCTTGCGGTACCGCAGTACGTCCAGCGGCAGCGGGGCTGGCGTTGCCTCCATGGCAGAGCCCCCCTGTGATCGAGCGTCGTCCGCCGTCGCTGCTGCAGCTACACAATGCAACAGTGCCGCCCAAGAGGAAACCTTGTTCACGAGTGTTTCTGGAATGCAACTGCCGTGTCTAAATAGATGAGTTTTATAGTAGGCTGATTATCGTACTGTCGTCCGGTCGTCCGGTCGTCCATAGCCATAGCTTGGTGCGGTTCATTAGAATTGGTGTGCACCCGATCTCGTGCCTCGTCTACGCATCATTAGCTTAGCGAACTACGAGTATCGAGCGGCTCGTAGAATCGGCTAACGAGTAACATCGAGGAGCGCGAACAAGCGCGAAGGAGCACGAAGAAGCACGAAAGTGAAAGTGAAAGGTCGATCGCGAATGCGACAGCCGCCCAATGTGCTGAGCCCCCAAGCGCCCCGCCAGCCGGGCCCCACCCCGCCTCCTGTCCATACCCATGCATGGCCCGCGCGCCTGCGCTCGACGTCCCCGGGTCCCTCTTCGTCCCTCCCCACTCCCCACATTTTCATACATTGGCTGGTAAAGATCCACTCCATCCACACCACCACTACTTACTACCTACTACCTACCAACACGAGTGATGGGCGTGTCGGCGGTGTTCACCGGTCAAACACGTCGCGAGCGCGGCCGGGCGGCAAGTGCGAAATGTTAGATCTAGATCCTTACATTTAGTGAAAGTCTGCTATGTATAGGCTATGTGTGTTGGTGTGGAGAGGCTGTGTATGGTAGTAACTTGTGAGGTACGAATGGAGGAGGGCACAGGGGATGGGGTGACACGGACGGAGGAGGCGCGCGCGGACGAGGGCGAGACCGAGGGTTCGGTCTCGGAGTCTCGGACGGCATGAGGACGGGCGGGACGAGCACCGGGAGCACAGACAGACAGGAGGGGCACGGAAGCGCTCGAGCGGTGGCGCTGATCGCGGGACGAAGAACAAGGGAGAGGACACTCACGGGGAAATTTTTTTAAATTTTTAACAAATTTTTATGGGTCGCGGCGCGGCAAAGGAACGGAACTGGCAACCTGTTCGGTGCCAGTGCTCGCCACCCCGCGCGCTTGCGCGGGTGTGGTTTGGATGGGCTGGATGGGCTTTGAGAGGGCTTTCTGACGAGCCGCCTCGGGCGGCATGGGGCGTCCCAGGTGGGGCGCGGTGGCGAGGGTCGCCTGGGGCTCGGGAGCGGTCGCGGCACGCTCCATAGGTCAAACTATAACAATAGTTTTTCGACACTCACGGGGAAAAGTAAACACGGGGAAGGGAAAGAAACACGAAACACGCGGGAAGAGAGAGGGATGAAACGAGGCCGGGGCAACTCAAGGGAACACTCGGGGAGAGAACGGGGGAAGAGAGAGAAAGAGAAAGGGGACGGACCTAATGGGCCGACGTGGGGAGGGGCGTCGGAGCGTGACAGCGAAGGGGGAGTCTCGGTCTCGGGGGGGAAACCAATGGCGGGAAGAAACCGCGATACAGGGAGGGGCACCGGGGCGTGACGACGGGGAGGGAGTCACGCGAGGGAAACCTAACGGTCGGGAATGTACAAGGGGGGACGGGCGGGCAACCGGGCAACCCCCCCTACCCGCAACAATATTCAACAGTATCAAGAAGCTGCTCTTCTCGCTACTCTAGTAGTCAATATGTAGTATAAGCTGTAGCGATATTGCTATGCTAATTAATGCGCCCCGATACCAAAGACAAAGGAATGAGGGGGGAAAGGCGAGGCGGCGGAGCGTGAGGGGATGTAAGGGCGTTGCCTGATGTGCGGTAGTAGATACCGTCTAGCGATAGGTGTGTAGCCCTGAATCTTCAGATTTTTTTATGCTAGTTTATGCGAGAGATGAGCCGCATGCAAAGGCATACACAACAGCTATAGCGAACAAAGAAAACGCATGTGAATGCAAAGAAAACGCATGCGAATAAAGAATGTCTGCTCAAGGCTGTAGATGAGGCGGACAGCCTCACGGCGACATGAGTGCACAGGTGGTAGGTCAGCGATTCTAGCTTATACTCACCCTGCCGCCTCACCTTGCGCCTCGCACCTCAACAACTCACACACCTTCACTCACAACGGGCCACACTTTCAACCTTACCTTAGCCGGTCGGAACTCCGTCGCCCACAATCAACCACGTGAGAAATGCGTCGGGCGAAAAGTATCGCCCCCAAAATGCCAAACTTCATCATGTTCTTCATCACGCGTTCCGCTGAGAGATAATCAACGGGCACCATGTGCGGCACGGCGCGACCATGCCACCCGGACGCCTTGTTCCGCCCTCTTCGAGACGGAGTTGATTCTAGTTGCCGTGGCCTGCTCCGAAAGAGCTGATGGGCATCTACTCTTTCTCGGCGCCACCGCTCTTCTTCTTATTGTTCTTCTTCTTCTTCTTTGTGGCCACCTCGGTGGCGAGAAGCGCAGCCAATGCCTCGTCCTCGAGCTTAAGCTCGGAAACGGCATTGGGTGGTGGCGATGTGGTGGTGCGCGCCACATTGCCGGACGGCAGCAAGGCAGCAGTGAACTTGACCTGCGCCACAAGCTCTTCTGGCTTCTCGTACAGAACAGGATACTCGATGAAGAGCCCATGCTTAACGCACTCGACGACACCCATCCTCCATGCCCGCTCATCACCAGCGCGGAGGGTGAAAGGAAGGGTGGGGAACTTGGAGTTCACCTCCGAAAAGAAAGCGCGCGACGCCTTCATCTTCAGAGAGTACTTCTCCTCTAGATCACGCTTGAACACAGTCGTTCTCTTGTCCGTGAGCTTGGGCTTGCCCTCGCCAGTGGACATTACGATGTCAATGCTGAAAACATCGCCCTTGTCCACTGTGATCTCCTTCACCTGAGGCAGGAAGGGTTGCGAGGATGCTGTAGTGATAGAACTTATTGCCGACACTTGCTGGCGGCGCGCGGAGCGGCGCGGCCGGGGATTTGCATGAGGAGCGATCGTTTGCGAAAAGGAGCATCGTGTACACGGGCCCGCGCACCTGGTGCTCAGCATTCGCCTTATTGATCATTACCTTGTTCGCGTCGATCACGTGCTTTTTCATCTGATGCGAAAGCACTCCCTCAAGCGGTGTGCACTTGTAGGCTTCCGCGACCTGATCGTCGGTGCATGGGACCATACTAGTGTCGGCGCTGATGCGGGCCTTGGCTATGGGCCACCCAACACTAGCGTTGACGCCTACGAATGTGTGGTCTGATCGCTTTTGGTGCCAACCTCACGCGGCGCGAAGCTCGCCGGGGTGGAGGAGCGATGCCCACAGCGATGCCTGAAGCGATGCTGACATGATACCGCGAGCAAGGTGGTGGAGAAGCGATAGCCACAACCATGCAAACATGATTCCGCGAGCAAGGCAATAAGCGCGTAACATACCTTACTGATCATGTCTGTGATCTCGGTGTTCTTGGCACCCTCCTTGAACATACGGTGGGCAAGCTCCGTAGCTGTCCATGCTGCCATCATCACATCCGCAGCGCGACCGGTGGCCGGCTTGGTTTCCGCCGAGCAGTGGTGCGTGTGCGCAACGACACCAATGTAGCCATCGACATGCACGCCAAGATCAATCTTGACGATGTCGCCCTCTGCCAGAACCACGTCATCCTCCGACGTGAGGGGCGAATAGTGACCGCAGCAATTGTTCACAGAGATGCATGTGGGGAAGGCCGAGCCCTTATCAATCTTCTTGCCGCCCTTCTTAGTGTTGTACACCTTTGCGGTCGCCTCCTCCACCAGCGCGTCGCCCTTGGCACACAGCTCTACGGCCTTCACGCCAGGCTTAATCATCTCGATCAAGGCGGCAAGCACAGCATTCGCAATGTCTCCAGCACAGCGGTACTTGGTGACGATGTCGGCGTTGCTGAGGTCATTCATCGCCTCCTCATCCTCCTCGACCTCTTGCTCCTCGTCCACGTCGACAGACGAGACGTCGTCGTCTTCCTCCTCCTTCTTCGGCGCCATGACGGGGGCCGCGCTCTCGCTTCCCTGCCTGGCGGCGCGGAACACGCGGCCAGCCTCTCGCCCCCCCCCCCCCCCCCCCCGCCCCCCCGTCCCCCGCCCCCTGCTTCCCCCCCCCCCCCATCCCCTCTCCGGGGAGAGAGACACGAGAAGAGAGCCCTCTACTACAAAAACACAAGAACCACCTCGGCTTATCCCTTGTCTTTTTTTAAATTACTTCAGAGGGTCCTTGCCACCGCCCGCTCGAGGACCACTCCCTCCGTCAGAGCATCGGAGGTCAGAGCGTCAGAGCCTTCTTGTAATGTGAGTCTAACCTTAGTGCTGTGGGTCCGTAGCCCTCGACGGCAACGGGCAGCCCCTGCCCCGCGATGGGGGTGTGCGCGGTTGGCGCATGGCTCGTCCGGTGTATGTGGCTAGGGACGCTAGCCAACAACCAACGAGAGGCTCTAAAAGACTACATTTCTCAACGCCAACGCCCTCTCTCGTCGCGAGTCACACAGCATCGCCGCCGATACTCATCATATGATGGAAGACAAAACCATCGAGTCCGCTTGCCGACTGGTTCTCGCATTTGCGCTCATCAACAGGGCCCACCAAGCTGGGGAGCGGAGCTTCGTCACCCACCCGCATGACGCAACGGATAATATCGGAGGGAGGCACTCGACGAGGGCGGACGAAAACAAAATCCCGCCGAACAGTCGCGGGCCCGCCCTCCCTGGCTGTCCGTCTCGCGGCGCGCAGGGCTCTCCTCCTCAAGGCGGGCGACCACACTCTTCTCTGTTTGCCGGGATATGGTGGGTGCTGCCGCGGCGGCACGGCGCCGGAGAGGAGAGGAGACGCGGGACCATCTCGCTATGCGGAGCTCACAGCTGCGCTTGCCGCGCTGCATCCTCCGCAGGCCACCCGCCGCATCACGAAGGAGCTCAATGACATGACTAAGGACCCTCCCGTCAGCTGTAGCGCTGGCCCGAAGGGAGACGACACGTTCAACTGGGAGGCGACCATCATGGGGCCGTCGGACTCGCCCTACGCGGGCGGCATCTTTAGACTTGACATCACCTTCCCTGCCGACTATCCCTTCAAGCCACCTAAGGTGCGCAATTGCACTGTGATGTGAGACTGATGGGAATGGCCCTCACAAATTGCAGACCCATCGCTCTTCTCGTTCCTCCCAGGTAAAGTTTATCACCAAGATCTATCACTGTAATGTCAATGCATCTGGGTCGATCTGCCTCGACATCCTAAACGCACAGTGGTCGCCAGCTCTGACCATTTCCAAGGTCTTGCTCTCCATTTGCTCCTTGCTGACCGATCCAAATCCAGGTGAATATCAAGCCCCGAATCGACCTGCTGCCTGTACGCCATCTGCACGCGTGCATCCACATCATCGGTGGAGCGTCAACAAAGCGATGCCTTGTGGCTTAATAATCACCTCTTTGGCTCGAACGCGCAGATGATCCACTTGTGCCCGAGATTGCTCGCCAGTACAAGATGGACCGTGCTAAGCATGATCAGACTGCCAAGGAGTGGACGCAAAAATACGCCATGTGAGACTTGTCTCGCATAGGCATCGGGCATGGCACCGGGCATAGCCATGCCTCTAGGCTGGCGTCAACGCCATCGAGTCCCAAGTCCACTCTTCCGACACCCCACGACAGCTCACATCTATATGTTTGCTTGATCGATCGATTCTTATGCGCATCTCATGATTAAAATTTCATGTGCGTCATGCACCCTCTGTGAAGTAAAAGATGCGGCTACAGAGGACGGGTCGGAAGCTCGATCTTTTGCTAGACGTTTTCGCAGTGGACATGCATACACGCAAAGGGTGCGAGCGACCGAAGACCATAATGTTTCATATCGCACAGATCCATGCCGGCTCGTATCAGTGGAAAAGGCAGCGGTGGTGTGGCGAGTGTCTGGCCGATGCTGGTCTGGGTACGTTGCGGATCGGTGTTGTGCGGATCGTATGGTGGCATGGACGAGCGGAACGTTTTCCGTGTGGCGCGCTCTCCCCACCTCGATACGTTTTGCCCCTTGAGCTGCTACAAAAGCATTTTTTGTTTTTGTTGCAGCACGCTTAGTTGCTTGGCTGCGTATCCTTATCACTTGTAATTTTTGACATATTCTTTAATTTTTAAAGGTTTCAAGGTCAATTATAAGTAAGTTTACACTTGACACTTGCTTCATCCATGGCGGGGAACGAGCCCCTGACCTCTCTCCACTCCTCACTCCTCCCGTGCATGCTGAAACGTTGAAAGATGGGGAAGCGACCTAAACCTAAATGGATACAACCTCAACCTCAAAATTAGCCAATTCGCGGAGGACACGGCGCCGATACTAATTCTAATTAATAATCCGAGACGCGAGACTATATTAGCATAAGCCTACAGCCTGCGTAGCGGTCTCTCCAAGTCGCGTTCCAACAAAAGAGGGCCATGCTTGTTTTCTTCTTGGATAAGCCGAGGCGAAATTCTTTTCCCACAGCAGGAGTTTAAACGAACGAGGCAAAATTCCAACTAGGGTATTCATCCATCCGTAATTAATGGATCATGGATCATGGCGTATGGGCTCGCATACGCCTCCACATGAACCCATGGAACATACGCAGATACAGCTGGATAAGTAGTAATCAGTTGCTCCTGATGATCCTAGGCGTCCCGCTCCCGCTGGAGGCGCCCGAGGCGATCAACCTATTTTGGAAGAAACTTGCAAATAGCGATAGCGCATGGCGCATAGCAAAATAGATGACAATTCGAAAAGCTTGCGCCAGCCACGCGATACGCGATACATGAAACATGACACCACGACACGACACGACCATCTTTGGTCCTTTGGCAGATATACATATACGAACTACCATAGCAAACTTCATGGTAAACTATCATTAGATTGGATCATGGAGCGCGCGCCGCTCCCCTCCTCTCCTGCCGCCAACCCCGCCGCGACGGACGATCGGACCATGTCCGACGCCGCGCATACGAAGCGCCGAAGCGCCCGCGAGCCCGCGAGAGGGCACCACCCCCCTTACCCAGGTGCGCACGTGCCACGGCCCGTGCCACGGCCCGTGCCACCCCCGGACAGCTGCACACAAGCAAGTCCAGCATCTAGCATGGCTACCATGGCCCACACAATCCCTAGCTCCCTCCTCTCCTCTGCCCCCCTGAGTTGGCCTCCAGGAGCCTCCCGGGGTAGCGCCAGAGGCCAGAGGCCAGAGGGCAGGTGGAGACCTGCCGCAAGCGCGCCATCGCGCCTGCCGCAGGAGAAGGGAGAGAGCGCGCGGAGAAGGGGGTGGGCAAGAGCGAAAGCTTCGCCCAAAGCTCCGCCCACCGAAAAATAGGTAAGTCCCGCGCCTGTTTACAGGATAAGTCGGGACTGAAGATTGAGGCCGCTTCAAGTCGGCAGCAAGGAGTTAAAAATGAGGGGCAATTTTTTTGTCTGCTCCCGCCACTCGCGCGGGGCGGGAAGGGAGGGAGCGGTCGGGGTCGGCCTGCTACAGGAGCGGGTGAGGCCATGGCGAGTGGAGCTCTCCTTTCGCTTGGCCCTGCTGCAACACGGGTTGGCGCTCCCGCGCGATGTGCGCGATGGGATCCCAATGTATCCAATGCTGCTGGTGTCTCACACGAGGATGGCACCTTCACGTACTGGCACTCAGTGGGACGAAGTGTGCGGATGCAGCTCTTTTCGTTTGAGCAGAGCGAAGCTGCCTCGCCCAGCCAGGGGCAGGCCAACGTACAACCCGCTGCCCTGAACATCCCTTGGTCTCTATGGTCATTTATCCCTGGTTGCCGAGGCCAGCTTATCATCTGCCTTCGCCAGTCGTCCACTCTAATCACAACACGGATAGCTCTCCAGGAGCTGCCTCCTATCGACGGAGAGCCTGGCTCGCGATTCCCTCCTGTAGTGACATCATCAACTGTTCAGGAAGTGACGGGATTGCAGAATTCTACAGCGATAACCGCGCTCGGCATTAGCAGTTGCGGCTCTTTCGGTGCCTTCGGCTCGCTTGATGGTACTGTCAGCTTCTGGAGCATTGCTCCCAACGTGGACCCTGCTTTGGCACCAGCTCACTCTAGCCCATCTGTGCACCAGTCCGTGCACAAGGCACCCGTGACTGCCGTCGGCTTGTTGACTGGGGAGCTGCAAGATGCAGGCGTCCAAACTGCGCTTTGCGCTTCCGGTGCTGCAGATCAGTCTGTCTTTATCTTTGATCTACACGCTCAAACTCGCCTAATGTCATTGTTGACCCCAGCTGGTGCTCCTGTCTCGGCGCTCAGCCTTTCGCTAATTCCACCCTACGGAATAGCTGCGCCTGCAGACGATCCCGGGGAACCGACGGTATTCGTCCTGCTCGGAGTCTCGGACGGTGGCGTGCAAGCGTGGTCACTCCGGCGAGGCCACGACGCCCAGCTTCGCGGCACGTGGCTGCACTCTCAGAAGGCTCCGATTCTTGCCCTTGCATTATCGGAGGACGGATGTTCGGTGCTCTCCGTCGCCGAGACAGGTCCTCATGATCTCGAACCGTTCTCAGCAATCTCACCGTCACGGGTTGTACCTGGCAGCGAGCCACTATCGGGCGAGCTTGAAGTTCACTCCGTGAGAGATTGGTCTCTCCAAAAAAGGCGGCGAATCATGTCACGTGACATCCAAGAGAATGGCCTCCGAGCATCGACTGGCGACATGGACCCAATTGTGTCTGCGGACTTTCATTCTCGTACAGAGTCTAGCTGTATCGTCGACGAGTTTCCCAGGCTGCTCCTGTCCCGCTGCTCTGGGATCATCCACCGCTGGGATGTTTCGGAGACAACAAGAAAATCTGATGGGATGGAACTCTTGACACCAATCGCTGGGCGCATGATGGACGACCCCTCGACCGATCCTCACCAATCGCCGTCGCTCAGCGCCCCGTCTTGTATGTCATACGTTTCTTGCCCGCCTTCTCAGTCTTCTGATGCGCCAACTGCACCGTCTCCAAACACGGAATGCCTTGACTCGCCGCGAGTGCTTCCCGATCCCTATAATCGGATGGATACAGCAAATTCTATGGCCAATGGCCACAGCAAAAACATTGGCGGAATCGATCCCGGCCCATGTGGAACGTCAGGAGGAAGTATTGTAAGAGCCTCTTCAGTCCGGCAAACAGAGCCGCGACCACGGCCAGCGCCAATGCGACCGACTCCGCCTCCACCAACTTCTATCGACTACAAGCCAGTGACCACGGTGGAGGTAGAGCGTATACCACCCCGTCCGCGCTCACCACCGCCAGCGCCACAGCACTACGACAATCCCGAGCGTGTGCGGGCGCTGCTTGCACCACCACCAGTTGCGGGCCCGCCAGCATCGCGCCTTTCGGAACCCTCAGCCCTTTCCTCCGAGATGCTACAGCGTCGACATGAAGAAGATCAAGCTGCTTTTGCGGAGCACGAGCAAGCCGTCCTCCGGAGTGAAGCTCGCCAACAGGCTTTGAGGGAAGCGACTCTTGCACTTGAGGCACCGCTCGAGCAAGCAACGCGCTATGAGAATTTGATACCGATTGAAGCCGAAATCGTGACGCAGCCGCGTCCAATAGTCCGAAGACGTGAGCCACGTTGGCTCGCAGCTCAAGCGCTACAACCAAATGTGTTGGAGCTCTTCACACCTGACCGGGAAGTCGAGATGGTCGACACCACGTGCAACGTTGCCAAACCAACTAGACTCATGAAACTCGATGGTACTCCTGCAGATGACGAAGATCTCCGACCGAAATTTGAAACGGACGTGGGCTGGCCTTATGGTGTTTGGGAAAAGCTGCCACTCGGTTCTCAGCATCCCTTCACATTTTGTGAGGAATAGGAACCTTCCGGCAAGAGCCCCGCGGTTAGTAACTCGTTATCATGAGTTGAATGGAATCTAACTATCTTGCGCAGGCGCGCGCGGTTGCACGTCGTCTTGGGCACGCTCTATAGCTTTTAATGAGTGCTCTATTTTTGTTTCCGATGAGTCAAGAGGGGCTTTTTTGTATTCCCCTTTGTGTGATGGAGCGATGGAGGTCGACGTTGCAACGGCGTTATTGGCCCGGTAGCCTTCGCAGTAAGAGGCCGCAACCTCAAGTCTGTTTTTTTCGCTGACACCCCCCCATCTCGGGTGTAATTCCTACCCCCCCTTCCCTCCCCCCTAAAAGGTGGGATTGGTGGAGGGTTCACTTCTTCTTGAGCGCGGCTTTTTGCAACATGCGCTTCCGCCTCACGGGTTAGGAACATCTCGTCTTTCTTGGAGAAGCGGTAGAATTTCAGCTTCCAAAGTGCGAGGAGGAGAAGGATCACGCACGGCGTCTTCGCGGGGGGGGGGGGGGGCGAGAGAAATCTCATCACGCGTCAATCGGTGACGGCGTGTGGAAACTTCCATGCGCACCCCGCGGGGGGGGGCGAGGGAAATGCGCATAACGAAACCCTTTGCTGCGCATCGGTGACGGCGTGTGGAAACTTCCATGCCCACCCAAGACGGTTGCTTCCTTGGGCACCTCTTGGGCCAAACTGGAAACTGGCCTCGTTCGGTTCGTCGGTTCGTTGGATTCGTCGCGTCCTCGCTCTCTTCCCCACCTTCCCTTCCCTCTCATGGTCATGCGTGGGGCTGTATAGGTGTATGTAGACCCCTGTCGACCCCTGGCTCTTGTTTTAACGTTGAATACACCATTCTTACACTTGTTTTAACACCCCCGCTCAGGGGGTGTTCAGTACGTCCTAACACCTCCGACAAACTGCAATTCAAAAGTGTGAACACCCCCGCACAAGGCGCCAGTTTTTCGGTGAATTCGTGTGGCGAGCATAGCCCTGGTGTAGTGCGCTGCGGTTCAGTGTTCAGTATCGGACCGCAACCGCAAGTTGAGGGGTTCGAAACCGGGACGTACTTCACTGTGCGTTCTGGTCCCACTGTGCGTTCTGGTCCCGAGGCCCGAGGCTTTTTTTTGGTGGTTGAACACTACTGAACAGCGTATGAACACCTCATTGTCCGTTTCAACAGTTGAACACTACACACTACTGAACAGCTTATTAACTTATTACTTATTAACGCCGTGCTGGTGGCTAATGTATTAACACCTTCCTCAAAGGACCGAAAAGGGGTCTCAGATGCGTATGAACGTTAAAACAAGAACCCTGGACCCTGGGCAGAGTCCATAGCTCTAGCGTCGAGAGGAGAGAGAGAGAGAGAGAGAGAGAGAGAGAGAGAGAGAGAGAGAGAGAGAGAGAGAGAGAAAGAGAGAGAGAGAGAGAGAGAGAGAGAGAGAGAGAGAGAGAGAGAGAGAGAGGAGAGAGAGGGAGAGGGAGAGGGAGGGAAAGAGGAAAGAGCTTGGGCGGCTTGGGGCGCGTACGGCGTACGCGGCGGCGAAGGGAAGAAGAGAGCGTGTTCCCCCTGGGAGGGGAGGGTGGTTTTCTTTTCCCTTCTTTCCTCCGGTCTAGCGCGCCCCCCTCGTTGCTCCGTTGCCGTTCACTAGCGCAAACTAAAGCCCGCTGGTCATTGAAAGGACAATCACTATCTGATTATACTAGAGTAGAGTTTTACCACTACTACTACTGTGATAAGAAGAACAGCCGCCTCGAGTGGTCGGTCGGTCTGCTGATCCTCCTCGCGGCGCTGCTACTGGCGACGCGGGCCGGATGCAGGCAGCCCCAAACGACAAGCGTACACTATACGTAGGTGAGTCGAGGCAGTCTAGCGTGTGCGCATGTCATCGGTTGCGGCCAGTTCTTAATTTCTTTGCCTCGCAGGTGGTCTCGAGGAGAGCGTGACAGAAGAGATCCTAAGAGCAGCATTTGCGCCATTTGGCGAGCTCACGGACGTGAACCTCCCTCTAGATTCCAGCACACGTGAGTGGCGTCATGCCAAATACTACCCTTGATAAGTATCATGCCCAAATTATGCTCAAGCTTCAACCTTAAGCCCTGTGATGCGGCGATGGCATGCAAACTTTGCTCGCTCTCAGTCTCGTTTCCCTCTGCATATTCCAGAGAAACACAAAGGTTTTGCCTTCTTGCAGTATGACGAGCGCTCTGATGCTGCCGATGCGATCGACAATATGAATGGAGCAGAATTGTTTGGACGAGTTCTCAAAGTGAATATCGCTAAAGCAGATGCTGCATCGCGCGGGTCTCACCGCCCTATTTGGGAGACGCAAGCAGATAATTTTTTTGCATCCGAGCAAGGAGAGGGTGGTGAGAAGGAATGACCAGTCCTTGCGATTTGCAGGAACTTCCACCACCGTCCGAATCTGTGGATTGGTTTATTCAGGTTGTCATCAATCCGATTGCTTGCGTATTGCGACCAGTGCGATTACATCATTGTGACTGATAGCACAGTTAAACATACCGCTGTGATAGCACGCGAACACGTGTGGATGGCGTCTCATTTGTCTCATGCTCGCGCTGTTGCCGTTTTGCGGTCCCGGGGGCGATGGATGGCGAAGTGTCGATGAATAGCTGCGTTAATCTTGTACATCTCCGCGCGGCTTTCGGCTTTTTCCGGAAAGGGGCAGATTGAGGTCGTGAGGTTCTCCGCCGATGCCCGATGCCATGCTGACGCCGATGCACGCCAAAATTCAAATCATTTCCCCCGTTTCGCAAGATAGAAGTGTTGGCAAGCTGATCGAGATCGCCCGGTGCTCGTTGGGTATTGGCTGGGAGCGCATCGTCATTCAGACGCGGGTGAATTGGTTGTGAATCGGTCCCCGGGTTGGGATGCGCGCGCCAGGGCCTCTCTCAACGGGACAGGGACGGCCCCGAAAGCGCAACTTCACCACGAGTGCTTTTTCCTGGTGAGTCGTTAACGTAGGTTGACGCTTCTTTGCGTTCTCACCCAATGAGCGTGTGGGGAGTTCTCGGGAGCCGGGCCTTTATTCTCAGCGTTTCCAGTGTTCAAGGTTCGGCCCTTGTCCCTTGTGCTTTATGCTTTATGCGCGTTGCCTCGTTCGTGCCTCGTGCCGAGACTAGATAGAAAAAAAACATCTGAAGGTTCTGGGCTACACACCTACTATCTTCCCGGTATTTACTACCCTTTCGCCGCCACTGCCCTTTATTTCCCTTCGCATCACTTCCTCCCCTTCTCCCCTTCATTCCTTTTTCTTTGGTTTCCGGGGTGCATGCAGATTAGCATCAGTGTTGTCTCAGGCACGAAAGGCAAAGGTAGACATCCTGATGCTCCAAGAATTACACGCATACGAAGACGGAGCACACCTCCGGGCGCACAGGACGGCCGCCCTATTAGGATGGTCGTGGTTTGCTGCACCAGGAGAGCTGGGAGACCTTGCCAGCGGGGTCGCTGTGGCGATCAGGGCCGGGGCCGGTAGAGTGACTCCTAGACCGGATACGATAGAGGTATTGCTACACGGTAGATGCGTATCAGTAGAGCTTAACATTGACGAAATAAAGTACCGAGTAATGTCTGTTTATCTTAGCGCGGCACCAGGCCCCCGGGAGAGGCAACTCATGCAATTAAAACATAAATTAGACAAAGTTGACGCGCGACCCCGATCTTAATCGGGGGAGACTTCAACTGCGTCGAAGACGGCGTGGACGACACCCAGCGAGCGGGGGAAACGGCTTATCACAATGCGCACGGGGCGAAATGGAAAGCGATGGCTAAAAGCCGCCGGCTGAGAGACGTGCATCATACGATGCGCTTAGGGCCAGGTCAGAATTTCGTTTGAAACCCGCCCAAATTTCTTCGGATATTTCGCTCAGATTTCGCGTTCACTGCCCCAAATTTCGCAAATATTTTGCGAGGCGCGAGCGCTCCCGCGCTCGCGCGCTAGCCTTTGACCTAGCTACCTATACATAGCCATATGGCATATTGCATATAGCCCCGCCGCCGCTGCTATCTGTATTTGGCTACATGAATGGGCTTTTCACTTTTCACCTAGATAGAGCGAGGATTGACACTCATTGACTCTCGTTTGCGCAACGTTAATTATAAAAGTACTTGCACAGTGACACACATCACACACGTACTCTACTAACGTATTACTCACTCCTTACTCAAGGTCACTGGTGTGATTATACCGCAACATCAACCCACATTGAATCTGATCGGCCAAGGCACTCATTTGTCCATCGCCAAACATACACTTCAATAACGAAAACACACGCTCACACGACGCAGAATTAGGAGACAATGCAAAAGCGATGCGCGCAGCCGTTGCCCATGTCGGAATGTGAGTGTGATTTGCCCTCCACCACTCTAAGACGGTCTTGGTGTACTCGGAGATATTGCCACGGTCGGCGATGCGGAATGCACGGGCTGATGCCAAGTATGCGGGCAGCTCGTGGACAAGTTGGTTGCCACAATTGAGGTGAGCATACATGGGGAGAGTCTCGAGTTTCCGAACATACGCCGTATCCACATTCGCACAGGCAAACGAGGGGTCAAACGCACGGAGCAGGGCTAACGCTTGGTGTTGCGCTTTACAATGATATGGGGCAGCACAGTTGTCCGAGAGCCGATTCTCCAAGTACTCGAAGCCAGCCTTGACCTTGTTGACGCACTCTTGCCATTGTGGAAGCTTTACTACATTGATCAACTTGCGTAGCGCTGCCAAATCCTTGATTTCGGGCCGTTGCAGATGTTGCAATCGCAGTCGCCGTCGCAGCAACTCCCGCTGCCGCTGCCGTTGCCATCGCTGCCGCAGGCTCCTCCTCCTCGGACTCCTCGGACTCGTCCACCACGATCTCGGTGTGGCGCCTCTTGCGGCTGTGGCGCCTCATGGCGAGGATGGTCTTCGGTCTGCGGTCTGCGGATCGCGCCCTCTCGCTCTCTTCTCTCCGCCGCCCCCGCGGCTCCCCCCCCCCCTCTCCCGCCTTTACTACCCCTCCTCTCCCGCCCTTTCTTACCCCCCCTCTCCCGCCCTTTACTTACTCTTACTACCCTACCCTCTCCCCTCTCTCTCCCGCCTCCCGCCCTTACTACTTACTACCCCCCCGCCCCCCGCCCCCCGTCCTTCTCCCTAGGTATAGGAGCCCCCAAATTTTGCGAGGGCGTTGCAGGAGCCCCCCAAATTTTGCGAAATTTCGCCCCGAAATCTGTGAGTAAACCCACCCCCAAATTTTGAAAAAAATTTCCGAAATCCTGACCTGGCCCTAGATGCGCTTAGGGGTGGCAAACCTCATTAGCGTGGATTCAAGGACTGGTATGTAGTGGTAATTGTACGCCTCGAAGTCTACTCTGTAGAAGTCTTTTATTATGCGTTTCCATGCTATTAAAAAAAACCTTCTAATATTCTTACCGCACTCGCGGCGAATGGAACCACTACCTACTACACGTAGCACGTAGCATACTTTCTACACCCCCACTCCCCGGGCCCTTCTCCCCCCGCCATCAGGCGGCTCCCCCCGTACACTACTAGGGGGATAGGGGTGAAGGGCTTAGATATGGTCCGGTGGCCCGCGCCCCCCCCCGGTGATCTTTCCTCCCCTTCCTCCTGTGTCTCCGAGTGGGCGGCCGACTCTGTCCCGACTTATCCTGTAAACAGGTGCGGGACTTACCAATTTTCCGGTGAGCGGAGCTCTCGCTCCGCCCCCCCCCTTCTCCGCGCTCTCTCTCCCCTCTCCTGCGGCACGCGCGATGGCGCGCCTGCGGCAGGCCTGCAGCTGCCCTCTGGCGGCCCCTGGAGGCTCCTGGAGGCCAGCTCTGGGGGCAGAGGAGGCTGGGGCTGGGCCCTGGCCTCCCCTGCCTCTCCCTCGCTGGCGCTCCTGGGCCTCTGGGGCCCCCACTCTGCACCTGTCTGCCTGTCGACCAGGGGGGGAGGGGGGGTTGGAGCGATGGGCTGGCCACGGCAGGCCAGGACGCGCGAGGCAGGCGTGCCTGCCAGGGAGAGAGTGGGTCAGCAGGGCAGTGGCCTCCTGGCAAGCCATCAGGCGTGCCAGGAGGATGAGTGGTTCCTCCCCCATGGCAGGGGAGGAGTGGAGAGAGGGGGGGGCTCGTGCCCCCCCATGCGGCAACCAAGTATAAACTTAGTTGCGTTTCCATGCTATTATATAGAGCGCTTTTAGGTTTTCGGGGGTGGTCGTACCGGGATATGCGAAGAGTCTGTCTTTCACTTTCTGTGCACGCGATCTCTTACTTAGGAGGAGGCGTATGCTTTGCAAGGGCGTCTATGGTTTCGAATATCGTTTTCGTCGCGGGGCACCATGCTAGATGACACGATCCTTCTTGCACCATGGGGTGGGCCAGCATGGCTGCTGTGGCTGGTGTGGCCGGGGCCACGGGCCGTGTGGCGCGACCGGGATCGCGCTCACCTGCTCGGCCTCTACGGGCGGACGCGGTCGCTTCGTCAGCGACAACTCCATGAGTGCTGGGGGTGCGCCCGCGGCGGGGGGCCCGAAGGAGAGGTGGGGAGCGGCGGTGCGCTCCATGGCGACCAACTATAAAGTTAGTTCCTGTTTCGGTAAAAGAAGACAGGGGGCGCCAGAGCCAGGAGGGAGGAGGGAAGAGGAAGGGCCGCGGCTCGCCGTGGCCACTCGCTCCGGCGAGAGTGATTAGCGCTTTGGGCTCTGGGCCCCTAGATTCACGAGTGCACGAGTGCCTCCCCCCCCCCCTGCGTTGTTTTACCCGAAAGGGATTTCCCCCCAGCATGGCCTCGAGGAGAGGGCGTGCTGAGGTGCGCAGGGTCGGTGCGTGCACTGGGGGGAGGACAAATATCGAGGGGAGAGGACAGTGCCCCCTCCCCCCGGTATCACGCGGACACCGGGCTCGTCGAGCATGGCGGGATTCCGGGGGACTGAAAAGTTGTGTCCAATTAGCTAGTGGGGCTGGCTAGGATATAACATTGATTATTATTATTTATTAGGATACCTCTCGCCAATCCCCATCCCCACAAGGCGACCCAATCCCATTGCCATTGCTCTTTTGTCTTTTGTCCATACAACATACGAACATACGGTGACCATCAGGCAAACTTGAACTGAAGAAGGTTCTTGAAATTTATTGAGGTTAAAACTCAAACTCATTGAACTTTAGTTGGGGCCGCACTAGCGTCGCCGCGCAGCGTTTGACCGATCCGAGGTTGTTCCGAAGCCCAATCCATCGATTCCTCGTTGCTTCGGATCCGATGATTGTCTCATACGTCCAAAATTGGGGGCCAGGCTTGGGTGCTCGTCTCGATTGCGAACGGGCGGCAGAGGGGAGGGGGCGGACACTATGCAGCACCTATGCTGCAACGTATCCAATGTTATCCGTATAACATCATTGTAAATTTGGGCAGAAGCATGCACGTTACGATCAAAAGTCGATGGCAGCTGAGAGATGGGATAGCCGTTAACCGTGGACTGATAAGGGTTCGAGTCATGGCGGCGTATCGTCATCGCCGCGCGGCATCCCCCGCTCCAACTGCGCAAGTATCGTCGCCTTGACCCCATCGCGGAGATTGCATAATCGGAGGGTTGCACCTAATACTTGTGAGAGAGGCCGACGGTCATCCGTCATTTGGTCTAGCAGGCACCTCAAAAGTCTGAGGGAAACAATGAGGAAGCGACTCCCGTGATCCCCGACATCTTGCTCGTGTACATCCATGTCGTGTTCGTCGTCAGACATAGCTCGTAGGGAGACACCAAGCAAGCTTGCAAGCAAGACGAGGTCGTTGCTGAGCCTAACGCTCGCATTCAACCACCGTGAGAAACCTGCACGGAATGCGCGTCGCTCGGGAGAAGGTGCAAGCGAGAGAAATGAAGCCAAGAGTGCGTGCGCAGAGAGCACGATGCCTGCATTGCGATCATTGGACAGATGAGCTGGACCAAGACCTAGTCCGTCTGCGATGGATGCCAGGAGGGGCTGGAGCTGGGCACAGGCGAGGCCCCAGTCTGCTGATGGGACTGCAGCCAACCCGATTGCTAGAGAGGCCAACTGGGCACGCAAGGGGATGACTTCAATCGAACAACTCGCTTCGGCATCGGCATGACCGCGCGATAAGCCGCATAGCTCGAGTGCTGCAATGCTATCGCGGGAATCAGTCGACATGCTGAACAAAAGCCGCAGCGCCATTCGTGAAGGCAGGGACGGTATGGCGGAGCCTTCTACAAGAGCAAGGAGTAGGCGCGTGCCGGAGGTGTGATGAACAAGCCATTGAAGCAATCGGATCGCGGCATTAGATTTTGCGGCAACGCCCGTTGCCTCCGCCCCCCTTGCCTGCACGGATAGAGACAATGTCCCATTGGGCTTTTCGTTACGGGTGCGTAAGCTGTTATTCTCGGAAGCATCGTTCTTGGATGCAGCAGCACCACAATTCATTTGCACCACAGCAGGCTGTTTTTCGGCCATGGACATGCCAAGTCGATCCAATAGAGGCCAAATGTGGAGGTGCACTCTCCAGGGAAGATGCAATTGCCAATGATGTGCAGCTGCGATGAGCCAAGAAGGCCTCGAACGTGCACGAGGTAAGAGCAGTTGGACGCATGCATGTGTACAGCGCAGGCAGGGAGAGAGTGAGTTGTTGCGACGGAGTAGCTCGGGATGTGTGAGTAGGCCAAGCGTGGAGGTGAGTATGCTGGAGAGCAACACAGTCGAGAGTGGGCGAGGATTGCGCCCTCCTGGATCGAGCCGAGACGCGTGAGTAAGGACGCCCTGCCGGGAAGCATAGGAGCACGGGAGCTGATCTGGGAAGCGGGTTGACATTCGCTTCGAGAGAAGGCAATCACCCTGGCCTGAAATCGTGTAGCGCATCGCTTGGCTTAGCACCGATCCGTCCCTGCGCTGCCTGCAGGTGTGAACTCACCTGGAGAGCACCCAGCGCAAGAGCGATAGACGCAACGTGAGCCGATAGCTGGAGATGGGGAAGTATCATGTCGACAATAAGCACGTCGCTCTCCATCAAGGGTGCACAGAGGAATCTATCGGGGCGGGAGGTATGAGCTTCCGAGGTGGTTGAGGCCTCTGTCTCCAGGTATCCCATCTCCGAGAGCCCGTCGTCATCGTCCGGCTCCTGCTCTCTGTCACAGGGCGTCTCCGCATCATCCTGCGCATCCCATTCCCTCCATGCATCCTCATCGTACGCCTGCACATCACCATGCAACTCGTCAGGGCCGACAGTACCAGCAGCAATTGCTTCCAAGCAGGCTGCAACTGCAGGTCGCCTCCACGACTCCCTGTACAACTTGGAGAGAAGTTCGAGGACGGCCATGTTCCGGGGTGTCGATAGCCGAGGCGCGCTTTCTAGGAGCCGATGCAGCTTGCTGTGGATTAGAGGAGGGGCTCCAGGTTGTAAGCATAAGCGAGTCAGCTGTGGCACAAGAGTGAGCAGCTCGTGAAAGAGGCCTGTCTGGCTGACGTCGATGGTGGCACTGGTGAGCAGGGCGTCGAGCAGCTCCTCTGGGGTCTCCTCGGCCAGCCGCTGCAGCCTGAGCACGAAGCGCGCCTCGGCAGGGCTGCCATGCACTGCGCGATTCAGCAGTGCCCGCGCGGCCGACATACGCCGCGGGTCGGAGCCGCCGACGAGGCACCGCACTAAGAAACAAAAAAATCACAGACGCGTGCATCCATACAAGTCCGCGATTTTTAAAAAATGGGGGGGGGTCGGTTTTATTAGGTCGATTTTAGGATGTCGTTTTTGGTTCCAGGGGGGGGCGGTCGGTATATTTATGGTGTGGTTATTTGGTTTGGGGGGGGGTCGCGCGCGGAGCGCGCGGAGCGCTCTGGGCGGTTCGTGGGGGTCGGAAAACGCCTTGAAATGTCGTCAAGTGTGGTTCGGGCGCGGGGGTACGCGCGCTCCGTGTCGGGTCTCGTCAGACACAATATTATAAGAGTACACTCCCGGCTCCCAAGGGGGTCGGTTTCTCAACGGGGGTGGTGTTCGCTGGTTCGGGGGGCGGGGGGGGTCGGCTTTCTCAGCGTTCCGCTGTGCTGTGTGCGCTGGTTCACTGGTTCAGGGGGGTCGGTTTATGACTTTATGACGTATACAGTGCCGGTTTCTGCTTCGCTCTTGGGGTCGCATTTTTACCCCCTATTTTCGAGGATCGGGGGTCGGGGGCGATTTTTTTTAAATCGCAGACTTGTATCAGCCGTCAGCCGCCGAGTCTGCCATATATATCGCCAGCCATGGCGGGAGGTATACGTCGTGCAAGCTCATGTTGCTGGTTGCTGCAAGATGAAAGGCCGCCTGCAAGACATGCCAAGCACCCCCCATGGCTGGCGTCGATGGTGGCTCTGCAGGCCGCGGTGGGCGGGGGGGGCGGCGGTCCCCACGGGTTTCTCTTTTCGCGCCCCCTCCCCACTTGCCCGAGCCCCCCCCCCCCCCCCCCCGGTACCCGCGCTACCTGAAATCCTTCAACACTCCATTTTTACTTGATAGTGCGTGCAGGAGCCACTCCCCTTCGGCGAGCTCTCTCGCCGTGGCGGCGGCGGCGGACGTATGGTCTTCGGCCAGGTGGTCATCGGCCCGCCAGGCTCAGGCAAGTCTACATACTGCGAGGGGATGAGGCAATACCTCGACGCTCTCGGGCGCAACGTCGTTGTCATCAACCTCGACCCTGCCAACGACGCGCTACCATATGACGCCTATGCAGACATCCGTGAACTGGTTAGTGTCGATGGCGTGGCGACAGCATGTGAGCTCGGCCCCAACGGTGCACTCGTGTATAGCCTCGAATACCTCGCCGCCAACCTTGACTGGCTCGAGGAAGTGCTCTCGAAGGATCCGTCTGTGTATGTGCTGATAGACATGCCAGGCCAGGTGTGAGCCGCCCCAACTGCATGGCACACCGACCGTCACTGCGCATGAGGAGGCATACACTCCCCTCTTGCGGCCCAGGTCGAACTGTACACACACCACGGCGCTGTTCGTGAGATACTCCAGACGCTCAGTAGCGGAGGCCATCGTCTCTGCTGTGTACACCTAGTGGATGCACACCACTGCTCGGATCCAGCAAAATTCATCTCCGTCTTGTTAGTCACACTCTCCACGATGGTGCAGCTGGAGATGCCGCAGGTAAGCACGGCGACGCCGCGGGATCGGAAGGGGAGAGCAGCCCGGATTGGTGGTTACGGTTGACGCATGCTGACATAATGATCTGCCGTTCGACCGTCTAGGTGAATCTACTGTCCAAGCTAGACTTGATTGAGTCATATGGTCCACTCGCATTTAACCTGGACTTCTACACTGACGTACCTGACCCGTCTCGCCTGCTTCCCTACATGCGGGAGGCGGCATGGAGAGATGGGCGAGTCAATAGTAGCACGCGTGATGCTGAAGACGGCCCGGATGGAGGTGCATCTAGGGCCACGTCACGTGGCCTCTCTGCGTTTGCCTCCAAGTACATGAAGCTTAGCGAGGCTATTTGCGAGCTAGTTGACGATTTCGGGCTGGTTGGCTTTGGCGCCATCGCCATCAGCGACTCGGAGACTGTGGCTCGAGCCTTGCGCTCCATTGATAAGGCGAACGGCTACTGCTTTGGGGCGCGTGACGAGCGGCCAGCGAATCTTTTTGGTTGTGCTGCTGGAGAGATGGAGTGGGATGATGAACGAGTTGGATCGCTACAAGAACGCTTCATGAGCCGTCCTTTGGACGAGGAGCATGCGGAGGACGACGATGCAAGCGACGGGGATGTTTGGCACAGAAGACCAGTGGAGGAGAGACACATGACGGAGGAGGACTTGCGCGATGAATTGCTGCCGCCTGGGGCCCATAGAGCACACCGGAGAAGTCCTAGAAAGTCGTCAAAGGCGGAGATTGAGGATGAGGATGCGGCAGGACATGGCAAGGAAGTCCTGCTTTGAAGTTTGGGTAACCGAGATTGACCATGCCATCATAACTCCCAATAAATACCAATACCGGCTGTAGTCAAGTAGTCGAGTCCGGGGTGTTCATTGTCAATCACTATTGTCATGTGGGGTCATTCCAGAGATGCAATTGATGTGAGCGTGAGCGTGAGGCTCCCGCGGCTGACTACACGATGAAAGGGGAAATTGTAAGAAAAATGCGCTGCTTTCTGCCACTGCCATCCCGGCCCAATGACCGGCAAAGAGCGCAGCATTTGGATGACTACACATCCACAATAACAAATAGTAGTAAGAAATGCTTCTCAAGAGACTGTGAAACCTCAGGTCCTTTTTCCCTTTTCCCCCTCGGTCTTCGGTCCCCACCTCCCGTGGGACCCCGAGAGCCCGAGAGACTTATATTTTTTCTACCCCCGACCCACCTCCCTGGGTTCACTTCTTCTTCAGCGCGGCCTTCAACCTACTTTTATAAGTAGGGTCAATGGGGGCCTCGCGCCCCCCTCCCTCTATCTATCGCAGACACCCCTTGGGTGGCGCCATAACATGGCCGATTTCGACGCAGTGCGCGGGGGCGGCGGGCGCGATTGGCGTGGCTGTGAGGGCGGCATACCGCACTTTGGTGCTGGTAGCGGCATCCATTTGGTGAGCGGTGACTCGAACGGCCTCGTGGCGCCCCCGGTCGCGGGTCGAAGTTGGGCACTCATGGCGCGTCTTGGGGCGCGTGACGACGTCATCACCGGGGGCCGCAAGCGGCCGATTTCGACGCAGTGCGCGAGGGTGGCGGGCGCGATTGGCGTGGCTGTGAGGGCGGCATACCGCACTTTGGTGCTGGTAGCGGCATCCATTTGATGAGCGGTGACTCGAACGGCCTCGTGGCGCCCCCGGTCGCGGGTCGAAGTTGCGCACTCACGGCGCGTCTTGGGGCGTGACGATGTCATCACCGGGGGCCGCAAGCGGCCGATTTCGACGCAGTGCGCGGGGGCGGCGGGCGCGATTATTGGCGTAGCTGTGAGGGCGGCATACCGCACTTTGGTGCTGGTAGCGGCATCCATTTGGTGAGCGGTGACTCGAACGGCCTCGTGGCGCCCCCGGTCGGTCGCGGACCGAGAGCACCTTGTTGTAACTGTTGGACCCTCGAAAGGCGAAGGGATACATTTCTTCTTATCCATTGGAGAAAAAATGTAGGCCGTCCACGCCTTCGAGATTTCGTCAGATGTAAAATCGATTTCGTACATCGTCGCGTACCTCTGCATGGAATACATCACGGCGGTCGCGTACGATGAAACGAGTCCCATGTCGCCACCCAGGATCAGCCAAGCGACATGGTCGCTTGCCAGCACAACGACATTGACAACAGGATCGAGGAGGAGTGTGAGAAAAGGACGAGGAAGATGAAAACTCAGCCTGCTTAGGGTGTGTCCGCTTAGCGTTAGCTGCTATGCGCACGCGCCGCGTCCTTGTGCATGTACTAACATAACCGTCTGAGTGAAAACAAAACTATCACATGGCCCTCTTTTGACGGAACGCGACTTGGGCCGTTCTTCTTTTTTGACGAGAGCCCCCCCCCCCCCCAAGGTGCTTTTTCCCGGAGAGTCGCTCGACGCAGGTCGGTCCGCCTCAATGGGGTTTCCCTCGTTGTCATTGTCATTGTAGCTTGTGGGGAGTTATAATGATAATGGGAGCCGGGGGTTTGCGAGGGGGGAGATTCGAAGTCGAAGGGGTGCATATGCGTATGTGTCGGCTAGTGACAGCACACGTCAGGCGTACGGGCAAGTGCGCTGAGGGGTGTCGTGATAGTACCGGGCGAGTGGGAGTAGTGGTACTAACGCTCAGTTGTTTTACTACCTCCGTCTCAAAACTGAGACGTGAGGGAAGAGAAGACTAAGGTTGGCTTGCTAAGGGCTTGGCCCAAGAAAAAACAGATTGGTGAGGGGGCTAGAGGGTACATTGGGGCTAAATGCCCATGACATTGAATAGATTTTGCTCTCAACTCACTCATCGCCTAGGCACTCCTACCACAAGAGGTGTTTTCACGCTTCCCGTCACGCGCGTGCGGCAGGACGTATTCATTCGAGCCATTCACAGAAATGATTCGCTCAAGCACCATTTGCTTGGTATTGAACAAGTCATCCAATATCTCAGGAGGATAACTATAAAACACTTCAAGACATTGCTGAGTGAATTTGTCCAAATTAAAATCGCGCCGCCTCGGGAGCCGGCTGTCCATAGACTTGAAGAACCCCAAGTCGCAGGCGTTCGTGTCTGGCGAGTTAGGAACCTGGGGAAACAAAACAATTTCCGGTCCTGTCCGGCGTCCATTGCGCTGAGGTGCAGGCAAAATGTCGGCAAGCCTCATGTCAAGCTTGTCGCTTTGAATCTTACTCTTGCTCATGTGTGGAGTGGCGTTATCCATTTGCACCGTCACACGAGGAGCTTTCCGAAGTTTCGAGCGGATGGCAGGAATCACGTCTTGCCGCATCATAGACTCAAATTTATCCGCATCCATGGCAACATCTACTGTTCGCAAATCGCCCTTTTTCAAGCCGGTTCGTTTGTCGCCTCTCTTGGCGGGCACATGTTCACATACACGCCAGGCTCCCACCAAACCATCAAATTGGTGCTGTGGGCTCGGACGAGCAATAGCGCACAACAGCATCACCTTCCCAATGAACCTTTTGGACGCCAAAGTTTGCTTTGGCTTTGCCACCCCGGGCGGCAGCTTCAACTTGCCCGAGTGGGTGTAGACATAAAACCACTTTTCATCGAGATCGACGTGCATCTCCCACCTATTGTTCACATTTTGTTGCGCCCATTCTAGTCGACGTGTGCACACGCCAGCCGTCAACAATGGCTTCGTTGACTTACCTACAGATCGCCATTTGTTCTTTTTCATGAAGCGCGAGACCGTGGATTTGTCAAGGCCTGTCATCTCTTGAATTTCTCTGAGGGTGAGGTCGTAAGCGTGCGCGCGCAGCACACTCAAAAGCTCCTCCTCCTCAGCCTCGGTGATGCGCAACGGCCTGCCACCCACACCCTTTCGCGACGCCGGCAGCTTCCCTTCCTCTGCCAACCTTTGACTCACCTTTGCCGGGTATTGAGATCCGATATTGTACTTGGAGCACAACTGCTTGTGTGCGCTACGCCACGCCTTCCCATGCTTCGGTTCGGGCAGCCTCTCATATGCGACTGCGATCGCAGCTTGACGATTGGGCGTCAAGCTGCACCGCCGCTTCCTTGGCCGTTGGCCACCCTCATCTCCTTCTTCCATCGCCGAGGCAGGAGGCGTGGTTGGAGGCTCGGGTGCGGAAGCACTGCCGCCTCCACCAGCGCGCTTTCCCGAGTCGCCTCCTGTGCGTACGCCATGCTGCGGGGGCTCGGCGACCTTCAACCTCGCCATCCAGCTTGCGCGCCCACTTCGGCTTCGCGCCAAGACTCCCGCCAGCGGCATACCTCTACATCAATTTTCTTTGGACCTCTCCAAGAAAAATGATGTATACAAGGCCACCTCTGAGGCTGTACACTCAAAAACATGGAGGGGTGTTCGCCCCAGTGTACTCGCTATATAACTAACAAGATCGTTTTTATTCATGTGCTCTCTGATCGGCGTGAAACCGCCAAAGGCTTCAGTTTTGAGACGGAGGTAGTATCATTATTATAAAAGGAGTGAGGGGTGAGGGATGAGTGACTGGGCTTAAATAAAGGCGAAGCGGTACAAAAAGACAGCCGTATCAGCTGGTCACACCATTTCCCTCCCCCTCGTCTTCTACATCTACATAATCTTTGACATACAATAAAGGCAAACTCACGCTGGGAGACAACGTCAGAATCGTAGCGCACGCGCTAGACTTCACCGACAAGCTGGCCTGAAACACAAAACCCGACGCAAACACAAACGCGAGAAAGCACCGAAAAACAGCCAAGCGACGATATCATCGACGACGCACAAAGACTAGAAACTGCTAACAAAGACAACCCGACCACTTAGCGGAACAGGAGGGGGGTGAGAACCTTACCGCAAAGGACCGATCGGGACAATCCGCCATATCCAGCCACCCCCACCCCCACCCCCCACGACCCGGACCCCTTACTTAGCCCTCAGTGCACGAGGGACGAGGGGAGTCGCCGCAAGGCAGGTTGGTGAAGGGTAGGAAACGAGCGAAGGCGTGGTAGCATAGCAAAATACTAGGCCACGCGAGAGGCGAGAATATTGAAAGGGTTTTTTTTTACATAGTCCTTGACACTCAAATGCTCACACCAACACTTCAACGTGGAGCGTACAACACGAACACGGAACTCCCATTGATCAACTATAGCCACTTACTGGGAAGGTGTGGTTGCCGGCCCAACTGGAACTCTTGCATACCTAAGAGACTCAAGACACAACGTCATCCAGGTAAAAGGACAAAGCACGGAAAAACGTGGCCTTGCAGGTTTTGGTACTCCATTTTTGAAAAAGCACCTCTTGCCGCATTAGTATTTGCTCCTTGGATTCCACTTGTGACGTCATGATGTCAGCAGTGATCTTTCAGGTATGCTGCATTAAGACTACCATGGGAATGCTCCGTGTCACACAAAATGAATAGGCTCCTTGCTCCACGATACGGCGCAGTCGCTGTAAGGCAAATCAGGCCACACTAATGGCAGCAGTTGCATACACGTCGTGCAAGTTGCACATAGAGTAGGCAGTGATTTCCTTTGCCCCGGCTGGGATGTCTAGCTCCGCCTCCGGCTTGTCCGTGTGCACAAACTCCTTCTCCGCCACTGCCTTACCGTCCACCTCGATCCAGACGGCCTGAATCCAATGGTCTTCAGCCATGCCGTGGCCAACAACGACCTTCGCCTTTCCTCCCTCAATGGTGACGACGGGCACATGCTTCTTCACCTTAGCCTCGGGATTGTCGCCGGGCGCAGCCTCGGAGAAGCAACCCTTCGCCTTCCACTCCTCGGTAGGGAGACCCATCGTCGCGGATGTGTGGGGTTTTCGGGCGCGGTGGGCGGCGGGGGGGCGTCTCGAGCTGAGCCTCAGCTTCGTCCGGCAGCCACTCCCCTCCCCCCCCCCCCCCCCCCTTCCCCCCGCGCCGCAGCGAGCGCTCCTTCTTTGACTTTTCTCGTCTCGCACAGCCGCATATACTTTAATATTAAACACCTGAACCTTGCTAAAAGACGATCTCGTCTGAGAGAGTGCGAGATTGCCAACCCTTAGCATCCCCCATCCGCCACCCCCCTACCTTGTGAGGTTCCGGCGCCTAGCCCTAGCAACAGGCGCACTCGGTCGATGTGGCCGCCGCGCGCCGCCTGGATGAGAGTGCGCCCGATGGTCGCATGCTCGCACAACTGCAGCTGCACCCGATTTCAGAACCTGAGGACGCGGCATGGCATGGGGCATGGGGCATGGGCATGAGGCATGAGCAACGGCAACGGCTAAGGCTAGGACGTTGGACGCAAGGCATTCTGCTCGAAGGAGGCACAACACCAAGACTGACGAGTTCCCGAGTGCCGAGTGCGAGTGGCGAGTGGCGAGCGAGTGGATCAAATCCCCCTCACTTCCCACTTCCACTTCCCACTTCCCACGTATCTTCAAGTGTTTTTCTTGTCGAGGAGTGTTTGCCTGAGACCTGAGACCGCCAGATGGTAAGATGTATGTACGCGGTCTGCCATATGTCTAATGTCTAATGCCTTCCAAATCGCCTCTCGAACTCTCAAACAATGTACCGGCAAGGGGAGGCGCAGTGGGGCGGGGCGGGGCGGAGGGGGGGGGGGGGGGGGGGCGCAACAACAAAACTGGCGGGCGCGGGCCAGTCGTCGCTCGTCCCGTCCCGGCGGCGCGCTCTACGTCGCCCGTCTTCTCTCGCGTCGGCGATGGCGCCCCCCTCCATCCTGTTCACGCCCCAGACGGCGGCAGAGCAGGACGAGGCGTTCGTCCATTCAATCGGACTGAACGGGCTGCTCGAGCTCATTGCGCTCGACCCAACTCTCGCCTCGTACGAGCATTCGCTCTTCTCGGAGGCCTCCCTGCAGATCACGCGCCGGATGCAGACTGATGAGGCGAACCAGAAGCTCGACCGGACTATAGAGGGATTCCTCGGTGTTCTCAGCCGCCACTTCTTGTCGCACGCGGCCCAAAAGGCTCTCGAGTTTCTCCTCCGCCATTACCGCGTCCACCGGCACAACACCGTTGCGCTTCTCCGCTGCATCCTGCCGTACCATGCGACACGCCTCTTTGTGCGTGTGGCTGTGCTGCTCCACGGTGACGAGAAGCGAACCGGTTGGCTGCGTGCGGCTGGCGGCGTAAAGCTCAGCGTACCACCTCCACGCTCATTATTTGTGCAGCATGCCGCCAAAGACACACAGCTGATGGAGCAAATCCTGGGCCTTGGCGCAACCCATCCCATTGCCCAGGCCTTCTCGACAGTCATGACACTCGAGATAGCCGGCAAGGCCACCGACGACAGGCTTTGCCGCACGCTTCTCGACAATGCCAGAACGAGCCTCACGTCACAGGCTTCTATCGAGCGTCAGCTATCTGGGATGCTCCTGATAGTGCAGCTATGCTGTCGGCAATCGCTCGCTGCTGAGCCTGTGCGCCTACTTGCAGAGCTTATCGCAGCGCGGCTCCGCCAGGCGGAGAGCGCGGCCGAGTCCCGCCATTACCTGCAGTGCCTGTTGGTCTTGTATCGTCTTCCTCCGCTCTCAGCCGCCGCACGTGGTATCTCTCCGTGGCCTTCCCTATTTCGCGATCCAGATGGAGGGCTGCTTGACGCGAAGGCGCCCTCGACCAAGGCGCTGTTCACCGCGGTCACCGAATTGTGCTCCCGTCATGACGTGTCCGCACTTCTGCGTCCACTACTCCTGCAGCTGGCCGGAGCCCGGACCACCGCACCGCATGCTGCCGCTCATATTCTTCTTACCTTGCCGCTGCGTAGTTTGGCTCGCCCTATCGCAGCTCTGCTGGTATCATTGGAAGCTTCGGAGGACTCCCGACCAGTAGCACAATGGCTGTGGCGCACTGTCTGCGCCGGTGGAGATGGCGACGCGATCATTGATGGTGCGCCAGGGGGGGACGAACTCTCTGCGATTGAGCGACTTCGCTCACTGCAAAATTCCAACGCTCGCGGCGCGGTCATGTCGAAGGAAGTGCTGCTTCGACGGCTGGGTGATTGCCGTGTCGTGGCTGCTGGTGCCGTGGCTATGAAGATGCTACAAGATGAGCTCTCTACCGATGAGCTACATCGCGCTCTGTTACAGCAGCTGATCAGAAAGCGCGTCGGTGCGGGAAGCGACAGCTTCGCGCGTGCAGTGTTTCAGCTCCTGGCCGAGACAGGAGCGGCTCGATTGGCCGTGCTGCCTGGATGCCTCGAGCTCCATGCTCAGAAGTCGGACTCGGTGACCTTGCCTGGCTGTCTAGCCGAGTTCTTTGGCCCACCCTCTGGCAAAGACAAGACCATTTCCTCCCGCTCTGAGCTGTATGCACTTTGCGGATTGCTCATGCTAGAAACGAGCGAGCCCGTCCCCATCCTCAAAAATATCAGCGCTAGCATCGAAGGGAGCGAAGGCAAGGGTCGAAGCCATCCTACATGGGACGTCGCTTCCCTCGACATCGTCTGTGACGCTGCACTGCATTTGTGCCGCCGCATATCGTCAGCTGAGGATTGGGTGCCAGCTTCGACCATCCGTGCGCAACTTGACCGGTTGGCGTTGGGTGTACTCAACCAATTGCCGGCGTCCTCTCTCCTGGAGGCAAGCGAGGCTGTACAGGTCAGTCGCAAGGCGTTCGTCTTGCTGTGTGGAGACGGCCGTGGCAAGTGCAACAAAGCAGGTCTACGCAAGCTCTTCTCGCAGCACTGGAAGGCTGGCAGGCTGCTGTTGATGCTCGCAACATGCTGGGCGTCGTCGGGACATGATCGTGCCAGGCAGTCCAATGGAGTGTGTTCTCCTGCCCATCAGCGGCAGTGGCGCGCCCTCCGGCTTCGCGCTCTTCAGCTGACGCGCGTCATCCTCGAAGGCGCGCGCAGCAGCGAAGAATTGATACGACTTGCAGCGCACCGGCTCCTACCGTTCTTCCTCACCGTGGTGCATGGCACCGATGCCCTCCTATCAGCCGCCGCATCTGCAGTCCTGGCAATCCTGCGTGAGGCCGTAGGCACGATGCCGACACAACTTTCGGTGTCGCCACCTCTCTCCGGCATACAGGCGGCTGAGTCTCCCTTGGTGCCGCTCGGCTCCGAAGGTTTGATTGCGGCACTTGATTTAGACGTGGCCGCTCCCGTCCACCGGCTCACCAACGCGAAACGGGAGCTCCTCACCTTCCTTGCTAACCAGTATGCCGCGATGTTATCTTTTGGGTACCGAGACAGCTCGCGTGAGCAGCATGCGTCTAGGCATGTTCGCGACAGCATCATCGCCTCGGGGTTGGCGCTGATCCGCTCCCTCCTCCAACAAGTGAATAGCGCCGAGTCACGCATTGCAGCACCGGCCGCAGAGCCCAACGCTTCAAGAAAGGGAGACCGGCGAAGGTCCGCGCACGTAATAGATGAGTCGCTGAGCAGCCTGGTCA